>JAPDNY010000007.1:24515597-25715597 GCA_029375565.1 Gekko gecko | reverse complement strand
GGGCGGTACCAGGCCTCTAATCGATAGGCTACGGTCAATTCTGGCCTCCCCCTCCCCCCTCTTCTTCCCATGTCTGTATATTGCCCCTCTGTATGAGTTTTACGCAATCTTAAATTTAATAGTAACTGTTTTTATTGATTTTACTGTACTTACTGATTTGTATACTTATAGATTGCTGCCACCCACTCTGAGCTGCTCTTGGGGAGAGCGGGTTATAAATCCAATCAAATTAAAAAAAAATACAAAGAAGAGTAACATTTAAAAATTTTGCCACATGAGCTTCCACGTGTGCAGAAGTTGCCAAACTCCCCACAATGCAAACCAGAGTTCAAGCAGCTTTTTAGGTTTCTTTGGAAACTTTAAAACGTCATGCAAAGACACTGACAGGAGCGGGTGAGGGAGGGGAAACTGGAGCTGGCTCTGGCATACCTCCCATATACCCATCTCACCATGCTGGTGAGGGAGAGGCAGGGCTATTTTTGTAGAAAAAACCCAGCAGGAACTCATTAGCATATTAGGCCACACCCAACAGCAGAAACTCATTAGCATATTAGGCCACACCCCCATGTTACCAGAATTGTGGTCATCCAGTCACACCCACCTTTTGCTTCTTATTCTGTTTACCTTGTTTGTTGTCAAAACCCAGGGGTTTTTTTTGGAGCAGGGACTCCTTTGCATATTAAGGCACACACCCTTAATGTAGCCAATCCCAATGAGTTTCTGCTGTTGGGTGTGGCCTATTGTGCTAATGAGTTCCTGGTAAGCGTGGCCAACTTGGGAGCCAGCCAGAACTCCATTCCTGTGCGTTCCTGCCCAAAAATAGCCCTGGGGAGAGGTAAGCAAAAATGTAGGAGAGGGACTGAAAACCTAAATACAGGGGGGAAAGGGAAGAGTAAAGCAAGGAGCATGGGAGGAGCTGACTCAGAGACAAGGAGAAGCCAGTAGCAAGTGCAGGGAGAAGACTGTTCCCCTGCAAGTCCTTGAGGGCCTCTGGGTTTTTCAGCAGCACATCTTATTTTTGTCACTTGCGTGCCTGTACTGCATTTCCCCCCTTTGCTGCATGAGTTCTGCTCCCTCTTGTGGTCGCTTCAATATTTCATCTCTGTATCTCCAGTTTATTTACATACAGGGCTCGTAAACAAACCAGAGATACAGCGATGAAATATTGAAGCAACCATTAGAGAGAGGGAAATGTGCAGAAAAGCCTCCTCTCTCTCATAGTGAAATGTTTTTTAACTCTTAAGAACACAAGAACATAAGAGAAGCCAATGATGAATCAGGTCAATGGCCCATCTAGTCCAACACTCTGTCACACAGTGGCCAAAAATACCAGGTGCCTTCAGGAGGTTTCATCAGAGATGCTGGCTATCAGATCATACAATTTGTGACTTACAAGGAACACATGCAGGTCGAACTTTGAGCCAAGTGTCAACCCCTGCCCACTGCACACACCAACTTACAAGTGGGAAATCTGTGACGTAGGCTTTGCAGACTGTTATTTCAGGGGGTTTCTTTACTATCCTCGTGTAGACAATCATGACGTTGGAGAATTCGGCAGCGAAGCCAAGCTGAATTTGAACACCACATGTAAACTCAAGGCACATGCTTTCAGGAAGCTCTGGAAATGAACACATTTTTTAAAACAAAATCAGTAGCCATTAACATACCCGCTGCCCTTCAAAAATTAGCGGTGCAAAGTGCATTCTCCCTTACACTTGACTAGTCACTAGAATGTCAGGGCTCATTTCAGTAAACGAAGTGGATGTTTGGCTTTCGATCAGTCTTCAAGACCCTTCCTGCAACCTAAGAACATAGGAAGGGCCCTGCTGGATCAGACCAGTGGCCCATCTAGTCCAGCATCCTGTCTCACACAACGGCCAACCAGTTCCTCTGGAGGTCTAACAAGAGGGCACAGAAGCTGAGGCCTACCTTTGATGTTGCCTCCAGGCAGTGGGATTCAGAGGTTGATTGACTCTGAATCATCACCAGTTCAAAAGGACCAGGCACTAGATGATGTGAAAGGCCTCTGCCTGAGACCCTGGAGAGCCACTGTTAATCTTAAGTGGACAGTACTGACCACGATGGACTGATTCAGTATAAGGCAGCTTCATTTGTGGTCAAGAGACCATTTTCAGAGCAGTCTAAGCTGTGGGCAATCGCTGGCCCTTTGCTAGAGTATGGAGGGGAGCAGGCTGAGGAGGTGGTAGCATGTTTACTTGGGTTTCTGTTTACCCTTCCTTCCTGCCACCATTTCCTCTAGGTTGGTCATGTGCTGAGCCTTTTGAGACTGCTAACCTAATAATCAATGCAAGGGCAACACTGTAGAGTTCGCCCCAAGGAAAGGAGGGGGTTATACATTAACGAAACGGAGGGTGCCCGTATTTACCATACCATGCGCCTTGGCCCACTGGAGGTTCCGCGCCAGCGCCTCCGCCGAGGTTTCCGTTTGCTGAATGGGATCAGTTAGTGCTCTCTTCTCAGATAAACTGCTGCGGATCTCCAAAGCCTGCTTGCCTTTGGTAAGGTGACACTTGCCCATATCTAAAAATAAGGCACAAATCATTTTCTAGGAATCAAAGCGGCTGAAAATTCTAATTAAAGCACCCACATCCCAATAGCGCTGCCACGATTCCAGTTGTGTCAGCATTTCCGTGACAAACACGATTCAAAGGGCTTTTCAGAGCCTGGCTTGTTCCAAAACTCACTACCAAAAGGAACAGGCTGTGCAAGATTTTTCACCAAGAAGTACATTACTAAATGCAAATTCCCCACTCGTCCTCCACATGAAGCCCGCTGGGTGACCTTGGGCCAGTCACCATTCTCTCAGCTCTCTCTCATCCCCACCTTCCTCACACCTACCTGTTGTGGGGAGAAGAAGTGAACGGGATTGTAAGCAGCTTTGAGACTCTTTGGTATAGAAAAGCAGGATTAAAACATTCTCTTCTCTTCTAAAACTATCCTTTGAAATTTGGGGGAATCCATACATTTGTTTTCAGTCTCAGAAATGGTCTTCTTAAACCACCCAGATATATTTTGTGTGAAAAATTCTGCTGCTCAGATAGCTTTTTAAAAAAATTATTGCAATCTTTTGACAATGAGCATCCTTATTTTTACATAGCTGCCTTTTCTGTAAAAAAAAGGATCCTGCAGAGATGGCTATCTGGCTGCACACTTACCAACTTTTTTCATTTGATATGTAAGAAGCTACCTCAGAAAGACCAATAACCCACCTAGCTTAGCTTGGTCTATCCGGACATGCAACTCCCTTTCTGTGACGTGGTAACTGTGCATGAGTGGGCCAGCCACAGAACATTCTGGAGCTCCCTTCTCTGACACGTTTCTCCCTTTTGAGTCCCATGAGGAAGGGGAAGGCTTCACCCCAGTTTCTCTGATCCACCACAAGAGCCTCACAACTATTTCTGTGACAGAGCTTTCGACACGAACAGAGACAAGTGATATGTGGCAGAAAGACTGCTGTCATCTTTGCGGTCTTTGCGCAGTCCCACATGGAAGATTAGTCAGCTAATTTCTTGAGAATCTCAGTTGAACGGGTTACGTAACCCGGCCTCCTTCACTTCTGCCTCTCTGCTAATGTCGACACGTAATGAGTAGCACTTAAGGCAGCAACTTTATTTGGATCTTGTATGGCAACTCGCTCAGGAATACAGTCGAAGATGTTTGTGTTCGGATTAAGTGGGTGTGGATCAGCAATCCTGCTATATTTTTTATCAGGAAGACAATCTAATGGGAGATAGACGGGGCAGATGTTCTCTCTCCTTTCCTTTACCACAGTAACAAACAGATATGTGGTTCTCTTTAACAAAACTGAGAGACAGTGTGTGTAGTGGTCAGAGTGCTGGATTAGGCTCTGGGAGAGCCCGTCTGAATCCCCGCTGTGCCATGAAACTTGCTGGGTGACCTTGGGTCAGTCACACACTTTCAGTCTAACCTATCTCTAAGGGCTGTTATACGGACAAAACGGAGGAGAAGAAGAGAACTATGTATCCACTAACATATAGAGAACGTAGCATTCTCTCCTTTACATATGTAAGTTCAGGAACAAAAACTGGTAATATACTCAAGATGAAACTGAGAAGCTACCTTAGGTAAGAAATCTAGGCCGTTTCTCAGAACCACTTGATATCCTTATGGAAAGGTGAAGGATTTCAGTGTTCTCATTTCACAAATGTGATGTGCGGAAGTGATAGTTAGCCCCCCGCTCCCCAAAAATGTTAGAAATTGTGGAGAACAGGTGGCAGATGGACCAAATGGTTTTAACACCAATTTCAAAGTCCCACTGAGGGACAGGCTGTTTCACTAGAGGATAGGAATTATTTAATCCTTTCAAGAAGACTTTCACCAATTTTCTCTTATCTTCAGGGATCAAATCTGGACAAGGGTGTGCATGCGCCCAACAAGGACAACTGGGACTGACCTGGTAATTGTTTATCCTAACAGTTAGACCTGAAGATGAATAATTTTTTTTTTCTTAACAGATCTTCTCAGTTTGGAGAAGAGGAGGCTGAGGGGGGACATGATTGTTCTCTTTATGTACTTGAAAGGCTGTCACTGTTTTTCAACCACTGTGCCATGGCACACTAGTGTGCCGTGAGATATTGTCTGGTGTGCCGTGCGAAAAATTCCAATTTCATCCGTAACATATGAACAATTATAAAATAAAGTATTATTATTTCATAATAAAGTAATTATAAAATAATTTCTTTGTGTTTATTTGATTCCTATTCAAGAGAATTACTTTATATATAGTCAATATAGGCACAGAGTTAAATTTTTTTAACATTTTCTAATGGTGGTGTGCCTCGTGATTTTTTTCATGAAAAAAGTGTCCCTTTGCACAAAAAGGTTGAAAAACACTGACTTAGAGGAAGGCGGGGAGCTGTTCCTATCGGCAGCCGAAGATAGGACTCATGATAACGGATTTGAATCATGGGCGGAAAGGTACTGGCTGGATACTAGGGAAAAAATGTATAGTTAAAGAGTAGCTCAGCAGTGGCATTGGCTGTCTAGAGAGGTGGTAAGCTCCCCCCTCATGGGCAGTCTTCAAGCAGCAGCTAGACAAACACTTGTCAGGAATGCTGTAGGCTGGTCCTGCATTGAGCAGGGGGGGGATGGACTGGATGACCTTTACGGCCCCTTCCAACTCTATGATTCTATATTCCCACCCACTCTATCATCCAGGGCCCAGTGTGCTGAACCTGTTTGTTTCCCCATCTCTCTTGAACTAACAGAAGAATGTATAATTCCTTTAAAAAATGGAACACCCATCATCTTTTGTACATTTTCCATCATATGCAAAAACAACAGATCCAAGGCTGGTTTTCACCAGGGACTTACTGACATATCCGAAAGTTCCCACATGACACAGAAGGCTACAGGACTAACGGTCTACAAGTGAGGAACTTTGGATATGAAGCAGATAGCTTAAATGCCTAACAACTTAGCCGTTCTCCTTTAACTGTTCACCGAAAAGTTTCAAATCCTCATTTGAGGACACCAGGATAAGGTCACCCAGTGTTTAGCGGTTCTGATGGGATCACCGAAACAGAAATTGGTATCGGTTCACTTCCTTGGTCTGACCGTCTGTCACGCACTGTCACCAGGATCCTCTACATCCCTTTTCCTTATCTTCTTGTCAATTTCTTGGTTGCTTCTGAGGTGTGGTTTTATGATCGTTCCTGGAACTTTTTAAAGATGTATTTTCTGAACCATTCCTGGAAACTCTGTGTATGTGTGTGTGTGGAAGGGGGGGTGTTGGTGGACTTCTTCCTCTGTAACTCAGCAAGCCCAGTCTTTGCTATAGGTCAAGCAACACAGGGAAATGCAGACAGTGTAACACACCCCTGTCAGCGAGAAGAGCAACTGTCCCAGTCATAACACTTTTCTGAACATGAACAACTGATGAACGCATCCAACTTTCCCCCCTCCTGTGACCACAGTCCCCTTTATCCCCACACAGAAAGGAAATCTCCATGCTTTAGGATAGGTACTTCACATATCTATATGTATCTGTCTGAAACAGAGACTATGATTCCAACTTCCTTAGCTCTGTGTGTTATGTCCTCAGAGACATAATGGTGAGCATACTGAGCAGGTGCTCATTATGTGGATCGGAAATGCTGCACAAGTATTGCCCAATCAGAGGGCTTATGGTGGGAACAACTGTGATTGGTCATAAGGTACAAAGATGATTGGTCCTTATACCTGAGCTGTGATTGGTTATGAGATTCAAATGTTATTGGCGCGTTTTGTTTCTGTGGGCGTGGCTACCTCAGCCAGAACTGTATATAAACTGCTGTTTTAGGACTGTATTTTGTCTAGCTGGTCTAGTCCTTAGCTGGTCTAACTTGGAGCTGAAATAAAGCTGAAATCACTTTTGAACTGACCTCCAGTGTGCTGTCTCGTACTTATCACTGTGAGAATGTGGGGAGGGAGTTTTAGGGGACTGTGTTTAACTCCCAGATCTTTTCTCAAACTGGTCGTCCAGGAAATTCAAGATTCTTTTACCTCAGGGATAAGCCAGAGTTTTCCTTTGCTCTTTGGGTTAGTTTTGAAGGGACTTCTATCCCTATGCTTCAACAAGGTCTGAGCCTTTTTGCTGGGAGGTTCACGTTCACTGCAATAGGGAATCTTTTTCACCTGAGCTTCGATGTCAGAATTTTGAGAAAAAGAGACCTACGTTCTTAAGTAAGAATCTTTATGTTAATTATGACACTTAAGGCAGCAGCTCATAAGTGATTCAGCTTTATTTACAAGATAGGAACAAACACAAAAACAAGAGAGGCCCTCCTTTTAAACTATCCGGGCTGGCATAACCACGCCCCCTGTTGCTTTAAGAACCAATCAGAACAGTAACATAACAACCAATAAGAACATCTCCCTCCAGAACCCCTCTAGTATCCTGATTGGTCTACTACGCAAAGTAGCCAATCAGAGTTTGCTGTTTTCAATACCAGGCTTAGGTAGGGGTGAGATTCAAGCTCAGGCTATTTATGTATATACGATACATAACACTAACAGATGACGTCAGGGACTGAATGGGAAGGGCAAACTATGTATTACATAGAAATATGTGCAGCAAAGTAGTAGCAGGATGCTAAGCCTATCTCTCAACCCTTTCTCTGCCTGCCATTTTTCTATTCAAAATCACTTTCTCACCCCCCACCTATGCCCCCATGAACCCACATGATGCTGTCTCACACTAAATCAGACTGTCAGTCCATACTCAGACTGGCAGAAGCTCTCGGGGGTCTCAGGCTAAGGTCTTTCACATCACCTCCTGCCTGGTCCTTTCAACTGGAGATGCAGGGGACTGAACCCAGGACCTTCTGCATGCAAAGCAGATGTGCTCTTCCACTAAGCCACAGCCCCTTCACACAACAGAGTTCCAGAGAAGTATTTAGCAGGGGAGGGGAGTGCTTCTGCAATCCCATGGGGTGAAATGCAGTTGGGGTGGGGGCAGGTTTGAGCAGAAAGCTGGTGGGGAAAGCAGTAGACAAACGCGTTATGTGCACACATACCATAGTCTCTCCTCAAAACAGCAGCCACTGGAGGCGGCTTTCAGTTTTAAAAAGAAGGTTTTCTTATAAGTGTTTATATCTAACATACAGTTTACATATGCAAAAAGGGTGAGGAGGAGGAGGAGATACTCAGAGTGGCTTACAGTCTCCTTCCCTTCCTCTCCCCACAACAGACACCCTATGAGGTAGGTGGGGCTGAGAGAGCTCTGAGAGAACAGCTCTAAGCGGACTGTGACTGACCCATGGTCACCCAGCTGGCTGCAAGTGGAGAAGTGGGAAATTAAATCCGGTTCTCCAGATTAAAGTCCACCACTCTTAAAACTACACCAAACTGGCTCATCAAGTTATCGCCCCTACTGGTTATTGCCCCTTGCCAGTTCAGCTATACTTATCTTTCGGAGAAGATCTTGTATTATCTGTCAGTTTCTCTCACCTTCTGCCACCTCATCCAGCAACACAGTAATCTTCTTGTCTTCTAATAAGCGTTCTTTCAAAAACTTCATGAAAATTCCATTGGCTAATCCAGACTGTTGGATTTCAAAAGCTTCTGCACCCTGGCACCTTTAAAACACAGGACAGTAGATAAGTGGCAAAGCAAACAAACAATGAAAGACGCAGGCACATATATTGGCAAAAAAGAAATATGAAAATGCAGCTTTCTGAAAAGAGTCTTTACAGCAGTGGCCCCCAACGTGGTGGAGGCCAGGTATGGCTTTTGCCCAGTAGGGCTTCTGATTGGCTGTGCAGATTTTTAAAAACATTGCTTTGGCAGCAGCTGCCATCGCAGTGCAGTAATCTTCACTGTATGACTGAAGGTAAGCTGCAGTAGCCATTTTGTGGCTGGCTCCGCTGCCTGCAAGCACCATTTTGTGGCAGCCATTTTGTGGCTGCACCTACCACACTGTGTCAGAATTCCAAAGGTGCCTGCAGGCTGAAAAAGGTCGGGGACCCCTGCTTTATAGGATACCAGATCCAGGCAGGTAGCTGCGTTAGTTGTTGCAGCTAAACCAAAGCAGAAGTCCTCAAAGACCAACAGAATGTATTCCGGGATAAGCATTTTGTGAGTCAGAGTTGACTCCATCAGATGTGCGTACATGTCCTGCATTTAAGGTGCCATTGGACTTCTGATCAGTTTTACAGGATACCAAAAAATCAGTTCAGATTTCACAGTGAAGTATATTCCGACTTCAACAACAACAAAACAACAACACTCTTTCACTTGGTATGCCCTAATTCAAGATCTCTGATGATACATGCTAAGGCCTAAGTGAAAGTTGATGCACTGCCAGAATTTCTGTCTAGCAGAGCTTTATATCCTGGGAAATGTGGCGAGTCCCCTTCAGGAAAGCAAACAGCTGCTAGAGTGATCAAGAGCATTTGTACACAAGCGCTCAACATCAGGGGACAAGAATCTGGGAACGTAACACGAGGTTCTTCAGCACCACCAATCGTACCACATAGAATTTGATGGCTGAGGTTCCACCTCACGGATTCGCTAGGTGGCTTTTTGGCAAACCACCATTCTCGTCCCTCATTTCCCTTCCCATAAAATGGGAACAGGAGGACCTGCTCAGGAATTTCACAGTAGAACCAGAGAATCATAGAGCTGGAGGGGGGGCATACAGGCCATCCAATCCAATCTGCTGCTCAATGCAGGGTCAGCAGATTGGACTGGATGTATCCCTGACAAGTGTTTGTCCAGCCGCTGCTTGAAGACTGCCAGCGAAGGGGACCTCACCCCCTCCCTAGGCAGCTGATTCCACTGTGGAACAATTCTTACTGTTAAAGATTGAGAATTCTCTCCTGAACGAGTCTTGGACTCACAAGGGCTCCTCCACCTGGCCCAGAGAGTCAAACCAAACCTGAATCTTAGCCTGAAACTGGCTCAGAGAGTTTTCTTTTTCCTTCCTGTGAACCAGAACTGAATCTAAACCCACATGCTTCGGTTGCCTTGAATCTGAATCAAACCCAGTTTTTTTTGTTTCTGCTTAGAAATTCTGTTCTGGTTCCAGACGGCCACGAGATTTTAGGTTAGGGTTCAGTTTATGGCTGCCAGCCTCCAGGTGGGGCCCGGAGATCTCCCGGAATTACAATGGATCTCCAGACACACAGAGCAGTTCCTCTGAAGAAAAACAGCCGGAGGACGGACTCTAGGGCCTTATACCCTGCTGAGGTCTCTCCTCCCCCCAAATCCCACCCCTCCCAGGCTGTACCCCCAAATCTGCACAGATTTCCATACCCTGGATTGGCAGCCCAATTCCAGCTGGGGAAGAGGAAAAAGTACTCTCTCTGAATTGGCTTTTGGACTAGCTTTAAATTTGCCCACAAGGCAGATGGTCATCTCTATGGTACCCATTTTTGTTTTTTGGTGTTTTTTTTAAAGGATGTATTTTATTAAGCTTATGAATTGCCTACCCTGCAGGGCAGGTTCTGGGCTATTTACAATACTAGGAACAGTTAAAAATACAGTTGATATATAACTAAAATCACAAATAATAAACATGAAATTTGAACCAATCAGGATGGCGATAAATAGTTCACCACTGCCGGCCACACCGCTATCCCGCACAGCAAGGCAGGGCAGGGTATGGGGGGTGCACAGAGGAAAAAAAGAGAGAAAGGGTGCCAGTCTTAACCTCCCGTCGCTGCCCTCAACTAAAAGCCTGGTGGAACAGCTTTGCCTTACAGGCCCTGCGGAACTGCATCAGATCCCGCAGGGCCCTGATGTTAATCGGCAGAGAGTTCCACCACCAGGTTGGGGCCAGGACCGAAAAGGCCTCGGCCTTAGTTGAGGACAGCCGGACCTCCCTGAACCTCCCAGATGAGAGAACCCTGATTTAGAAAGTCAGACCAAATTGCCCCAGTTATTCTGATTTTTTTTGGAAAGAAATCAAACCTATAGATTTAAAATAATGAACCTTACGTGGCATATCCAAAAACAATGTTAGCCGTAACCCTCAGGGCATCCAGGATCAGAATGGTGTTGTCATATTCATTCCTTCAATAAACAGAAGAATACAAAAGATCAGAAGGACAATCAAACCTGGAGCAGATCAAACCACCAGCACTTGTTATCCCCATACAGTTTCAACAGGGCTGACTTGGCTAGCCCAGGCTAGTCCGACCTCATCACATCTCAGAAGCTAAGCAGCGCCGGCCTTGGTTAGTACTTGGATGGGAGACCACCGAGGAGGTCCAGGGCTGCTACGCAGAGGCAGGCAATGGGAAACCAACTCTGAATGTCGGAATTATTCTTGCCTTTAACACCCCACCAGGGGTCGCCATAAGTCAACTGTGACTTGACAGCAAAAAACCCCAACAACCTTCTTTTTTGCTGTTCCTTTGAAACATCAGTCAAGGAACAGCTAAATAAGATTCATTCCAGTGTATTAATTACAAGCTGCTAGCATCCTGCGAAGCTGCCAATTTGGTTCATGCAGTCCAAGGTTTTATTTTATTTGACTGACGCTTTCAGGATTTCACTGTTTGCGTTTCTGTTACCTATTTTAAATGTGTTATGTTCTTCTTTTTGAACCGATTGCTAAACAGCCTTAGGTGCCCCCATTGAGCAGAAGTGCAGTCATACCCAATGAACGAACTAAATGAATATCAGATGTGTAAAGTATGGTCAGCACTAGAACCCGGAGCCAAGTTGCACTGCAGATAAGGGGAGGGGGAGAGGAGAGAGATCAGATTTATACCCCGCCCTTCAGTACCCGAAGGAGTCTCAGAACAGCTTGCAATCCCTTTCCCTTCCCCTCCCCACAACAGACATGCTGTGAGGTAGGTGGGGCTGAGAGAGCTCTCTCGAGAACTGCCCTTGAGAGAAAAGCTCTGAGAGAACTTGTAACTGACCCAAGGTCATGCCAGCAGCTGCATGTAAAGGAGTGAGGAATCAAACCCGGTTCTCCCAGATTAGAGTCTGCGCTCCTAACCACGACAGCGGACTAAAGACCCAAGGCCGCCTTCAGGTGAGTGGGGAAATGTCTTGTGCTGCTGAGTTGTGGCATCAACATTAAGCAAGCAGTAAGGGATCTCTCCCTGATCTGGACGGCCCAGGCTAGCCTGATCTCATCAGATCCTGGAAGCTAAGCAGAGCCGGCCCTGGTGAGTACTTGGATGGGAGACCACCAAGGAATTCCAGGGTTGTTACGCGGAATTAGGCAATGGCAAACCACCTCTGAACATCTCTTGCTTCAAAAACTCTACAATCGGCTACAACCTGACAGTCCTTTCCACTCCAAGGGACCTCTGGAACCATCACCGAAGACAGAAAATACCAGGAATCTGGTCTCAATCTTCCAGGTTCCCTGCTTGAAAATCTAGCTTCATCTAGAGATCCAGTGCGGTGCTGTGGTTAGACTGTCAGACTGTGATCTGGGAGGCCCAGGTTCGAATCCCCACTCTGCCGTGGGAGCTCGCTGGGTGACCTTGGGCCAGTTACAGGCTCTCAAGCTAAACTACCTCACAGGGTCGCTTGTGAGGGGGGAAACGGAGGAGAAGAGAATGATAGATTCAAGTGGGTGGCCGTGTTGGTCTGGAGCAGCGGAACAAATAGTTTGAGTCCAGTGGCACCTTTAAGACTGACAAAGCTTTATACTGGGTATAAGCTCTCGTGTGCACAAACACTTCTTCGGAATAATGTTGCAAGTGTCAGGCACTTCAATAATGCAGCATTAACACCAGGTTCTTAAGAAGATTCAGGTTTATCGATCAGACGAGATGAAGTTACAATGAACGTTAGAGTCAGGAATGAGGCATACAAAATGGCTAGAACAATTATAGTGGGTTCATACGGTAACACCTGGAGGCCAATAAGCGATCATTGTTAAGTGCAGGGAAGTGTATAACAGTTCAGAAGTGCACGGGAGATAGCAGAGAAAGGAGAGTTCAAGGCCAAAGAGCCGATAAGACAGGCAAAGCAAGCGTAGCCGCCGCACACTGAGCACATTCCAAAGGCAAAACAAAACACAATGGTGGGGCTACCTGACAGGAAGCCACTTTGGGTTCCCATTGGAGAAAGCTGGGGTATAAATGAAGCAGCTAAAATCCTGTAGCTTTCTCCGACTTACATAAGAACATAAGGGAAGCCAATGCTGGATCAGGCCAATGGCCCATCCAGTCCAACACTCTGTCACACAGTGGCCAAAAATACCAGGTGCCATCAGGAGGTCCACCAGTGGGGCCAGGACACTAGAAGCCCTCCCACTGTTGACCCCCCCCACGCACCAAGAATACAGAGCATCACTTGCCCCAGACTGAGTGTCCCTATCTATAACTTGTGGCTAATAGAAGAATACACCTCTGCTCTATATGTTTATCTAATTCCCTCTTGAAGCTGTCCATGCTTGTAGCTGTCACCACCTCCTGTGGCAGTGAATTCCATGTGTTAATGTGAAGAAGTACTTCCTTTTATCTGTTCTAACCCGACTGCTCAGCAATTTCATTGAGTGCCCACGAGTTCTTGTATTGTGAGACTTCTCTGGCCTGTACCCCCAATCTCAGCCTCTCACCTCGTTGGTGTCTTGCAGTTTTGACCAAGTCCTGAGTCATAGAAAGGGCTGTTCAACCCCCCAAGCCAGCCTCAATTTAACTCCAGTCTATTACTCAGCCTTTCCGTGAAAGCTTACATGAGCAACTTTCTCAACTGCACTTACAATCTAGGGCAATTCTGCACTGGCTTTTCCCTCTGTTGTTCTACGAAACCCACATTGGAATAGAAATTCCCCTCTGCATTGCACGCTGCTTTTACTCTCTTTGATCATCGGATTTTATGGTACTCTGCAATGCATGCTGCTTTCACTTCCTTTGATCTCCAGGTCTTATGGTACCTTCTGCTTAGATTTATGGCCATTCAAGGGTGACATTGCAGTCAGTACGGCTTGCCCCGAGGCATTTAAATGTGGTTCGGAGCTGCACCTTTTCCTCCCAGTTGAGAAAATGTGGAGTGAATGCTAGATGCAGAATCTCCCCAGCTGGGTAGGGTTTTTTGTTTTTTGCAGAAGTCTTACCAACCTCACTGCAATTTAACTCAGGATTTTGTTTTTAGCGTAAGCATTTCTCCTTTTTTGTTTTGTTTCTGAGGCATACATAAACAACTGTTAACATACCCCACCACTTCCCCCAAAGTGTTTAAAATGTTGTCACTTAATCTAGACATATATTTAGCCCTGGAAAGATTTTCGCAAATAAAACCTGACCTTGTGGCAGATGGGTTTGCCAGGGAATGGACCGCAAACTGCCAAGGATGTATCATCACCCATACTGACGACCTGGGCATCTCTCTCATCGTGAACCCTCCTTATCTGACTTCTTGGGACTTACCAGAAAGACACCTGTACCCCACCTTTAAAAGATGCTCCTGGAGTTTAGAACCCATGACTCTACTGGACTTGGGCACTTAAAGGGCACTGATCTGAACAGAGATTACTCCTTACAACAGTTTGAAACTCTCTTGCAGCTCACTGTATTCTACACAAGGCACTGCTCAGTGTATTTATACAATCCACAATACAATCAGCAAGCAGCCCATCGGATCAGAACAAAGGTCCGTGTAGCCCTGCACTGAGAGTAAAAAAGCCCATCTAAATATTAGGATTGCTTTCCGTAGCAAGCTACCGGGACTGCCTTCGCTACAGCAATACGTCGCTAAGGCAATCCAATCTGGAGGTTTCACAATGAAGACTTCCTCTGAAACTCTTTCATTAAGAGTGTCACCGGTCGGGATTGCAAACGTTCGGAAAGAGTGGCAGGCGACATGTTCCCACAGACAGGTTTCTGAGCGTGACCGTTTCTAAATGTCCCTTATATGCTCATCCACTCCTGATCTGTCCGGCCCCTGCAAATGGCAGAAAGGAACCGCTGACAGACAGTGACAAAACAAATTGGTTGAGCTCGACAGCACCTTCCAGCTTTATTAACTTTTCACATATTTGTGGCTTAATTTTGAAATGCGAGGCACAAAACTTCGGGGGAGAATTTCTTGTTGGAAGGCAGCAACTTGAAGGCATTGCTCTTTCATTAGCCACGTAGCAAGTTGACGCCTTCCCATGTCGCTCTGCTGTTGCTCTGAACCCCTGAATCCAGAGCAGAATCTTGTGTGGTATAAACAGGGGGTTACCAGTGTTCCTTCTAAGCTGAATTAGTGTGAGCTAGCTCACAGTTCTTTAGCCTCTGGCTCACACATTTTCATCTTAGCTCAGGAAGGAGGGCTCCAGAGCAAACTAATTTCTGCAGCAGCCAAATCGCTCACTCACAACTTTACTGCCGGTAGCTCAAGAAGTAGAATTTTTGCTCACAAGACTCCACAGCTTAAAGGGAACATTGGTGGTTACCCTTTCACTCATTCTGTGTGTCTCCTTCTATGGAACCAGCATAGCTATGTATCTTGACCGGTCCTTTATTTTATTAATTTTTTAATTTGTTTAAGCCCCGCCTTTCTCCCCTGTGGGGACCCAAAGGGGCTTATGTCATCCTTCCCTCCTCCATTTTATCCTCACAACAACCTTACAAGGCGGGTTAGGCTGTATGTGACTGTTCCCCAGCAAGCTTCTGTAACGGAGTTTCAGAGGGACTACATCTCCCAGCAGCTCTGGTGAGGCTGGCCTTCCCCTTTCCAGCGGGGAGGAGACAGATGGTTGGTGGGCCTCAATCACACAGGAACAGGCTGGTGGAAAGCTGGGGAAAGGGAACGAAGGACTGGAGCAGAGAACTTCAGGGCTTCCTGCTGCAGGACTGAAGCTCCCAGTGGAGATTTGTCGTTGGATGGTGTCAGGCAAGCCCTGGGAGTCAGTGAACACTTCTTAGTAGACTGGCAAGCACTAAAAGGTCTTGCCAGGGGCTTGCAGACCCTAGTTACTAATTCCACCCGCCACCCCTTTTGGATCTGCTTCTACATTAAAGTTCCCGCTCTGTACAATTGAGAGTGAGTGCAGAGGCTGGAACCCACCAGGGATGGGAAGAGGCTGCCAGCCCCAAAGCACCTTCAGCACTTCCCCTCCAGTCTGAGTTGCACCAGGGACGCTACGGACTTCCATAATTATTATGCTTCCATGTCAAGGCGGGGATTTGAACCTGGGTCTCATTTTTTAAAATGTGTGTGTGTGTGCACCTGGAAGTCATGGCGACCTCTGGTGACTGACCCCTACAGGGGGCCTGGAGGATATTCAGAGAGGTTGCTGAATAAAGCCTGCCCCTGCCTCCCGCCTCTGGTATTCCTTGGCAGTTGACCCTGCTTAGCTTCCGGGATCTGACCAGATCGGGCTTGCCTGGGCTGTCCAGGTCAGGGCTGGTTCTGACACTCTTAACCACTACGCCGCACTGGCTCTCTTTACCAGTGAAAGCTTTTTTATCATTTCAACCGATTCACCTCTTAACAGAAGAAATTTAGATCTCATACCTCTTCCTGCACATATCCAGTAAAAACACATTGAGGCCGGTCTCCTTCGCTTGCATCCGTTTGAGAATGTTTTGCACACAGAGGCAGTTAGCAGCCCGATAGGGATTCGGGGCATCGATCGGAACCATAAAACTGTTGCCATAGTTTTCGTAGCCGTGGCCGGCATAATATAATAAGCCTGGGAGGAGAAACGACATTCAGCACAATTGCCCCTCTAATTTAAAACGACAAAACTCACAAAACAGGCAGCGTTCCTTCTATAATACCGGCTGACTATATTCATCTGCCTCGACAGGGAAGATGGAATCATCATGAATGGCTACAGATTGGATCCCCCCCCTTTTATCAAAGTACCACTGATGGAGGAATTTTTGCCTGTGGGTTCTGTCTTTGTGTCAGGTTCCCAGTCAAATCACTCTCCACACACACTTTTGCAGTGAATGTTTTATTTATAGATATGAGATGCGGTGGGTTCAAACTCTCTGTTAGCACTGAGGTGCAAAGGCGGGAAAGCAGGTTCTGGGTACAACCCCAAGATTCCATTCACATCCACGTCAGCATTGCTACAATGACTATGAAAGATATACAGCCAGTATCTAGCCAGGCAGAGACTTTACTTCAGGGACGTTTCTCATGTGAAAGGTGTCTTGAGGCCTCGTAGGAAAGTTACCACAGCTAGCTTCCCTAATTTGCTACAGACACTCACTCCCCACCCCTAATTTGCTACAGACACTCACTCCCCACCCCTAATTTGCTACAGACAGACACTCCCCAGGAATGCAAGGGCAGGTAAGGGCAGTGATAAGGGGTAGAGACAGCAAGCAAAATATATCAGGTTGAAATACAGCAGGCACAGCTAGTCAAATGCCCGAGTCTGACACTTTGCTGCCTTCTCCCACCCCCCACCCCCAGATGCCCCTGAAATGCTGTTCCTGGGGATGGGAAACCCCACAAACAGCATAAAGGGACATTTACCAGATGTGTTTTTGTAGGATATGCAACATCATAATCCCAGCAACAATTACAACAAAACAATATTGTTATAAGCACCGCATTTGAAACAAGAAATAAATGGAGGCCAACAGCAGCTGTGGCCATTAAAAGGCAATACGTCCACAACAGTATTATTCTAAATGTTCTCTACTGAAGGGCTTTTTTGTGAAAAAGCCCAGCAGGAACTCATTAGCGTAATAGGCCATACCCACCAGCAGAAGCTCATTCACATATTAGGCCACACCCCTGACAGCACAGCTCATTAGCATATTAGACCACACCCCCACGTTACCAGAAGTGTGGTCATCCAGCCACACCCACCTTTTGCTTCTTATTCTGTTTACCTTGCTTGTTGTCAAAACCCAGGGCTTTTTTTGTAGCAAGAACTCCTTTGTATGTTCGGCCACACAGCCCTAATGTAGCCAATCCTAATGAATTTCTGCTGCTGGGTGTGGCCTATTATGCTAATGAGTACCTGCTGGGTGTGGCCAACTCGGGAGCCAGCCGGAACTCCGTTCCTGTGCGTTCCTGCCCAAAAATTGTTCTGCTCTACTGATTTTATGTAAGCCGCCCTGGGAGGGTAGGGCATAAATTTGAATGAATGAATGAATGAATGAATGAATGAATGAATGAATGAATGAATGAATGAACAACCTGTACACCAACCGCATCTTTTTATACGCTCCACCAGTATTCAAAAGTATTGCCCTGGTTGATGAAAATGACAATGTAAACAAAGAGTCCGCTCTACCGTGAGCCATGTAGATACAGCTGTGGAATGCTGTCACAATGCATCAGCCCTGTTCCCAATGTACCAGACAGATTTTGGTCCTGCTGTACACTGCGCATTGGTCAGTCCGCACCTGGAGTACTGTGTGCAGTTCTGGAGGCCTCACTTAAGAAAGGATGGGGACAGAGTGGAGCGGGTGCAGAGCAACGAGGATGATCAGGGGCCTGGAGACCAAGCCCTGTGAGGAAAGGCTGAGGGACTCGGGAGTGTTCAGCCTGGAGAAGAGGAGATTGAGGGGGGACAGGATTGCTCTCTTTTAAGTATTCGAAGGGCTGTCACTTAGAGGAGGGCAGGGAGCTGTTCCTATGGCAGCAGAGGAAAGGACTTGGAGTAATGGCTTTAAATTACAAATGGGAAAGTACTGGATGGATATTAGGGGGGAAATTCAGTAAGAGTAGTTCAGCCATGGAACTGGCTACCCAGGGAGGCGGTGAGCTTCCCCTTACTGGCAGTCTTCAAGCAGCGGCTGGACGAACACTTGTCAGGGAGGCTCTGGGCTGGTCCTGCATTGAGCGAGGGTTGGACTAGATGGCCTCCATGGACCTTTCCAACTCTATGATTCTATGGGTGCAGAGGTATTATGTACCTGCTGATAAGGAAGCCCCAACCCCAGGAACCATCACCCCCCTGCAATTTTATTATGAATGATGAAAATTATCAGGATAAGGTAGTAGCATGCCATTTTTAGAAAGGTCACGGACATAAATACATAGCTTTAATTCTGCAATTTTAAATGCAGAAGGAACTCTTGCGATTCTGATGAGTCCCAGTCCAGTGTTAACAACAGAGAGGTTTTAAATATTGTAATTATCTAGTTTTATGGGAGCTGCCCTGAGCCAGCTTTGGCTGGGAGGGTGGAGTAAAAAAACAAATAAATAACAAAAAGGCTGAAAAACACACATGGTTTGATACAGCTTTTCATTGGAGCCCCTGTCAGTCAGCTACAGCGAAGGCATTACAGCCATGGGTTTAAATGTGGCTCCAGTGCCAGGAAAAGAGAATAGGGAAGCATGAAGTCAGAAGGTCTGTGGGCACTCTTCCTGCTCCAATAAATCTTCCTGTCATGGTGATCCTGGGCTCAGCAGCAGAAAGGGCAAGACCTTCAGGAAGCTACATCAGCCACCATTAAATGAATCAAAGGTACCTAATCAAAGGGAAGGTCTCCTGCAATAACTTCACCTTGGCACCCATTGCAAAGAGGCAACCAGTGTAGAACTATTGCTTGAACACCCTGCCCTCTTCCATGCTTAACCTCTCGAAATATCATATGAAGCTGCCATATACTGAATCAGACCTGTGGTCCATCAAGGTCAGTATTGTCTACTCAGACTGGAAGTGGCTCTCCAGGGTCTCAAGCTGAGGTCTGGCTCTCCAGGGTCTCAAGCTGAGGTCTTTCCAGCACCTACCAACTGAACCCTTTTAAGTGGAGATGCTGGAGACTGAACCTGGGACCTTGTCACGATCCCTAGTGGGTTGCCAGCTTCCTCTGCCACCACTCTGGACTTAGGGTCCCCTTGAGAAGGCCCAGAGTACCCTCCCAAGCCCAATCAAAATGCCCCTTTTAAGCCGTGAAACATAGGCGTGATGACCAGGCAGAGAACATTACACAAATGGTTTATTAATACAGTAATGGGGCAAAGAAAACAAGACAAGGTGCTTAAAATAAATAACAGTGTCTAAAGGTATAATAAAACAAAACTAACACGGCTACCTATTTCTCTTAATTGGTTACTATTCAAGGCCTACAGCTTTTTATACCAGGCCTGTGCCTGTACTCACTCTGTCCCAAGTGAGGGATCCTTCTCTCAGACCAGACTGTACCCTCAGCTGAACTCTGTGAGAGACAAGACCGCAGCAGAGAAAAGAACACAGTTCCACAGCCCACAAAGCTTAAGTCCCAATCACCTCATACAATCCCTGGGCACCGATTGGTTACAACAGTTGCTAAGCATTGTGAGGATTGTAGGCTGTCTGCTTTTCATTCCCACACAGGTCTCCCAATCCTACACAGATCATGACAGACCTGCTGCATACAAAGCAGAGGCTCCACCACTGAGCCACAGCCCCTCCCCTGGGTGAAGGAATCTTCCCTATAAAGGCCTTCAACAAAAGCATAATTTATTTTTCACAACAGGAACTGTAATGCAGGGAGGTGGGAACTGCACAAATAGCTTTTTAGATTGGGAGGAGGGAGATGGGAAGGGGAGGAGACAAAGTTTAGTGAGAGGAGGTTATTTTGCACACAGGAGGGCACAAGTTCAATTCTGGCATCACTACTTAAAAGAATCTCAAAACTAGGAAAGAAAGCTGCAGAAGACAGCATGGGGAACCAGCATTGTGACTTGGTATGAGATAGCTTTGTACTTTCCACCTCTACAGTGTTTTTTATCAATTAAAATTGCTGGGTCTGCTCATCCCCCTTGATTACGTTTTTTTAATTTATTTGGTTTGTGTGTGTGCATGCGCACTTGTATACCTGGAAGTCATGGTGACTTCTGGCGACCCCTAGTGGGGCAAGGATGTTTCAGAGAGGTGGCTTGATATTTGCCTGCCTCTGGCCTCCTGTCCCTGGTATTCTCTGGAGGTCTCCCTTCCAAGTACTTGCCAGGGTCGGCCCTGCTTAGCTTCCAAGATCTGATGAGATCGGGCCTGCCTGGGCTATCCAGGTCAGGGCTCCCCTTGATTACTTTTTCTTTTTAACTAGCTGTTAAGTAACTAGCTTTTAACTAAGCTGTTAAGTACAGTAATCAAGTTTTTCAGGCATTAAAGGGAGAAAATAACTTTACATAATAAAATAAGCTTTTTACCCTAATTGTACAGGATAGGGGAATTCAACTCAGTGGAGTTTGTGCGTGCGTTTGAGAACAGGTAGTTGGCACTAATGCTCCCTCTAAGCTGTGGAGTCTTGTGGGCAAAAATTCAACTTTGTGAGCTACTGGCATTGAAGTTGTGAGCGAGCGGTTTGGCTACCGCATAAATTAGTTTGCTCTGGAGCCAACCTTCCTGAGCTAAGACAGAAATGTGTGAGCCGGAGGCTAAAAAACTGTGAGCTAGCTCACACTAACTCAGCTTAGAGGGGAGACTGGTTGGCACCACCACAAAATGGCTGCCATGGGAGCTGGGGCCAATCACAAAATGCCCCATCATGCCAAGCATCCTTCTATGATGGCAGTTGCTCTTTCTGAATGGGTACTCCCTACAGACCAACGGATGACACTTCCTGGGGGTCTTCTGAGGCACTTCCTGTTCCAGTGAAATGAAGAGAGGGTTGGCTCTGTGCTTCAGGGAAGAAATGCTTTGAGGAAGCAGTTGCCAGGAAACTCACTGGAGGATGTCCCCTTGGGGATCACTGGCATGAGACAAGGCCGTTTCTCACAACAAAAAACGAAAAATGTCAGGATATAGGTAAAGGTAAAGGTTCCTTGCTCTTAACCACTTGAGCCAGGATATACAAGCAAGTAAATGTTTTTTAAACAGATCTGCTTTCGCATCGCTTATTCTTACCGTATACTCCTTTGTCCAGAAGTAGTAAGAATTCATCGACGGCGTTCCGCATCTCAGGTTCTGTGAGATCCAGGAGGGAAACCACTTTGAAGTCCAGCTGCCTCAGGAGATTGGTGAGTTCGTAAACATCCACCAAAGGCGCCTTCAGCTTCGGGTGTCTACAGTAGCTCATGTTCCCCATCAGCAAGGCCACCTTATCTACCGCTGGAAAACCAAAGAACACTTTGATGGGCTTCTGAGTAGAGATGTGCATCTCCAGACATTTACATTGGGTAAATAAACACTGTGGGTCCCCCTCACCCCTCTGCTGCCAAGAAAAAAACTGGAAATTCTGGGGAAATGGGAATGTATGCAATACTTTCTTGGTTCTCAAGCTTATCATTATTTTTATGCTTTAACAATATGACATGCATTGTTGTAGCTTAGTTAACATATATACTATTGGGCATATTTCTGAAATTTAAACTATGAACGGTTGTGGAAGTTGGACAATGAAGAGAGACGACAGGAAGAAACTTGATTCATTTGAAACGTGGTGTTGGAGGAAAGTTTCCCTGATACTGTGGATCACCAAAAAGACAAATAAGTAGGCTCTAGACCAAAACAAGCCTTAACTCTCCCTCGAAGCTAAACTGAGTCTATCGTACTTTGGTCACATTATGAGAAGACAACAGTCACTGGGAAAGATAATCACGCTAGGAAAAGTTAAAGGCAGTAGGAAAAGAAGAAGACTCAGCATGAGATAGATTAACTCAGGGGTGTCAAACATAAGGCCGGGGGGCTGGAACTGGCCTGTCCAGGGCTCTTATGTGGCCCACGAGCAACTAGGATAAAGGAGGGAACAGGAGACTGTTTGGGAGGGAATGGCATTGCCACATTCCGACTGTGGCTTCAGCATGGCAGAACAACCTTGTCTACAGCAGTCAAGCATCATGGGAGCATCTGCCCAGTGCTGCACTGCTGGCTCTCCAGTCTGCCCATATGGGTTTTCCTTTGCACACACCCCTCCCAGCCCATGGGGCCTTGCAGTGAGGATACACCAACTCAGAGCTTACCAGCTGCTGTCCTTTGTGCAAGTTTATATCTCCAGAACCTAGCATTATGTTTTATGGCACACATGGCCCGGCCAGACAAAGTAACATTTATGTCAGATCCAGCCCTCATAACAAATGAGTTCGACACCTCTGGAATAACTTGATAAAGGAAGCCACAGCCTCAAGTTTGCAAGACCTGAGCAAGGGTCGCATGGGAGGACTTATGAGTCACCATGAAGTCAGAAGCAACTTGACAGCGCTTCACACACACACACACACACACACACACACACACACGCACACACGAATTTAGAAAACCAATGCCTCAGTTTTCTGCAGGTAGAATTGCATGCACATCCAATACCAGAAAGAGTTCTGCAAACTGCTACAATATATGATACCTTCGCTTTTGTTGGCTTGGTGATAATGGAAAATGAGGTCAAGTCGCCTCCAACTTAGGCACATGCTGAAGAGTTTTCAAGGCAAGAGACGAAGAGAGGTGGTTTGCCATAGCCTGCGGACAGTGTGGCCTAATGGTCAGAGTGCTGGACTGGGATCTGGGAGCTGGACTGGGATCTGGGAGACTCCGGTTCCAATCCCCGCTCTGCCACGGAAGCTTGCTGGGGGCCCCTGGGCCAGTCACACACTCTCAGCCTAACCTACCCTGTGGGGCTGCTGTGAGGGTCAAATGGAGAAGGGGAGGATGTTGTAAGCCTCTTTGGGTCCCCACTGGGGAGAAAAGTGGGGTATAAATGAAGTAAATAAGTAAATAAAACGGGTAGAAGAAATTGAAAATAGGTGTACTTTGGAGTAAACAAACAGAAGTGTATTAATTTGGGCAGAAACAGCCAATCGCAGTAGGAGTAGAAGCATCTTAGAACGTTCAGCTGAACTTTCAACACTGAAAACCTTTGAACTACTATAATGTGCATTTAGCATACACTCGGGGACCCACAAGAAACTTGCAGGGAGGTGACATTCCCCCACCTTTGCTTCCTTCCCTCTCCCCCCATCTTCCCCTTTCTTTCTCTCCCTAAACCAATCCCCCCTTCTTTTTCTTTCCAACCCTCCACCAAGCCAATCCCTCCTTCTTTGCCTTTCTCTCTCTCACTCAAGCCAATCCCCCTTCTTTCTCCCCCCAAGCCAATATCCCCAACTTTTCCTTTCTCTCTTCCCCCCAAGCCAATCCCCCCTTCTTTCTCCTTCCCTCTTTTCCCCTATCCCTGAGCCCAGCAGCGTTTATTTTTTTGGGGGGATTTAACCCCCTCCCACGATTTTTTTTTAAGTTTTCAGATTTTTCTGGAAATCTAGGGAGTCACCCAAGTTTGCAGAGAAACCTGTTTGGGGTGACTATGCCCCCTGTCTGAGGATTTAGATATCCTCACATAGGGGACTGTTGAGAATTAGTTATATAGTTATATAGTTATATAGAGCCAGTTTGGTGTAGTGCTTAAGTGTGCGGACTCTAATCTGGGAGAACCGGGTTCAATTCCCCACTCCTCCACTTGCACCTGCTGATGTGACCTTGGGTCAGTCACAAGCTCTGGCACTGCTGTTCTCTCAAGGACAGTTTGTGTTAGAGTTCTCTCAGCCCCACCTACCTCACAGGGTGTCTATTGTAGGGAGGGGAAGGGAAAGGAGTTTGTAAGCCGCTCTGAGACGCCTTTGGGCAGTGAAGGGCGGGGTATAAATCCAAACTCTTCTCTTCTTCTTCTTCTAAATGCGGGCAAAATTAGGCCCTGGTCACATGGCAAGGTAATTGCGCTTTGTTCCCGCTGTAATTTAATCGGGAACATTTTTCTTCACATTGGGCTGACTAGATGCAGCCAGTCCCTCTTTTCCAGCACCCACTCGCCTGCTGCTGCGCTGTCCCTCCAGGCAATGCTGCCGGCCATGGAGAGGCTCGGGCGGCTGCTTCTCCTTCCGACACTTGGGGGGGGGTCCCCTGCTGTTGCTGCTGCCATTGCCCCATGAAAACAGGCTCCGTCCTCTCCGCCATCCTCCTTGCCGGCCCCGTCCAGGCTGCCGGAGCCCCCGCCTCTCGTTCCCGTCTCCAGGGCCGTCTTTGTGTGTTGTTTTTTTTTAAAAAAAGCTTCTGGTTTGAGCGCTTGACTAAACATGCGCTTAATAAATCCATTATTAAACGTTAAATGGATTTATTAAGTGCATGTTTGCTCAAGCGCTCAAACCAGAAGCTTTAAAAAAAAAAAAGCACAAAGAGCGTTCAGACGGCCCTAATCGCAATCATTGCGAAAGCTGGGCTGTCCAGATAGGAGAAATTGTGCATTCAAACCGCAAGTGCCAGGAAAACACTAGATTTTCCAGGGGTCAGGAAAACCCGGCAGCATTGCGCGAGTGAGCCTGCTTCGGGGCAGGAGGCGGATTGGTGCATGTGAACGTGAAACTGACATGTGCAAGGGAACAACAGCGAACCCCGATCGAAACGACAGTGTGACCGGACCCTTAGTCTAATTTAAACAGTAACTATATAATTGAAATATGGCTTCCCACTACTGTACAATCAAGGATCCAATGATTTAATCTGCCGTACACGACAGTCTTCAAGCTACACATTTTGCTTAAAAAGCATTTCACTCATTCCACAAGAGTGGGTTACTGGATCCCATTCAACGGTGGCTAAGACATGGAGCCAGCCGTAGGTATGTGTGGCTTGTCTTCACCCCCTGTCTCCTCTGAGAAACCGGTCTCCCACTTCCCTTCTTAACTGCATTAGTGGCTAACACGGCAATGACACATGAACACATGAAGGTACCTTGGACTCAGCCAAACCAGAGGTCTATCAAGGTCAACATCATCTGCTCTGACCAGCAGCAACTCTCTAGTCTCTCGGGTCAACATCTTTCACATCCTCTGCTCCCTGATCCTTCTCACTGGAGATGCCAGGGACTGAGCCTGGGATCTTCGTTATGCCAAGCAGATGCTCTACCACTGAACCACAGCACCACCCCAAACTGTGACCTTAACTGTGTTTACAGCTAAGCAGAGTTTCATTAAGGAGGGTTTAAAACCAACATAGTTCCAGGTCACAGCAACAATAAAACTAAAAGAGGATGAGAGGAGAAAGTATGGTTAAAGGAGCACTAACACTACAGCACTCTGTACTCCATCCTGTAATTTTTGATAACAAAGATTGTAGTACCATATACGTGAGCGGCAATGGAAGAAACATTTAATCCTAAAAAGAGTTATACCCTTCTAAACTTATCGACTTCAATGGATTTAGATGTAACCCAGATTAAAGGGCAATGGTGGCTTAGAGGTTAAGACCCTGAGCTACAGACCAGAAGGTTGGTAGTTCAACAGTTCGAGACCTGAGTGCCGCATGACAGAGTGAGCTCCCGTCTCTGGCCCCAGCTCCTGCCAGCCTAGCAGTTCGAAAGCAAGAAATTGCAAGTAGATAAATAGGTACTGCTTCAGTGGGAAGGTAATAGTGTTCCATGCACCTTGGCGATTAGTCATGCTGGCCACATGACCACGGAAACGTCTTTGGACAGCGCTGGCTCTTTAGCTTGGAAACGGAGATGAGCACCGCCCCCTAGAGTTGGATTTGACTAGCTTTTGAGCAAGGGAAACCTTTACCTTTTTAACTCAGATTAGGACTACATTGTTAGGTTCAGTTCTGGTATTATGCCAAATGATGGTTTGCTCTAACCTGAATCCAGAACCCAACCATGGTTTGAGCTTCCAAATGAGCAGGCAAACCAGATGGGAGAGCCGCTCATGTCTCGAGCAATCCAGCTGCTAACTGCAATAGCCAATGGAGACAGAACACAGCTGTATATCTGTCATGTCAGACACGAAATTTCCTAAACCCTAGTCTGGCAGAGTGTCTCAATGGAGTCTCAGCGTTTATTTTAAAAAAAACAAACACATTTTCTCTGTTTCCTTTGATACTGTATATTTTGCTATTCTTTTTGAATATACCAATAAAGAAATTTGTAAAGAAATAATAAATAGGTTTGGGCTTCAAAAGCAGAATAAGCAGATCTGACAGGTTTCCCGAACACAATCACAGATGGATCTCTTTGCCTCGGATTTATTTTGCTGGGCGCACTTGAGGCTTTAGAAATAAACAGATCATTTACAGATGAAATACAAGCTGCCAGGCTGCATCACAATGAAAGCCATTTTACGGAGACAGTTACAAATGATTACAACACTCTCCCCAGTTTCAATGGCCACCTGTTTAGCTGGTTCGTGCAACGGAGTCATTAATATAGGCCTGTTTACACTGACAGCATAATATCTTTGAGCTCCGATCATCCCAAGAGAAACTGTAAATTAGTAAGGACGATTTACAAACTGCCGGGCTTCATATAAACAGAAGACAGCATGCATTCTGTTTCTCTTTTGAGAATTCGGGCCTGAAGAATACAAAGGCATCACATTTTTGCATCGTTTATCAAACTCTTGGGTAGAAATCCCGACGTCCCGCCTCCGCTTCGCCTAGGAAGGTCAGGGCCCTTGCTGTCTCCAGTGTACCTGTCACAGTACAATGGATTGCAGATGTCAATGGGCTCTGACTTGACAGTATAAAACCTGCGCTTAAGCGACAGCAGCCTATGCCAACATGCTGGCTCACAAATTCAATACTAAATGGAATGAGCACCCTTCCAAGCCCACTGGCCTCTGCAGAGGGGGAATGTGATAGCAGCTTACAAAATTATGCACAGGGAAAGATAAAAGCCCACCTCCAAGGAATCAACAGACCAAAACCTTAGAACGTTATTTTATTTATTATTTTAATTTATATACCACCAGTTTGGTGTAGTGGTTAGGAGCGTGAACTTTCATTTGGTTGAACCAGGTTTGATTCCCCGCTCATCCATATGCAGCTGTTGGTGTGACCCTGGGTCAATCATAAGTTCTTTCAGAGCTGTTCTCTCACGAGCAGTCCTCGAAAGAGCTCTCTCAGCCCCACCTACCTCACAGGATGTCTGTTGTGGGGAGGGGAAGGGAGAGGCAGTAAACCTCTGAATAGCAGTGTTAGGAGGCAAAAGCGGGGAAGGCTTTGACCTGTATGCCCTGTTTGGTGGCCCTCCAGTGCAGCTGGTTGGCCACTGTGTGAAACAGGATACTGGATTAGATAGACCAGTGGTCTGATCCAGCAGGGCACCTGCTATGATCTTAGGACTGCATGCACCATGAACTCCATAGTACCACCCCTGTACCTAAAAGGACAGAAAATCTCAGCCAAAACACCTCACTTTTCTGCTCACAACTGGCAGCTAGATGGGAAAAACCTTGAACTGGAAGATGGATCAGTGCTAAACATGGTACACTGTTGACCATGCCTCCAGTTTGGTGTAGTGGTTAAGTGTGAGGACTCTAATCTGGGAGAACTGGGTTTGATTCCCCACTCCTCCACTTGCAGCTGCTAGATGACTTTGGGCAAGCCATAGTTCTGACAAGAGCTGTCCTTGAAAAAGAACAGTTTCTGTCAGAGCTCTCTCAGCCCCACCTACCTCACAGGGTGTCTGTTGTGGGGAGGGGAAGGGAAAGGAGTTTGTAAGCTGCTCTGAGACTGCCTTTGGGTAGTGAAGGGCGGGGTATAAATCCAATCTCCTCCTCCTCACTACTATGCAGAGGCCTTGGGCCCTTGCTGAGGGACTGCGACCCAGGTCAAGGTCTTGGGCCCCCCAAATGGCAGATCATGTAGTCAAACCATTCCTTCAAACTGTGAGGAACGGTGTCACCATTCATCACCAGCTCCCAAAGAGACCATCAATGGCCTGAGAGAACGCAGATAAGGCAGCTCCTTGCCTGTTTTCCTTGGGGGCTACCGAAAGGTCTGGCTGCCTCAAGAGCTAAGACAAGATACAAGCCAGGGACAACCAATGACCTGAGACAGATTTTTGCCATTTCCTCCATTATCTCTGAATGTCTTGACAGGAAAGTGGTATACAAATGTATCTACTAAATGAATGTTTACATGCTCCTCATGGGGCAGTACAGTTGCCAGGTCCCTCCCGCCTACCAGCAGAGGATGGGGAGGACTGGGTTGCCAGATCCAGGCTGGGAAACTCCTGGAGATTTGGGGGTGGAGCCTGGGGAGGACAGGGACCACGGTGGGGCACAATGCCATACAGTCCGCCCTCCAAAGCATCCATTTTCTCTAGGGGAAACTGATCTCTGTCATCTAGAGATGAGGTGTAATTCTGGGGGACCCCCAGGTCCCACCTGGAGTCTGGCATCCTTATGGGGAAGAAAGAAAAAAAAATCCCTGAATATGGTCAGAGAAAAGGCTAGGACAGAACCTCTCTCCTCCATCCTCTGATTTCCTGTAAGGTTTTTCTGTCTAGTTTGTTTTCAAATACAGAGGAAGGTGTGGTTATACCCATACCTGCTACTAGCGACACGGAAGTTAACACAGTCCACAGTTTTATCATGTGACGGGTTAGCCTTCCTAGGTCAGCCTTCACTTAAACTTCTGCAGTGAACATCTCCTTCTCTCTCTCTCTCTCTCTCTCTCTCTCTCTCTCTCTCTCTCTCTCTCTCCCCGTTCAGCATGCAAATAGCTTGTTCATCTCTGGCCACAGTGCTTAATTAGGAACAGGGAAGTCAGCCCCGTTGCCCAGAAAGCCCTCTCTTCCCCTTTCCCACAGAGGAGCAAAACAACCTGCAAAAGGCAATAATGCCAGTGCCACAGCTCTTGGCTGGCCTTTGCAGAACCAACAACCGGCTTGACAGTGCAACCCTCAACTAAACAACACCCTTCAAAGTCCATGGAAGTCAGTGGAACTGGGGGGGGGGTGTCACTCTGCCGAGGACTGCAGTGCAAGCCGTCAGTTTCCCCACTAGGGAAACTGCTCCAACCTGTACCTGAAGAGGTGTGCGTGCACACGAAAGCTTCTACCTTGAATAAAACTTGGTTGGTCTTAAAGGCGCCACGCTGGACTCAATCTTTGTTCTGCTGCCAACACGGCTACCCCACCCCCCACATGAATCTACTCCGATCCAAGTTATTGCAGGGTCACAAAACGGAGATGATAATACATCAACTGGTAGTCACCAATCCAGACAACTTCCTTTCATCATACAGGTAAGCGTCTATCATGCAAACAAAGCAGCCCGACAAGGAGTCGAACGCATTATCAAGCTGCCTTATACTGAATCAGACCATTGCTCCTTCAAGGTCAGTACTGTCTACTCAAACTGGCAGGGGGCCCTCCAGGATCTCAGGCAGAAGGGGCATTTTACATCATGTCCCGTCTGCCCCTTTTAACTGGATATGCCGGGCGATACTCCCTCTAAGCTGTGGAGTCTTGTGAGTGAAAATTCTACTTTGTGAGCTACTGGCATTAAAGTTGTGAGCGAGCGATTTGGCTACTGCATACCTTAGCTTGCCCTAAAGCCACCCTTCCTGAGCTAAGACAAAAGTGTGTGAGCCAAAGGCTAAAAAACTATGAGCTAGTGCACATGAAGAAGAAGAAGAAGAAGTAGAGGAGGAGGAGGAGGAGGAGGAGATTGGATTTATACCCTGCCCTTCACTTGGAGTCTCAGAGCGGCTTACAAACTCCTTTCCCTTCCCCTCCCCACAGCAGACACCCTGTGAGGTAGGTGGGGCTGAGAGCTCTGAGAGAACTGCCCTTTCAAGGACAGCTCTAATCAGAACTATGGCTTGCCCAAGGTCATCCAGCAGCTGCAACTGGAGGAGTGGGGAATCAAACTCAGCTTAGAGGGAACACTGATGCCAGGGATTGAAGCTGGGACCTTCTGCATGCCAAGCAGATGCTCTACCACTGAGCCATGGTCCCACTGTTTAGTAATGCATACCTGTCTTAAAGGAAGCATTAAGTTTCCTTCAACCTTTGCAGCACGTAGCTGGAAAAACAACCAGCAAAGAGTCATTGGTAGAAAGAGATTTCTGGAATAGATGGACTGGTAAGAACATAAGAACGTAAGAACATAAGAGAAGCCAATGTTGGATCAGGCCAATAGCCCATCCATTCCAACACTCTCACACAGTGGCCAAAAATACCAGGTGCCGTTAGGAGGTCTAGCAGTGAGACCAAGACACTAGAAGCCCTCCCACTGTTGACCCCCCCCAAGCACCAAGAATACAGAGCATCGCTTGGCCCAGAGTCCCTATCTATACCTTGTGACTAATAGCCACTGATGGACCTCTGCTCAAAATTCTACTTTGTCCATCAAGGCAACTCTCTGTGTCTTAGGATGGATGAACCTGCAAGCAACAGATTCGTCATCTACATGAACAAATGAAGCTGCCTTATAAGGAATCTGACCCTTGGTCTATCACAGTTGGTATTGTCTATTCAGACCAGCAGTCTGCTTGGTGTAGCAGTTAAGAGTGGCAGACTCTTGGGTCAGTCACAGCTCTCTCAGAGCTCTCTCAGCCCCACCCACCGAACAGGGTATCTGTTGTGTGGGGGGGGGGAAGGGAAAGGAGACTGTAAGCCGCTCTGAGACTCCTTCAGGTAGTGAAGAGCAGGGTATAAAACCAAAACTCTTCCTCCTCCTCCTCCTCCTCCTCCTCCCTTCTCTGGTCTCAGGCAGAGATCTTGCACATCACCTACTGCTTGATCCTTTTAAACTGGAGATGCCAGGGATTAAACTGGGGACCTTCTGCATTAAAAGCAGAGGCTGTTCCACCAAGCCACAGCCCCTCCCTTAAGCTTACTATACTTTTTTCCTGCATCAACCTTTCCAAGGTGTGCATAACAGAATGCACTCACTTTTTGTTGTTTAGGTCTACAGTTTAACCCTTTTTCAAAAATATATACATAATATTCTTTGCCAAAGGAAGAATCTAACAGAACGGAACCTTCCCCGGAAAGGGTGTGAACACCCTCTACAGAAGGCCAGATCAACACAGAAAGAAATTAACCTCATTTGAAAGAAACAGAGAGATCACTACGTGATATGGAGTTCTAGGATTGAAATCAAGCCATAACTATTCTATTGCGGGGCCTAAGCCAATGGTGAGACTTTCACAGTTTGCAAGGCTTGGTCGAGCTGTGGGTACAGAACTGTGAAGGTATCAATACAACAAGAGAGCCCTGGAATAACCAGGGGAGCAACATGTTTTTAAGTGGTCACTGGCGCACATTCAGCCCTGGAGTAGAGGTCACGGCAGCGAAACCTTTCAACGTATGTGCAAAGAAGGATGGACAGAAGAGTTGAAGAGAATCAGTTTGCAAGAAAAACCTGCTTTTCAGCAGCACCTCCTCAGCCTATGCAATGGCTGCATCCATGCATCATTTACTCCATTTCATTACAAAATTGATATTCCCTGTGTCAGTCCAAGCAGGTCCAAGGCGGCTAGTAATTAAAAGTAAAACATGATAAAAAAAAACATATCTTAAAACCAATTAAAACCAAAAATAAGACACACATGAAAAAACAGCAATTAAAAGATGGGACAGGAAAGAAAGGTCACTGAGGCAACACCAGACAAGACAAAGAAGTTATCACCTGCTGGTGGAAAAAGGGGACAGATGGCGTTCCCTGGAAAGCGAGCTCCAGAACCTTGGTGCCACGACCAAGAAGGCCCCCTATTTATTTACTATTTATTTATTATTTTAGATTTATATCCCACTTTGCCTGCACAGACAAATACAATACAAATACAATAAAATACAAACACGTAAATATGTAACAGTAACATTTCAAACCATAATATACATAAAGAGCGATTGGTGCAGATGGCGTTTGCTGAAGTGGGCTGATATAAGCAGGCCAGTGTCCAGTTGTTTTGATGTCAATAACATAGCATAGGGCCTTGATGGTTACCCACCAGCCTAAACCCACCCGAAGCAGAGCCTCATAAATTGATTACCCATAGCCAGCCTTTTTAAAATAAACCCTCTACTTCTTCCTAAAGCACTGAATGTTCTTTTTTCTCATGGACTTCAGTTATTGTTACATTATTTTGTCTAAAGGCCCATGCGTGACGTAGATTTACTGTAAGAGTGGCTAAGCAGTGGAACCGACTGCCTCGGGAGGTGGTGGATGCTCCTTCGCTGGACGTTTTCAAGCGGAGGCTGGACGACCATCTTTCGGGAATGTTGTAGGGCTATCTTTCGGCTATGCTCCTGCAGAGTGCAGGGGGTTGGACTAGATGACCTGCAAGGTCCCTTCCAACTCTAACATTCTATGATTCTATGATTTTCTTGAATAAACGAATAACATGAATAGTAGCATACAGTAATTTTTTAATAATATTGTTGCATACAGTATTTTTTTTAAAAAAATATCTGTATTAAAAAATAACCAGTAAAACCAAACCCCATAAATAATCAGAAAAGGGCAGACCTTGGAAGCACAAAGGCAAAGAACTGCCAACACTGCTGTTTGGTGTAGTTCCAATCTGGTGTAGTGGATAGGAGCGTAGACTCAAATCTGGGAGAACCGGGTTTCATTCCCTACTCCTCCACATGCAGCTGCTGGTGTGACCGTGAGTCAGTCACAAGTTCTCTCAGAGCTGTTCTCTCTTCTGTTTAAGAACTGCTTTATTCACAGAGGTGTCTAACTTCCTTAAACAACACAAAGTTTGAGTCCAGTGGCAAGAAGCGTGCATGCATACAAAAGCTTCTACACAGAATTAAACTTTGGCCCTGGTCACACAAGCGGGATACTCCGCAGGGGACGGGAGGCTTTTAGCAGTGGAGCAAAAAGAAGCATGGTAGCGGGATCTCACGTCCCCCCATGGCTTCATCTGCAGGCCTCCGGCAGCCGATCAGACCAGCAAGGCAACGCAGCAGGACCGTGTTTGTGGACATGTGCCCGACACTGCGGCTGCTGGATGCAACGGGCTACCAGCGTGTCTCCGATCAGACGCCTGCCGGTGCCGCGCATTTAATGGAAGATAGCACTTGTTTTTAACTCCGCTTTTTCCATGGGAAGCCACAGGTTGGCCGCGGGTGCACTCCAGTTGCCAGATGTTGCGGTGTGATCGTGCCCCGATAATCCGCCCACCACCCATGGCTCTCCCGCAGCAAATTCCGCGTGTGACTGGGGCCCTTGTTGGTCTTAAAGGTGCCACTGGACTCAAACTTTGTTCTACTGCTTCAGACCAACAGAGCTGCCCCCACCTGAATCTTCCTTAAACAGCATCCTCTCTTCATTAAGACAAAATACACCAGGGATCAAAAGTCAAGACTGCAAGCAAACTACTGATACAGGGGAAAATCTAAAGAAAACTGAACCGAGTCAAATCCTACAGACATCTATACCACCTTAAATACAAAAAGGACTTCATTTATTTTTATTTTTAACTATCTCAACAATAAGCTCAAAACTACCAGATAACTTGTAACGGCAATCCTTAATTCACCACAAACTTAATAATCATTTTGTAATTGCTTTTCATTCATGCTTTACTAAGCACTGCATTGTACTTTATTTCAATCTTCAATAAATAGTTTAAAAATTAAAAAAGAAAAATACAAAAAGAAGCAACAAGCCTCACTGGTTTCAACACGGCATGGATGGAATCTAAAGCCAAGTGGGCACAGCTATGTATCTAAACTTGCTTGTTGATTTTTGATTACTTTTATGCAGTTTTATGTTCTCGTCATGTTTAACTACGTAAACCATTTCCCGCAGGTTCTCTACAGAAGGCAGTGCAGGCATTTTCTAAACAAGCACCCAAATAAACTACTCACCAAAATGTCTTTCAGTTGATTGTTCCATAAGATCTGCTTTGTAAAAAAAAAAGGGAAATGGAAAAAAAAATGAATTCAGTACTGCCAACAACATCTGCAAACATTCAAAGATTTTTTTAAAAGGTTGCAAGTTCTGATGCTCCTCCCGTTTCAGTGGTGGCTCCCCGATGGAACAATGTGTAAACATCAATGTGTACAAACCATAGCAATGGAACCATGTAGACAAACCAGGGTGGTCGCAATCTCATTCTCATTTCTCCCATCTCTCACCAAGAATTTTTGTCAGACACAAACTCCAGTGACGCAGGATGTTCTCAAAGCAGGGACGTGGGTTAAACAGACTCAGTCTCCCCACTATCTAGGATCCAAAGACTAGATTAAACTATACAGAAGCCCAGTGGCTCCCTGAGGACTAACAATGATATTTATTTCAGCGTGAGCTGTTGTGAGGCAGAGTTCACTTCTTCGGATGCAATATTCTCCCAAAAGTTCATAATGGTATAATATTGCAAGTCTTTAAGAAAAGAGCCCCCAGCCTCTTTGAATCTATGAGCAGTTTTGGAATGATAAGAACATAAGAGAAGCCAATGTTGGATCAGGCCAATGGCCCATCTAATCCAACACTCTGTCACACAGTGGCTAAAAATCCCAGGTGCCATATGACACAGGCTGGTGGGCGCCACAACAAAATGGCTGCCAGAGAAGGTGGAGCCAGCCACAAAATGGCTGCCAAAGGAAGACAGAGCCAACTGCAAAATGTCAAGGAGGGAGGTCATGCACAACTCTAATACCAACTCTTTTAACATTTAAGGCAGAAGTGCTGTTTAACAGTATGCCTTTTAATCTGCATAGCCAATCGGATCGTCAGTGGACAATCAGAAGCCAATTGGCCAAGCCCCAATTGGCCCTGCCCACTTTCTAAAAACATTTGGCAGACACTAGGAAATGGGTGGGACTATATTGGAAACCCCCTGTTTCAAGGTGCCACTCAACTTGCAAAGACTAACACGGCTACCCCACTAGATTAAACTATGCCAGCCAAAGCGGACTAACAGTGCAATCTGAAGCAGACCCCCACTTGCGGGGGAGGGTGGGACAGAAATCCCAGTTAATATCTAAGGGGCCGCCTCTCCCCATATGTGCCCCGGAGGGCCCTGCACTCTGCAGAGAACCATCTCCTGGTTGTCCCCGGCCCGAAAGATCTTTGCCTAGCCTCAACCGGGGCCAGGGCTTCTTCAGCTCCCAACTGAGATCAGGGCCCTGCAGGACCTGTTACAATTTCGCAGGGCCCACAAAACAGAGCTGTTCCGCCAGGCCTTTGGTTGAGGCAGTGGGCATCTACCAACTGGCCTCCCCATAGCTGTTGCAGTATACTGCTATTAACGAGGACTTCATGGCTCAGCATTGGCCCAGTCATTCCCAGCTGTAGGAACTGAAAACTGAAACTTGCTGCACTGTCCACAGAAGAAGAAGAAGAAGAAGAAGAAGAAGAAGAAGAAGAAGAAGAAGAAGAAGAAGAAGAAGAAGAAGAAGAAGAAGAAGAAGAAGAAGAAGAAGAAGAAGAAGAAGAGAGAAGAGGAGGAGGAGGAGGAGGAGGAGGAGGAGGAGATTGGATTTATACCCCACCCTTCACTACCCAAAGGTGTCTCAGAGCAGCTTACAAACTCCCTTCCCTTCCTCTCCCCACAACAGACACCCTGCGAGGTAGGTGGGGCTGAGAGAGCTCTTAACAGAAACTGCCTTTTTTCAAGAACAGCTCTTATCAGAACTATGGCTTGCCCAAGATCATCCAGCCAGATGCAAGTGGAGGAGTGGGGAATCAAACCCAATTCTCCCAGATTAGAGTCTGCATACTTAACCACTACACCAAACTGGCTGTTTTTAACTGGTTCTATTGTATTAATTTAATTTTGATGTTTATTAATTGAATTATCATCTTAAGATTGCATTGGAATCTGTCACTGTGACCCACCCTGAGCCTGCTTGAGGGAAGGGAGGGGGGGGAGGTATAATTATCGTATGGCAGTGGGTGTAGTATAGCCAGGAGATCCAAAGGCTAGCAGCCTGAAACTCTAGGTCTTTTTGTGGCAAGCTAGGTTTGTTTTTGGGGCTGAGAGAACTGTGACTGACCCAAGGTCACCCAACTGGATTCATGTAGAGGAGTGGGGAAATCAAACCCAGTTCTCCAGATTAGGGTCTGCCTCCCTTAACCACTACACCAAACTCAATGGCATCAGTGGATTTAGAAGGGTATAATTCTGCTTAGGACTGCGCTGTAAACCTGAAACAGCAGCAACGTCCCTCCAGCTCCTGAAGCCTTTCCAGCATGGCTCACTGAGCTAAAGTTGCCATTGCCAATCCTTGCTGCTGTAAACTAAGGCCCAAATTAGACATTTGTTTTTTAAAGTTGCCTGGACTGGATTCACCCTCCTGGTGACTACACAGCAGCTGCAGGGAATGCCTCTTTTAAAACAACAGAGAGCCGAATTCTGAGAAAAAAAGGACATAACTCCCCCACCCAGTGCCATTGCAGCTCAGGAAAACAGCGCAGGAGGGAAGGCGGGAGCCCCTCCACTACCCAAAACACAATTCAGAGCTGTAACAGACCCTCCCTGATTTTTAAAGAGACATTCCTTGCAGCTGCTGTGAGTCAACCGCTGTTGTTTTTTTAAATGCAACATCTCACTTGGCCCTGTGCAAAGACCCAAGGCAGGCTGTTCAAAAACACAGAATATCTGCTATATGGAAGATTCTGTTACTATAAATGTACTGCTTGGATTGGCAAGGCACAGATAACATATGTTCTCTGCTGAGAAGGTACATGAAATGCTTTTTTTTACTTTCACCACTGTGTATGCAATATTCCACAGGACAGGATATTTTGGCCCTCACGGTAGCACTTGGCAAAAAAGCAGACATGGACTGCTGATGCCAGGGAAGGATTGACATGACCTTCAGGCAGGCATTTTGGGGAACAAAATGCCTGGCGTAAACCCTAATGAAGTCATTATCTGAGGCCGTGGATTTTCCAGACTCAGAACACCTGATGTGTTTCCATCATGGAATTATCATCGACTTTACATTTAGCCACTGAAGTTTATAACTCTGTAATAGTTTTAAAATAAATCACCAGAGACACAATTCTGTATCAATTTCCCCAGCATCTTGCAGGAATGGTTTTATGAATTAACGTGACACTTACCAGGCCCTCCAATGCCGGTTAAATCTTCTGAAAGGCAATACAGAAAACTGAGCGACTGTGTATTTGACAGACATATTTAAAAGACATTCACAAATAGGTCTAACAGAAAGCTAAAGATGGACGGAAGGTCATGTTTAACGATTATGGCTTACGATGGTGTGTTAAATACGGTACATTCAGTGGCAAAGGAAAGGACATTTTAATATCATTAATCAAAGATATGAATGGAGGAATGAGAACGTGAAGAGGTCGATCAACACGGTACACAGCACAAGCGCCCAGCACAGCATATAGATCCTAGTGTGGATTAAGGTTATAACATCTGTAATTCCCAGCATGCAGAATTCACCAAGAAGCTCTACCACATCAAAGGCTGACTTTACCTTCAGTGCATTCTACTGCAATAGACTTCCCACCTTGGGTTTCAAGGAGACAAAAAGAAGAGTTCTTGATTTCATTCGGACATGGATTAAATGCAAGTGGAAGATAATCTAGGGTAACTTAACTTCTTAAAAGACTGATTATGAGTGAGTAATGAGTGTGTTGTCGAGTGGTCAGATCTTTGGACTAAGCTATGGGAGAACCAGTGTTGAACCCCCTCTCTGCCATGGAAGCTGATTGGGTGGCCTTGGGCCAGTCACTCAGCCTGTCCTACTTCACAGGGTTGTTGGAAGGAGAGGAGAACAATTGAAGTCGCTTTGGGTCCCCTCTGGGGAGAAAGGCAGAGTTTAAACGAAATAATTTAGATCAAAGTAGAGCAGACTGTGGCTGCTGCGGTGGCTCAAGTGGTTAAGACACTGAACTGCAGGCTGTGGAAGGTCAGTAGTTCAGCAGTTCGAGACCCGGGTGCCGCAAGACGGAGTGAGCTCCCGTCTCTAGTTCCAGCTCCTGCCAACCTAGCAGTTTGAAAGCAAGAAATTGCAAGTAGATAAATAGGTACCACTTCGGTGGGAAGGTAACAGCGTTCCGTGCGCCTTGGTGTTTAGTCATGCTGGCCACATGACCACGGAAACGTCTTTGGACAGCGCTGGCTCTTCGGCTTTGAAACAGAGATGAGCACCGCAACCCTAGAGTCGGATTCGACTGGCTTTCGAGCAAGGGAACCTTTACCTTTACCTTTATTTAGAGCAGACTGAGGCAGCTTTAGGACTACATCATATGTTTCCGCCACCTCACCAATAGAGACCAGCTGGTAAGCAAAGACAAATAAACAAGTGGTGCTTTTGATCTGTTAGCTTCCCACATTTATCTCGGATTCCTTGCTCGAATTGTCTGCTTGATCGTCCTGCTGGCACCTATCTATAATGCTGCTGCTTGCCGAAGGACATCTGACCTTGTCTGAATTGTTTAACCTCTACGCTCACTCACCTCTGCAACGGTCAGACCTGCCAGCAGCATCATGTGCACAGGAGAAACCTGACATCAGCGGAAAAGCTCCCCACATCGCTTGGCAAATTTCTAAGTATGCTGTTGTATAATGAGAACTCACCAGTTCCCATATTAAGAAGGCGTGCCTACGTGTATGCAGGGTGCAACTTTCCGACTGTGGTGTTTTGACCCGAGAGTAACCAAAAAGCTAACTCTGAATTAAATTCCTCTGCCTTTCCCACACACACACAAAGGTGTGTGTACTTTGGTGTAATAATGTATGAAGAACATGCATACACGGAATGTCACTTACAATGTGACATCAAGAGCTAGATTGGAGTCCAGTTGCACTTTAGAGACCAACAAGATTTTTGGGGTATAAGCTTTCAAGAGTCAAAGCTCCCTTTGTCAGACAGGTGAAATTAAATGAGACAAAAGGCTGGGGAAGGGAAGAAGTAGAACCGGGAGGGAGGGAGGAAAAGACGAACGTTCTTACATGACCAGGGAAATGCTGATCGCCACTTTAGGGTCAGGAAGCAATTTTTCTCCAGGCCAGTTTGGCTGGGGATCCTGGAGGTTTTTTTATCATCTTCTGGGCATGGAATGGGGTCACTAGGGGTATGGAGGAGGAGGTATTTGTGAATTTCCTGCCTCGTGTACGGGGTTGGGCTAGATGACCCTGGAGGTCTTTCCCAACTCTATGATTCTAAGATGGGAGGAACAGGAGAAGAGGCCTGAAGAGGGGGGTATAAATGGAATTCCCCTCCCCTGCAAGCTTTAGCAGGTGCCTTGCTTAATTTGACCCATTTTCCCAGCAGTCATTCCTGGTTTTCATAGACAGGATTCTGCTTATCACACTCACTAAGGCTTCTTACCTACAGTAACTTCAGCCTTCTTGCTTTCTTGAGCCTCTTGGTCATTGTATACATGGCACCAGTATGTGCCTTGATGTTCGACGTCCACGCAGGAAACCTAGGAAGACAACAGAGCATCTCCTAATAAGAAATAGACAGCTTCAAGAGGGGACTGGATAAACATATGGAGCAGAGGTCCATCCGTGGCTATTAGCTACAAGGTCTAGATGGAACACTCTGTCTGGGGCAAGTGATGCTCTGTGTTCTTGGTGCTTGGGGGGGCACAGTGGGAGGGCTTCTGGAGTTCTGGCCCCACTGGTGGACCACCTGATGGCAGCTGGGTTTTGGCCACTGTGTGACACAGAGCGTTGGACTGGATGGGCCACTGGCCCAGCCCAGCATGGCCTCTCTTGTGTTCTCATGCTGTTAAATACTTGCAACTGGATTCTCATTTTGGTTTTCTTTTTTAAAAAAACAACAACATCTAAAAACTGAGATACTCAGAATTCCAAAAAAACTGCCTGATTTTAAATTTAAAAAATCTTGTCCCCTTCTTCCAAGGAGCCCAGGGCGATCCCCTCCTCCATTTCACCCTCACAACAACCCTGTGAGGTAGGCAAGGCTAAGAAAGAGAGGGAGGGAGATTGGCTCCAGGTCGTCCAGTGAGCTTCACAGCTGACTGAGAACTTTAATCCAGGTCTCCCCACTCCTAATCCGAGACTCTTAACTATTTCATCACACTGATTCTCATACCTATGCAGATTTTTCCTCTTTATGGAACTTAATATGGACTGCCTTAAGGATACCACAGGTCTAGAAAAGCTGGTTTATAGCTTTTAGATTTTTTGGTATTTTGAGTGTGTGTGTGTGTGTGTGTGTGTACCTGCAAGTCATGGTTGACTTCTGGCGACCCCTAGTGGGGCTTGGAAATTTCAGAGACTTGGCTTCCTATTGCCTGTCTCTGCGTCCCACCCCTGGTATTCCTTGGAGGTCTCCCTTCCAAGTCCTTGCCAGGGTCAGTCCTGCTCATCTTCCAAGATATGACAAGATCAGGCTTGCCTGGGCTATCCACGTCAGGGCTAGCTGGTTTATAGCTTTCGTGAACAGGCTGAGATGTAGAAACGCACCGTTTCCTAAAAATAAGACATCAGTACCCTGGAACAGAATGACTGCAAACTATTTCCTGAACCTCCATTATGAATTTCAATATTTATTTATTTATTATTTCCGATTTATAACCCGTCTTTCCTGCGCTGGCAGTAGGCTTGCCAAGAACTTACTGTGTGGGAGCGGGGGAGGGATACGTCCTCGCAGAACCATTCCTGGGGGAAGGACAAGTGCAGAGCACTATGCCATCACCAGGAAGTGACGCTAGGCGACGCTCTGGCAATGAAGCTGGAAACTCAATGGTACCATCGAGTTTTCAGCCCCATTGCCAGAGCGTCACTTCCTGGCGTCACTTCCTGGCGACGGCATGGTGCGTTACAAGGAGGACTGGTCCGGCCGGGGAGCATGTGTCCCCCACTCCCATGCGGTAAGTACTTGGGAACCCTTGCTGGCAGGCTCAAGGCAGCATACAAGTTAAAATACAATACAATGCAATAAATACAATAAAACACAGATGCACGAATGCAATATTATAAAATTTATGTAACAAACAGTATACATACAAAGTGCAGTTGAATGCAGATGGCGATTGCGGTATGATGGTCCAGTGCAGCAATATCTATAGCTGCTCTTGGTGCCACTAGCATAGGGGCTGGGATGGTTCAATTTTTAAGCCCGTTCCTCAGTGGCGGATCCTAATCAAAGGCCTGGTGGAAGAGCTCCATTTTACAGGCTCTGCAGAACTGTAAAAGGTCCCAGAGGGCCCTGATGTCTTCCGGGAGCTCATTCCACCAGGTTGGAGCTGCCACTGAAAAGGCCCTAGCTCTTTCATCAAACTCTTTCATCAACAGGCCCACCATGTAGGAGGGAAGCATCTATCTGCATCATGTTTCCAGTAACAATTAAAAACCTTTTGCACCATCTCCCCCCACTCAGCTCATACGTTCGGAAACAGGCTGCAAGGCAATTGAACTCCCTTCGGAGTTCGGTAGTCCCAAGAGATCCAGGCAAGCCTTATCAGTGTGCTAATGACAAAGCACCAGGAAGTTAAAGAACATGTCCCTTTATATACACAAGGCTTTCAGGAATACAGTTAAAAAATAAACTTAATTTTTGGGAGGTTTTGAATTTTCATTTGACGAAGAAAAATAACAAAGACTCACCATGTACGCCTTTTTATCCCCATTAGTCAGTGGAGATCCATTCTTGAACCACTGGTATTGAGGCGTGGGAATCCCAACAGCTCCACACTGAAGCACCAAGGTTTCCCCCACTATCAGATTTTGGGACTGCGGATGGGTGCAAATGAATAGCGTTTTTTCAGGCAGATCGACAGAGCTTCCTTAAATTGAAGGGGAGGGGAAGAAAAAGAGGAAGAACTGAGATTTTAGATGTTCAAGAAAAAGAAGAAGAAGAAGAGATTGGATTTAAACCCCGCCCTTCATTACCCGAAGGAGTCTCAGAGCGGCTTACAATCTCCTTTCCCTTCCCCTCCCCACAACAGACACCCTGTCAGGTAGCTGGGGCTGAGAGAGCTCTTTCCAGAACTGCCCCAGAGAGAACAGCTCTGTGACTGACCCAAGGTCACACCAGCAGCTGCATGTGGAGGAGTGGGGAATCAAACCCGGTTCTCCCAGATGAGAGTCTGCGCTCCTAACCACTACACCAAACTGGCTTCATAGTTAAGCTTGCTGTTTGGAGGCAAAAGACACATTTGAAGCTGCCTTATTTATTTATTTATTTATTAAATTTATAGACTACCCTCCCCTGAGAACACAGGGCCCTTGGTAAATCAGTCCGATCGAGCTCTGTACTGTTTACTGGAAGAAGCACACCAACGTTTTTCCCATCACCTACTTCGTGATCCTTTTAGCTGGAGAGGATGGGGATTGTCCCTGGGACCTTCTGCATGCAAGGCAGAGGCTCTGCTACTGAGTCACAGGTAGTCCAGGAAATGTAGGCTGCTCCTTCTCTGCTTCCTGTCTTCCCCATGCATATGTGTGAACACAGAGGTGTTTCCTACATGCATGTGTTGTTGTCATGCCAAGTGAGAAAAGGAGGTAGAGGGAGACACACGGTATTTTCCAGGAAAAAGCTACAAATTGGGGGAAATTACCTGCCACCCTTTCTATAGAGAAAAAACCTGTTGCTTGAAAACCTAACTACATGTTTTACTGTTTATGGGTCCATCCCAGGCCCTGACCAGCAGACACAAGCTGGGAGATTCGCAAGTGCATCGGGGCTGGATTCATAATAGGACCACATCATGTAGGGAGAGGGGGACAAGTCGTATCCCTCCCATCATTTCCCCCAAACAGAAATAGCCCTAGGGAGCTAATATGGGTTCCACTGGGGAATATTATATATTATTCGTTCATTTGATTTATTTGTACCCTGCCTGTAATGATTCCATTTTTGGTGTGTGTGTTTCTTTAAATGTTTAGTTTGACTGCAGTAATGTAAGGAGAGTGATGGAGGGAGACAAGTGTGATGTGACTGGCTGATGACTGAGAGAGTTGGGAAGAGGGATGTCTCTGAGGTGATTCTGTGTTCTGGAAGAGATGAGTGTGGAGAGTTTTTGTGAGAGTCTGTATGACAGAGGAAGCAGTTGGGAGTTTAGTTAGCCTGTGTGGCTATATAAGAGAGAGAGAGTTCAGCCTGTGTGGCTATATATGAGAGAGTTCAGTCTGTGTGGCTATATATGAGCAAGAGAGTAGCCTGTGTGGCTATATATGAGCAAGAGAGTTCAGCTGTGTGGCTATATATAAGAGAGGGAGAGAAGCCTGTCAAAATGGAATTTTGGTCTATGAGAGACTGTGTGTGATGCCAAGTGTTGTCAGTTATATTTTCTTCCTTCAACAACAGTTCAACAATACCCAGAAACCTTTTTTGTCCTTTTATAAATAAATCATTATTTGTTTAAACTTATCCCAGCAATCAGAACAGTACTTCCTCAGGGCTACATAGTCCTCTGAAGCGCCCAGACACTGGGTCATTCTACCAAAATAGAGAGATTTGGAATTTTTAATTCTTGGTGGCAGCAGAAATCTATTAAGTTCATGTACAAAGAGTGTGTTTAAAAGGAGAAACAGTCTCCCCAATAAGAGTCCCAATGGGGACCCAAAGAAGCTTACATTGTCCTCCATTTTTTTCTCACAACAACCCTGTGAGGTAGATTAGGCTGAGAGGGCGTGATTGGCCCGAAGTCACACAGAGAGCTTCCATGGCACAAGTGGGGATTCAAACCTGGGTCCCCCAGATACTTGTCCAACACTCTTAGCCACTACACCACACTGGCTCATTGTGCTAAATGGGCTACATGTAAATTACAGCAATGGGGCAAACAGTGGCTCCCTGGGGCTCCTTCAGCTCAGGAAGGTGGAAATCTCTCTCCCATCCATGTGCCATGATCCAGATTGGATCCTGGCATATTTGAGAACCCAAGTTTCAAGAGGGAACTCCCAGCAAATGCCAATGTGATAAGACTCAGGGCCGACCCATAAACAATGTAATGTGGAAATTGGTCTCCATGAATTCTCAGTGGTCAGACATCTAGTTTGGTATAGTGGTTAAGAGTGCGGGTTAGTCTGGGAGAACCGAGTTTGATTCCTCACTCCTCCACATACAGCTGCTGGAGTGACTTTGGGTCAGTCACAGTTCTCTCAGAGCTGTTGTCTCAAGAGCAATCTTTGAAAGAGCTCTCCAAACCCCACCTATCTCACAGGGTGTCTGTTGTGGGGAAAGAAAGGGAAAGGAGATTGTAAACTGCTCTGAGACTCCAGGTAGTGAAGGGCATGGTATAAATCCAGACCGATTTCACACAAGGAGCTGTGACACCGTCACTCCTCCCTTTGCCCCGTTTCCATTGGTCAATATCCCAGCCGCACGGCTGCATTTTGACCTGCGGCTTCTAGTGGGAAATTGACAAATGGAAACGGGGCAAAGGGAGGCATGACGGGGGCGCAGCTCCTTGTGCAAAATCGGTCTCTATCTCTTCTCCTTCTTCCACCCTAAAAGGCGTGCCCATTTTAAAGGTTCTTTCAAAAAGCTGAATCAGACCACCACACATCACATTGTTTCATTCCTGTTTATATCTGGCTTACCTTTCCTCCAAGGAATATAGGAAAAGGCTGGGTTACTGCATTTTGCTTAGCACAAGCTAAGATAATAATAATTAAGTGCCAACGAGTTCTAGCTGACTTATGACAATCCCGTAGAATTTTCAAGGCTAGTGACATTCAGAGGCGGTTTGCCATTGCCTGCCTCTCCACAGCAAATCCTGGACTGCCTTGGTGGTCTCCCATCCAAATAATAACCAGGGCTGACCCTGCTTAGCTTCCAAGCTCTGGCAGCTTGGCTATTCAGGTTGCTTAGCTTAGATAGCCCACGTCATATCCAGATTCTGGCTCACAGCCAGATACTATGATGGGAATGACATTGCTATTTCTTCCTTGGGGTGTGCATGCATTTCTAGAGGAGAACTTTGGGAGTGCTGCTCCTGAGCCAGATGAATGAGATTTATCACCAGTGATATACAAAAGGAACGGGATGTGACCACCCTCCTTTATTGGTGTGAATGCCAGAGACATTTTCATTATATAGATGGCCTTACAGCCATTGCTACGATCCTAGCCCATACGCCACAGTAGCCAACCATAGCTCTTTGTACCTATTGCAGTGTTTGGCTCATGTATACCTTTGCCCCATAGGAATTAACATAAAGAAAATGTAATTGCAGTAACATTGGCCCTTTCCACATTTGTCCGCCACTCCGGATTTTCTCGGTGTTCAAGTGGAGGCAATTTATGTCCACGGCAAAGCAGCATCCAAAAAAACCCGGGGCAACAGCAGGCTGAAACTGGACTGACCACTGAGGGGAGGGACTGTAATGCAGAATGGGAGAGGGGGGGAAACCAGGAATAAAAAGAAGGCTGAATTCGATCTTAGAGCAGAATTGCTTGGAGAACACAGCAGTGAACATAGATTAAAAGCAGAGTGCTGAAAGGGACACAGCCAAGCAAGTTCCCAAGAGAATTGCAAAGGACACAGGAGTCGTTCACACATATACACACTCCTGGGGGTCCACTGTGTGAAGGAAAAGAGCAATCCCCCAAGGCAGAGATACATCTACGATCTAGGCTTGTGCAGTTCCCCCTCCATATTTGTTTTAAGCCTGCACAAAGTGGCCTTACAAAAATGCATTTATTCCCTGCAACCCGCATTGCCTTAGGGAGGGGGCAGGAGTATGTTCCACCCTGAGAATTCCCTTTTACAAGACTGCTTCAAGAATGTCTGGCACCAGAGTACGTTTTGCAAACTAACATTCAAAATTAATTAATGCGTGCTCCTAACTGCATTTAAAATAAAAACAACTAAGCCGTCTGGGCTGAACATTTCTAATGGCACACGCTACACTAGTAGGGCTTGAAGCTTGCATGGAATGCGCGAGGAGCGCACCGAACAATTACGGGCGGGAAGGATCCATGGCGGGGTCTTAATTCAGTTGTTGCGGTCAATCACAGCGGTGTCTGTGGATTAGCAGGTTTAGACAATCCAGACGCATGCAGCAGTTGGCCCCCCAGCCGGCCAGGGACCTGGGGATTAAAGGTTCAACGACGGACATGTATGGCATGTTCGGACACCCTCCGGTCTCCCCACTGTCCCAGATCCTCTTGTTTTATAGGTCACGTACAAACAGGAGCCTACATTTTACAGAGAGAGATCAACAACAGATGCATCCCGCTCCTGGGCTACTCTTATAAGGGAGATTTCATGGTGGTGGAAAGAGCTCTCAAGGCACGGCTAACTTACGGCAACCCTGTAGGGCTTTCAAGGCAAGAGATGTTTATCAAACAGCTTGGAACAAAGATCCGGGTAAGGATCTGACACCAGAACAATGGCAAGCTATATGGCGTGCGCCAACGTATTCCTCTAAAGCGATTCCAATACAATTGCAAACATATAAGGTGGTTTCCAGATGGTACCTGACCCCAGCTAAGTTGTCGCACTGTAAGCCTCAGATATCTCCTAATTGTTGGAAGCAATGTGGACAAAAAGGGACATTCTTGCACAACTGGTGGTCATGCAAGGTAATTAAGTTGTTCTAGGAACAAATTACGTCTGAAATTGCCCGCATAACAAATGTTGCACTTCCGTTGGCCCCGGAATTGTTCCAGGTCCAGGTTGGGAAATGCCTGGCGATTTGGGGGTGGAGCCTGGGGGGGACAGGGACCTCAGTGGGGTACAATGCCAAAGAGTCCACCCTCCAAAGCATCCATTTTTTCCAGGCGAATGGATCTCTGTCATCTGGAGATGAGCTGTAATTCCAGGGGGTCCCCAGGTCCCACCTGGAGCCTGGCATCCCTAAATCTGTGGAGCAAAGTTTTCATTGAACATGCTTCCACCAGAGAAGCCCTTTTTGCTGGGCAGGGGAACCACAGGTCCCAGAAGTGAGCAGCAAGCCACAGCTGGCGAGGGTGGAGATCCCCAGCCCCTGATCATCATCCCCCAGCAACTGGCAGTGCACATTTCTGGGTTTTTGTTTTGCCACACCCGAAAAGTTACTAGAGCACTTGATAAAAGCGGCATAGTTTTTAGAACGGGCTGTGTATTTTCTCTGCAGCCAGCAGCAGAGTACGGAGGGTGAAAATACTGTCCTGCCCTCTCCTCTTGGAACACCGTCTCCCCCTCGTTAAGAGTCAGTGTGGCGTAGTGCGGGACAAGCATCTAGGCGAATAAGGTTCGAATCCCTGCTCTGGCATAAAAGCTCACTAGGTGACCTTGGGCCAGTCACACACGCTCAGTCTAACATGAGGCTGAAGAAGAAGCAGAAGAAGGAAGAAGAAGAAAGAAGGAGGAAGAGGAGGAAGAAGAGATTAGATTTATACCCCGCCCTTCACTGCCTGAAGGCGTCTCAGAGCAGCTTACAATCTCCTTTCCCTTCCCCTGCCCACAACAGACATCCTGTGAGGTTGGTGGGGCTGAGAGAGCTCTCTCAAGAACTGCCCTTGAGAGTATGGCTCTGAGAGTACTGTGACTGTCCCAAGGTCACCCAGCTGGTTTTATGTGGCGAAATGGGGAATCAAACCCCATTCTCCCAGATTAGAGTCAGCACTCTTAACCCCTACATCCTTAATTCTCTATATAAGCTGCTTTGGACCTCCCAGCTGGCGAGCAAGGTGGGGGTTTCAATGAAATAACCAAACAAATAAGGCCTCTTCCATATGGTGGCAATTCTCCAGGGCTTAATAACTCTTACTAGTGTGGCATATTGGCCACAGGACTTCCACGTGGGTGGGCTGCCCACATTTCCCCTGTCCCAGTGCCCGAGGTTGCCATTCCTTCCAGCACGCCACCACAATTTTTTCTCCTGAACTCTTTTTTTAAGAATGGTAATTGAGGAACCAAAATACCATTGTACTGATATATCAATATAGCAATTGCCAAAGAAAAAGAACATTTAAAGAAAGCCCATTGGTGGTGTGTGCGGGGCGGCTGTTGCAGTGACTGTGGGCAGGGAAAATGATGTCAATGGAAGGGGGGGTTTTCAGGAAAATCTGAACTTTCCAAACCACATGACAGCCATCTCAGCTTTGCTGTGATCTTTCCCAAACATCACAACAAAGCAGGCTTGGGAAATAGCACAGAAAAGGCAGGGGAAACCCAGGAGATGCATGACAGCACCACAATGCTGTGGGGAAGCAGAAGAACTCCCCCCCCCCAAGTATCTGTCTGTCTGTCTGCCTACCTAAATGTTTCCCTTGCTCGAAAACCAGTCGAATCCGACTCTAGGGGGTGGTGCTCAACTCTATTTCCAAGCCGAAGAACCAGGGCTGTGCAAAGACTTTTCCATGTTCGCGTGGCCGGCATGACTAAATGCCGAGGCGCACAGAATGCTGTTACCTTCCCACCAAAGCGGTACCTATTTATCTACTTGCAATTTCTTGCTTTTGAACTGCTAGGTTGGCAGGAGCTGGGGCTAGAGATGGGAGCTCACTCCGTCACACGGCACTCCGGTCTTGAACTGCCGAACTTACCGACATTTCAGTCTGCAGCTCAGCGTCTTAACCTCTGAGCTACCGTGGCCCTGAAAAACACTTGGAAAGGTGCCGGCGGGCACCACATTGAAAACCTCTGGTTTAAGTAGGTCCTAGGCAAGAAGGACACACATTTACAAAAGCCTGGCTGTTCCACTCCAGTCTGGACTTCAGAACTTTTTTTTTTTTTGCAACTCAAAAACCAACTGTGTAAGTGGGGTGACAAGAATGAATAATATAAATTGCTTTATTTCTGCTAGCCAAAGGAGATGTACGACTCTCACACAGAACATTTCAGGTGCTCTAGCTTTCCCCCATGTAACCTTATCATAATATGAATCTGTTTTTCCCGCATGCTTACCTCCCTGGCGTAAATTTACACAGAGAACATTACCACCGCATTCTGCAAGGACTCTGCTGTACTGTCATATGATTATATATAGTCTTCACTTTAGGGATTCAAAATTGCTTAGTGGCTTACGTCTGCTGAGAGTTCTATTATGTCTCATTAAAATTCCAGACCACAGCAAGTCGAGAGTTACGAAACAGTTGACATTTGGTGTTATCGGTCTTACTGCATGCCAACAGATTAAATAGGAAGATTTCTAGAATTCTGTGAATTAGGAAACAGCTTAACTGGGGGAGGGGGGAGAGACTTCCGAAACCACAAGTATAGTCTGGGGTCTGTGAAAAAGAAGAAACTGGCAGAAGACAAGGCATGCAGCTTCTATTAATATTAGTGACAACGATCTTTAGGAAAACCTAGAAACTGCTCGCAGAAAGGTTCCCTAAAGGTTTTTCCAGACAGTCAGTTTTTTCAGCCATTAATGCCACTTTGCTCTTCTTGAAGCAAACAAGTAAGGTAACGCTTACAGTCCAGACGTCCTTCTTTAACACTAGACTTCTGCTGTGGATGAGCCATATTTTCCCGAATGGATGTTTAGTTCCAGGAAAATGTTGAGGCTGAAGCTCAAAGCAGGTGAAACTTAAAGCTACAGACTGAAGGCTAAAGCTGCAAGCTGAAGGCTACACAGGCTGAACAAACACTCTGTGGAGCACTGAAAACTGTGAACTGTGAAGTTTGCTATTCACCATTTAATGAGCCCGAATCATAGAATCATAGAGCTGGAAGGGACCTCCAGGGTTATCGGACTACATCTTTAAAGAAAACAGTGCAAGTTTGTTATTCTATGTACTGTGACCTTTTTTTCCATTATATAATGACTAAATGTTCATAAGATATATTGTTCAGTGACTCGATGAGAGTTTCTGGAATATTAGTTATAGATCTACTTCTTCTATTAGCACTTACATGACTTTGGTAGGTGCACTTGAGAGTTTTCTTTAAGTGATCTGAATTAATAATATATTTATAGAAAAAAATTCTAGTTACATATTCATGGTTTAGTTATTTTCATGGAATTTCTTTCATATACCTGCTACCTGGAGGTTGGCAACCCTACTTAAATGGTGTAACTCTACTTAGGACTGGCCTGTTAGAGATGCAAAATTTCTGGAAACTTTGAAACCATGAAGGGAGGTTTCCCCCCCCCTTCTTTGTGAGGGAGGGAGAGAGAAATTTTGGTGAAAATTCTAATACCTGCTACACTTTCTCATCACAACTAGATTTTACTGCTTTAATATGTGTTACCTTTATAACTTGATATATAGAATCGTACTATTTGGCATATTTACAAATGCTGTACACTGCAATCCTATGCAGAGTTATCCCCTTTCTTTGTCCATTGATGTCTACACGCAAGATTCTGAATATACCCAATACCTGAGGGAAATGCAAACTACTATACCCTATAGGAAGGAGCTGCGGTGGCTCAAGTGGTTAAGATGCTGAACTGCAGGCTGTGAAAGGTCGGTAGTTCAGCAGTTCGAGACCCGGGTGCCGCATGACGGAGTGAGCGCCCGTCTCTAGTTCCAGCTCCTGCCAACCTAGCAGTTCGAAAGCAAGAAATTGCAAGTAGATAAATAGGTACCACTTCGGTGGGAAGGTAACAGTGTTTCGTGCGCCTTGGTGTTTAGTCATGCCGGCCACATGACCACGGAAACGTCTTCGGACAGCGCTGGTTCTTCGGCTTTGAAACGGAGATGAGCACCGCAACCCTAGAGTCGGATTCAACTGGCTTTTGAGCAAGGGAACCTTTACCTTTACCTTTACCTTTATACCCTATAGGATATCTGAGCAGATATATCTTAGGCTTGCTTGGGGAGGGGGGCTTCCTTTTGACGAGGTAGGAGAAAATAAAATTGAAAGGCAAACACATTACTTGGAGAGGAATAGTCTCATACAGCCTCAACAGGCTTAGCAGCGTATTTCAGTATTGAGTTAGACTTTATCAGTGAAAACCCTGAACTTTTCAACTGTGTATTATCATCATCGTGCAAATTCTAGCATATTAACTGTGGACAAAATTAGTCACATTTAACCAACGCAGACATCTTTGAAAATACGTTGCGCATCTAGGGAGGCGGTGAGCTCCTGTCAGGTACCCCTGCCATAGGGGTGAAGGGAGGGGAGGAGGTGTCAATGAATGTATCTGTGTTTTCTCTGGTATGCGGGGAGGTGACGAGGTTGCCTGGGAGATGGGGCAGTTTCCATCTCGGGCTATCTCGAAGCGGGCCAAATGGCCTTGAGAGCCAGGCTGTTTGTCTCCTTTCTTTTTCCTAAGACAACAGCTAGGCATGGGAATTTATTGCTTTGTGGGAATGTAGTTTGTAGCACCTTTTGCTCTTTCTTCCCACGCGCGGGCTCTGTAGCTATTGGTAGAAGGTAGGGGGGGTTCCCCCCTTGTAGGGTATAACCAGAGATGCTTCTTTTGTATGGGTCATTCCTGACAATGCCTATGTTCTAGTGCTTTAGCTTTGCAGTATAATAAATGCTATCCTTTTCCATGAGGCCTGGTGTTGACTGACTATCTGAAGCGCCTGACAGCTCCCCCTCACCGGCAGTCTTCATGCAGTGGTCAGACAAACACTTGTCAGGGATGCTTTAGGCTGGTCCTGCATTGAGCCGGGGGGTTGGTCTAGATGGCCTGTCTGGCCCCTTCCAGTTCTACGATTCTACACTATACACAGGAATGATCATTCTCTGATGTAATAAACCTTAAACAAAAAGTATGCATGATACACCTGGTGTGATGCCTCATCTTAAAAAGCATCCAAAAGTGAAAATAGCTCCCCCAGAGGTCCTATTGTTCCATGGAGAACTTCCTGAATAGAAAAACTGAGGAGGCTGGGGAAAGGCCAGGTCCTGTGCTCAGCTACATCTCTCGACCTATACGTGGGTGGCCTGTTGAACACAAGACAAAGAGAGCCTGGACTTCCTGGAAGCAAATGCCATTCGGTCGACAATGGCTGTTGTCTGAGCCACCGGCACCTCTATCAATCTGCTACACAGATCAATTATTGACATTGCAAACTGTATTACACTATACTGCATATTATACAATGGAAGCTTATTAAGATAGTATTTGGTCTGAAGTACTTCCTGACCCCAAGGTCCCACACAACGATCATCTGTTGTGTTTTGTAACTCACCAGGGCAAGTCCTTTGGAGATCACAGACAGTCAGCTGTGCCCACTGGCTGAACACAAAGGAAAAGCCGCTGTTCACTCGACATATGTAGAAGCCCGTGTCGTCTGCATTCACTTGGTTGAACACCAGCTCCGGAGAATTCCCGTGTGGAATCTATGTTGCACAGGGTAGAGATTGGGGAGGGAAACGCTTAGCACAAATCATGGTATAAAATAAAGCACAAAGAATTTTCTGTATGAGAGCTGCAGTCAAACCCTCTGGTAAGGGAAATGAGGCTTTGAAGCCCGAAAATGGTTCAGATGAATACTGATCATCACATTTGGTCCCACCATTTCTCAGAGCATCGTGGTGTTATCCTATTGTTTCCCTGTCTTTGGGTTAGGTTTGTGGGTCAGGAGTGCAGCACCTGTTTCATACGCAGAATGTACCAGGTTCAGTCAATCCCTGACATCTCCAGATAAGAATTAGGCAGTAGATGATGTGATCGACTTAAGATGTGAGATCCTGGAGAGCCGCTGTCAGACAAAGCAGACAATACTGGCCTTGACAGACCAAGGGTTCGACTCCATATAAGAAGAGAAGAAGAAGAGGTTGGATTTATACCTTGCCCCTCACTACCCTAAGGAGTCCCAGAGTGACTTACAATCTCCTAGGAGCCAGTTTGGTGTAGTGGTTAGGAGCGTGGACTCTAATCTGGGAGAACCGGGTTTGATTCCCCACTCCTCCACATGCAGCTGCTGGTGTGACCTTGGGTCAGTCACAAGGTCTCTCAGAGCTGTTCTCTCAGGAGCAGTTCTCGAAAGAGCTCTCTCAGCCCCAGCTTACCTCACAGGGTGTCTGTTGTGGGGAGGGGAAAGGAGATTGTAAGCCGCTCTGAGACTCCTTTGGGTAGTGAAAGGCGGGGTATAAATCCAATCTCTTCTTCTTCTTCTCCTCCTTCTCTTCCCCTCCCCCCAACAGACACCCTGTGAGGTAGGTGGAGCTGAAAGAGCTCTTTGAAGAATTGCTGGTGAGAGAACAGCTCTGAGAGAACTGTGACTAAACCAAGGTCACTCCAGCAGCTCCACGTGGAGGAGTGGGGGATCAAACCCAGTCCTCACAGATTAGAGTCCATGCTCTTAACCACTACACCAAATTGGCTCTCCGTCATCAAAGCAGCAAGTGACCCTGATATTACAGCCACTGCGCTGGCTACCAATCCAATCCCTAGGCCCAATTCAAGGGGGTAAGTTTTGACTTTTAAAGCCCTACATGGCTTGAGATCAGAGTATCTGAAGGACCGTCTTGTGCCAGATGTTCCTGCCCAGGAATTAAGATCACTGGGAGAGGCTCTTCGGACTGCCTCACCAATCAAAGTAGCTCGTCTGGTGGGCACACGAGAGAGGACCAATGGCAGCCCACGATTATGGAACCGCCTCCTCGGGGAAGTACACCCGGCCCTCTCCCTTTTGATTTTCAGGAAGCAGCTGGAAATGGCTTTCTTTAGGACTGCACTTGGTTGTTTGCTAGCAGTCCTGAGCTGTGATTTTAAATTCGGTTCCATATTTTTTTAATGTCATCTACTGTATGCATTTTGTTAATACTGTAAGCCGACCTGGGCTCCATAAGGGTAAGCTAATAAACATTTTAAATAAATAAATGCTTCCATGTGTATGTGCGGGTAGATTAAGCTGTGAGAAGCTGCTCTGATGAAAGTCATCCAGTGAAATTTGAGGCTGAGCAGAGTTATGGCACAATTTGGACACTGTAGGCACTACATCACATGGGGGCCGAACTAAGGAATTTCTAAAGCAAGTCCTCTGACTTAATGTGCTTTAATACATCATGCTGGACTTCAATCTGAAGTCATACCACCACAAATTGATAAGTTAATTATCATATGGCATCATGTGTAGTATAGCCGGGAGATCCGAAGATTGTCTGGCAGCCTCAAGTTCTAGCTCTTTGGTGGCAAGCTAGACTTATTTTCTCTCAAGAGCAGTTCTCTCAGAGCTCTCTCAGCCCCTCCTACCTCACAGGGTTGTCTTGTCTGTTGTGGGGAGAGGAAGGGAAGGAGATTGTAAGCCGCTCTGAGACTCCGAGTGAAGGGTGGGGTAGAAATCCAACCCCCCCTCCTCCTCTTCTACTTCATTATTTTGGGGGGCTGAGAGAGCTCTGAAAGAGCTGTGACTGACCCAACGTCACCCAGCTGGCTTCATGTGGAGGAGGAGTGGGGACTTGAACCCAGATCTCCAGATTAGGGTCCTCCGCTCTTAATCGCTTCACCAAACGCCTCTCCTATGCCCCCACAAAGACATACATTTATTAGTTGGCTAATCTTCCTAATCAAGAAAATGACAAAGCTGTGAAGACCATCAGATAGGCTGGTGTTACTGCTCATATTTTTTAATTCCATTGCTCAGCGCTTGCAATGGCTTAAACCCCAGGCCTAACCTCTCTGAGCTACCAGCTTTACCCCATTTTGTGCAATTGCACTGGCATAACTTCTGACATTCCTCACCCTACCAGTGTAGACTTTCTGCCCATCAGGTTTTTAAAATACTACAGGAATACTAATCTCTAAAGCCTTTAAATAAAACTGAGCTCAAGGTATTGAGAGGGAGGGCTGCAGCTCTGTGGAAGAACCTCTGCTTGGCATGCAGAAGGTGCCAGGTTCAATCCCTGGTATCTCCAGTCAAAAAAGGAGCAGACAGTAGGTGATAGTGCAAAACCTCCACCTAAGACCCTGGAGAGCTGCTGCCAGTCTCAGCAGACAATACCAACCTTGGTGGACCAGTGATTCTATTCTGTATAAGGGCGCTTCATGTGCATTTAAGTGTGTATTTCAGGACATTCGCCAGGATTTTTCCCCCTAGTAATCAATTGTTCCCTCAAAAAGGATATTATAGCATTGGGAAAAGTACAGAAAAGGGCAACTAGAATGATAAAAGGGTTGAAATACCTTCCCTATGAAGAAAGGTTAAAGCGATTGGGGCTCTTTAGCTTGGAGAAATGACAGCAGAGGGGGTGACATGATCGAGGTTTACCAGATTATGCATGGGATAGAGCAGGTAGAGAAAGAAGTACGTTTCTCCCTTTCTCACAATACAAGGACTCGTGGGCACTCCATGAGATTGCTGAGCGGGTGGGTTAGAACGGATAAAAGGAAGTACTTCTGCACCCAAACAGTGATTCACACATGGAACTCACTGCCACAGGAGGTGCTGGTGGCTACAAGCATGGACAGCTTCAAGAGGGAATTAGATAAACACATGGAACAGAGGTCAATCCATGGCTATTAGCCACAAGGTATAGATAGGCACTCTCGGTCTGGGGCAAGTGATGCTCTGTATTCTTGGCGCTTGGGGGGGGGGCAACAGTGGGAGGGCTTCTAGTGTCCTGGCCCCACTGCTGGATCTCCTGATGGCCCCTGGTATTTTTGGCCACTGTGTGACAGAGTGTTGGACTGGATGGGCCGCTGGCCTGATCCAACATTGGCTTCTCTTATGTTCTTATGTTTCGAATACTCATGATCAAAAAGGAAGGGAAATACTCAAATAGCCATTAGTATTACGTCCTTTGTAACATGGCTAGCTTGTTAGTTCAGAAACTGTCTTCTCTTTGACTGATCCTTGTGAAGATTTCCTAGACATTTTATTAGAAACAGAGCCAAAAAAAAGCAATTCAGCATGTTGACTGAAGGTCAACACCCAGTTAAACTTTTAACAATAGCCACAGTCATCATTTTCTAAGGAAGGGAGAATTGTGTTACGGCACAACAGGCCTTGGATAAAGAGAGGCAGAAATGGCCACAGACCTCTGAATAGAAGAGCGATTGACTGCGATCTGACAGAAAATCAGGTTTTGGAAGGGCAGGCCGCAGGCAATTGCTTTTTAAAGCCATAACTAACTAGAGGCCACAGTACAATCTCCGGACCTGCCACAGCATCTGGATGTTGGTGATTTATAACCGACATTTGGATGGCCTTATAGATTTGGGCATCATTTACCAGACAAAACCTCACTCACTCCCTAGTAAAACAGATCGGCAGAATCTGAATACTTACTCTTTCTGTGGAAAGCGGGTTTTAAGCTGCCAAAACAATGTAGGGAAGTGATTTCAAAAAGGAATTTGGGAGCCTTCCATGTTTAAAGACATAAAATACACTTTCCCAGCGGCCTACTCTGAGTTATCGGCCAAGAGCAGCTACACAAAACAAGGGAAAAAACCAGTCCATTGGACTACTTGGAGGAGAGTTTCGCAGATACTGTGGACCACCAAAAAGACATATAAGTGGGTTCTAGATCAAATCAAGCCAGAGGTCCCCCTAGAAGCTAAAATTACTAAAATGAGGCTATTGTACTTTGGTCACATTATGAGAAGACAAGAATCACTGGAATAAGACAATAGTGCTAGGAAAAGTCGAAGGCAGCAAGGAAAGAGGAAGATGCAATATGAGACGGATTGACTCAATCCAGGATGGAAGCCACAGTCTTCAGTTTGCAAGACCTGAGCAAGGCTATTAATAATAGGACATTTTGGGGGGTCGTTAATTCATAGGGTCACCAAAAATTAGAAGCAACCTGACAGCATATACACACATACTCTTCCCATACAACATGTTGACTGCAATTCACCCTGATCCCTAATTTGATGTAGCGGTTAGGAGCATGGACTCCTAACACATGGAATTCACTGCCACAGGAGGTGGTGGCAGCTACAAGCATGGACAGTTTCAAGAGGGAATTAGATAAGCATATGGAGCAGAAGTCCATCAGTGGCTATTAGCCACAGGGTATAGATGGGAACTCTCAGTCTGGGGCAGGTGATGCACTCTATTCTTGGTGCTGGAGGGGGTGGCAGTGGGAGGGCTTCTGGTGTCCTGGCCCCACTGCTGGACCTCCTGATGGCACCTCGTATATTTTGGCCGCTGTGTGACAGAGTGTTGGACTAGATGGGCCATTGGCCTGATTCAACATTGGCTTCTCTTATGTTCTTATGTTCTTATGACTCTAATCTGGGAGAACCGAGTTTGATTCCCCACTCCTCTACATGCAGCTGCTGGTGTAACCTTAGGTAAGTCATGGCTCTCTCAGGGCTTTTCTTGAAAGAGCAGTTCTCGAGAGAGCTCTCTCAGCCCCACCTACCTCACAGGGTGTATGTTGTGGGGAGGGGAAGGGAAAGGAGATTGTAAGTCGCTCTGAGACTCCTTCGGGTAGTGAAGGGTGGGGTATAAATCCAATCTCCTCTTCCTCTTCCTCTTCTTCTTCTTCTTCATCAAAGCAACCAGTATGAATCTGAAGATGTAGTAGATGGATATCTCAAAACGTCCATGAGCTCTGAGAAGCATCTTCATCCCTACAGATTTATTTCCCATTGAGAAATTTACAACTTTGCTCCAGCCTTTATCAATACATCCACCACCCTAGGGGTGCGTTTAGATAGCGTGCTGGAGCGGTTTAAACTGCTCCGGCATGATGCGTTTTTTTTTAATCTGGAGAATCGCGCTCAGACTAACCTCCTCCTTCCGAGCGCCCCGCCGTCCTCCTGCAGGTGGGAGGGGTTTCCCCCTCTCCTTTGAGCATGCGCACAGGCAGCCCTCTTCCGAACAGGAAGTTTGGCCGGTGCGAAGAAGAGCGATCTCAACAGGTCCTTTTAAAGTTTAAAGGAAGAGTCCTTTTAAAAAAATGGCCTCCCCGAGATCCCGGACTCCTCTAAATGCCTAAACTAGGCACCAGTGAAGCTTTTCTTTTTTTTTTAACTAAGTGCGGAGCTCCGCTCAAGCGCACACCGGTAAGGGGGAAAAAAAAATGGAGGACTAAAAACGGAAGCTGGAGGCAGCTTCCCAGAGGGGAGGGGGGGTTGAAGCACCCGGAAGTGGCTGGACGGAGCGATCAGACAGGGAAAAGTGCGGCTTGAAACGGAGAATGATGGAAAACACCACTTGGGTAAGTGGTGCCAAAATACTCCGTTTCAAAGGGGTTTGCTCCAGAAAGTGACGGCTGGGGACGGTGGGCAGATGTTGGGCGTGTGAACGCGCAGGGAAAAGCCGTTTCTGAGCCGTGCTGAAAACGGCTCAAACGGTGCGTCTGAACGCACCCTTTGAGAACTTTCCAGCGTGATTACCTCTTTTTCTTGCTTAAACCACTGATAATGTAGAAGTGGATGCCCAGTCGCCAAGCAGTTCAGCTTCACCATCTGCCCAGAAAATACGGCCTGAGATTCTGGTTCTACAACTATCTTTATACCTACAAAAAAAAAGGAGGGGGGAGAAGAGAAAAGGAGCTGTATAATAATGAATGATTAAAGCCCATATACTTGACAGTTCTTTACCATTAAAGTAACATGAAGAAGAAGAGGAGGAGGAGGAGGAGGAGGAGGAGGAGGAGATTGGATTAATAGAATCATAGAATCATAGAACCATAGAATGTTAGAGTTGGAAGGGACCTTGTAGGCCATCTAGTCCAACCCCCTGCACTCTGCAGGAACACAGCCGAAACCCCTACATACCTAATACTCCACCCTTCACTACCTGAAGGAGTTTCGGAGCGGCTGACAATCTCCTTTCCCTTCCCCTCCCCACAGCAGACACCCTGTGAGGTAGGTGGGGCTGAGAGAGCTCTCCTGAGGACTGCCCTTGAGAGAACAGCCCTGACAGAACTTGTGACTGACCCAAGGTCACACCAGCAAAACTAAACCCAGTTCTCCCAGATTAGAGTCCGCGCTCCCAACCACTACACCAAACTGGCTCTATTCAATAGGTTAGTTTGATCTCAGCCATAGCAATAAGCCAAAGAGAAAGGAAAGCTTCTGAATGGTTTAAACACCGAATAATACAAAGGATAGATTCAAAGGGTAGCCGTATTGGTCTGCTGCAGAAAAGCTGGATTCAAGTCCAGCAGCACCTCAGGGGACAGCTACATTTTCAAGGCAAAAGTGTTCGAGACCCTCAAAGGCTTATACCCTGGAAATCTTGTTAGCCTCTAAGGTGCTAATGACTCAAATCTAGCTGTTCTATCTGTCCTTGGAATCTCCTAGGCTCCACAAATCCATTCGTGGACTAAAGAATCCCAATCTGCCTGTTCTTGTATTTCTTATTCTACACTCAGTTTCTATAAACCTTTTGCTGTCACACTACTAAAGAAGTCAGTTTGGTGTAGTGGTTCGGAGCGCGGACTCTAATCTGGGAGAACCGGGTTTGATTCCCCACTCCTCCACATGCAGCTGCTGGTGTGACCTTCGGTCAGTCACAAGTTCTCTCAAAGCTGTTCTCTCAAGGGCAGTCCTCAAAAGAGCTCTCTCAGCCCCACCTACCTCACAGGGTGTCTGTTGTGGGGAAGGGAAGGGAAAGGAGTCTGTAAGCCACTCTCAGACTCCAAGTGAAGGGCAGGGTATAAATCTAATCCCCTCTTCTTCTTCTTCTTCTTCTTCTTCTTCTTCTTCTTCTTCTTCTTCTTCTTCTTCTCCTCCTCCTCCTCCTCCTCCTCCTCCTTCCTAACACTTGCAAAAGTTAGTTTCCAGGATTAACAACACGGGGACTTTGTCTCAATGTCCTCAAAACATCCATATAAAACTACCAGCTTGGAATTGAAAACCAATGGAGCAAAACTAATTTGCCAGGTGCATTCCTCTTTGCGTGCCATTATAAATCTTGTGGGAGACCACTGTGCACCGTTAAGATCTTAAACCAACACAGATACAATAATGAAGACTTTGACCTTCCGTTTAGCAACAACATGAACTGGTGGCATTTAAGCTCTACTCGCTCTTTCGGAATACAGGGAAGGTTACATGCACTGATATATCAAAACTGACAGCTATGCTTCAGAACTATTATAGAGGTCAGGCAACAGAATGCACCAATTATGGTTCAGCATTGTCACGACCCAGGTGACAATATGGCAGACATCAGGCCTGAAGGGTCTCTGACCAATACGTGCCCCTTCCTCTGCATATTTACTCTGCCTACCCCCCCCCCCCGCCATGGGGACCCAAAACAGCTTACATCATTCCTCTCTTCTCCTTTTTAAATCCTGTGAGATAGGTGAGGCTGAGTGTGGGTGACTGCCCCAAGGTCACCCAGCAAGTTTCCGTGGCAGGGTGGGAATTCGAACCTGAGTCTTCCAGTTCATGTTATGACACTACAACCACTACCAAACACTGTCTCTGGCCAGTTCATCCTCCTTCCTTTCCTTGTCAGTAAAGCTTCAGCCCCCTCCATCCTTTTTTGGTTTCAAAGTTCTGAACAGGGGGAGGCGAAACAGCTTTTCAAGTATTTATATATAACCTTCTGCTCTCCCTAATAGAGACTTGTTAGCCTCCAAGAAAATACAGACTAGAGCTGTGTCTAAAGACTGAAATACTTCATTTCTGGAGTTTTGGCCACTGTGTGACACAGAGTGCTGGACTGGATGGGCCAGATCTAACATTGGCTTCTCTTATGTTCTTATATTTGTACAGAGGGAAGGTGCTTGTGTGTTTTTTAGTATGTTTTTATGAGCATTTAACTTTTTAGAAGTTAAACTTCCCTTTTGTGCAGTCTAACGATAATGGCATAGTATTCTCTATTGCTCTGTAGGGGTGTGAAAGTTGGACAATGAAGAAAGTTGGCAGGAAGAAAGATGATTCATTTAAAATGTGGTGTTACGAGGAGAATTTAGCAGATACCGTAGACCGCCAAAAAGTCAAATCAGTGGGTTCCAGATCACACCAAGCCAGAACTCTCCCTAGAAGCTAAAATGACTAAACTGAGGCTATTGTACTTTGCTCACATTATGAGAAGAAACGAGTCACCAGAAAAGACAATAATGCTAGGAAAAGTGGGAGGCAGCAGGAAAAGAGGAAGACTCAACATGAGATGGACGGAAAGGTTAAAACGCTCGGAGCTCTTTAGCTTGGAGGAACGACAGCTGAGAAGTGACATGATCGAGGTTTATAAGACTATGCATGGGATAGAGCAGCCTGAGAAATAAGTACTTTTCTCCCTGTCTCACAATACAAGAACTCGTGGACACTCAATGAAATTGCTGAGCGGTTGGGTTAGAACAGATAAAAGGAAGTACTTCTTCACCCAAAGTGTGATTAACACATGGAATTCACTGCCACAGGAGGTGGTGGCAGCTACAAGCAAGGACAGTTTCAAGAGGGAATTAGATAAACATATGGAGCAGAGGTCCATTAGTGGCTATTAGCCACAAGGTATAGACAGGAACTCTCAGTGATGCACTCTATTCTTGGTGCTGGTGGGGGGCAGCAGTGGGAGGGCTTCTAGTGTCCTGGCCCCACTGCTGGACTTCCTGATGGCACCTGGTATATTTTGGCCGCTGTGTGACAGCGTGTTGGACTAGATGGGCCATTGGCCTGATTCAACATTGGCTTCTCTTATGTTCTTATGTTCTTATGACTCCATCAAGGACACCACAGCCCCCAGTTTGCAAGACCAGAGCCAGGCTGCTGATGGGTCTCCCTAGGTGGGAGCACATCCAGCCTGTGCTGAAAACACAGTGGCGTTCGGGATCCGCTTCAAAGTGCTGGTTCTTACCTTTAAAGCCCTATATGGCCAGGGTCCGGCTTACCCAAGGGACCGCCTTTCCCCGCACGTTCCCCCAAGGGTACTATTGTTGGGGAGTCAAAACCTCTTGGAAATTCCAGGCCCCAGAAATATCAAACTTGCTGCTGCCAGGGTGTTTTCGGTGGTGGCTCCTATCTGGTGGAAAGAGCTCCCGGAGGAAATCTGGGCCCCGCGGGACCTCGTGCAGTTCCGCAGGGCCTGTAAGATGGAGCTCTTCCGCCAGGCTTTTGAGTAGGAGCTGCCACCACCATTATTCCACTATCGTTACTGTCCATCATCGCACCTCCACCACCATTTGTGTGGGCACTATCAGGGTGCGAGACGTCCCTGGATAAAGATGATGATGGCTGTGTTACCTGGATTTAATAATTTTCGCCAGGATCCCCATCTTGTAACTAATTATTCTGTAACATCTAGAGCCCCGACACTTTAGTGTATAGCACTGTATTGTTTTATTGTACTGTTTTATTCTGTTTTTATTTGTTTTAACCTCGGCTTGTATGCCTTTTTGTTAGCCGCCCTGAACTTTGGGGAGGGCGGGATATATATCAATCAATCAATCAATCAATAATGATAGAATGTCTTGGAGGACATTCATTCATACTTCTATTTATTTATTATATTATGTTTATGAATCGCTCAATCCCTACTATTGTAGGGCTCTGGGCAATACACAATACAGTACAACATTAAAACTATAAAATAAATACAAACAGTATTAACCTTTCCTCTAATCAGTCAATACATAAGTTTAAAAAAATCAAGTGGCAAAATTTGCAGATGTCCCTATTTTTGGCCTGTAATCGCCTTATGGGTGTGTGGGGGGGAGAGGAATTGAACAGTCTGGGGAGAGGAGGGGAGAAGGTGCCAGCCCTAAGTTGAAACTGACTTGACGGCACTTAACAGTCATACAACTGTAATGGCCTTTGGCCCTACACAATAAATACTACCCACCAATCTACCCTAATGGGAAACCAAATTGATCACATGCATCATACCCCACTCCTCTATTTTATGTGTGAGCTGGTTAGACTGAGAGAAAGTGACTGGCCCAAGGTCACCCAGCAAGCTTCCAGGTTAGAGTGGGGATTCGAACCTGGGTCTCCCAGCGCCTAGTCTAATACTTCACCCACTACACCAAGCGCAGCACAGCCCACCTCAAAGAGACTGTTCAGCGAACGACACAGAGAAGTGGTTCCTCATGAAGACTCAAAGCTTACTTGGAGGAGTGAGGCACTGGAGAGCCTCACTGTGTTCGAGTGCCTGTAGCAGCTCTCTGAGGTCCAACACGGTGCAGCCCCTCTCGCCCAGGAGCTGAAGGAGACTCCTGCTGGGACTTCCGTCAGGCTCCAGTACTTGGAGAGAACACTGCTCCAGCTCCTTAGGGCTGCAAAGAAATCATAATATTTCCAGGTGGGAAAAAGAAAAGCTGAGAAGCACGCTTTGATATAAATAGACACCGACCGATTACGGAAATGAAAACCAATTCTCTCTGAGCGACAGGCTTCCAAAAAAGAAGAAGAAGAAGAAGTGTTCCTTTGCCAAGAAAGACCACTAAACCAAGCGCACAACTGTGGGCTTCACAACGATTTATACAAGAAATATTCCTCTGTGGAACTTCTTGGTTCCTTTCAACAGAGGCACACCAGCACGACAAAGTAAGTAAACAGGAGGGGGACTTGCAATTAATCACAGGAAATGGGGAAAACCTCTGCCCCGAAACCCTGATGAAGACTACTGGGGAACTCAAAAGCTCACACACTGTATTGTGGGTTTTCTGGTTGGTTTTAATCAGCATTATTACATGGGTTTTGTGATGGGCCGATGCATTCGTCCTCAGGGCAGGTCCAGTGAATCATCGCCCACATCTGAGGCAGTCGGCCTGATCTGTTTACCAGCCTGTTCCCCCCATCAAATATCCCCCCCCCACTCCAGCAACTTTAGTCACTTTGATAGGGAGGGTAAGTTTGCAAGCCCACCTTTGCACCTAGTTAGGAGTATACCCCACTGAACACAGCGGGGCGTCCTTCCCAGGTTAAAATGCATAGGACTGAGCCAGAAGAGAACTGGAAACTTTGTATGGGCTGGAGAGAGCTGACAAAGGTAACTTTTCCTCCCTCTCCCAAATCCTAGAACTGGAGGGCATCCAATGAAACTGATGGGCAGTAGGTTCAGGAAAAGTTTTTCATAGCTGCTGTAATAAGCTTTCAGAAGGGCAGTCGTTTTGGATCTTACCGCACTTTGAAAAACAGGCACCTGGAAGACTAATACATTTCTATTAGGAAAGTACGAAGAGCCCTGCTGGATCAGACCAATAGTCCATCTAGTCCAGCGTTCCGTCCCACATATAGTGGCCAACCAGTTACTCCAGGGGACCAACAACAAGGCATAGAAGCCGAGGCCTTCCCCTGATGTTGCCTCCTAGCTCTGGGATTCAGAGGATTAGTACCGCTAGATGTGGAGGTTCCCTTCAGTCACCATAGCTAGTAGCCATTGCTAGGCTTATCCTCTATGATCCCCTTTTTAAAGTTGTTTATTCCTGTAGCCATCACTACATCCTCTGGCAGTAAACCCCACATTTTAATCACTCTCTGTGTAAAGAAGAATCTCCTTTTGTCTATCCTGAACCTACTGCCCATCAGCCAGTTTGCTGTAGTGGTTAAGTGCGCAGACTCTAATCTGGGAGAACTGGGCTTGATTCCCCACTCCTCCACTTGTACCTCCTGGATGAAGAAGAAGAGAAGAAGAAGAGATTGGATTTATACCTCGCCCTTCACTACCCAAGGGAGTCCCAAAGTGGCTTACAAACTCCTTCCCTCCTCTCCCACAACAGACATCCCATGCAGTAGGTGGGGCTGAGAGAGCTCTGACAGAAACTGCTCTTTTTCAAGGACAGCTGTGCCACAGCTTGTGACTGACCCAAGGTCACATCAGCAGGTGCAAGTGGAGGAGTGGGGAATCAAACCCGGTTCTCCCAGATTAGAGTCCGCGCACTTAACCACTACACCAAACTGGATGACCTTGGGCAAGCCATAGTTCTGGCACAGGTGTTCTTGGAAAAGAACAGTTTCTGTCAGAGCTCTCTCGGCCCCACCTACCTCACAGGGTGTCTGTTGTGGGGAGGGGAAGGGAAAGGAGTTCATACGCCGCTCTGAGACGCCTTTGGGCAGTGAAGGGCGGGGTATAAATCCAATCTCTTCTCTTCTCTTCATTGGATGCCCTCAAGGTCTCTCTACCTCATGCATAATTTTATAAACCTCTATCATGTCCCCCCTTTAGTCTTCAAAACTGAAAAGTCCCAGATTCTTCAGCCTAGTGCTCGAACCCCCAAATCATCTCGGTTGCTCTCCTCTGGACTTTTCCCCATTCTGCGATGTCCTTTTTGAGATACAGTGACCAGAACTGTGCACAGTATTCCAAATGAGGCCTCACCATAGCTCTATACAGGGGGCATTATAATACTGGCCGTTTTATTCTCAATCCCTTTTCCTAATGATCTCTAACATGGAGTTTCCCTTTCTCACCACTGCAGCACACTGGGTTGACACTTCCATTGAGCTATTCCACTATGACCCCAAGATCTTTTCCCCCTCAGTCTCAGCCAGTTCAGACCTCATTAACCTAGTAGCTTATCCTAGCATTTGTGGACTTCTCCAGACACAGTGAGTGGATCTGCCACTGGGCATGGAGGCAAAAATAAGGATCAATAGAAAGCAGGAAGGTGAGAGTGAAAAACAACTGTGGCCCTGGTCAGACGGAGAATTTGCGGCGGGAGAAATACGAAAGTGATGCGGAGTTTCGGGGCACAATCACAGGACCACATCTGGGAACCGTAGTACAACCATCGATGACCTGTAGCACCCGCCGGAAAATCTGGAGTAAAAAAAACCCAGGGAGAGCCTACTAGCAAACGGTTTGCTATGGGCCGTCGACGGGATACTTACGTGTGATTGCACAAGCGCACTCCTTGCCGCACATCAAAGGTGCTCCCGGAGAAAGAAATCCCAATGTTGCTGCGGCGGGGTCTGATCACGTTCTCGCGCATTTAATTGTGCCGCCGCAAAAAGCCACGCCTCCTCCCTGTTATCCGGCCCGTTTGGCCAGGGCCAATGTTCCCTCTAAGCTGTGGAACCTTGTGAGCAAAAATTCCACTTTGTGAGCTACTGGCATTAAAGTTGTGAGCAGGCGATTTGGCTGCTGCATAAATTAGTTTGCTCTGGAGCCCATCCTTCCTGAGCTAAGACAGCAATGTGTGAGCTGGAGGCTAGAAAACTGTGAGCTAGCTCACACCAACTCAGCTTAGAGGAAACACTGGCCAGGGCCATAGTAAGTTTAACACCTAACCAAAAAAAAGAAAAAGAAAACGCAGAAACCATTCACCAGATGCTTCAAACTAGTTGAACAAAGTTTGTCCAGCGGCACCTTTAAGACCAACAAATTTTTATTCAAGGTATAAGCATTTGTGTACTTTTATCTGAATAAAACTTTTGTTTGCCTAAAATTTTGTTAAAGGTGCTACTGGACTCCAACTTTGTTCTGCTGCTTCAGACCAACACAGCTACTCCACAGGAATCTATCGTCAAACTAGTTAGCATCTGTAATAGGTGAGAAATGCAGGGTATGTTAAGATAGTATCCGTGATGAATGAGAAAACACAAGTCTTTGTTCAAGACAGAGGAGTAATTGTGGGAAATCTCTTAACCAACCCTAACTTAATAGATTCTTGCTGGAGATATTGTTGTTAGTTGACATTAGAGTTGCCACATTGTTTTTCTGGCAAGGCTCTCCTGCCTCTGGACCTTCAGCAAACTCCTTCACCCCAGGCAGATAAAGCTTCACCAGTTGAATTTCTGCTCTGCAACTCTTCCAGAAGGAGAGGAAGCCCCGGGCTGGGTGAAGCTGAAGCATCAACCTCAAACCTTCCCATGAATGCTCTAAAGTGAAACCGTCCCATGACGCCAGGACCAGGCGGGTTTCACTGCTGCAGTCAGGGTTGCCAACCTCCAGGTGGGGCCTGGAGACCCCCTGGACTTACAATTGCTCTTCAGCCGATAGAGGTCATAGAGAAAACGACTGCTTTGGACGGCATTATACCCTACTGAGGTTCTCCCCTCCCTCCCTAAACCCGCCACCCCCAGGCTCCCTCCCCTAAACCTCCAGGGAATTTGTCAATCCAGATTTGGCAAGCGCGGCGGCAGAGGAGGCGACGAAGAACCCCGTGGCGCCCGAAAGACGCCCACGCCCCCCGCGGCGCAGAGACTCCAGCCCCGCCACCCCGGCCCCTTTCCCCGCCCGAGAGACCCCCGCAGCAGGCTCACCTCAGCCTGACCCCGCCGTGGCTCCCGGCCAGATGCGCCAAGTCCCGCCAGCCCCTGCCCGGCGCCGCCCGGTCCAACAGGTCGCTGAGCTTCCTCAGCAGGGGCTCAGCCAGGCGGCTGATGGGCAGCGGGGCGGTGGGCTGCAAAAGCCCCGCCATGCTAGGCAGCCCCGGTCCGCGACCGCCGCGGAAGAGCTCGGCCGGGGAGAAAAGCGAAAGGGACTCTCCTCCGCCCGGCGTGGGCGGGACGGGAGGCGGCGCCGGGCTCGTGCAGGAAGAGGAGCGGGCGGGGGAATGCCCCTGCCTGCCGCCTCCCTTGCACGGCGGCCTCGCCCCGCGGAGGTGGACAAGCCCGTCGCCCTGGCGGAGACGCCCCTTTACCCCGCCACTAATGCAAGGTGTCTGCAGAAGGGAGCGCGGTGACTCACCAAAGCGCCGCCCCTGCCACAGATTTTGTTAGTCTTCAAAGTGCTGCTGGACTCTCGCTCTTCTCTACTGCTATGGGCAGACTAACGCGGCTACCCATCTGGAGCCTTCTGCAAGAGGGCGCCAACTCTAGGCTGAGGACTAGGGCTTGCCAACCTCCAGGTGCCACCTGGAGATCTCCCGGGGTTATAGGGTTGCCGGCCCTGGGTTGGGAATAGGGCTGTCAGCCTCCAGGTGGCACCTGGAGAGCTCTCCCTATTTCTGTGGTGTTTTTTCTTGTATGTATGTATGTATGTATGTATGTATGTATGTAATGGAACAGTCCGCTCCTCCTGTAATATCTGTGTGAGTTAGCTTGGTCCTGTGGGGTGGAGCGCTGGTTTCAGTTTCGTATGTTAGCTGAAGTTGTTGGTTGTTGGCTGTTGTCTCCTTGCCAACAAACGGCTGATGTTTTGAGCCATCTTGTCTCTGTCGAATGGACCTGAGAACGGTGCCCGAGGGAGCACTCTAACCTGCGAACCCGCAGCCCAAAGGGGACATTACAGTTGATCTCCAGATGACCAGGATCAGCTCCCCTGGAGAAAATGGCTGCTTTGGAGGGTGGACTCTATGGCAGTATAGCCTGCTGACGTCCCTCCCCAAGCCCAAACCCTGGCCTTCCCCAGGCTCACCCCCTAAATCCTCAGGTATTTCCCGATTCAGAGCTGGCAACCCTAGCTCGGAAATATCCGGAGACTTTAGGGATGGAGCCTGAGGAGGAGGAGGAGGAGGAGGAGATTGGGTTTATACCCCCCTTCACTGCCCAAGAGAGTCTCAGAGTGGCTTACAAACTCCTTCTCCCTTCCCCTCCCCACAACAGACACCCTGTGAGGGAGATGGGACGGATAGCGCTTCAGAGAGAAACTGCTTTTTCTCAAGAACAGCTGTGCCAGAACTATGGCTTGCCCAAGGTCATCCAGCAGCTGCAAGTGGAGGAGTGGGGAATCAAACCCAGTTCTCCCAGATTAGAGTCCGCGCACTTAACCACTACACCAAACTGGCAGTGGGGGGGGGCTTCAATACCATAGGATCCCTCTTCCAAAGTGGTCATTTTCTCAAGGCGAACTGATCTCTGTCATCTGGAAATCAATTGTAATAGCGGGAGACTTCCAGACACTGCCTGGAGGTTGTATAAATATACAGTGGTAACACAGTCAAAGCAAGTTGGATATATAATCACAGCACTAGGGCTGTAGCACTGTGTAAAAAATACAGATGGACATGTAAAGGCCTCAAGAAAATTTAATACAAAGTTTGTAATAGAAACAACTAACATCTCATACATTCATACATATTCAATATGGGCCATATAGGACTCCTTAAACAGCGTAGATATATTAGAATACAGCCAAGCTCTCTTCCTGTACAGCCAATGTAATGCATCAAAGCCCGACCACGTGCGAGGCTAGTCATGCGAAGTCTCCGAGCTCTGCTCTGGGAGACAATAGCCTGGACGGATCCTAGCCCACACCAATCAGCGGGCTAGGTTCCTGGTTGGGACCTATGGAACTCTGGGCCACTGTATATAGCCTATCACTGAGTGGGGGGGGTGTTTTGGGAGTGGGTTTCATGGAGCATATAGGCCAGCCTGTGAGCCGGGGTTCCCTTGTCTTGTTCTTCACCTAAATAAAAGTATGAGACCTGAAATCACTTGCCAGTCTCAGTACTTTTCAGCAAAGGTCTTCTCGGAACTGGTCAGTGGCTAATATACTCATACATATTCAATATGGTCCACACAGGACTCCTTAAATACAATTCAGTATATTAGAGTAGAGCCAAGCCCTCTTCCTGTACAGCCATGGTCTTCTCCAAAGCGGTCAGTGGCAACAAATGTCCAGGTTCTCTTCGTTTCATTATTTCATTTCTTCAGGCCACCTTCCAAAAGAACTGTAAATGAAGATTTCAAGCAAGTAACCCATTGCAAAGAAATTACATGCAGATAAACTCAGATAAATTGAACTCACCCTGCCAGGTTCACAAAACTGACTGTGGCAACAGTCTACAAAACTTCTAGCTGACTTGAAATTCAGGCTTCCAAGCAATGAAATCAATATGCACTTGCACAGAGGCGCTGTATTATAATTACCTGCAGCTGCAGTAAAATAGTAGAAGAGATTGAATTTATACCCCACCCTTCACTACCGGAAGGAGTTTCAGAGCCGCTTACAATCTCCTTTCCCTTCCCTCCCCCACAACAGACACCCTGTGAGGTAGGTGGGGCTGAGAGAGCTCTTTCCAGAAACTGCTCCTGAGAGAACAGCTCTGAAGGATCTTGTAACTGACCCAAGGTCACACCAGCAGCTGCATGTGAAGAAGTGGGGAATCAAACCCGGTTCTCCCAGATCAGAGCCTGTACTCCTAACCACTACGCCAAACTGGCTCCTGAACCGGGGCCTAATCCGACACTCTGATCACTGCATTAAGCTGGATCTCATATTTCTTGGATATTTATTCTCCCACCTACTCCTGCCTCCGTAGGCCTTAATGCCCTTTCCCTTCTGCACAGAGTGCCACATATATAAAATTACCACGCTGTCTTCTGCTCAATGGCACGTATGCACAAATATCCTCATAGGCTCCGTTCCGTCTTACTTATTCACAAGGCCCACTCATACTGGCAACACATATTGACCAGCTATAACACTGTGCCTCGGATTGTCATGTGATTTTGTATCACCTGTTTGCGGAGACATCTGGTACGACCCCTGCTGACTCCCCCCACAACTTGTTCCTCCTTCAGTCCCTGCCCGCTGCTTCATTTCTAAATTTAGAAATGCTGTGTCTTAGGCTGGCCAGCATCCCATCTTCTGACCTGGAAGACCTTTAAGCTATCCTAGAAGGGGTGTGTGCTGGATTAGGTACTCAGCGGCGAAGGAAAATCACTTTTTGTGGGCTCAGAGACACTGGCTTCTTATTCCATAGGTTCCAGTGCTGAGAGAGATCGCCGATGGAAAGATAGATCTGCTCTTCAGCTGTCCACCCACTGATGGTCATCCGCTGTGCTTCATTTTTTACAGACCCTGTTCAAACCTCGTTCTCTGCTCTCCTCATCTTTCCCGAAATATCCTTATAAGCTTTAGCACCTCCCATTCTCCTTTTATCAACCCCCTTGCTACCTTAATAACAATTGTGTACTGCTGTCATCGCAACTGACACATGGCGACCCCAGGTCCATGCGGTTTTCACGGCAAGAGATAAGCAGAAGTGAATACATGATGAACCCACATGAACACATGAAGTTGCCTTATTCTGAATCAGACCTGTGGTCCTTCAAAGTCAGAATGGTCTACTCAGACTGGCAGCTGTTCTCCAGGGTCTCAGGCAGAGGTCTTTCACATCATCTACTGCCAGGCCTTTTAACTGGAGATGCCAGGGATTGAACCTGGGACCTTCTGCACATCAAGCAGATGCTCTACCACTGAGCCACGGCCCGCTTAGAAGGGCTCCCCAGGGTCTCAGGCAGGGGTCTTTTGCATCAGTCACCACCTGATCCTTTTAACCAGAGATGCCTGGGATTGAACCTGGGACCTTCTGCACGTCAAGCAGATGCTCTACCACTGAGCCATGGCCCGCTTAGAAGGGCTCCCCAGGGTCTCAGGCAGGGGTCTTTTGAATCAGGCACCACCTGGTCCACCATTGAGCCATGCCCCCTCCTCTGCTTTCCTCTGCCATACTACTGGTTTCCTCTGCATAGCAGCCACTGTCTTCTATGGTGGAATTCTGTACTAACCATAGCTGAGCTGACCCTGCTTAGTTTCCAAGCTCTGATGCAATCAGGCTGCTCCTTCATAAACCCAGAAGACATAATGGGGGAAGAACAGTGCTTCCATGGTAGAGCATCTGCTTTGTATGCAGAAGGTCCCGGTTTCAGTTCCCGGCATCTCCAGACTCAGGTCAGTAGATGATGTGAAAAACCTCCATCTGAGGCCCTGGAGAGCTGCTGCCAGCCAGAGCAGACAATACCGAACTTGACAGACCAATTGTCTGAGTCAGCAGAAGGCAGCTTTTAAGTGTTGAACAGTCCCCTGACTCCCCTTGGGTTTCATTAACACTTCTCAGATATTTTTATAGACTTTCACTCTGCACCAGGCCCCCCCCCCTTCTATTCTATATGCTTAACGGGTTTCATGTAAGCTAGTTCAGTAATCCTTATAGTGGACTGGATCCAATCTAAGTTCTGTGTGAATGGAAGCGAGACCTGCCTGCCTCCACGCTCGGTTTGCAGTCTGAAATTCCCTCCCCCTGGCAGCATGAAGCGGGAGCTGAAGGGTTGCCACAGCCTGGTTAAAATCTGAAAAACACTACCCCCTCGCTAGGACCGCCGACTCCAGACCAGTGTTCCCTCTAAGCTGAGCTAGCTCACACTTTTTTAGCCTCCAGCTCTCACACATTTTTGTCTTGGCTCAGGAAGGAGGGCTCCAGAGCAAACTAATTTATGCAGCAGCCAAATCGCTCGCTCACAACTTCAATGCCAGTAGCTCACAAAAGTAGAATTTTTGCTAACAAGAACCCACAGCTTAGAGGGAACATTGCTCCAGACTGGGAAATGCCTAGAGATTTGAGGGTTTTATACCTCCGTGGGGTATGAGGCCATACAGTCCATCCTCCAAAGCATCCATTTTTCTCCAGGGAAACTGAGTCGTTGGGAGGATAAAACAGAGCAATGCCCAGGGGAAAGTACCCACTGGATATGTGGAAAGTCCTGGGTTTAATCCTGGGCATCTCCAGTTAAAAGGGTCATTTAGTAGGTGATGTGAAAGACCTGAGTCCCTGGAAAGCTGTTGCCAGTCAGAGTGGACAATACCAGCCTTAACAGACCAATGGTCTGACTGCACCAAAGGCAGCTTCAAAGGCAGGGCTATTTTGGGGCAGGAACGCACAGGAACGGTGTTCCGGCTGGCTCCAGAGCTGGCCATACCCAGCAGGAACTCATTAGCATAACAGGCCACACCCAACAGCAGAATCATTAGGATTGGCTGCATTGGGGCTGTGTGGCCTAACATGCAAAGGAGTTCCTGCTGCAAAAAAATCCCTGGGTTTTGGCAACAAACAAGGTAAACAGAATAAGAAGCAAAAGGTGGATGTGGCTGGATGACCACACTTCTGGTAACATGGGGGTGTGGCCTAATAGGCTAATGAGATGTGCTGTCAGGGGTGTGGCCTAATACACTAATGAGTTTCTGCTGTTGGGTGTGGTCTATTATGCTAATGAGTTCCTGCTGGGCTTTTTCTACAAAAAAGGCCCTGTTCAAAGGGATAACCCGACCTACTTTTCTACCCTCCCAGTCCCACTCCCTGCCAGCTCACCTGTAAAAGGAGCTGAAACCTGGTGCTGTTTCACTCATTGCTGATTGGCTGTGTTTGATATTTGCTTGTGCAATTCTGCAGGGCCTGTAAGGCTGAGATGTTCCACCAGGCTTTTGGTTGAGGACAGCAACGGCTGGTTTTACTGGCTGGCACCCTTCCCCCCATTTCCCTCTCTTCCTGTATGTATATTTTGTTAAGTTTCTATGTCCCCCCCATATAGCCATATAGCCAAGTAGTCCAGAAAGGAAGTTTAGTTTAGTTTAGTTTTAGTGTTACGGTCTTAAGACCAGCATACGATATAAACATAGTATGAAGTCCAGAAAGGAATAGAAAACTGTAAATTGTCATCTGGGAATTTATTCTGGTTTTACACTTATTAACTGTATTGGATTTTAAAAATTTGTATTTTGTTCTATGGCATTATGCCTCTCTTGTACATCGCCCAGAGACCCGCATAGCTGGGATAGGGTGATTAATAAATTGAATTAATAATGACAATGATGATCCTGATGATGTTTTATAAGCCATTAACTGCCTGAAATGTTTTTGCTCACTACCTCCAGTCTGATTTATTTTTGACCACCCTGCTATATTTGAGCACTGAATGGATTTGTGTTTCCAAGAATATCTGCTCTTCACAGATTAAGGTAAAGGTAAAGGTTTCCTTTGCTTAAAAGCCAGTCGAATCTGACTCTAGGGTTGTGGTGTTCATCTCCGTTTCAAAGCCGAAGAGCCAGCGCTGTCCGAAGACATTTCCGTGGTCATGTGGCCGGCATGACTAAACGCCAAGGTGCACGGAATGCTGTTACCTTCCCACCGAAGTGGTACCTATTTATCTACTTGCAATTTCTTGCTTTCGAACTGCTAAGTTTGCAGGAGCTGGAACTAGAGACGGGAGCTCACCCCGTCATGCGGCACTCTCGGGTCTCGAACTGCTGAACTACTGACCTTCCACAGCCTGCGGCTGAAATGTTGGCTGTTTGAATTTACCTGCTTTACAATTATCACACACTGTTCCTAATTTCCCTTGTATTGTTTTTTATGATTCTGGACTGATCTATGGCACTGTTGCTTTGTTTATAGCTTGTTTTGTTTGTTGGCAAAAATGGTAATAAAAATAAACAGGTTAAAAATGTGGACTGCCAACGCATCAATAAAATAAGTCTGCTCTGAGCTCCTTAGAAGATGGATGGGAGAAAAATGTCATGAGCGTTCCTTGATATGCTGAACTTTATACCAGGCATTTCCAACTCATAGCCTGGGTGGGTATTGAACCACTAAGCTATTCCTCTGGAGGGAAACTTCACTCATCCCCTCACATTTGCGGTGCGTAGTAGAAAAGAGCAAGAGTCCAGCAGCACTTTAAAGACTCAACAAAACTTGCAGCTGGGTAGGAGCTCTCGTGAGTCACGGCTCACTTCTTCAAATACTGGTAATGACAGAATCGAACATTTTGTTTCAGTATAAGCTTAACATGCATTTCCCCATGTCCTACTTTCCCACCTTTCTATCATTTTAAATTTTGTAACAACCGGTCTGTAACAACCTCTCTCACACAAGCCCTGGGTGGGAGACCTCTCCTTGCCTACAGACAGCCCCCCAACCTCAAATGACTTCTCACTAACAACCAGGAACCATCTCCCGGAGCCACCAGCACAGGAACCAGACCCTGCAATGGACTCAGATGCCAACTGTGCCCACTTATCTACCCAGAAAATATGATTACAGGACCCAGTGGCATCAACTACACAATCTCTGGCTCTTACAGCTTCACTGTGGCTCTCGTGTGCCAACAATGCCCCTCTGCTCTGTACATAGGACAAACCAGGCAACCTCTGCGCAAAAGGATAAAAAGTTAAAGGTTTCCCTTGCTTGAAAGCCAGTCGAATCTGACTCTAGGGGGCGGTGCTTATCTCTGTTTTCAAGCCGAAGAGCCAGCACTGTCTGAAGACGTGGTCATATGGCCGGCATGACTAAATGCTGAGGTGCACGGAACCCTGTTACCTTCCCACCAAAGCAGTACCTATTTTTTTTGTTGTTGTTCAGTCGCACAGTCGAGTCCGACTCTTCGCGACCCCATGGACCAGATTACGCCAGGCCCTCCTGTCTTCCGCTGTCCGCTGAAGTTTGCTCAGTTTCATGTTCGTTGCATTGATGACACTGTCTAACCATCTCATCCTTTGCCGTCCCCTTCTTCTTTGACCTTCAATCTTTCCCAGCATCAGGGTCTTCTCCAGTGAATGCTCCTTCTCATTTGGTGGCCAAAGTATTTGAGCTTCAGCTTCAGGATCTGGCCTTCCAGGGAACGGTCAGGGTTAATTTCTTTAGGATTGACTGATTTGATCTCCTTGCAGTCCAAGGGACTCTCAAGAGTCTTCTCCAGCACCATATTTCTTGCTTGCGAACTGCTAGGTTGGCAAAAGAATAAATGGACACGAATCTGACGTAAAAAATGGCAATATCCAGAAACCAGTGGGAGAACATTTCATTCTACCAGGACATTCCATCAAGGACTTAAAGGTCACCATAGTTCAACAGAAACATTTCAAAACCAAAATCCAATGGGAAGCTGCTGAATTAGAATTTATATGTCTTGGATTGAATACAGACTTTGGATGCTCCAGATTCATCTATAGAACAAAGGGGTCACATCCAGCCTGGATTGCTCATTCTACCTTTTTCATGACTTTTGCAACCGTTTTGCATTTACATGGCACTTTCTGCCCTCTCTCCCACTTCCCCTTACCGCCTATATATCTCTGGCTAGTTTCTTCATACCCTCCATGCATCTGATGAAGAGAGCTGTTTCTCAAAAGCTTATGCCACAATAAAGTTTGTTAGTCTAAAAGGTGCTACTGGGCTTCTAACTACTTTGCAGCAACAGACTAACATAGCTAATTTCTCTGGATCTATGAGTCTGATAAAGGGTTCTGGTGGGCTCCAAAGCTTCCAGAACATTCTGAGGTCAATTTGGTTGGTCCTATTAAAAGGTATTCAACAAACTGTGGCAAGTCCTTAAAGAGATGGGAGTACTAGACTCACATGTCTCCTGAGAAACCTGTATAAGGATCAAGAAGTGACAATTAGAACTCGATACGGAACTGATTGGTTTAGCATAGGAAAAGGAGTACAACAAGGATGTATATTGTCACCCTGCTTATTTATATGCAGAGTACATCATGCGAAATGCCAGCCTGGATGAATCACAAGCCAGAATTAAGATTGCTGGGGAAAACATCAGCAACCTCAGATATGCAGATGATACCACTCTAATGGCAGAAAGTGAAGAGGACCTAAAGAGCCTCTTGCCCAGATTGAAAGAGGAGAGCGCAAAAGTTGGCTTGAAACTCAACATCAAAAAAACTAAGATCATGGCATCTGGCCCCATCACTCCTTGGCAAATAGAAGGGGAAGTCGTGGAAGCAGTGGCAGACTTCATGTTCCTGGGATCCAAGATCACTGTTGACGGTGACTGCAGCCATGAAATTAAAAGACGCCTGCTCCTTGGGAGGAAAGCAATGGCAAACCTAGAGAGCATAATAGAAAGTAGAGACATCACCCTGCCAACAAAAGTCCATATGGTCAAAGCAATGGTATTCCCAGTAGCAATGTATGGCTGCGAGAGTTGGACCATAAGGAAGGCCGAGCGCCAAAGAATAGATTCTTTCGAATTATGGTGCTGGAGAAGACTCTTGAGAGTCCCTTGGACTGCAAGGAGATCAAATCAGTCAATCCTAAAAGAAATCAACCCTGACTGTTCCCTGGAAGGCCAGAGACTGAAGTTGAAGCTCAAATACTTTGGCCACCAAATGAGAAGGGAGCACTCACTGGAGAAGACCCTGAGGCTGCGAAAGATTGAAGGCCAAAGAAGAAGGGGACGGCAAAGGATGAGATGGTTAGACAGGGCTATCGATGCAACTGACATGAAATTAGGTGAACTCTGGAGGACGGCAGAAGATAGGAAGGCTTGGCGTGATGTGGTCCATGGGGTTGTGAAGAGTCAGACTCGACTGTGTGACTGAACAAGAACAACAAATTAAAAGGTATTAAATGGATCTTTGTTTTTTCAAGTAATCTTTGGCCAGTCTCTCTCTGTCAGCCTAACCTACTTCAGAGGATAGTTTCAGGTGGGCAGCCGAGTTGGTCAGCAGTAGAGGAACTAGATTTGAATCCAGTAGCACCATAAAGACCAGCAAGGTTTTGGTACATGACCTTCCCCGTGTCCATACTGTATACGACCTGGAAGTATGTCCTTATTGCTCCAGAAATTTCTGTAGGGGGAAAAAACCCCTGGATTCACAAAAGCAAAGGGAATCAGTAAAAGTGCCTTTCTTTTGCATGGATCCCATACTGTGGCCAAGGGAAGAGTAAGTGAGGCATGTTCACTTCTTCACCCAAAGAGTGATTAACACATGGAACTCACTGCCACAGGAGGTGGTGGCAGCTACAAGCATGGATGGCTTCTAGAGGGAACTGGATAAACATATGGAGCAGAAGTCCATCAGTGGCTATTAGCCACAAGGTATAGATAGGAACTCTCAGTCTGGGGCAGGTGATGCACTCTATTCTTGGTGCTGGGGGAGGGGCAGCAGTGGGAGGGCTTCTGGTGTCCTGGCCCCACTGCTGGACCTCCTGATGGCACCTGGTATTTTTGGCCACTGTGTGACCCAAAGTGTTGGACTAGATGAGCCCTTGGCTTGACCCAACATTGGCTTCTCTTATGTTCTTATGTTATATAATTCAATATGTGTGCTTGTTCTTCCTTGAGCTAGAAGGATACCCCCCCCAGCAGAACTTTTGTGCCTGTAACAGCTCCGTAACTGACAGAAAGGCAGATCAAACATTTTCCCCATCAGAAGAAAGCTTTAGTTGCTGATTTCAGCTGTTAAAGGAACAAGAACACTACTAAGGAAAGGGACAGCAGTCCTAAGATCCCCTCCCACTGAATAATTATGCCCAATTCTGTGCACACTTTTAGCCAGGGCTTTTTTTGTGGAAAAAGGCCAGCAGGGATTTATTATCATAACAGACCACACCCAATGGCAGAAACTCATTAGCATATTAGGCCACACCCCCATGTTACCAGTGGTGTGGTCATCCAGCCACACTCACCTTTTGCTTCTTATTCTGTTTACCTTGTTTGTTGTCAAAACCCAGGGCTTTTTTTGTAGCAGGAACTCCTTTGCATGTTAGGCCACACACCCCAAATGTAGCCAGTCCTAATGAGTTTCTGTTGCTGGGTGTGGCCTATTATGCTAATGAATTCCTGCTGGGCGTGGCCAACTCAGGAGCCAGCCAGAACTCCGCTCCTGTGCGTTCCTGCCCAAAAATAGCCCTGCTTTTAGCCTTCAAGGAGCCATGGTGACACACAGGATTCTTTCTCCTCCATTTTATCCCCACAACCACCTTTTATCCCCACAAACTGGCTCTCAGAAAAGACCCTGTAGGGTTGGCCAGGTCCCCTCTGGCTGCTGGTTGGGGATGGGGCTATAGTGTTGCCAAACCCAGGCTGGGAAACTACTTAAGATTTGGGGATGGAGCCTGGGGAAGGCAGGGACCCCAGCGGGTAGAATGCCATAGAGCCCACCCCCCAAAACCTCCATTTTCTCTGGGGGAACTGATCTCTGTAGTCTGGAGATGAGCTGTAATTCCATGAGATCCCCAGGTCCCACCTGGAGGCTGGCATCCTCAGTGCCTTATTGGTGAAAAGCCCCTGTGTGAAACCAGACACACTCACTCTACCACCCTGCATCCAAGGTAAAAACTTGGTCTCTGTTTTATGCACCCATGCTGTAATTAAAGCAATTACCCCACACTTGGTTTTCTCCATTTCATGCTGGGAACTGTTAACTTTAATTTCCTGAGGAAAGTCATGCAGAAGAAGTCACTCTCCTAATAAAGGAGGAGTCCAAGTAGATGTAATTCGGGTGGCGTATAATAATGCTGAAAGGTCCTTTCTGGCTCAGAAGCTCCATCGTGTTTGAAAGATTCAACTCCCGCCCGGGCCAAGAATTGCTCAAAGGCTATTGACAGCACAGGAGCTATGAGGATAACAGCTTTGCTGGCAGCAACGTGGCCTACATAAATTGGCCTTTAGTCCTGCCATCTAACAATCTACATAGTGCAATCTTAAACTTGCATACTCAGATGTAAAACCCACTTGAGTTCGAGAGAAGCTTACCCCAGGACAAGTAGAGTGAGGGTTGAGGGCGGGGTAATGCATGACACGACACTGGCTGTGACTTTATGTCACTTCTGACAAAAACCCAGAAATGGCACAGGGTAGCTCTAGGAATTGCCGGGAATTCTAGGCTGCCTTTAAAAAAAAAATTATCCCACCAAGAGCTAGTTTGGTGTAGTGGTTAAGAGCATGGACTCTAATCTGGGAGAACCAGGCTTAATTCCCCACCCCTCCACATGCAACTGCTGGTGTGACCTTGGGTCAGTCACAAGTTATTCCAGAGCTGTTCTGTCAAGAGCAGTCCTTGAGAGAGATCTCTCAGCCCCACCTACCTCACAGGGTACCTGTTGTGGGGAGGGGAAGGGAAAGGTGATTGTAAGCCGCTCTGAGACTCCCTTGGGTAATGAAGGGTGGGGTATGTGTGTAACAGGAGCTGGGGGTGGGTGGATGGAAGGGAGGAGGAGGGAGGGAGATATCACATCTCCACTTGGGGCTTGGCAGCTCAACACAGTAGCGGGGCCAATAAGAGGAGAGGCCAAGTAGGGCTGCCAACTCCAGGTTGGGAATTTCCTTGGTGTCTGGGGGTAGACACAGGAGTGTGGGTTGGGACCTCAGCAGGGTATAATGCTATAGAGTCCACCTTCCAAAGCAGCCATTTTCTCTAGAGGAACCAATCTCTGTTATCTGGAAAGCGGTTGTGATTCCAGATTTCCAGGCCCCACCTGGAGGGTGGCAACCCTGGGTCAGGAAGGCCATTTGCTCAGGACTTCAAATTCTAAGGGGCCTTCAAGTTTAAACATATTAATTTTTTGGCATTTGATAAATTTCATAACTTGCTTTTATGGACATTATGTGTCATTAAAAAAACAAAAACCCTTTTATGGCTAGGAGCCCCCAAATTTGGAAGTGCCCTGGGCCAATCCAGACCTCTGAGAGGGCCTATAGTGTAGGGTATGCAGCAGCCTGTGGGTTCTTGCATTTGTGCTGCCATCTCTCTAATCTCTTACATTAATAATATTTCCTCAGTCATTCCCATCCGTCTCAAACAAGGGCCTCTGCCGAACCATCAAGGGCAACTGGAGATACTGAGGGAATGAATAGCTTGTGGTTTTTACTCAAGAAAGCGGATCTACAGTTAAGGACATGCCTAGGAGTTAAAACTGCATTGTTTTGTTTGCCTCAAACATGCCTTAGTGCCTGAACCATTTTTCCCAATTAAAACAGAAGCGTGTGATGTGATCCAAAGGCCAGGCCCAAACATTTCCCATTGCGATGTCCTTGGGAAGAGGCACCTGCTACAGTGTGATGAAATAACTATCCTTACCAGATACACAGTGATACCATGAGTGCCTGCAAACCAACACTGATCTTTTCGGCCACACTTGCTACAAGTGGGAATTACGTGCAACCCTCTTTTGTCAAAGAGCCACACTGCAAAAGAGGAACAAGCCATCAATCTTTTCTACTTCACGTCAGCCGTTCTATTAAGAGCATTCCACTGTGAGTATATATATATATATGAATAAGAATTCCAAGAAGCTTGTTCGTTCTGTTTTCTTAAGATGGCATGTAAACAGCCATCCCCTTCTCTTCTCTGTGTGTCCTGTTTTCATATTTCTAGAGTACTTTAAACAGCATGATGAACAAGCACAGCTATTTACTATCTCAGCCCCACCTGTGATAAATTATACATATATATCATTACTAAGCTTTGCTAGCTTCATTGTTTTGGGTAGTACTCTAAAATACTTTTGATGTCCCTTAATTTTTTACATGAAAGTCGATGAAGAAACAAATAATACGGCGGGTCTCTGCATAAAAGATGTCTCTGATCTATATAATCAATATTCCTAATGATAGCGAGGTCTTAATACATAGTTTATCTGCCTAATTATAGGAAATATCTGAGAAGTGAGCATATAACTCTGCTAAAATATAGATAGATAGATAGATAGATAGATAGATAGATAGATAGATAGATAGATAGATAGATAGATAGATAGATAGATAGATAGATAGATAGATAGATAGATAGATAGATAGATAGATAGATGATAGATAGATAGATAGATAGATAGATAGATAGATAGATAGATAGATAGATAGATAGATAGATAGATAGATAGAGCGTACGTACCCAAAACGTGGACCGAAGAAACTGCACACGTTAAACAGAGCTGTTACTTGATGAACATTTAAAAATAGATTATGGCAGGATCAGCATGTGTCTGTGATTGCCCAGATTTCATTAGCTCCTCTTTTTAATTAAAAGCAACAGCCGCCGAATACCTTTTATTCGGTTCCGCAAAGTGAGCAACTGTTTCTCTGAGTTTCTCAAAACAGTTCCGGGGGAATGCAAAAGTTATTACTTCGTGATGTTTTTGTTAGTTCTGAGAGAAGTCTTACATTGATGATGCATTCGGACTTTCCCCCCTTCACAAACCACCATGGCAAACAACCTGCTGTGTTGTTAATTAAAAGCATGTGTACTTTTTACTGGATTTATTTATTACGATGGGGGGGGCTGGGGGAGATCATACTTAGTTTAAATCGTACACAGCAAGAAGGGTTTGTAGAAAAATTCCACTGGCTTGGGCTAATGCTCAGAGTAACCCCGTTGACTTCCATGGTCTTAGAACAGTGTGACAGTGTTTAAGATTATGCTGTAAGATATCGTCAAGTCCCACTTCCATCCGCCAATACGAACTGAAGGAAGCCAGATGTGTGGTCAGAATCCAGAAGGGGGTTTCCCTCTGAAATGTAGCCTTTCAGAGCAGTTTTATTACTGGTTTTAGGTTTTTTTTATTGTTTTAATTGAGCATGGTTTATCACCTTGTACACGTTTTAAAGAACAGGATATAACTCCATGAAATAAATAAATTGGGAGGGGGGATTTGATTGAAGCAGCCTCTACTCACTTTTCTGATCAAAATGGGTTACCAGCTCCCCGCTGGGAAATATCTGGAGATTTGGGGGGTGGAGCCTGAGGCAGGTGAGGAGGGGAGGGGTTTGGGGAGGGGAGGGACCTCAATGGGGTATAATAGAAGAAGAAGAGGAGGAAGAGGATTTATATGCCAACCATCACTCAGAGCAGCTTACAATCTCCTTCCCTTCCTCTCTCCACAACAGATGCCCTGTGGGGTAGGTGGGGCTGAGAGAGCTCTGAGAGAGCTGTGACTGACTCAAGGTCACCCAGCTGGCTTCATGTGGAGGAGTGGGGCATCAAACCCAGTTCTCCAGATTAGAGTCCTGCCGCTCTTAACCACTGCACCAAAACGGCTCTCAGAGTCTGCCTTCCAGACTGGCCATTTCCCACCAGGTGAACTGATCTTTGTTGCATGGAGGTCAGGAAATCTCCAGCCACCACCTGGAGGTTGGCAGACTTAATCACCCAGGAAATGGCATCCTATTACACCTCTATTAAAGTGGCAGGACAGTGGGTAACCCTGTGTGTCTGCCCACTGGGAATCTCTGGCCCCGGTCATACAGGCCAGAAAACACGGGGGAGTGGGGAGGCGTGGTTGTTCACCCCAGAGCAAAATAAGGCGTGGTAGCCCGATCACACGGGCCACCGGGTTGCCACACTCCCGCTCCAAGCGCTGATCACACCGCGCTGCTGCAGCGCGGCGAAAAAGCGGTGCAGCAGAGCACGCAAGCCGCGCTGGTGTAAAGTGCACATGTGCCATTGAGGGGGCACTGTCGGTGTCTTGCTTGTGCACATGCACCATTTGGCGTTGGTGCGCATCCCATGGAAACTTACAATACCTGGAAACTCTGGGACATGGGCGGGCGTCGGATGCCGCGGGATACTGGCACTCCCGCAATCAGACGCCGGCCTTTGCCCCGGGGTTTCCAGAAACTAGTGCTTCTTCCCTGGTAGTTTTTTACTCCGCATCTTCAGAGGGAATCCTCAGGTTGGCCACGGGAGCGCTACGCCTCCCAGATGTGCCTGTGTGATCGCGCACGGAAACTCCACAGGGCTGCTGTGCTTCAGCAGGGCGAATGCTCCATGTGAACGGGGCCTGTGCTTTTCTTTTTGTTAAATACAGAATAACAGAGGATGCAGACAGGGGGAGCTTTATGGTGTCCCTTCTCCACATCCCTTATTGTTCTCTGTTGTATTTTCCTTGTTTTTTTCCTTCTAGCTGTCAGGTCTCCCAGTTAAGACACTCTCCACAACACACTTAAGCAGTGGTAGTTTATTGAGGCTGTGGTCACATGGGCCAGATAACGCCGGGGGGAGGCATGGCTGTTCGCCCCGGTGCAAAATAAAGCGTGGTAGCCCAATCACAAGGTCCCCTGGGTCTCCGCGCTTAGGCTGTTGGCTGCCGATCACACGGCGATGCTGAAGCGTGGCAAAGAAGCGGTGCGGTGCGATCACACAAGTGGTGATCGCAAGCCACCGCTTCCAGATCAGACAGGCAGTTGTTTTTTTCCAACGGAGTCCCCGCTTGTGCATGATCGAGGAATGAAGGATCGCTTCATGGCAAGTTGGTGCAACAGGTCACGTTTGTGTGCATGCACAGTTCGGCATTTGTGTGCATCCTATGGAGACTTACAAAAAACATCCAGTTTGCGACGGGATGTGGATGGGCGCTGGATGCCATGGGATACTAGCGCTCCCACGATCAGACGCCCGCCTTTGCCCTGCATTTTCTGGATACTAGTGCACTTTCTGCGGTACTTTTTAACTCCACATCTTCGGCGGGACGCCACGGGTTGGCCACGGGAGTGCTTTGCTTCCCAGATGTTGCAGTGTGATCGTGCCCCGAAAATCCACCTGACATTCGTGCCTTCCGCGTGGCAAATTCTCCGTGTGACCGGGGCCTGAGATATGCTGTTACTTTAGGAAACAGGCTCTGTGTCAGAACTGAGAAAAAGGCATGCAAAAGCCCCTATTATAGATAATACAAAATACACCCCAAACCTCTCGCATACTTCACCATTCAGCCCCAACGGTTGCTATGGCACCCTTACAGATATACAGCACCTTCTCTATATCCAGGCCGGGCAAAAGAGTCTCCAAGGGCAGCTCCCTCGGGAACCAGCGGTGGGGCACAGTCTTAAGGAAAGTTGTGGCTTCTACAAGCATCCACTCAAAACACCCATTCACTCCCCTCAGGAATTCCCTCCCCCCTATATTATGGCAAGCGGTGAAGTGGAACAAGGTGAAACGAAACTAAAGCCTGACACTTGCCCAGCTCACTTCCAGAACTGGAACTGGGCTGGGAGAAGACTGGGAAAGAAGGAAGCTTTTAGCTTTCCTCACTTCTGAGCGCCATTTTCTGTAAAATAAGCCAAGAGCCCCACACCATCCCTTCCTTTAAAAATGAAGCACACATGGATAAATTAACATGGATTTTCCCCATCATGTTTAGTTTGGCCCTGAGATGATGCATATGAACAGCTATAAGCATTTAGCAAAAGTTTTATATAAATATGAACAGTCATTATGAATTGCTGTTCCAGTGTTCTTAAAGGGGGAAATAAAAAATGCATCCGTTTTTCTCTAAACCATGCTGCTCTCTTCCAAGCACATATCCTCAGTGAAACGCAAGAAAATTTATTTATGTATCAAGAAAACTGGCTGCCCATTTGTTTCTGGGCACAATTCAAAGTGGTGGTTCTTACCTATGAGATTCGAAATGGTTTGGGCCCAGGATACTTGAGGGACCGCCTCTTGTGTGTATAGTCCTCCACTTGAAACCTTCCTCACCAGTCCTGTTCTCTGTGTTCCCACCTTCAGAGGTGAGGTAAGTGTTGGGCTGCCACCCTCCCAGGAACAGAGTCCAAGAATCTATGCCTGGACTGCAGGCCCTGCAAGGCGTCTTTCCTCCAGCAGGAGCAAGAGGTGGGGGCATAGAGTGACATTGTGTAATGACATGTGATGTCATGACGTCACTTCTGGGTTGCCGTGACACTCTAGGAATTGCACATCTGTATGCTGAAAAAACCATAGAGGTGAGTGAATTCCTAGAGCATCATGATATCACTTCTGGTACAAAGCAGAAATGACGTCACACATTAAGATATAACATCACTTGCCTACCTACCCATGGGCTGTCGTCTATGTTGAATGGCTTATTTTTTAGGCTCTGTCTTCTTTTTAATTGTTTGTTTGTATGCTGTGGCATTATTATTATTTTACAGTTTGTTCTTAATGGCTTTCTGGGTGAGGGTTGTGTTATTTTAGTTGCGAACCACCTCAAGCATGCCTCTGAAAGAAGGGCATAACATTTCCTAAAGACATAAATGAAATGTACAAAGCATCCATCCTCTACATTAGTATGGAAGTTCAAAAGCAGCCAGAACTTGATTAAAACAGCTGCCCGAAACCTGGTAAGAAGTAGTCGGCAGTGCGAAAATGCACATTCTCTTTTTGCTTTGTTTCCTGGGCTCCGGAATCCAGCCTTATTGTCACCCCCTGCAGGCCCTATGGCTATTATATAGCTGAGTTATTATAGCCCCTGCCTCCTACTTCAAAGGACAGTGGTTGCCTGGGTTACTGTTATTATTCCCTCTGTTAACTACGGTGTTAGCCATTCTCTTGTTACAGAAGCTGCCGTCACAGAGAAAACAGATTGCTATTCCTCTTACTGCTGTAGTTCTTGGCTCCTTCAGTAAAGTTTCCCAGATGGGGATGTTTCCTGATTTGGAAATTCCTTCAGTGCCAGGAGTGGCAATTCTTACTGCCATGCATTCATTTGCATTAATTGTACCATCTGATCTTCTTGGCTTTGTTGAGCGTCATCATCCACCCATCTGCTGAAAAGTGAGGAAGTAGGTTCATTGAGTAATTGGGAACCTCATTTAAGCAACTGTGGTGGTGACTCGTACATTGCATGCAAATACGTGAAGTCCTGACAAGTTTTTGTTTTCCAGTGAAAAGCAACCATGGGAAGCTGTGACTTTTAAATGGAAAAACAGCATATTTATTTTATTTATTGATGCAATTCATTTGTACTCTGCTTTTCTCCTCAATGGCAACCACAGAGTTTTTACCATAGTGAAGCCTAGAGTGGCCTGATGTCACTTCCAGTCCCCCCCAACGGACATGACATCTTGCCATTGGTGTGATGGCACCCCCAGTCTTCTGCTCTGGGGTGGGGTGAAAAACCCATAAACAATAAAAATTTTAAACCAGAAATGAATACAAATAACTTCACATAGATAAAACCAACCATGTGTATCTGATATATATATAAAAGCCCTGGTGTACTGGCACTTTCCAGCTCTCCCATTGGCTGTGCTATGCGTTCCATCAGCCTTTGGCCTATCAACCACCACTCAAGCATACTCACATGCCATTGGCTGGGTACTGGGCCCGCTCCTCTCCTTTGCCCACTATCAGCTTGGCCACTCTTTCATGTCAGAAGAAATTGCCAAAATGGCTGTCTCTCCTGACAAAAATGCTTCTACTGCTTGGCTCCTCCATGGCTGGCTGTCTACTGAGGTGGGCCAGCGGCTGTCAAAACAGTCTCTTCTCCTCCTGCTACATGGCTCACTTTCACCTTCAGTGGCTGTTGCTAGGCAACCAATTTATTTATTTTATTTATTTAATTCAAGTTATATCCCGCCCTCCCCACCAAGCTTGGTTCCATCAGTAAAAAGGTGGGGGGAGAAGGTCCTTTCCAGGCCTACTTTGGCCTTTGTGGGGAACTCATTGGGGCAATGACTAGGGTTGCCAGCTCCGGGTTGGGAAATTCCTTGAGATTTTGTGGTGGAATCTACAGAAGTCAGTTTGGGGAGGGGAGAAGCCTCAGCTGAACAGAATGCCATAGAGTCCACCCTTCTAAGTGGTTATTTTCTCCAGGGGGAGAGAGATCTGTTGTCTGGAGTTCAGTTGTGGTACCAGGAGATACCACAGCCAGTGTGGTGTAGCAGTTAGCACTTCAGAGCAGGATCTGCTGAACCCAAATTCTTGCTGTGGAAGCTAAGTGGGTGATTTCAGACCAGTCACAGACTTTCCACCTAACCGACTTCACAGGGTTGTTGTGCAGATCAAAAGGGGGAGAGGAGAATTATGTGAGTTGTTTTGGTCCACACTGTGGAGAAAGACTGTCCTTTCCCCCGGGAACAATTGTTGCCAATCTCCAGGTGAGGGCTGGAGATTACTACTGCTCTCCTGATGGCAGAGATCAGTTCCCCTGGGGAAAATGATGGACTCTGTGTCATTATACCCTGCTGAGGTGGCCACCCTATGACAGCCAGTGTGATGTAGCAGTTAGTTCTTCAGGACAGGGTCTGCCAGTCCCAGGTTCTTACTGTGGAAGCTGAGTGAGTGATTTCAGACCAGTCACAGACTTTCTGCCTAACCTAACTCACAGGGTTGTTGTGCAGTTCAAAAAAGGTAAAGGAGAATGATGTGAATTGCTTTGATCCCCATTGTGAAGAAAACCCGTACTCTTCCTAGGTAGAGGCTGTAAGAAGCGGGGAGGAGATGGAAAGCTGAAGTCAGAGGGGCAAATAAAGGTAGGTTGATGGTTGGCTGGGAAGGAAATAGGGTTGCCAACTCCAGATATGATTCCTGGAGCCTGGAGAGGGCGGGGTTTGAAAAGGGGTGGGACCTCAGTCAGGTACAATGCCATAGACTCCACCCTCCAAACCAGCCATTTCCTCCTGGGGAACCATTGTTTCCAATCTCCAAGTGCGGGCTGGAGATCACTCAGAATTACAGCTGCTCTTCAGGTGTCAGAGATCAGTTCCCCTGGAGAAAACAGTGAACTCTCTATCATTATACACTGCTGAGGTTGCCACAGCAAACTGACACTGAGTGCCCAAGGCCGAGGCACCTGCACAGAGCCTCTTTCTAGAGCTTGTTGTATTTATTTCCACAATGGGCCTTATTCCTAGAGCAAAGTAGAACACCACAGGTGAAAAAAAGTAACTTTGGGGCCCATTTTGAACAGGAACAGTGACTGCAGAGAAGAGGTTATCTGTCCCCCTTCCCCTTCTGTTCAAAACTGCAGCCTCAAGCAGTCGGTTTTCATTTTTCAAAAATCTTTTGTGGTTTCCTTCTACATATTTGCATGCAGCATCACATGTACTTTGCCCCTTTAAGACATCCTAATTCTGCAGGTTCCTATTCAATTTCTCTAGCAGAATACAGTCCCATCGGATTAGTACAATCTACCTCTCCGTTTCCTTATCTCCCGGGAATTTCTTTCTTTGCTGCGTGCTTAGTCTCTTCATTTCTTATAAGACTTAATGCATAATTCAAATATCCTTTCACAAGTATTCATCTTGCATCTTTTCACATCACAAATCCCCCCCCCCCGCTGTGATTGCAACAGGCCTACAACATGAGCCATTGGCTGTGTTTTCTTGGGAGAATGCCCAAATCTTCATATCAGATCAGCCTTGCCATGTACTGTTCTTTCTTCATTCTTATGCCACTTAGAGCTTTGTGCATCGCCTGCCTCTGTTATGCCAGATCTGGCGATCACTGGCATCTGTTGCTTGTTCAGTAGCATTGATTCACGCTGCTGCAGAGAGCATCAGGTCATCAGGGGCTTCAGCCACCCGTGGAATATCACAATTGGTAAGATTATGCAGGTGTCACATCCTTGCTCTTAAAAACATAAAAACTGCCTTGCCACATCAGTCCAAAGGTCTGTATTTCATTAAGCGAGCTTTCAGAAGTGGCTGGCCTCTGTTTCTGGCCAGGGCCTGGTCAAATAGCTGAGGGAGTGCATGGTAATGCAGAATTCAGACAAGATGGAGATGATGCTTGGTCGGTAAGACTGAAAAATAAAAACAAATTATCGTATGGCACTGTGTGTGGAATAGCCAGGAGATTCAGAAGGATCGTTTGGCTGCCTGAGGCTGTAGCTCTTTTTTGGCACCACTAGGTGGCGAGCTATGCTTATTTTTGGACTGAGAGTGCTGTGACTTGTCCGAGGTCACCCAGCTGGCTTCAAGTGGGGAATTGAACCCAGTTCTCCATATTAGAGTTTGCTGCTCTTAACCACTACACTAAGCTGGCTTTCAGGAACAGAGTGTTTTTTGGTTGTAGAAAGTGCCATCTCAGCTGACTTATGATGACCCCACAAGAGTCTTCAAGGCAAGAGACGTTCAGCGGTGGTTTGCCATTGCCTGCCTGTGTGTAGCAACCATGGACTTTCATGGGAGTCACCCAACCAAGTCCTAATCAGGGCCAGCCCCACTTGGCTTTCGAGATTTGACAAGACTGGGCTGGGCTAAACCATCCAGATTAGGGCAGGGACAAACAGAGGTGGTTTGCCATTGCCTGCCTCTGCCACCCGACCCTGGCCTTCCTTGGTGGTCTCCCATTCAGGGCTTTTTTGTAGAAAAAGCCCAGCAGGAACTCATTAGCACAATAGGCCACACCCATCAGCAGAAACTCATTAGCATATTAGGACACCCCCAACAACACAGCTCATTAGCATATTAGGCCACTCCCCCATGTTACCAGCAGTGTGGTCATCCAGCCACACCCACCTAATAAGTTTCTGCTGCTGGGTGTGGCCTATTATGCTAATGAATTCCTGCTGGGCATGGCCAACTCGGGAGCCAGCCGGAACTCCGTTCCTGTGCGTTCCTGCCCAAAAATAGCCCTGCTCCCATCCAAGTACTAACTGGGACTGGCCCTACCTAGCTTTTGAGGTCTGACAAGATTGGGTTAGCCTGGGGCCATCCAGGTCAGGGCCCATTGTTTTACCAGTTCTGAACGGAGCAAGCCTTGCATTGAATGTCTGTGTTAAGTGTTTGGGTGTTGTACTGTATCCTACCATGTTTTGGAAATGACCAACTTTACAACGGCTCTTTGTATCAGTCACACCAGTACTTCACAAGAGACAGTAGAACTAGTAAAGTAGATAGGTCAGTTTCCTCTATATGCTTCTTTTTGTCATCTTCTGGGCACAGTCGCTGAGGGTTTGGGGTGTGTGTGTTGTGAATTCACTGCATTGTGCAGGGGGTTGGACTAGATGACCCTGGAGGTCCCTTCCAGTTCTATGATTCTGTGTCTCTGTTTACCCAGATTGCTCCCCACTCTCAAGGTCTTGCCGCCTTTCGACTTGCTTCATCTATTCCTGCTTTCGTCTAACTTCCATGAGGGCAAGCAGAAGAAGAAGAGTTTGGATTTATACCCCGCCCTTCACTGCCCAAAGGCGTCTCAGAGCGGCTTACAAACTCCTTTCCCTCCCCCTCCCCACAACAGACACCCTGTGAGGTAGGTGGGGCTGAGAGAACTTCTGTCAGAAACCGTCCTTGAGAGAACAGCTGTGCCAGAGCTTGTGACTGACCCAAGGTCACATCAGCAGGTGCAAGTGGAGGAGTGGGGAATCAAACCCGGTTCTCCCAGAAAAGAGTCCGTGCACTTAACCACTACACCAAACTGGCTCTCTCTCCCTCCTAGCTAGAACGCCGGCTCTTCTTTTTCTATCATACTGTGGAGTTCCTTAACGATCCAGTCTATCCGTTTCTTTTCTAAAGCAACAAGGCTTGTGTGGATTTTATTCCTAAAGGAGCATCCCCCCTTTCTGCTGTGCAAACCCATTCTGAAGTGAACACCCTGTTCAGGGGAAAAACGCATGAAGACATGAAACTGCCTTATACTGAATCAGCACCTTGGTCCATCAAAGTCAGGATTGTCTACTTAGACTGGCAGTGACTCTCCAGGGTCTCAGACAGAGGTCTTTCACATCGCATACTGCCAGATCTTTTAACTGGAGATGCCGGGGACTGAACCTGGGACCTCAACATAAGAACATAAGAGAAGCCAATGTTGAATCAGGCCAACGGCCCATCCAGTCCAACACTCTGTCACACAGTGGCCAAAATATACCAGGTGCCATCAGGAGGTCCAGCAGTGGCACTTAACCACTGCACGCCAAGCAGATACTCTACCACTGAGCCACAGCCCCCTCTCAAAACACTTTAATGAGGTTGTAAAATGAGCCCTTTATCAATGACATATGGTGAAGAAGAAGAAGAGGAGGAGGAGGAGATTGGATTTATACCCCACCCTTCACTACCCAAAGGAGTCTCAGAGTGACTCAGTTTCCTTCCCTTCCCCTCCCCACAACAGACACCCTGTGAGGTAGGTGGGGCTGAGAGAGCTCTCTTGAGAACTGCTCTTTCGAGAACAGCTCCGAGAGAACTTTTGTCTGACTCAAGGTCACACCAGCAGCTGCATGTGGAGGAGTGGGGAATCAAACCCAGTTCTCCCAGATTAGAGTCCGTGCCCCTAATCACTAGAGCAAACTGGCATGCAGATGGCCCCAGTTTAGTCTCCAGCATCGCCAATTAAAAAGGATCTGGCAGTAGGTGATGTGAAAGACCTCTGCCTGAGACCCTGGAGAGCCGCTGCCCGTCTCAGTAGACAATTCTCACTTCGATGGCTCAAGGGTCTATTTCAGTATAAGGCAGTTTCACGTATTCATGTGTTCAAGTGTTGGTTTCATCACCATGGAAAGGAATGCACAGGGCCAAACCAGCACTCCTCCAGAATGCTTTAGAAAAGAAGCTCTTTGCCCTTCCACTGGAAGCCAATTGAAAATGCATTGTGTGGGATGGTATTGTTGAAGATTAAGATAATACACAAGGCTGCGAAATGCAAATTGCTTACTTCAAAAGAATTTCATCGGCTGAAATGATGTCTCTGCAGAGGGGAATGGTGGGATGCTCAGATATTCATTGTTTCTAAGAGTTTTGGTCCTCGGCCTTTGCTTCCTCTGGAGAAAAGATCACATGGAAATGTGTAGTATTGTCACGTGTTCCCTGTGCCATAATAGCGTAATTCACCTTCAGCTGATGGAAGGATTGCCGTCTCCTTCTCTCCTTCAAGGCCCATCTCACACTGCCCTTTTCTTGTATGCCCATGTTACGCTCGAAAGATCAAAACCTCCTGGTGGTCCCTGGCCTGAAGGACGTCCGTCTTGCCTCGACCAGGGCCAGGGCTTTCTCTGTCCTGGCCCCAGCCTGGTGGAACATCCTCCCTATTGAGAACAGGGCCCTGCGGGATCTCCTTCAATTCTGCAGGGCCTGCAAGATGGAGCTGTTCTGCCAGCCCTTTGGTTGAGGCGGCAGGTGCCCATATATAGCCTCCCTGGGGTTGCTGTCACCCGTCTATTTACTGACCACCGGCAGCTGGCCTTTAACTCACTGCACCATTGGGCCAGAACTTTATAGCCAACTGACGCTGTTTCAGGATATATCAATTGTTTTAATTGTTATAATCAGGGGTCTTTGGGGGGGGAGCGTGCCGGAGCACAGCTCCGGCAGCTCAGGAACCACAACAAATGGCGGTGGTGGCAAAATTCGGCTGAATTTGGTTTGGCCAAATTGGGCATAAGCAGTTTTGGAGGGCAGAAAGGCTCCCGAATTTCAGTTTCAGCATTAGGGGCCGATTGGGGAGTCTTTCGGCCAGCTGAATGTCAATATCAGCCCCATTATATCCTATGGGCCATTGAAGTCAGTGGCAAAAACATAGGGTATATTCTGGGGGCTGGAGGGGAGTGGGTTTGAGGGAGAGACTCCAAACTCACAGGATAGCTCATGGAGCCTCTCCCCAAGACACCTACCAAGTTTCAAAAACATTGGACCAGGGGGTCCAATTCTGTGGGCCCCCAAACAGGTTGCCCCCATCCCCTCCATTGTTCTTTATAGTGAGAAAAAAAGTTACTTTTTCCCTAGGGTGCGGTTAGTAGCTCTGGGGGGAGGGGGTTTGAGGGAGAGGCTCCAAATTTTCAGGGTAGCTTCGGGAGCCTCTCCCCACATACATCCCCATGTCTCAAAGCAATTGGACCAATGGGCCTAATTCTATGGGCACGCAAATAGGTTACCCCCATTACCTCCGTTGTTTCCAGTGGGGAAACCCAGCCAGCAGCACTTAAGGCAGGCAAGCAGGCAGCACCAGCAGTCAGACTCTCCCAGAGAATCTCAGGGAAAGTGAACTGTCTTGGGAGGTGCTCGTTTGCCATGAGAACAAGTGGCACACTCCAGAACAAGTGACACTGTGGCAGTGCAAGCATGCCACAGTGCCACACAGAAACCCCAAAAGACCAAAAGGAACATCATTTATGCATGTATAAATTGATGGTGCAACCTCATTAGACCACTCACACCACACTCACCTCAAAAAGAATATTTATAGCACCGGAAAAAATGCAGAAAAGGGCTACTGCAATAATAAGAGGAGGACACTTTCCCTATGAAGAAAGGTTATCACGTTTGGGGATCTTAGCTTTGTGAAACAGTGACTGAGTGGTGACATGATAAGAGGTTTACAAGACTATGCATGGGATGGAGCAGGTAGAGAAAGAAGTACTTTTCACCCTTTCTCACAAGACAAGAACTCGTGGGCACTCAATGAAATTGCTGAGCAGTCAGGTTAGAACAGATGAAAGGTTTTCTGGTTCTTACAGGTTTACAGCTTTAAAAAGTTCTGCTGGTTGCTGTTGCTTGGGGGGGGTTGGTTGGTTTTTTTCCTCTCTGCTCCAGCCTCCATACGTTTGTCAAATTCCATCTGGAAGCTGTTCATGCCAGCCACCACCAACCACCTCCTGTAGCAGTGAATTCCATGTGTTAATCACTGTTTGGGTGAAGAAGTACTTCCTTTCATCTGCAGTTGCCCTTTTCTGCATTTTTCCCAGGGCTATAAATATTCTTTTTGAGGTGTGTGTGGTGTGAGTGGTCCAATGAGGTTGCACTATCAATTTATACATGTATAAATGTTGTTCCTTTTGGTCTTTTAGGGTTTCTGTGTGGCACCGTGGCATGCTTGCACTGCCACAGTGCCACATACAAATACCAATACAATACCTTTATTGGCATAGAAGATACAGTACAACATGCAGGATAAAGCCTCAAAATAACCAAGGGGGGATCATATTCCAAATTGCCTTAAGATGAGGCTCTCCTCCTAGATGCCTCATGAAAGAACTTTGCTACCAGTTCGAGGATTTCTATATTTTGAGAAGACATTAGAGAAATAATTTTGTACTCATCCGATTGACCCAATAAGGGGTCAATCACAGGTTCAATATAAGCAGCACGGATATCATAGTGAAATTTGCAGTACAAAAGCACATGTCTGATAGATTCAGTTCCCTCCAACCCACATGGTCAGAGTCTATCTCTATAGGGAATTTTCTTGAACCTTCCTGATAAGACCGCTGAGGGAAGGACATCGAACCGGGCTAGCATAAAAGCCCTACAAAGATGGGACTGAGTCAGTCTTGCCAGAGATCCTGAGGAAATGTGGCTGAAAGAGAGTCCCATACTCACGGGAGAGCAGCGTCTGTGCGCAAGTCTTCTCAGATCTTGCCCTTCTGTGTCGAGAAGTCTTTGTTTGAGCAAGGCAAAAGCTCAGACAGAAATACCAGATCATCCAACCTAAAGCCAATTGACAAGATTTTCTCCTCTATGTTAGCCAGCCAAGTTGATAGATGTGATTCTGTTAGCATGAATACCACAAGACTGTTTGGACCACACCTAAAATGAAGGCACAGGTTTTGGGTTGTCTCCAGGCACATAGCTGCATATGGTACACACGCTGGTAGCCCCAAGATTTTCTTCAGGAACTTGGACTGGACCCGATCTACAGCTTCCACTTGTTCTGGAGTGTGCCACTTGTTCTCATGGCAAACAAGCACCTCCCAAGACAGTTCACTTTCCCAGAGATTCTCTGGGAGAGTCTGACTGCTGGTGCTGCCTGCTTACCTGCCTTAAGCGCTGCTGGCTGGGTTTCCCCATTGGAAACAATGGAGGTAATGGGGGTAACCTGTTTGGGTGCCCACAGAATTAGGCCCATTGGTAACTTTTCCCCCCACCATAGAGAACAATGGAGGGGCTGGGGGCAACCTGTTTGGGGGCCCATAGAATTGGACCCCCTGGTCCAATGTTCTTGAAACTTGGTGGGTATCTTGGGGAGAGGCTCCAACAGCTACCCTGTGAGTTTGGAGCCTCTCCCTCAAACCCCCTTCCCTCCAGCCCCCAGAATATACTGTATGTTTTCACCATTGACTTCAATGGCCCATAGGATGTAATGGGGCCGAATTGCCACCAAATTTCTTTCATTCCCTCCTTTTCTTCTCTCCTTTTCCTCTTTCCCTCCTTTTTCCCTTCTCTCTTTCTTTCTTTCCCGCCTTCTTCTTTTCTGTTTTTTCCTCCTTTCCCTGTTTTCCTCCTTCTTCCCTTCTCTCTCTTTCTTTCCCTTCTTCTTTCCTTCTCTTTCTTTCCCTCTTTCCTTCCTTCTCTCTACTCTCTCTCTTTCCTTCCCTCATTCCTCCTTCGGTGGCCCAACTCTCTTCACTCCCCCCTAAGCCTCTGAAGATGCCTCCCCCCTTTTGCTTCCCCTTCTGACATCACTTCTGGTGATGTCAGGGGGCGTGGCCTATGCTAATAGCCTAGTGGCTCATTAGCATACCATATGCCAATGAGCTCCTGCAGCTCTTTTTCTACGAAAAGACCCCTGATTCCACCTCTGGGTTGGGAAACACCTGGGGATGTTGGGGATGGAGCCTGAGGTGGGCAGGGTTTGAGAGGGGAAGGACCTCAGCAGGGTATACATGTCATCGAGTCCACCTTCCAAAGCGGCCCTTTCCTCCAGGGGGATTAATCTCTGTTGCCTGGAGATCAGTTGACATTCCAGGAGGCTGGCATGGCAACCGAGTGAAGCTGTCATGGCTGGGCACAGCAGGAGAGGCAGTCCTGCAGGCACACGGTCCAGGGCAACATCATGTGGTATAAAATCCATAGGCACTTGAAAGAATATCAATGCTAGCCTGAACAAGTAGGGTTGCCAACTCCAGGTTAGGAAATACCTGGAGATTTTTGGGGAGGGTCGAGCTTGAGGAGGGCAAGGTTTGGGGAGGGGAGGGGACTTCAGTGGAGCATAACGCCCTATGGCCCGCCTTGCAAAGCAGCCATTTTCTCCAAGTGGACTGACCTCTGTTGTCTGGAGATTAATTGTATTCTCAGGAGATCTCCAGCCACCACCTGGAGGATGGCAACCCCAACAGCAGATCACAACAGGGGGTGTCACATGCAGGTGGACAGTCGTGACTTTTAAAATGCTCTTCCTTCCACCTCTTATCCTTGACACAGAGAATACTCCGTCTTTCTGTGTTATACCAGTTTGGTGTAGTGGTTAAGTGTGTGGACTCTAATCTGGGAGAACCGGGTTTGATTCACCACGCCTCCACTTGCACCTGGCTGGATGACCTTGGGCAAGCCATAGCTCTGGCACAGCTGTTCTTGAAAAAAGAGCATTTTCTGTCAAGAGCTCTCTCAGCCCCGCCTACCTGACAGGGTGTCTGTTGTGGGGAGGGGAAGGGAGTTTGTAAGCCGCTCTGAGACACCTTTGGGTAGTGAAGGGCGGGGTATAAATCCAATCTCTTCTCTCCTCTTTTTCTCTCTCTTATACCTCTGAGGATGCCAGTTAACAGCTACTGGCGAAACGTCAGGTCCTACAATGCCAAGACCACACAGCCCGGAAAATCTACAGCAGCTAATCTTACCCTAGCCTTAGATATTTAAGAAGTTGTGGGATATTTTAAATGATTAGACTGCAACAGCTACAATACTCAGAAGGAAGAAGAAGAAGAAGAAAAGACTGGATTTATACCCCACCCTTCACTACCCAAAGGTGTCTCAGAGCAGCTTACAAACTCCTTTCCCTTCCCCTCCCCACAACAGATACCCTGTGAGGTACGTGGGGCTGAGAGAGCTCTTGCCAGAAACCGCTCTTTTTCAAGAACAGCTCTTACCAGAACTACGGCTTGCCCAAGGTCATCCAGCCAGGTGCAAGTGGAGGAGTGGGGAATCAAACCCGGTTCTCCCAGATTAGCGTCCACACACTTAACCACTACACCAAACTGGCTCTACTACACCAAACTGGGTCCAGGAAGGAAGACTGACGGGGTTCAGTGGTGCTTGTTGCTGGGAAAGCGAGAGTGCATGACTGCAGCTCAAAGCGTTGCTCGGGAGAAAAGAATGGCATTTTGAAATGCAAGTAGTAGTTTTGATTATCTTTTGTTTGCTGCAAAAAGGGGGGGGAACTAATCTTTCGCAATCAGCTGTAAATGTTACTTCATGCAAAGCAGAATAATTATAGGTATGTATTTAATTTACCTGTTTGTTCGCTCTTGGTCTAGGAAAATGACTCCGGAGCGGATGTTAAATGATTTAAAAAGAGTGATCATTGGCTAAAAATAATAAGGGGGGGGGTTATTGTTGCCAGTGTAGCTGTTCATTTGCATAATAGCTGTTATTATAAGTTTTTTCAGTAAAATGGACTAATCACTACCTGAACACAAAGAGGAGAAACTTTTTACAAAAATTGTTGCTGTGCTTTCCCTCTAATCCCTGAGCGACACTTTCATGTCACAATTACATTGAAATTCATATTTACAAAATAATAGGTTAGATCCAGCCAGCTTTTTTAAAACTCAGCCCTGCTCAGTTTCCCCCCCTTATTGCAGGATTAGTCCCATATGCCTTTTGACTATGCGCATTCCACGATCCCAATCAAACCTCTTTTTTTGGGGGGGGGGTTGGCCCGAGGGAAATCCTTCCTTCCCTTTTTTTCACCACCTGGATCCAACCCAGTTTGTTTTTGAGCCAGTTTGGTGTCGGGGTTCGGGGTGGGTTTGACCCCCCACTCCTCCATGTGCAGCTGCTCATGTAACCTTGGGTCAATCACAAGTTCTTTCAGAGCTGTTCTCTCAAGAGCAGTTTTCAAAAGAGCTCTCTCAGCCCTGCCTACCTCACAGGGCATCTGTTGTGGGGAGGGGAAGGGAAAGGAGATTGTAAGCCACTCTGAGACTCCAAGTGAAGGATGGGGTATAAATCTAATCTTCTCCTCCTCCTTCTCCTCCTCCTTCAGAAACAGTAGACGGAAGGACCTCCTCCTTCCCCTTAAGTCTGGCATTTCCATCGTGACTCCAGATCTGTGGGATGGTGTGCCTAAAGAGGTGAGCCCCCGCCCCCCAGAGATCATCCGGAAGGGCTACAAGTCCTGCCTGTTTGCCAGGGCTTTTGAGGGGGATTGAATAGCAGGCATCTTTTGACGCAGGGAATGGGGGAGGACTTGGGGCTTGCTATTTTATTTTTTGGTTTTAACTGGGTATGTTTAAAGCCTGCCACGATGCACATAGGATATGAATTACTTCACGGCTCACGGGATCCCTTAAACATATGAAGCTGTGCACACCATAATAGATTCCCTCCAAAGCAGTCCTCTGAGCCAGTGTCCTATGAGCATGGGGAAGGGCTGTGGCTTAGTGGAAGAGCATCTGTTTGGCATGCAGAAGGTCCCAAGTTCAATTCCCCGGCATCTCCAGTTAAAAGCATCAGGTGGTAGATGATGCAAAAGACCTCTGCCTGAGATCCTGGAAAGCCATTGCCTGTCTGAACACACAATAATGACCATGAGGGACCAATGGTCTAATTCAGTATGGCAGCTTCCTATGTTCACAAGTTGCTTTGAATATTAGTTGTTGTGTTGTCTCGTCTGAAAAACTTGAGACAACCATCCACCGTGAGTCATTGCTCTGATGTGCTTATAAAGCTACACCGATAGGCAAAACCAAATGAGATTTGTTCCAGGGCCTCCCATAGAAAACAAAAAAGCTTAATTGCCGGAAAAAGGTGCTCCAAAGAAAGACACAGAGCTTCTTAAAGTAAGGTTTTTTCCTCCCTTTCAGATCAGTGTGGCACTGAATGATGTCGACCTCAGAATCATCTGCTGAGAAGAGCTCTCCTTACTTCCTGTCCAGTTTGTCTTCAAAATCTGTGCCAGAAAATGGAGATGCTACATTCACTTGCGAGATAACTGGTAAGTGATACCATCTAATGTTCAGATCAATGTACTAGTTTTCTAAAAGAAATTCTGTATCAGAGGTGTAGGCATTCGAGGGTCGGATCTGGCATGAATGCCACTTTTCGGGCCGGGCCATGTGTGTCAAAAAATGTAGCATGAGGTACTAGAGATATAAACTTTATAAAGATGATTTCAGATGCTGAATGGCAATAGCAGGCATGACTGGATTAGGTGTGATATGCAGAGAGGTAGTAGGCATGGAGATATCAGCATTGGTAACGAGACAGGAAACCTAGGTCTTGATTTGGTACAGGGGGATTCAGTCTAGGAAGATGCAAAGAATAAATGGAAATAAGTGTGAAGAAGTGAACAGTGACTTATGAAAGTGCATACCCTATCACAACTTTTGTTAGTCTTTCTAGTGCTACTGGACTCTTACTCTTTTTACTGCTATTAGAAACCACAACATTCAAAAACCAGTGGGGGAACATTTTACCCTTCTTGGATATTCAGTTGCTGACCTAAGAGTAGCAGTTCTCTTACAAAGGAATTTCAAAGGGAGATAAGAAAGAGAGACTGCTGAGCTGCAACTGATCACGAAGCTCAAGAGACAATGCAAACTCCTGGACTGAACTGAGACCTAGGCTTCTTCTCTCATTACCAATGCCTGCTATTGTCGTTTGGGATCTGAATCACTTCACTCTCTAAGATATAAGGACCAATGGACTCACATTCTAGCTGCATCTGAAGAAGTAAGCAGTGACTCACGAAAGCTCATGCCCTGCCACAAATTTTGTTAGTTAGTGAATATTGAAAGAAAATAGATTGCATAACCAGCTCCGTTTGCCCCCAAAGGGATTTGAACCCAGGAAGTTTGTCTCCCACCTCCCCACCCTTAACTCTGTTGATGGATCATCTCTTTGAGAGAATGTGCAGGACTCTGAGTCCTCATAGCAGCCACCAAAGATTCTTAATTAGACACGTCGTGGGAGTTCTGTACTTGGAACTTAATTTCCAGGTACACATGGGCCCAATTCATATGGTGCACAGGAAGAGGGGGCTTCCCCCCCACCCCAATGCTATTTTTCCTGACCTGAAACGTCTCTGGGGAGCTGCTATTTGCCCTGCTAGGGAAACTAACACGTAGCTGTCAGTACATTCCAGGATGACGGCAGCAGGGAGTAGTTTAAGCCCCCTCTCCTTGCATGCCGTAGTTCCCAGTCCAAATCATAGAACCATAGAGTTGGAAGGGGCCTCCAGGATCATCTCATCCAACCCCCTGCACAAGGCAGGAAATTCACAAATACCTCTCCCTCCACACCCACAGTGTCCCCCCTTTCCATGCCCAGAAGATAACAAGAAACCTCCAAAATCCCTGGCCAAATTGGCCTGGAGAGCAATTGCTTCCTGACCCCCAAAGTGGCGATCAGCATTTCCCTGCACGTGTAAGAAAGGCCCACAAGAACTAAGCACTGGTGCAACCCTTCCTGCCCTCCCTCTCGTGACCGGCCTATGTTCACAGAGAATCAACATTGCTGTCAGATGGCCATCTAGCCTCTCTTTAAAAACCTCCAAAGAAAGACGCCCATGCATGTCTGGGAAGCATGAAACTCCCATAAGAATACATGGTGAAGTATTTAAATATATAGTAAAGGAGCTGCGGTGGCTCAAGTGGTTAAGACGCTGAACAGCAGGCTGTGGAAGGTCAGTAGTTCAGCAGTTCAAGACCCGTGAGTGCCGCATGACGGGGTGAGCTCCCGTCTCTAGTTCCAGCTCCTGCCAACCTAGCAGTTCAAAAGCAAGAAATTGCAAGTAGATAAATAGGTACCACTTCAGTGGGAAAGTAACAGCGTTCCGTGCACCTTGGTGTTTAGTCATGCTGGCCACATGACCACGGAAATGTCTTCGGACAGCGCTGGCTCTTCGGCTTTGAAACGGAGATGAGCACCGCAACCCTAGAGTCGGATTCGACTGGCTTTCGAGCAAGGGAACCTTTACCTTTACCTAACAGCAGCAAGGGTGATATTTGCATCTAAATGGAAGGTGGAAAGATGCCCTGAACTGATGGACTAGAAGAATGAATTAACTGAGTATGCAACAATGGCAAAACTAACTTCTTATTTACATAACAGATCAAATTTAGAATGTCAAGAAAAAATGGGATTTACTTTTCGACTACAGAGCTGAAAACTAAGACTGAAGTGTGAAAGCGGAGAATGGTTAAGAGAGAGAACTGGGCAATACGTGTTGTGTAACAATGAAATGTTAGATATCAAGTATGGAAGAAAAGATAGAACACAGATAAAAAAGAAGTGAAAATTTAGAGTATATGTAAACAAATCTTACGCAACAAAGTAAGTTCTGTTTGACAGTTGTAATAAATAAAATATTATGAAGTCTAGGTAGGAATTAGATATAATTGATAAGATAGGTAAAAGCTAAAGGTTCCCTTGCTCGAAAGCCAGTCGAATCCGACTATAGGGTTGTGGTGCTCATCTCCATTTCAAAGCCGAAGAGCCAGTGCTGTCCAAAGACGTTTCCGTGGTCATGTGGCCGGCATGACTAAACACCAAGGTGCACGGAACGCTGTTGCCTTCCCACCAAAGTGGGATAAGATAGATGACCATAAATGATTGTCTATGTTTATGTCTATGCTTGTGTTTGTGTCCATGTAGGACGATCATCTATGTATAATTGAAGTAACGTACTGTACATATTTTTTTGTTTTGTTTTGTTTGTAGAAATAAGAATTATATATTTTTAAAACATTTCTCTGGCAGCAGGGCCAGTAGCAGCATACTTTGAGGTGGGGCGGCTGCCGGGGCCAGTGTTCCCTCCAAGCTGAGTTAGTGTGAGCTGACTCACAGTTTTTTAGCCTCCAGCTCACACATTTTTGTCTTAGCTCGGGAAGGAGGGCTCCAGAGCAAACAAATTGCTCGCTCACAACTTTAATGCCCGTAGCTCACAAAGTAGAATTTTTGCTCACAGGACTCCGTAGCTTAGTGGGAGCGTTGGCCAGGGCCCATAGCTTCTAGCAGGGCCTGCTGTCACAGATTCCCCCACCTCGACCTGTTCACCTCCCCTGCCACATGCTTATGTGCCTTTCCCTGCTCCTTTGCTTGCAAGCCCTCCATCACCCATGTGCTCAGCTTCCCAGTGCCGGTGGGGCAGCGCATGTAGATGTTGCAGAGAGGCGGCTCTCTGGATGGCCACAACAGCTGCACACAACAGCCAGTGCTGTTGGAGAACAGGCATGAATGTGGTGCAGGTGATTGTGATCGCAGTTGATTGTGATCGCAGGTGGCAGGAGGGCTTGCGAGAAGGGGAAGGAATCACAGTCAGGTGGAAACACTCACAGATGGATGAATGGAAAAGGAGGCATGGAGGGGTCTCGTGGTGGTCGGAAGCAGGCCCCTTGGGACCATCTACTGAGGGTCCCCCATGACCCAGGACCAGCGCTGTCCAGCACTGTGGGGCAGCCTCAAGGAGTCTGTTCCATGCAGGTCTCTCCTGAGACTAACCTGACTGGAAGGATCCATTTCCTACTATTGGATCCCAGCCTCTTGCAGCCAAAGGGTTAAAGACACTTTAACTATGAGGATTCATACCCCAGTTCTACTATAGGGTTGCCAGCTCTGGGATGGGAAATACCTGGGGATTTGGGGGGTGGTACCTGGGGAGGGCTGGGTTGGGAAGAGACCTCAACAGGATATAATGCTACAAAGCCCTCCCTCCAACGTAGCCATCTTCTCCATGGGAACTGACCTCTGTTGTTTGGGCATCAGTTGTAATAGTGGGAGATCTCCGGGCCCCACCTGGAAGTTGGGAGCCCTAATTCTGCTGGGGGGCCACCAGTCGAGCCATGCCATTCCTGAAACAGAAGACGTTGCTCGAGCTTCTTTAGTAGTCAGTGCCTCGTTTCTCAGAAATACCAGTGTATGAGAATCTATTTCTTCTCCCTGTGTTTCTAGGCAACCCCAAACCAGAGATCACCTGGCGTAGGAATGGACGAGATATAAAAGAAGTGGAGGACTCTCCCAACTATGAAATAACAGATGATGACCCCGTTCATACTTTACATCTGTTTGGGTAAGCCTCTATTGTCTACTTTGCAACACACAGCCTATTTTGCACCACTTATTCGGTTTCTCGAACACTTCTGTTTATCGAACAGTTTGCAGGCTGTGACCCTGTGGACACTGGGATACGGTAGTGGCTATCAGGGCCTTCCTAAGCGAGGTTACAGCCTTCTAAGGACCAAACTGTGTGTTTGGGTTTCGAATGAGTTGGGACCAGGTTCTCCAAACCCAGCTCAGGGTCCTCCTCACAGTCACACAGTAGCTGCAAATAAAGGCCTTTTAAAAATAAGGGAAGTCCCCAAAGCAGCTTGGAACACCGTGGGGGAAGGAAGGGTTCCTGCCCCCCCACGCTGTTTTCTCATGTTTCTCAGTGCTGGATAGGGTTGCCAGCCTCCAGCTGGGGCCTGGGGATCTCCTGCTTTTGCAACTGATGTCCAGCTGACAGAGATCAGCTCCCCTGGAGAAAATGGCTGCTTTGAAGGGTGGACTCTATGGCCTTGGGCCATGCTGAGGCCCCTCCCCTCCCCCAAGCCCCACCCTCTCCTTGCTTCACCCCCAAAGTCTCCAGGTATTTTCCAACTAAGACTTGGCAACCCTGGTGCTGGAGGTAGTTACTTCATTGTTTTTGCTGCCCCAGATGCACAGAATATTTCACGTGGAGCAGAAAAATGGGGGAAATAACCCACCCCCCAGTGATGTTTCCATGCAGGAAACAGCTCGGGGGGGAGGCAGAAACCCTCCCTCCCTCCCATCCATTTTTCTTCCAAGTCCTTTTGAGTTCTCTTTTATCTTTAAAAGCCATTCCCCACAACTGCTGCATGGCTGTAGGGAACCCCTAGATGGGGTCAGGCAACTCTTAAGGTTGCCAGGTCCCTTAGTCATGCTGGTGGGGGTATATGGGGGGGGAGTTCTAGGGGTGGGCGGGGACATCACGTGATGTGCTGATGTCACCCAGAAGTGATGTTGGTGACATCGGGAGCGACGCTCTGCTTTTGGGGCAAAACAAGAGCCATTGGAAACGACAATAATGCTAGGAAAAGTCGAAGGCAGCAGGAGAAGAAGACAACGTAGCCTGAGATGGATGGACTCAGTCGAGGAAGCCACACGGCCTTTACTTTGCAAAACCTGAGCAAGGCTGTTAATGATAGGGTGTACCGGAGGACATTAATTCATGAGACCGCCATAAGTCAGAAATGACTTGGCAGCACTTCACACAAACACACCCATGCACACGTAAGCAGGGTTGGTATTCGGGATGGGAGGCTACCAAGGAAGACTGTGCAGAGGAAGGAATGACAAAACACATCTCCATTTCACTTGCCTCGAAAACCCCTCGCTAAGGTTGTCGAAGGTTGGTTACCACCTGATGGCACATATGTACATATGTTGTATTGACTAAAGTTTTGTCATTTTGAGTTCAGGGATGCCTTTCTGTCTGGGAAATTTCACCTGTAGAGTTTAAAATACGCCAATGGGTTTTTTTACATTCATTCATTGCTTCACTCGTAAACATTTCATATAAATACATCTTTGTTTTTAAATTCACAGATGCACAGAGGAACAAGCCGGCGTTTATCGAATTGTGGCCAGTAATTGTTTTGGAAGAGTTCAGTCTTCAGCTTTCCTTAAAGTGACGCCTGGTGCAAAATCTGAAGTGTGTAAAACATTACACGATAATCCTAACGACAATGTGAGAACTCGCGGAGCAAAGGACATTACTGCGTATCATCGGGAAAGTTCTGATCAGGCTACAGAGAATAAAGAAGATTTAGTAGCAAAGAATGATTCAACCCGTGAGTGTTTTTTATCTTTAGGAGCATCGGAACCTCCAGCACCAGAATTCAATGGTTTGTCCTCCAAGCAAACCACATTTTCCCACCCAACGGAGCATGGAATTTGCCCTCCAATGGAAAATCAGCGCAAAAATATTAATCGTTTAGGAGACACTGTGTGTGCTAAAGATGACCTCAGTCTAGAGGCAAATAATGGTAGCATTTTGGACACGACCCAAAATACGTCTGATCTCTGTATTTATGAAAGCCTTGAAATGTCTAGGGAGTGTACAGAGAGAGAAATGTCTAGGGACTGCAGTGAGAGAGCGGTGGATTCAGTCAACAGCTCACAAGTGGATTTCAAACCAGCAAGTCAAATCGATGATCATACAAACAGCTGTTCCCTTAATGCCGAAGACTTAGCTGCTTGTCAGACAACCGAATATGCCAAGACACATGAAGAGATTTGCCTCAGTGAAGTTCTGAGAAAAGAGGCACCGTCCCTGAGTCACACAGCTGCACCTCTAGAAAGTCAGAACGGTGGTCTAGAGGATTCCTATAAAAATGCTGACAATGATTTTGAGATTCTTCCGGGCAGAACCTTTATTACGGTGCGTGACTCTTCTGACAACGATGGCTTGGAAGACCTCGAATGTTCCGACGTGATGACGGAGGAGTCGTATCAAGAGTGGGAAAGGGAGCTGAGGTTTCTGCTGGAAAGCGATGATGAAGATGAGTTAACTCTGGGTAAGGATTGTGACGGGTGTGCTTACTTCCTCGGTGAAATGCCTCGCCTGTGTCAAGTGTCGGATAACACCGTGCCTATGGATGCCACCATTGGCTTCTGTGGTCATCAGTCAAAATCCAAAGAAGTAGCTGTCAGGAACGGCCTCACTGCATGCAATCCATCACTCTTACCAACAGGAATGACCCTGACTGTTGGGCAACAGCAAAGTAAAGCTCCCACCACGAAAGACAAAGAGACGTACGAGCAGCCTGTGGCTTCCATGGCAATTGAAAATGATCATCCCAGAATTGAAGAGGAAAACAATAGCAATGGTCAATCCGCTGAAGATTCTTCCGTCGACGGATCACGAAGCCTGGCAAATGAGCTTTTGGGGATGGAACCCTCTTCTTGCGGTATAACCAGTTCCTCTGCAGTCACAGAGAAACCAAACATGGAGAGAAACTCCTCACGGAAAAACCCACAAAATTTTGCAAAGGTAAGGGAGAAAGCGACCAAAAGAGGAGGCAAAGATAATGTAGTTGGTCCGACGAAGACGTCAAAATGCCCTCTAAATAAGTTGCACCCCAAAGAGCTTCATGCAGCCAAAAGTTGCACAATCCAAAGGGAAAGAAGGTGTTTGGATTCTGCTGTCCTACTTCGTGGATGTAACTGCGGCGATCCGAATGAAGCGTACCAGGATACCGCCAAGTCTTCAACCCATTATGGCTTATTGCGTGGCAAAGGAGGAGAGGAAAACAGCCCACAGGAAGGCGAATGGATTAGCAGTCCATCTGAGGGAAACCAGTTGCCAAATGCAAATGGTGTACTTGTGGTAAGGGAAATTATTTTACCATTTAACTATAGGCTTGTACCCACTGGCTTGAATGCACTTGATTCTTGCTTGTCGTAGAAGAATGTGGACCCTAAAAGCCTTTTATTTTTTTCATTCAGGCCTCTGTGATTGACAGCTACTGCTGTTAAGGAAGTCTGGTTTTGAAAAAAGGCCCAGATAAACTTTAAGCCAACCTAATTATAGAGAGAGAAAGAGGTGGTGTGTGGGGGGGAGGTCCTGATAATAGTAAATAGCGCTAATGGGACTTCAGACAGCTGGGAAAAGAAATCTGATATCGAATCTGCTCCATACGTCTTATTCGAGCAGCGTCTGGCTTTCTCCTTGATGCTGGGCAAAGATTCTCCAGCCTGGGTAGAGTGAAGGAGGAGTTGGCTGGAAAGGACTGGGGAGAGAGGAGCAATTCAGGAATGGGGGTTGTTTTGTTGCCCTGGTTGTGTATCCTGGCTGAGAATGGCTGTGGTCACACACACTAAATTATCCACTTTCAGTCTACTTACTGTATGAACTGGCAAAATCCAGTTGGACAGTGCATCGAACACGGATTATTTAGTGTGTGTGACCGCAGCCAACGTGACACTAATCTTTTTTTTAGGTCCTCGTGTCTGCTGCATTTATTGTATTTATGTCCCCGCTCTTGTTTTTAAGTGTCTGTGGTGACTTATTAGTGGGCTCCAGGTCATCTTCCGCCTGAGCACCGATTAGGTCCATACCATACAAGTTTCACCACTCCTATAGAATTCAGCGGTCATAGACCAGTTACCGGAGCTATGTACTATATGTATGCCAAATGCAGTCCTGGGATATCTGTGTGTATGTGTAAACTGAATGCTACAAGTTGTAGAGAAGTCGGAGAAGAAATCGAGTAGAAGATAGTACATAGTGTCCAAGATTAAAGAAACTTTGAGCAGAGTTCACTGACGGTGGAAGAGGGCTTGAACTCTGCCTTAACTTGCAAATTCAGCGGGGAAAAGTTAGTGATGTAATAGCGACCGCTACAGCTGCCTCTCCCAGTAGGCAAGACTGTCCTTGATAAAGCAATGTTCTTACTTGGTGGTAGATAACAACTTTATGGCTGCGGTCACACACACTAAATAATCAATGCACTGTCCAACTGGATTTTGCCAGTTCACACAGTAAAAATCCAGTTGGAAACTGCATCGAAAGTGGATTATTTAGTGTGTGTGACCACATGTGTTTTGTGTTTAATCCAGTGCTAAAGTGTCCTGGTCTGATTCAGGGCACTTTCTTAAAGCAGAAGTTGCAAAATGCCGGACTTTAAAGCTGAAAGTTCCTTATTAAGGAGATCCTTTTCTTCCCTGGTGGTGGTTTTAAGTAGGCTTTACTAATAGATGTAATGATAGCTGTCATCTCTCTCCAGCTGATCCTGCCGTTCCATGTGGACTGCAGCCCACTGAGAACAAGAAACTGTGATATGGTGCACAAAAAATAAAGTTCTCAAACAAGTGATGTTTCCTTATTTTTCATATAATATTCTTTTTTTTTTTGAAAAACAATTTATTAGGATATAATAAAAGTTCAAACATACATCAAAACCTAAGTTATTATACCCCCTGTCCTCCTTTCACTCCCCTTTATGGCTTCCCACAGTGCTCCAACCTCCAGCCCAAAACTTATATCCTCTTCCTCCCCCCTTTTCTCATCGATCATTTCTACAGGTAACGTATCTTCCAACCGTTATTCTTATACATTTATCTCCCTTTTCTACTTTTCTTAATTTTCAATAGTTATCAAAGCAAAGCAAATTGTCCTTTACATCCCAGTATTTCTCTAAATAGTCTTTAAAATCTTTCCAGTCTGCAAAAAATTCTTCTGCCTCCAAGTTTTTAAGTTTCCTTGTCATTTTGTCCATAAAAAGTTCAACCATAAAAAGTAATTTCTTTATCCATTCTCCAATTTCCAGGACCTTGTCTTGTTTCCAATATTGGGCCTATATCATTCTGGCTGTCGTGATCATATACCACATCAATGTTCTTTTTGCCATATTTACTTCTTCCAGTTTAAGCCCCAAAAGTTGTATTTCTGGTTCTTTCTTAAAACTACATTTCACAATTTCTGCATGTATCTCAGCCCAAAACATTTTTGTTTTGTCACATGTCCACCACATATGATAAAACGAGCCCTCCACTTTTTTGCACTTCCAACATTTGTTTGACATATTACTATACATATTTGCAATCTTTTTCGGTGTCATATACCATCTATACATCATCTTATAACAATTTTCTTTTAAATTATTACATGTTGATATTTTCATTGCATTTTTCCATAAAAATTCCCAAGACATAGATATTTCTTTGTTCATATTAATCGCCCATTTTATCATTTGCTCTTTAACTGTCTCATCTTCCATGTACCGTTTTAACAATATTTTAGAAATCAATTTTTTACCTCTCTCGAACCATACCATTTCAATCTCATTGTATTTTTCCCTAAACCCAAAAGCTTTTTTATCTTTTTTAAACAAGTCATAAATCTGTCTATATCGTAACCAACCATACTTAAAAGCCAAATCTTCTTCCATTTTCATTTCAAACGTTTTCCCCACTAATTTCAACATATCTTTATATTGCACCCAATCTTCTCCTCCATATGTCGAAAACGGTCTTATAACCATTTTTCATATAATATTCTTACTTCTTAACACATTCACTTAAATGGAGAAGTTTATCACATAGAAGAGCAGATCAACTTTGTGTTCCTGCAGTATTCTGAGATTGTTTATTCTTAGAGAGTTGATACTTGTAACGGGGTTTCCCCCACTTTGGATATTTGGCGACCATTGAGTCTTGGCTGAGGAAAAGTCCCACGACTTGAAACGAGCAACATTCAAATCTGGAATATCTCATCCTCTTTGGACTCCTTGGATAGAAATCACTTTGGATTCTACACAGAAATTTGTTCGTACTTTTTTTTCATTTGGACTGGACTTATATGGTTTTCCACTTAGTAACTAAAATCTATAATTTTGATATGTAACCTTCTGATAAGTGAATGTGTTAAAAAGTAAGAATATTATATGAAAAATAAGGAAACGTAACTTGTTCGATAACTTTATTTTTTGCACACCATATCACAGTTTCTTGTTCTCCGTCGGCTGTGCTTCATTGGCTGTGATTCCACTATCTGAGGGGTGACATGATCGAGGTTTATAAGATTATGCATGGGATAGAGCAAGTAGAGAAAGAAGTACTTTCCTCCCTTTCTCACAATACAAGAACTTGTGGGCACTCAATGAAATTGCTGAGTAGTTGGGTTTGAACAGGTAAAAGGTAGCACTTCTTCACCCAAAGAGTGATTAACACATGGAATTCACTGCCACAGGAGGTGGTGGCAGCTACAAACATGGATGGCTTCAAGGGGGAATTGGATAAACATATGGAGCATCAGTCCATATTGGATAAACATATGGCCCATCAGTGGCTATTAGCCAAAAGGGATAGATAGGAACTCTCAGTCTGGGGCAAGTGATGCTCTGTATTCTTGGTGCTTGGGGGGGGGCAAGAGTGGGAGGGCTTCTAGTGTCCTGGTCCCACTGCTGGACCTCCTGATGGCACCTGGTATTTTTGGCCGCTGTGTGACAGAGCGTTGGACTGGATGGGCCATTGGCCTGATCCAACATTGGCTTCTCTTATGTTCTTATCCTGGTTCCATGTGGAGTAGCATCAGTGGGAAAGATGAGTGCTCCTTTTCCTTCTCCTGAAAGTGTCACTTAGGAATGACCAGCGTTCTGGCTCAGCACCTCAGTCACCCAAGCATGGCACAATGACATCTTGAAAGAACTTGGCTGACTTGTTCTCATGTAAGGCACATGCAGGGATCACCCATGCTGTTGCATATCTGTTACTGTTAGATCCTAAGAACCGCTAACAAAGTGTTCTCCAAAAGCCAGTTCGAACGTAATCTTCCGTAGCAGTAAGCTAAGTTTTGGAATTATTTCCATGGAGGGATACAGAGGTAAAAAACATTTTCTTGGAATGAATCACCCATGCAACTTGAGGGTCTGTGGCTCAGTGGTAGAACATCTGCTTAGAATGCAGAAGGTCCCAGGTTCAATCTCTGGCATCTCCAGTTGAAGGATCTGGCTGGCAGAAGGTGACGTGAAAGGCCTCATCCTGAGACTCTGGAGAGCTGCTGACAGTCTGAATAGGCAATAATGACTATGATGGACCAATAATCTGTTTCGGTATAAGGCAGCCTCATGTATTCATGTGTATTCAGCTGGCTCAAAGGACAGTTTGAATGTTATACCATCTCTCCATGGTGAGGAGCAGGAGGAAGCACATCTTATTTGATGAGCCAGTTTGGTGTAGTGGTTAAGTGCGCGGACTCTAATCTGAGAGAACTGGGTTTGATTCCCCACCCCTCCACTTGCACCTGGCTGGGTGACCTTGGGCAAGCCGTAGTTCTGATAAGAGCTGTTCTTGAAAAAGAACAGTTTCTGTCAAGAGCTCTCTCAGCCCCTCCTACCTCACAGGGTGTCTGTTGTGGGTAGGGGAAGAGAAAGGAGTTTGTAAGCCGCTCTGAGACTCCCTTGGGTAGTGAAGGGCGGGGTATAAATCCAATCTCCTCCTCCTCCTCCTCCTCCTCCTCCTCCTCCTCCTCCTCCTCCTCCTCCTCCTCCTCCTCTTCTTCTTCTTCTTCTTCTTCTTCTTCTTCTTCTTCTTCTTCTTCTTCTTCTTCTTCTTCTTCTTCTTCTTCTTCTTCTTCTTCTTCTTCTTCTTCTTCCTCCCCCCACCTGGTGCACTGCCCCGCCATCTGATGATGTAATATCCAGCTTGTTCAAATCCAGTCCTCTGGTTCTGAGTGATGGTGGAAACCCTAGATTAGATGCAGAATTGCAACTCAATGCTCCCTCTAAGCTATGGAGTCCTGTGAGCAAAAATTCTACTTTGTAAGCGGCGGGCATTAAAGATGTGAGCAAGTAATATGGCTACTGCATAAATCAGTTTGCTCTGGAGTCATCCTTCCTGAGCTGTGACAAAAAATGTGTGAGCCAGAGGCTCAAAAACTGTGAGCTAGCTCACACTAACTCAGCTTAGAGGGAACGCTGCATGGTTTGTGCACAGTTTCAGAGGATCCGTAGTAGAATAGCCAGATCTGAGACTAGTAGAGAGAGGAAGAAGAAGATATTGGATTTATACCCCGCCCTACCCTAACCAAAGGAGTCTCAGAGCATCTTACCATCTCCTTTCTCTTCCCCTCCCCACAACAGACACCCTGTGAGGTGGGTGGGGCTGAGAGAGCTCTTTCAAGAACTGCCCTTGAGAGAACAGCTCTGAGAGAACTGTGAGTGACCCAAGGTCACACCAGCAATGGAGGAGTGGGAACTCAAACCCGGTTCTCCCAGATTAGAGTCTGGTCTTCTAACCACTACATCAACAAGATTTTCAGGATAGGAGCTTTTGAGAGTCAGCGTTTGTGCGGAGGCATCCTTCCCTCTTGTGCTGACCTTAGATAGGATTGTTATATCATCCCCAAGTAGCTTCTATTTTTTTAAAATTCATCCTAGCTCCCGTGGTCAAGTTGGATGGATGAGCTGTTCTGATCCGATGCTTTCCTGGTAGGGATTCCATTAAAAGTGCTTTGGCATTTCAATAACACCCGGGCATTGCTGCTGTGACAGAGAGATGATAAGGTTAGGAAGAAGCAATAGGTGAAGTGGCCACAATGGACGAGCCTCTTAAGAGGGATTGCCAACTGCGTGGAGAGAAACTGTTCTGTCCTTTAATAGATGCTTGATGTGTGTGAATGGGCAGGTGAAGCTTCTCATGGCATAGAGTGAAATTCATCACCTGGCAAATAATTAGGGATGGGCACCAAACCGACTCACAAACGAAAGTTCCTGATGAATTTTGGCCAGTTCATGGTTCGGGAACAGAAGTTCGTGCGGGTCAACCAGCATGAACTTTCCATGACTTTACAAGCAGTTCCTGGGGGTTCCTGAATGAGTACCTTTCCAGACAGACTGTCCACACTCCATCAAGATGTTTACCAAATTTCAAAGGCAGGGTGAGGCTCCCTGTGTGTTTGGTGTATGTATTTTGCAGGGGGTCTGTTCTATACACTTTTGAACTTGCGCCTGACGTCTCCCCCAAAAGCACTTTCTTGGGGGCATTTTCTTTGGGGGGGGGGCATAACTTGGACCGTCTAAGTCCAATCTGCTCATACCTTGGAGGGCATGTACAGGAGCATCAAGGGGAGGTTCCCTGCAAGTTTGATGCCTCTAGCTTGTATAGGGCCTGTTCTATACACTCCTTAACCTGCGCCTGTCATATTCCCAGAAAGCACTTTCCTGGGGTGCCTTCTTTGGGGGGCCGTAACTCTGGCCCTGTAAATTCAATCCTCACCAAACTTGGAGGACAGGTAGAGGAGAGTCAGCTGAAGATCCCCGGTGAGTTTGGTTTCTCTAACTTGCTGGAAGGCTATTCCACCACATCACAAACCTCACAAGCTGAACCAGTTTGTTTGGCACCTAAAAGTTTGTGATGGTTCACGGCTCATGAACTGGGTATGCCACAAATCAAACTTGGCATTTTCACGATTCATGCCCATCCTTGCAAACAGCACCCCAATAAGCCTTTATTAAAGAGACAGGGCATTTTTTTTCTCCAGGCAGTTGGCAACTATAAGTTGGAGGAAAACTGCATAGACTGGAGGAAGTTCCTCCATATGAGAGCACATCTGGCCAGTGCTGAAGGCATTGCACTGGCTGCCCATAGCATACCGGATTCGCTTCAAGATGCTGGTTTTGACCTTTAAAGCGCTATATGGTTGGGGGCCTGCCTACCTGAGGGACCACCTTTCCCCATATGTGCCCCAGAGAGCACTGAGGTCAAGGTCACAAAATCGCCTGACTCTCCCTGGCCCAAAAGATGCCAGATTGGCCAGTATGAGGGCTTTTTCAGTGGCAGCTCCACACTGGTGGAATGAGCTCCCGGAGGACATCAGGGCCCTGCGGGACCTTTTACAGTTCTGCAGGGCCTGTAAAATGGAGCTCTTCCACCAGGCCTTTGATTAGGAGCCGCCACTGACAACCGAACATGCCATAGCCCCATGCCCTTAGCTACAGTGGGGCGTCTCGGGGCATGGCCCCCTGACTTCCCATCCAGCCCAGGCCCCCCAAATTCCAATTTTTTATTTTATTTGTGGCACTCCCTTGGGGTGTGTGTGTGTGTGTGCAGGGTGCCCCTTGACTTATTTAAAGACCCCCTGGATTCAAAAATCCTGGCTACGGGCCTGCATAGCCCTATGGAACAATGCCAGATATGGCCTCTCCAGCGGACCATGCATAGAAATTTCCCACCATCTGTTTATGTTTAGCACTTTATGTAATTGTTGTATTGAAATTTTATTGTATTTATTGGTTTTATTGTATTTTAACTTGCGTGAGCCGCCTTGAGCCAGTTTGCACCAGCAAGGCAGGATACAAATTGAAGGTAAATAAATATAAATAAATAAATTATCGGAAGGTAGGATATCACCCAGTGTTTCCTTTCGGGTACTCTCTGACTTTAATAGTATTCCCTATTGTGAGAATCACAGGAATTCTCTGTAGCCTGAAAGGTAAAAGGTTCCCTTGCTCGAAAGCCAGTCGAATCCGACTCTAGGGTTGCGGTGCTCATCTCCGTTTCAAAGCCGAAGAGCCAGCGCTGTCCGAAGACGTTTCCGTGGTCATGTGGCCGGCATGACTAAACACCAAGGCGCACGGAACGCTGTTACCTTCCCACTGAAGTGGTACCTATTTATCTACTTGCAATTTCTTGCTTTCGAACTGCTAGGTTGGCAGGAGCTGGAACTAGAGACGGGAGCTCAATCTGTCATGCGGCACTCTCGGGTCTTGAACTGCTGAACTACTGACCTTCCACAGCCTGCAGTACAGCGTCTTAACCACTTGAGCCACCACAGCTCCGTAGCCTGAAAACACAGCCTTTAAATTTAACGTTTCAAGTGAAAACAGAAGTCCCTCTAGAGTTAGAGTCACTGTCCTGTGCAGCTGTCATCTGAGATACATTGTGGGAATAGTAGCAAATAAACAGCCATTCTCTCTACTCCCTTCTACATTATTCAAAACATCCTTAGTGGGGGCAGGCTCACTATAATAAAGCCAGCTTCCGTTGATGGGGCAAAGAAACTTTTTCCACGGTGCTCTTCGCCAGTCCACAGAGTATAATCAGCTTTGTTTATCCACAGCACAGCAAAAATAATATAGAATAACAGAATCACAGAGTTGGAAGGGGCCAGACAGGCCGTCAAGTCCAACCCCCTGATCAATGCAGGATCAGCCCAGAGCATCCCTGACAAGTGTTTGTCCAGCTGCTGCTTAAAGACTGCCAGGGAGGGAGGGGAGCTCACCATCTCCCCAGGCAGCCGATTCCACGGTGGAACTCTTACTGTAAAAAAAGTGTTTCCTAATATCCAGCCATTACTTTCTTGTCCTTAATTTAAACACATTATGGCAAGTCCTATCCTCTGCTGCCAACAGTAAACAGCTCCCTGCCCTCCTCTAAGTGACAGCCCTTCAAAGACTTCAAGAGAGCAATCAATGTCCCCCGCCAGCTTCCTCATCTCCAGACTGAACATTCCCAAGAGGTCCCTCTGCCTTTCCTCGTAGGGCTTGGTCTCCAGGCCCCCCGATCATCCCCGTCGCTCTCCTCTGCACCCGTCCCATTCTGTCCACCTCCTTTCTGAAGTGAGGCCTCTGGTTTTTCTCTTGCTCTAATCCTGTATTGGCATTACACATCGAAATCAAACGATAAGCTATAGAATACACCAAACAAAACACGAAGAGAAAACCGAACGAATTCCCAGCAGCAAGCAAAAATGATTTTTTTAAATGTTTGAAAAGCATGTCAATCAGCCGTAGCGCTTAAAAGTCAATGGCGCTGGAGGCCGGCAAGTCCGCAGCACTTCTAAAATGAGCGTGCTTCAGAATCATGACATATTTGCATGGAGGGCCGAGAGGCAGCTGTACGCCCACTTGGCCGTTACCAGTTCACAGTAACCTTAGTGACAGGCCCAACATGACAAATTGCCATTTTTCCAAGCTTGTCAGAAGGTCAGCGATGTCAGTGAAGTGCAGCTTCAGCTGGTTAAGGGATTCCACAAGAACAAACACCAAGTTGTCTTGGGGGAAGACTATTGCATAAGTTATGTGAGGACCTTATAATCTCAGGATGCTTGTTAATTTAGGCAGCGCTACCTTTGGTGCACTCGGACTGCACTAGAGGGGGGAAAGGCAAGTATATGTAATAGGCTTTGCTCTTCAGAAAATGTATATCACATAAATTTCCACCGAAGAAGTTTTGATAAGTGCCTTGTAAGCCTCCCAAGGAGGGCGGGTGACGTGGGTTAGTTAGATCTCGTCAGATCTCAGAAGCTAAGCAGGTTGGTGCTAGGGATGCCAATTTCCAGGTGGGACTTGGGGATCTCCTGGAATTGCAACTCATCTCCAGACTACAGAGATCAGTTCCTCTGGAGAAAACGGATACTATGGAGGGTGGACTTTAGGGCATTGTACCCCACTGAGGTCTGTCTTTCCCAGGCTCCATTCCCAAATCTCCAGGAGTTTCCTAACCTGGAGCTGGCAACCCGACCACTCTATCCACCGGAGCTGGGCAGGAGGGATCTGGCAACCCTAGTTGGTACTTGGATGGGAGACCACCAAGGAAGACTCTGCAGAGTCCATGTGGTTCCATGACCCTGGGAGTGATATTTCAGCGATTCAAGTGGTTCGAGAAATTTTCAGTGGTCCAAGTGGTTTGCCTATTTCACGGTTCATTCTTAATGATGGGATGGAAAGATGGCTGGATCAGGGCAGGGGGGAATGGCTTCACATTTGGAAACAAAGACAGCCATGAATGTGGTGGCTGCTTGGAAGGCAGACAAGGCACCTGTCCACCAGGAGTCAAATGCAACTAATTAATCATTTTGTGTAGCTGAACGAACAGCTGTTGGATTGGAAAAGGCAGCCATTTAGTTAGGGCTGTATTAATCCAGCCCTCTTGAGTCAAGAAATATTACAATGTGAGGCAGATTCGAGAAAGTATTTTAGCTCAGATTTTCATGAAAGCACGTTGTGGGTTCTTCTTAAGGAATTCATTCCACGTTCCTGTAACTTATTGTGGGATCTTTTCCGGGGGCTTTCAGACATCCTTTGAAGAGTCACAGTTGTCCAGACACAGCTGACTGCAGCTGGTCATAATGTATGGGAAGGGGGTTACAAAACAGTGAAAAACCTGAGCCCACACATATATATTCAGAACCCATTCTTCTTCTTTTTTTCATCGCAAAGAATGTGTACCCTGCTTGCCTACACTATTTCACTTGGAACACTACATCCCATTTAGTTTTTCGGTGCTTAGTTCTTGTGGCCCTTTGTTACACACCCAGGGAAATGATGATCGCCATGTTGGGGTCAGGAAGCAATTTTTCTCCAGGCCGGTTTGGCTGGAGATCCTGGAGGGTTTTGATCGTCTTCTGGGCATGGAACAGCGGTCACTGCGGGTGTGGAGGGGAAGGTATTTGTGAATTCCCTGCATTGTGCAGGGGGTTGGACTAGATGACCCTGGAGGTCCCTTCCAACTCTATAATACTATGATTCGGGAGAGTGAGAGTGAGTGAGAGAGAGAGAGAGAGAGAGAGAGAGAGAGAGAGAGAGAGAGAGGATTTATACTCCGCCCTTCACTGCCCAAAGGTGTCTCAGAGCAGCTTACAAACTCCTTTCCCTTCCCCTCCCCACAACAGACACCCTGTGAGGTAGGCGGGGCTGAGAGAACTTCTGACAGAAACTGTCCTTGAGAGAACAGCTGTGCCGGAGCTTGTGACTGACCCAAGGTCACATCAGCAGGTGCAAGTGGAGGAGTGGGGAATCAAACCCGGTTCTCCCAGATAAGAGTCCGCGCACTTAACCACTACACCAAACTGGCTCTTCTAGGCATGGAACGAGGGTCACTGGGTGTGTGGGGGGGAGTATTTGTAAATTTCCTGCATTGTGCAGGGGGTTGGACTAGATTCAGGGACATCCTTTCCCACAGTTTAAAATTTATAAGTGATAAATCTTTTGTGAAATGACTTAGTGAAATGACTCAGTGGAGGTAGAAAGTGCTGTCAAGTCTAGGGTTGTCATCTCAGATCCGTTGTGGTCCCTTGAGATCTCCAGCCCCACCTGGAGGTTGGCAACCCCAGAGACTGCAGCCAACTTATGGTGACTTTGTAGAGTTTTCAAGGCAAGAGATAACCAGAGGCGGTTGGCCATCGCCTGCTTCTGTGTGACAACCCTGGACTTCCCATGGTGGTTTCCCATTCAAGTACTAACTCGGGCTGACCCTGCTTAGCTTTTGAGTGCTGACAAGATTGGGGTGGAATGATTTACGTACACCAATTTAACATCTGGGTTAGAGCAAGTCTCCACTGGACGTCATCCTCTTCAGGATGTGGGAAATCCATGAACTCAGAGCGACTCTCGAGTCTCTTTGTCGGGGGCCCTCTTTTGCAGCCGTGACCTCCCCCCCCAAAGCAAGCTCTTGAATTCTTTAAACAACATTTCTCCTCCATCTCCGTACAGATACTGATTTATTGTGGCTAATCCAGGACAGGTGTCCCATTAGAAGCAGAGTTTTATTTTAAGGGCCATTTAAGCTGCAGGGGGCTCGGCTGGCACTGAGCGAGGTTGGAAGCCAGAGATGGGTGTGAAAGCCAAGTAATGGGCTTTTGCCGTGTGCCCCCTGATCCTTTCTAATGGAGCAAAATTGTTCCTTCTCCCATCTTACACAAACACCCCGGGGGTCCCAAAGTCTCTAATCAGGCTCTGGCTTGGATGAGGAGCCATTCAAAATTTATTTGTTTGAATTCTGCGTTATCACACAGTCTGCCAGGTGTTTGAGCAAACAGCAACAGAAGTGTTAGGGCTGGACCGAGGAAACCGGGGTTCAAATCCCAAGTCAGCCAGGAAGCTGTGCAAATCACCATCTTTCAGTCTAACCTGTTTCATCCATTTCTGAAACTGAGACCGGATAATATCATGAATTCCATTCTGGACGACGTGGTGTAGAACCAGTGTGGTGTAGTGGTTAAGAGCAGCGGACTCGAATCCGGAGAACTGGGTTTGATTCTCCACTCCTCCACATGCAACTGCTGGTGTGACCTTGGGTCAGTCACAAGTTCTTTCAGAGCTGTTCTCTCAAGAGCAGTTCTCGAAAGAGCTCTCTCAGCCCCACCTCCCTCACAGGATGTCTGTTGTGGGGAGAGGAAGGGAAAGGAAATGGTAAGCCGTTCTGAGACTCCTTCTGGTAGTGAAGGGCGGGGTATAAATCCAATCTCTTCTTCTTCTAGTATATTTTTATCCTGCCCTCCTTCTAAGGAGCTCAGAACAACTTACATTATTCTCTCTCTTTCATATATACCATCACAACAACCCTGTGAGAGCTAGGTTAGGCTGAGGTCACCCTAGGGATGCCAGCCTCCAGGTGGGACCTGGGGATCCAAAGGAATCACATCTCATCTCCAGACGATAAAGATTAGTCCCCCTGGAGAAAATAGATGCTTTGGAGGGTGGAATCTAGGGCACTGCACCACACTGAGGTCCCTGTCCTCCTCAGGCTCCATCCCCAAATCATCTCCAGGAGTTTCCCACCCTGGATATGGCAACTCTACCCCCCATCCCCTGCTGGAGGTCAGGGGTCACCCAGACAGCTCCGTGTCAGAGGGGATCTTTGAACCTGGTCCTCCCAGGTTCTAGTCTGGCTGTCTGACCACCACACTGCTCCGGCTTCCTTGCCTCGGCTGGTTCTCCAAACAGATTCAACGTTCAGCTGACAGTGGCTGCTTACAAAAACTGTAAGTGTTTAGGTACTCAGGGACACTTCAGCATCTCTTACAAAAACTAAAATGTTAGCAGCACAGCCACAAAAACAGCCATCTGCATGGGCGGGCTTGAAAAACTTAAATGCAGCTAGATAGTCAAACAGAAAACACAAGAACAGATTTATTTATTTATTGGGCTTGCATCCTGCCCTACGGGGGCTCAGGGCCGTCACAGCTTATAAAAACCGGGATAATCAGGGCTCTTTTTGTAGCAGGAACTCCTTTGCATGTTAGGCCACACACCCCTAATGTAGCCAATCCTCCGAGAGCTTACAGAGCTTTTCTTACAGGGGCTACTGTAAGCTCTTGGGAGATTGGCTACATCAGGGGTGTGTCGCCTAATATGCAAAGGAGTTCCTGCTATGAAAAGAGCCCTAGTGATAACTATTTAAATGTATAATCTAAAATGAGATTTAAAATGGTACAAAGCAAGATGGCAGTAATGTCAGAAAATCCATAGTGCCTCCTGCAAGATGATTAGTCTTGGCACTGGGGCCGTCCATCACTGTGGACAGGGGAGGCCGATGTGGCTGGACGTCCACTGCCTCAACTGAAAGCCTGGAGGAACAGCTCCATTTTGCAGGCCCTGCAGAACTGTAACAAGTTTCGCAGGGCCCTGATCTCAGCTGGGTGCACGTTCCACCAGATTGGGGCCAAAGCAGAGAAAGCCCTGGCCCTGGCTTGAGGCTCTGGGCCAGGGACTACCAGGAAATGTTGATCTGCGGAGTGCAAGGCTCTTCAGGGCGCATACAGGGAGAGAAAGGCCCGTAGGTATGCTGGTCCCGGGCCGCATAGAGCTTTAAAGGTCATTACCATAATCTTGAACTGGATCCGGTACTCAATCGGCAGCCAGTGCAAGTGGCCTAGCACCGGGTGAATGTGCTCTCAGCAAGTGCGCCGCAGCATCCTGCACTAGCTGCAGTTTCCGGATCAGGTTCAAGGGTTCAAGGGCAGCCCCATGTAGTGCGAGTTACAGTAATCCAGCCTGGAAGTGACCAATGCATGGATCACTGTAGCGAAGTCTGGGGAGGTGAGATAGGGAGCTAGCTGCCCAACCATCCGGAGATGATAGAAGGCTGACCTGGCAAGAGTGGTGACCTGGGCCTCCATTGAAAGCGTGGCATCCAGGATCACCACGAGGCCCCTCACCCTCTGCGGTGGCATCAATGAAACCCCACCAAGCGCTGGGAGCTGAATTCATGATCCCAACCAGGGCTAATTTGGGGCAGGAATGCACAGGAACCACACCCACTACAGCCAACCTCTGCATGTGTGGTTACAAAGGGAAGGCCTGGAGAGCGACATCCCCCCAGCGACACTGAGGCGGGTGGGCCAGGGGTGCCCCTGGAAGGATCAGGGAGGCATTTAAATCCCTCCCCATGCCTTCCCCGGCCTGTCCAAGGGCCAGCTTGCCTGGGTTACCCACAACCGCGGGGTGCCCAGGAAAGCCAAGGAAGGCAGTTTAAACTATCTTCCCTTCAAGGGACGGCTTGCCTGGGCACCCCGCAGCCGCAGAGCACCCAGATCTGGTACTCAATCGGCATGGGAAGGCACGGGGTGTGGCCTAATATGCTAATGAGCTTCTGCTGTTGGGTGTGGCCTGTTATGCTAATGAGTTCCTGCTGGGCTTTTTCTACAAAAAAAGTCCTGATCCCAACCCTCCACTGCTCAGGTACAGGACCTCCGTCTTTGTTGGATTTAATTTCAGCCATGTCTTCTGTAGCCATCCAGCCGCAGCCCCCAGTGTCCTGTCCAAAACATCTGGGGCAGAGTCCGGCTGGCCACCCATTAACAGATAACGCTGGGTGTCACCAGCGTACTGATGGCAGCCCATCCCAAACCGCCAGACCAACTGGGCAAGGGGACACATGTAGATGTTAAACAACATCGGAGAGAGGATCACCCTTGCAGGATTCCAGTCCAGCTTCTGCCTTGGCTATGGGACAGAGACGGCACTGTTCACCCTCACAGATGTCCTTTGGAGACACCTGGATCGAGGGAGGTCAGCACTGCTGTTACTTCGTGATTTGACAGCCACATTTGACATGGTTGAGTACAATCTTATGGCCCACCGCCTCGCTGATGTGGGGACTGCCTTGTAGTGGCTTGTCTCCTTTCTCTACGGTCCGGGACAGAAGGTGGCACTTGGGGAGAGGGTTTCACCACATTACCCTTTGTTATGCAATCTACCCTTTGGCAGGCGATCCTCTCCTCTATGTTATTTAACATCTATATGCACCCCCTTGCCCAGCTGGTCCAGGGGTTTGGGCTGGGTTGTCACCAGTAGGTTGATGACACCCAGCTTTATCTGTTGATGGACGGCTGGCTGGATGCCGCCCCGGATGTTTTGCCCAGGGCTTTGGAGGCCATCGCTGGTTGGTTAAAGCAGAGTCAGCTGAAATTGAATTAATCAAAGATGGAGGCCCCGTGCCTGAGCCGTGGGGGAGTGGAATTAGGAATCCAGCTCCCAACTCTTGGTGGGCTGTCACTGACGCCCACGCTGACAGTGAAGAGTCTGGGCGTGATCTTGGATGCCTTGCTTTCAGGAGAAGCCCAAGTCACAAATGTTGCCAGATTGGCGTTTTGCCATCTTTGGCAGGTCAGGAAACTGGATTCCTATCTCTCCCCCCCCCCGACTTGGCCACAGTGATCCATGCATTGGGCATCTCCAAACTGGATTATGTAACTTGCTCTACGTGGGGCTGCCCTTGAAATTGACTCGGAAATTGCAGTTGGTGCAAAAGGCAGCGGCGCGTGTCCTCACCGGGACACCTCAAAGAGCACACATACAACCAGTGCTCTGTCAGCTGCATTGGCTTCCAGTTCAGTACGGGATCAAGTTCAAGGTTAGGGTGTTAACCTTCAAAGCCCTGTGCGGCCTGGGACCCACATATCTGCAGGACTGCCTCTCCCAGTATGTCTCTTGAAGTGCTCTATGCTCTGACCACCAACATCTGCTGGCGGTCCCTGGCCCAAAGGCCATTTGCTCTGGCCCAAAGGACATTTGCCTTTTTGGCTCTGGCTCCAGCCTGGTGGAGGAGCTGCGGTGGCTCAAGTGGTTAAGACGCTGAACTGCAGGCTGTGGAAGGTCAGTAGTTCAGCAGTTCAAGACCCGAGTGCCGCATGACGGGGTGAGCTCCTGTCTCTAGTTCCAGCTCCTGCCAACCTAGCAGTTTGAAAGCAAGAAATTGCAAGTAGATAAATAGGGACCACTTCGGTGGGAAGGTAACAGCGTTCCGTGCGCCTTGGTGTTTAGTCATGCCGGCCACATGACCATGGAAATGTCTTGGACAGCGCTGGCTCTTCGGCTTTGAAACGGAGATGAGCACCGCAACCCTAGAGTCGGATTTGACTGGCTTTCGAGCAAGGGAACCTTTACCTTTACCTTTACCAGCCTGGTGGAACACTGTCCCCAGTGAGATCACAGGGCCCTGTGGGACTCACCATAGTTTTGCCGGGCCTGCAAGGCCTACGGTCAAGGTGGTGGGTGTCTAATGACTTCAGCCTCCCCTGCTCTGCCTAGTGTCATCTACTTTTAAAAGTTTATTTATTTAAATTGATATCCTGCCCTCCCGGCCAGAACAGGTTCAGGGTGGCTTGCATGAAGTATATAAAACAGCTAAAACAGATTTTGAATAAAATCATAACAATACAGTTATAAACACAACATAATATAATATAAAGTGCTAGTACAGTTTATATCATGATGGAGGGCATTCGCAGCATCTACAGGCAACATCCAGCTAATATTATAAGTCTGGGTTATATTAGGCTGTTGACGATGATCAGGGCTTTTTTTGTAGAAAAAGCTCAGCAGGAACTCATTAGCATAAAAGGCCACACCCATCAGCAGAAACTCATTAGCATATTAGGCCACGCCCATGACAGTGCAGCTCATTAGCATATTAGGCCACAGCCCCATGTTACCGGGAAGTGTGGTCATCCAGCCACACCCACCTTTTGCTTCTTATTCTGTTTACCTTGTTTGTTGTCAAAACCCAGGGCTTTTTTTGGAGCAGGAACTCCTTTGCATGTTAGGCTACACAGCCCTAAGGTAGCCAATCCTAATGAGTTTCTGCTTTGGGGTGTGGCCTATTATGCTAATGAGTTCCTGCTGGGCGTGGCCAACTTGGGAGCCAGCCGGAACTCCGTTCCTGTGCATTCCTGCCCCAAAATAGCCCTGACGATGATCTTAATATCGGGGCCGGGGCCTCAGTTTCTTGGGTGCGGCTCCCTAATCGAAAGCCTGGTGGAAGAGCTCTGTCTTGCAGGCCCTGCGGAACTGTAAAAGGTCCTGTAGGGCCATGATGTCCTCCAGGAACTCATTCCACCAGTACGGAGCCGCCACCGAGAAGGCCATGACCCTCATCACCGCCAGTCTGGCTTCTCTGGGGCCCAGAAGGGCCAAACGGTTTTGGGACCCCAGTCATAGTGCTCTCTGGGGTACAAGTGGTACCTGCGGTACAAGTGATACCACTGTGGTACAAGTGGTACTTGTGGGTTGTGGTTGGTCCACTTGCTCAGGCCCTGGATTAAATTGAGCAGCCTTAAAGTAAGGTAAAGGTAAGGTTCCCTTGCTCGAAAGCCAGTCGAATCCGACTCTAGGGTTTCAAAGCCAAGAGCCAGCTGTCCGAAGACGTTTCCGTGGTCATGTGGCCGGCATGACTAAACACCAAGGTGCACGACGCTGTTACCTTCCCACCGAGTGGTACCTATTTATCTACTTGCAATTTCTTGCTTTCGAACTGCTAGGTTGGCAGGAGCTGGAACTAGAGACGAGCTCACTCATCTTGCGGCACCCAGGTCTTGAACTGCTGAACTACTGACCTTCCACAGCCTGCAGTTCAGCGTCTTAACCACTTGAGCCACCGCAGCTCCTATTGAGCAGCCTTACAGATAGTCAATTCAGGGATTTATGAATTGTGTTCTATCGCCATCTTGTTGCTATAGGTTTTATTTATTGTCTTGTTTTAATGTTTTAAATTATTGTATAATAATTGTTTATAGTTACGCTTATTGTATAATAATTGTTTATAGTTACGGTTGTAATCTCCCTTGAGCCCTGCTGTGCAGGGGAGGGCAGGTTAGGAATTCAAATAAATAAATCAACCAGTGGGTTGGATCCCGCGGAAGATTTCAATGTGCACAACAGCCCTTGTGCCAGAAGAACTGCTAAAAGGACTCCTCACTGTCCAGTCGTGCCGAGTAAAAGCAACTGTATCTCCACTAACTTTTTGCACTGCAAGACAAAAGCACGAGGGGTTTCTTCTGATAACGATTTCAAAACCAGATTAAAAGAAACCGCTGCTCTGTATGCACATTGTTGTTCTGTGAAAAAATTATACTAAAGCGCTTTGAGCTGCTGCAGCCGTTGTGCTACGGCTTCCACAAGCAGACGTGTGCTAGGTTCCTTGTGCTTTCGGTTCACACGTCGCCAGATTCAACCCCACTTGTTTCACTGCCTTTTGACAGAATATTAGCTTTTGCAAAAATAGCCAAAGCAATCCTTCTCTGCTTCAAAGCTCTAATCATCGTGCGTGTTTGACGCCGTCACAAGCTTGAGCGTGCTTTGAATGTATGGCCAACCAAATAGATCTTGTGGGCTCGATTGAAACCGCGGGCATCCTGTAAGTCTTTCAGCAAGCAAGGCTAACAACTTCTGGCTTCAGGACAGCTGAGCCAAGAGACTTCAGGCCTTTTCTATCAGTGCAGTTCATCATTTCTTTTATATCCATATACGTGTCCGTACCACAGCTTCCCTACATCCCAAGAAGCTTTTCCTGTTTTAGAAAAAACACATTGCAATGCATGATTTTTCTCCTGATCTGCTGTGCTCTTTGTCTCCAACTCCCCACCAGACCTTGCAAAGGAATCGGGGAAAGAGCCCCGTGTCTGGGCCTTACCTTGACAGCGCACCTTCGAGATTCATTTATTCCTCAGCTTTATATCTCAACCTTCCTTCAAGGAATTCAGTAGGATATATGGACAGAACTGTCCTGGTTTCTCCCCCTTACAACATCCCCATGCGGTAGGTAATACTGAGAGAGGGGTCACCTGTTGAGTTTCATGGATTGTTGCCTTGATCGAGGCCATGACTGAGGAGGAGGAGGAGGAGGAGAAAAGATTGGATTTATACCCCCACCCTTCACTACCCAGCTTACAATCTCCCTTCCCGTCCCCTCCCCACAACAGACACCATGTGAGGTAGGAGAGGCTGAGAGAGCTCTCTCAAGAACTGCCCTTGAGAGAACAGCTTTGAAAGAACTGACTGACCCAAGGTCACACCAGCAGCTGCATGTGGAAGAGTGGGGAATCAAACCCAGTTCTCCCAGATTAGAGTCCACGCTCTTAACCATTGCACGAAACTGGCTCTGCAACTTTTCCCTTATATATCAACAATAAAAACGGTTTGAGGTGCACTATTTTTGTAAAAACAAACGTTTGGAATGCAGAGAAATGGTTGATCTACCATTTAGTGATCTACCAATTACGTTGTGTTTTTTTAAGTCCCTCAAAACTCCTTGTTCAAGAGACCAAAAATAGCACTAATGAGGGTGGGACCACCAAAAATGCACATCTTTCCATCCACACAGAGTGCAAAGATGCTTTGATTGTGATCTTCTCAAAAAGATTGTATCACACCAGGTTTGGGAAAGATCATAGCAAAGCAGGCGAAACCCTGAACAGTGGACAGTTAGAGGGTGATGATGTATGAAGAAGAAGAAGAGATTGGATTTATACCCTGCCCTTCACTCAGAGTCTCAGAGCGGCTTACAAACTCCTTTCCCTTCCCCTCCCCACAACGGACACCCTGTGAGGTAGGTGGGGCTGAGGGAGCTCTGACAGAAACTGCTCTTTCAAGGACAGCTCTGACAGAACTATGGCTTGCCCAAGGTCATCCAGCAGCTGCAGGTGGAGGAGTGGGGAATCAAACCTGGTTCTCCCAGATTAGAGTCTGCGCATTTAACTACTACACCAGACTGGCTACACCAAACCACTACACCAAACAGTATGGATGCTCCAACTGGAAGCCCAAACCAGAGCAAAACCTTCTCACAAAAGCACTGCTCTCTGCCCATATGGCGGTGTTCATGTGGCCCAAACCCGCATCTTCATTTTGCTATCCCTTGCCTTGCTCTATTCCGAGCATGACCAAGTTTGTCTGCTGCTCTTCTTTGCCCTTCCCTTTCTCTTCAGTCTTCCTCATCTTTCCTGAGTTTATTTCTCCAGCCCCTTCCCTCATCCTTCTTCCCTCATGGCTGACGGACCTTCTACAACCTGTCCTTCCACACCCTTGATATTTAAGTTGTACCAACTTACATGAGCTTAGCAGCGTGTATCGCATACCGCGATTCACGTCACTCTTGAGCATGGGCCAGAGTTTATATTGGGACATTCTGTGTGACGTTTCAAGCAGCTACTGTAAGGAAAAATAATGTGCTGTCTTGAGAACTCTGGTGGGCGCGAATCGGTCAACCAAGCAGTTCCCTAGATACAGAGTTTAATTTGTCGTGTCCATCTGATAAATCTTAAGGAAGACAGTTAGCTGATCTCACGCATGCCGTTACCTAGTAAGCAGTAAACATCACAAGGATTATAATGTAGGGCAAGGGTTCAGCAAAGCCAAGAGGCTGAGTGAAGACGGAACATCTTAGTTCTTCCTTCTTCCGGTGTCTCTTCTTTCCCGAAGTCCAGTCACGCTTCACCAATCGAAACCATTGATTCTGGATACTCAAGAGCCAGGCCTCCATGCAGTTTCATACAGAAACATCTCTCTCTGGGTTAGAGTAGCCAGCTCCGGTTTGGGAAATACGTGGAGATTTTGGGGATGGAGCCTGAAGAGAAGAAGAGATTGGATTTATACCCCGCCCTTCACTACCCAAGGGAGTTTCAGAGTGGCTTACAAACTCCTTTCCCTTCCCCTCCCCACAACAGACACCCTGTGAGGTAGGCGGGGCTGAGAGAGCTCTTGACAGAAACTGCTCTTTTTCAAGGACAGCTCTTATCAGAACTAAGGCTTGCCCAAGGTCACCCGGCCAGGTGCAAGTGGAGGGTGGGGAATCAAACCCGGTTCTCCCAGATCAGAGACTGTGCACTTAACCACTACACCAAACGAGGGTGGGGTTTGGGAAGGGGAAGGACTTAAGTGGATTGTAATGCCATAGAATCCACCTTCCAAAGTGGCCATTTTCTCCAGCTGAACTGATCTCTTTTGCCTGGAGATCAATTGAAATCCCAGGAGATCTCCAGATACCACCTGGAAGTTGGCAGCCCTGTTCTGCGTTCACAGGGACTTCATGGAAAGCGTGCTTAGGAGTAGAGCCTTTGGGGGTGGATTTGGACAAGCACTTAAGATGGGGGACATGCTCATATTTGGCAGGTGCGTTCTCTCATGCCATGCTGTGACACCCCATCCTTATACACGCTGTGTTTGTTGCCACAAAAGGTTTGAAATAGGTGTTTTTTTGTTATATTTAGAAATATTTTGTGGTGTGGTTATTTGATAATTTCAAAAGCCTCCTTGACCAGTTTGGTGTAGTGGTTAAGAGTGGTGGACTCTAATCTGGAGAACTGGGTTTGATTCCCCACTCCACCACATGCAGCCAGCTGGGTGACGTTGGGTCAGTCATAAGTTCTCTGAGAGCTGTTCTCTCAAGAGCTGTTCTCAGTCGGGGCTTTCTCAGCCCCACGTACCTCACAGGGTGTCTGTTGTGGGGAGAGGAAGGGAAGGAGATTGTAAGCCACTCTGAGACTCCGAGGGAAGGGCGGGGTATAAATCCAATCTCCTCCTCCTCCTCCTTCCTCTTCTATTGTTTCCCATACATTGAGTAAATCAGTGCCCATTTCACCTGTGATTTCCTTCAGTGGCTTCTTCCGCTTTCCCTTCTCCTGGTCTGAAAGTTGTGTTAACGTCCGTTCCCCAGCTGAAGTCTTGTCCCTCTCTGTTGACTCTCGGTGTCTCAGTTTAGCAGTTTTGCTCAGCCTCCAACCAAGAATCCTCAGGGCCAATTCATGCATTTCTAAAGCCTTCATGAAGTTCCCCGTATATCTTCCACAGGTCCTGAAAAGCAGATGTGTTCTGGGAGGTCCATGCCTGAAACTTAGCTCCAAGGTTTGTGAGGGACCAGTTTGGATCAGTGCTGTGGCACATGAGGAGAAAGTATTATGCCAGCACACCGCAATTGTTGAGGGCCTCAGGTGACCCCAGTGTAACAGGTGAAATATTCCCCCCACCCCAATAAGGGAAGCATTCCATTTAAAACAGAAACAGGGAAATGAAGGCTCACTTTTCCTGTCCCCCCCACAAAAAAAGTCAACTAACTACCACTGGGTTGCCAACCTGCAGGTGATGTCTGGAGCTCTCCTGGGATTACAACTGAGCTCCAGGCAACAGTGAAGGGTTGCCAACCTCCAGGTGGGGCCTGGAGATCTCCCGGAACGACAAGTGATCTCTAGACTGCATAAACCACTTCTTTGTTTATTATCTATTTATTTAAAACATGTATTCCATTTCTCCTGGAGAAAATGGCTGTTTTCCAAGGTGGACTGCATAGTATTATACCATACCAAGGTCCCTCTTCTTCCTAAACCCCAGTCTCCACCATCAAATCTCCAGGTATTTCTGAACCCGGAGTTTGCAACCCTAAACAGTGATTAGTTCACCTGGAGAAAATGGCCGCTTTGGAAGGTGGATTCTATGGCATTGGACCCCATTAAAGTCCCTCCCCTTCACAAACCCCGCCCTCCCCAGGCTCCATCTCCAAAATCTTCAGGTATTTTCCATCCTGGAGCTGCTAGCTGTAGTAGCGAGGGAGCCCATTGACACAATGGAGGAAAGTGAGGGTAAAGCTCTAATAGATCTAATAGACAGACAGAAGGATGGGCAAGCAGGAATCTATGACTTAATACCACAGACAGGCCTATGGGATCTCATGTTTCAGCCTTGGAGAAGATCCCTCTTTCCTGTGCTGTTTGTGGTCACCCTCTGGCTTTGCTTTCCCTCCCGCCAAACCCACAGGGAAGGGGAAATCCCATTCCCTCCCACCAACACCATTCCACTGCCAGATCCATTATCCTTTCCCTCCTTTCTCCTCACCCGCTCCACTGCTGTCCCCTCCCAATTGCTTGGGCAACCCAAAATGGCACTCAAGTTCTTGCAAGGTCTTCTCATGAGATCTCAGTCATTGGAGATTTTTTTTGTTGGGGGGGGAGGTTGTATTTTCGCTCTCCTTCCAGTTTGGTGTAGTGGTTAAGTTCACGGACTCTAATCTGGGAGAACCGGGTTTGATTCCCCACTCCTCCACATGCAGCTGCTCTTGTGACCTTGGGCTAGCCATAGTTCTGACACAGCTGTTCTTGAAAAAGAGCAGTTTCTGTCAGAGCTCCCTCAGCCCCACCTACTTCGCAGGTTGTCTGTTGTGGGGAGGGGAAGGGAAAGGAGTTTGTAAGCCGCTCTGAGACTCCTCTGGGTAGTGAAGGGTGGGGTATAAATCCAATCTCCTCCTCCTCCTCCTCCTCCTCCTCTTCTTCTTCTTTGCAGATTTTTCTGCAGACCTGGGTTTCTCCTGTATTTTCATAACTTTCCATCAACTGCCAAGCATAGAGATCTCCTAAATATAAGATATATCTTTCTGACTTATTTTAGGGAGGTTTATAAAATTATGCATGGGATGGAGAGAGTTGACAGAGAGAAATTTTTCTCCCTCTTCCAAAATACTAGAACTCGAGGGCATCCAATGAAACTGATGGGTAGTAGGTTCAGGATGGACAAAAGGAAATACTACTTTACACAGAGAGTGATTAAAATATGGGATTTGCTGCATTGATGTAGCAATGGCCACAGAAACAGACAGCTTTAAAAAGGGATTGGATAGATTAATGGAGGATCGGTCTATCAGTGGCTACTAGCCATGGTGACTGAGGGGGACCTCCAAATCCCAGAGCCAGGAGGCAACTTCAAGGGAAGGCCTCAGCCTCTATACCCTGTTGTTGGATGTCCAGAGGAACTGGTTGGCCATTGTGTGAGACAGGATGCTGGACTAGATGGACCACTGGTCTGATCCAGCAGGGCTCTTCTTATGCTCTTATGTTCACACCTGATTGTAATTCCGAGATTGTAAAGCCAGGCAGGGATGCAAACAGTGAAAACTTGTTTCAAAAGCAGCTTGTTTTTCCCCTCAATGTGCACCAAAATTTCCATAACCCGGTACATTTCTACATACATGAACAAAACCGCATCCATTTCCTTTCTAGCCTGCCATCGTTGCCCAGTTGACTCTGCTGAGAATTAATCAAAAAGGCTTTAAGGCCTTGCTCTATCCAACCGAGTCCAGGAGAAAACAGACTATCCTGTTACAGCTCAATCATTCTTGAAACGTGCCCTCTGGACCGAACATGTTTGCGGCATGACTTTTTCCATCACCGCAAGCAGCTTGTTGAAAACACGGTGATCCAGAGTTAATCTGGGAGGCTGATCTATTAGGAAATTGAATTACTCACTCTAATAACATCTTCATCTCATTGGAATAAGAAAAAAACCAGCTTAGGAAGAGATGGATTGATTGTGTTGTTAAAAGGATACCTGGCTGTTCGTGCGGAATTTGTGTTCATTCAGGTGTCTAGGAGACACCTGAGGGCCAATGTGGACTCATCCTTAGGAAAGGAATCAGTCATTTTTTCCCTTGCCTTATAGACCACCTGATTTTTGCCTCATATGATTTTGTGAATGGAATATATGGATGCCAGGGACAGCCATAACCTGCCTCACAGGGGTCATTCTCAGCCAATCAGCTTAAAATGCAATGAGGCAAATGAGGACAGTACGAGGGCAAAGAAGATGAAAAACAGTGCTGAATGTAAAAGGGGGGGGCCCCAAAGAATCAATTTTAATTTTGCTTTCTGTAGCCCATATCCTTATAGCAACAAAATGGATAGAGAGAAATCCTCCCTCAATACAACAGTGGTATAACCGAATATGGGATCATTTTATGTTAAGTAAAATAACGTTCAAAATATCCAATTCATCTCCAGTTAATTACAAAAAAAATAGGAGCAGTTTTGTATCCAGTAATAGATTATATGATAGAAAATGATATTTTGCCTCATAATTCCCTGTGCCATGATATGATTTATTTTTAATTTCTCTTGGAAGACAGTATGAATTTTAATTATGTAAGGTTCAAATAATACTGCGGCAGTCGAACCGAATAATAATTGTTAAACATCAGAAATGTTCTATGGTTGTAAAACATTGATTTGTTGAATGTTGAAGTGTTAATTTAAAAAAAAATTAATTACAAATGGTACTGAGAAGTAGCAGCTGAGAGAACAAATGATATAATATCAAAACAATGCATATATTTGGAAAGGATTTGGATGGTGAGGGGGAGATTAGTTTGGGTGCGTCAAATAGAAAAAAACTTGAAGCAAATATCAGAACCCACAGACATTTAGTATAGCCCTAGACCAAGTCTCAGTCTCTGTTTCCCCATCTGAAAATTGGTAATATTAGTGACCAATTTCACAGGGTCCGAATATTTGCACTGTGAATCCACAATTTCGCCAGTCTGGACAGCCATCTCTCATGAACTCTCATCTGAACTTCCTTCTCACGCTGAATTTTTTTTTTCTAGCTTCCGTTGTGCGCATGAGCAATCCTGCACTGAATATGTTCAATGCATGAACGTTCAAGCGGACATGTATAGACTGCAGCGCTCAGTTGTACGTTAGTGGTTCATTTTGTTTGCTGTTCGGGGGGGGGAAGCACTGCAAAAACAAGGGAGTACAGTGCATCCAAGTGGGAGCGGTGATTTGGCCATGCATATAAGCACATGCACAAAGAACATTTTTTTAAAAACTCTCACCACGCCACTGCTTGGGCGGTGCAGCTATCTGGATGGTGCCTGGAGCCTTGTTGCACAACGCAAGCGGTTCGCGGAGGGATGTGTGATCATCCCAACCCGCAAAAAAAAATACCCCTGATCAAATATACAGTGGGAACAAATCACTATAAGTTTGCTGGGTGACCACAGCCAAAGAGAGGCATCCCATTCGAGGAGATAGCATCGATACACCCTTAGAGTGATGTAGTGCCCCCCCCCCATGTCCAGGCATGCTGAATTCCTCACTCCAACAGGAGTTATGCTCAGCTACTTTCTGCGGACACCCTTCTCAGCAGAAGTGGCAGATTGCCTGAGCAACCGCTGTTCTGTTCTGTTGCTTCAGACCAACACGACTAACCACCTGAATCTTTCCAGCTAAATGTTACGGAGCGTGTTTTCTGCCTTGTCCTTGTACAAGGTGTCTCCCAGTGCTTCCTTCCAAGTTCTAGTGCCATTCTGCTGGAACTTTTACCTTCAGCATCCTAAGCTTCTGGCTGTCCAGGGCTGATGGTTGTACCCCCCACCCGCCTTCCATCTGCAGAGCAGGATACGGTGTAGGCACGCTACAAAGCAGGCTGGAGGAACAGAGCGTGTGGTTCTTTCTCACCACATCCTTCCTGCTCACACAGGAACTTCAGCCTCAGCATGATGAGCACATCTTCAGCTCGGTACAGGCCTCCTGAAAACGGTGTTCTCAAACTGTCCTCTCTGCGCACAAAGGCTAAGAAAATATTTTTTTCCCTCCCAAAAAAGAAGAAGCTAAATTCTGCCAAGAGCAGGCAACTCAGCACAGAGTCCCTCCTAGTAGTTGTTTGTTTGTTTTACCAGCCCTGCTGTCTGGAGGCAGCTGTCTGCCTTCAGTTTTCACACTAGAAGAAGAAGAGAAGAAGAGATTGGATTTATACCCTGCCCTTCACTGCCCAAAGGCGTCTCAGAGCGGCTTACAAACTCCTTTCCCTTTCCCTCCCCACAACAGACACCCTGTGAGGTAGGCGGGGCTGAGAGAACTTCTGACAGCAACTGCTCTTTTTCAAGGACAGCTGTGCCAGAGCTTGTGACTGGCCCAAGGTCACACCAGCAGGTGCAAGTGGAGGAGTGGGGAATCAAACCCGGTTCATCCCAGGTTAGAGTCCGCACACTTAACCACTACACCAAACTGGCTCACATTAAAGTTGTGAGCCAGCGATTTGGCTGCTGCATAAATTAGTTTGCTCTGGAGCCACCCTTCCTGAGCGAAGGCAAAAATGTGTGAGCCGGAGGCTAAAAAACTGTGAGCTAGCTCACACTAACTCAGCTTAGGGGGAACACTGGGAAGGATGCTGTCTTTTCAGAAGGCTAACCTGAAAATGGAAGTGGCTGCTATTGGTGGGGCCTCTTCTTCTTACTCCCTCCTTCGTGAAGGCAGCCAAAATTGTATGGATTTATAAGACTTGTAAATGAGTAAAAGTTCTTGAGATGAATTTATCTTACTGGAATATATTTAAATGGATAGCTTGCAGCTACACCCAGGTTTTGCACTGTTTTCTGTAATCACGTAGGAGAATCACTTGCAGGAATAAATCGGTCACGTTCACAAGTTTCCTAATTCCTCTTTTGTTTTTCATCACATTGTAGCCTTTCTATGTTGATACAGAAAAGGAAATGGATTCACGCCTTTAAAATGTATTCTGTGCTTCAAAAAACCTGGCGTAAATTTTCTTCAGTGTAGAGGCTTTGCAGAAGACTTGAATAGAACGGCTGCCTTTTAATTTCCTTGCTTAAACTGGGAAGGTCTAAACTAGTACTGTTTGGTGTGGGGGGGTTTGCATTATGTCTCACTGAGACTCAAGAAGGTTTGCACAATGTTAAGTGAATATAATCAAAAGGATGGGGTATCCAGTAAGCAATAGGATGAGGATTGTAGAAATATGATACCAAGCAGAAACCTAAAACATAGCTGAAACAAAGGGTAAGTATTATCATGACATGTTTGAGAGGTAGAGAAAAGCAGAGTAGAAAAACAAACCCTTCTTCTTCTTCTAAACAATGCAGAAATTAGATAGCGGAATAATGCATATAGCAATAGATAGTACTAAGGATGTCAGGCTCCAGGCGGGCTGAAAGAGAGCAAAACAACCGTGATATATTATGCCAAAAAATTGTTCATAGACTTATAAGTTCTTTTCCAATATCCAGTTTACTCGGAACAATTCCAAATGCATCAACACCACAACGGACCATGCATATCACATCTCATTTGGAAAAAACTTTATCAGAGTGAGTAGGATTGGAATTCCTATGTAATTTTAATCCATTTGGCAAATACCATAGTCATTTCTCATAGTAACATTCATCGAATCATTACACTAGAGGATTCGATGAATGTTACTATGAGAAATGACTATGGTATTTGCCAAATGGATTAAAATTACATAGGAGTTTCAACACTACCCAGTCTGATAAAGTTTGTATACGAAATGAGACGTGATATGCATGATCCGTTGTGGTGTCGATGCGTTTGAATTGCTCCAAGTAAATCGGATATTGGAAAAGAAATTACAAGTCTATGAAGAATTTTTTGGCATAATATATCACCGTTGTTTTGCTCTCTTTCAACTTCCATCCCGTGGTCGAGAGATGGTTTGTGTAGGCTCCAGGTGGGGCCTGGGGATACCCCAGAATTACAGCTCATCTCCTGACTACAGAGATCAGTTCCCTTGGATAAGATGGATGCTGTGGAAGGTAGGCTCTATGGCATTATATCCCATTGAAGTCCATGTCCTTCCCAGGCTCTACTCCCATATCTCCAACAGTTTCCCAACCAGGATTTGGAAACCCTACACCCCTATCCCCTGCCAGTTGCCAGGGAGATCATGTCCAGGTCCCTATGTGCAAGAGCCAACAGTTTCTGGGAGCTTCACAGTATCTCTTGCTCACATGGGCAAGCTAGAAATGATGCAGAACAGCCAGCACTGGAAACTAAAACAGTTGGTGTCCAACTTGGGGGTCTCAAAGTAGGCAGAGACCCAGATAAAATTTGCCTACCCAGGTCTATATTAAGTATACCTGCCAGTTTGGCTCAAGTTCTGTTTGCCAGTTGTGAACAGTGAGCCAGTTTTTGGATGAACTGTTTGTTCATCAGCCTGTTTGTGGTTATTTGGCAGGTTGCTTCAACTTCAACAACAGGGTGTGTGTGGCAACCCTAGACAGTATGTGCTACACATAACAGTATAGTCCACAGTCCTTTCCCCTCTATTAAAGCATCTTTCTTGAGCATTCCATTACAGTTTAGCCCTTTTGCTTTGGTAAAGATGTACTCCTGAATAATTCAGTTTCACGTGGTGTGTGGAATACCAGGAGAGCAGGAGCCGTCTTGACTTCCTCAGGCAGGCTGTTCCATAAGGTGGGTGGAGGGCACAACAGAGAATGGATATGTCTGGGCAGTTGTTGATCTTGCCCATTTGCAGGGTGCCACCTGCAGAAGGCCCTGCACAGGTGAGGGAAGCTGTCGTGGTGGAGCACAGGGGGAGAGATGGTCTTGCAGATATGAGTGTCCAGTGTCATGAAGGGCTTTGTAAGTGATAGCCATTACCTGGAACTGTGTCTGATAACTGATGGGCAGCCAGTGACGTGACACCAAAATGGAAGCAATGTGCATGCTTCCCCTAGCTCCTGAGAGTAACCAGGCTGTGGCATTCTACACCGGCTGGAGCCTCCAAGTTGACTTTGAGGGGACAACTGTGTAGAGTGCATTACAATAGTCTAGTCTTGGTGTGGATCCAGATCAGCCAAGTCAATGCAGGGGACCATCTTCCAGTCTAAAATGAATTGGAAGGAAGCTTTTATTTGGTGGCATTCACTTGTATCTCCAGCTGTAATGGATCCAGTATAACCCCTAAGTTAAAAACATAAGGATTACAAATGAAGAAGAGGAAGAGGAAGAAGAAGAGGAGGAGGAGGAGGAGACTGGATTTATACCCTGCCCTTCACTCAAAGTCTCAAAGCAGTCTACAAACTCCTTTCCCTTCCCCTTCTCACAACAGACACCCTGTGAGGTTCTTCCTCATTCTGACTGGTTGTTATACTATTTAGTAGTCTCATTGACATGGTTAAGAGAGTGGCTTACACTAGAAAATTCCAGGCTATTAGCTTTGGAGGGTCATGATTTATTATTGGGATGGCATGCGTTCATATGGTATGAAAAAGCTGAGGGCCATAAATATTTAAATAACATATCATTAGGAAAGCTCTATTAAAGGTATGGGAAGAAGTGAAAAGACTTTTTTATACTAAGATTCCAAAATGGATCTCACCGTGGGAAGCTTTCATTAATCCAAATTTATTCTCAAATAACTTTTTACTAAAATATGAAGAGCTCTTGGATAACAAAAATGAATTAAAATCAGTAGAAAATATTAAAACACTAAAACCTGACATTAGTTGGTGGGAAATAGCACTAATAGAATCAAGATATAATAAAGATAAAACAATAGGTTTTTGTTCAGATGAAGAAGAAGAGGAGGAGGAGGAGGAGGAGATTGGATTTATACCCTGTCCTTCACTACCCGAAGGTGTCTCAGAGCGGCTTACAATCTCCTTTCCCTTCCCCTCCCCACAACAGACACCCTGTGAGGTTGTCTTCCTCCTCCTCCTTGTCCTCTTCTTCTTCTTCCTCTTCCTCTTCCATGTTCTGGTGGGCTTGAGCCTCAGTTTGGCCAAGGCCCTAGGAGCCCCCGTGGGAGGGGTCTGAAAAGGGGAGCTGTTCCTTTGTTGGCTGGTTGCGTTTTTGGTTGAGGCTGTTAGGGAAGCACACTCACTTTTGTGTGTATTGCAATGAGGGATGATGGAGGGGGATGATGCCGAGAGATGCTTGCAGGTATGCCCTGAGCTTCGGGCAACCAGCAAAGACCACACACTCAAAGACTGTACGTACCTGGTCAGTAACTTTTCTTTATTTTGCTAACCTGTACCTAGAACCTTTCTTGTAGCTACCCTGAGTTTGTGCCTTGTAGTAATAAGGTTGCCCTGACCTGGATGGTCCAGGCTAGTCCAATCTCGTAAGATCTCAGAAACTAAGCAGGGCTGGCCCTGGTCAGCATTTGGATGGGAGAACAGCAAGGAATTCTAGGGTCACTGTGGAGAGGAAAGCAATGGCAAACTGCCTCTCTTGCCTCGAAAACCCTACAGGGTCGATTGCGACTTGACAGCACTTGCCAGCCAGTTTGCTGTAGTGGTTAAGTGCACGGACTCTAATCTGGGAGAACCAGGTTTGATTCCCCACTCCTCCACTTGCACCTGGCTGGATGACCTTGGGCAAGCCATAGTTCTGGCACAGCTGTTCTTGAAAAAGAGCAGTTTCTGTCAGAGCTCTCTCAGCCCCACCTACCTCACAGCATGTCTGTTGTGGGGAGGGGAAGGGAAAAGAGTTTGTAAGCCGCTCTGAGACTCCTTTGGGTAGTGAAGGGCAGGGTATAAATTCAATCTCTTCTTCTTCTTCTTCTTCTTCTTCTTCTTCTTCTTCTTCTTCTTCTTCTTCTTCTTCTTCTTCTTCTTCTTCTTCTTCTTCTTCTTCTTCCACACAGAGACACAGTAATAAAAATTTTTAACTAAAGAGTCTGCACATTTCCTTACTTGCACACACCCCTTTAGTGTTGACCTTGGATGACGACAAGAGAGAGAGAGAGGCAGGCTTTACCCTGAGGTGATGGCATGCTATCAGAGAGTGGCAATTAGTGACTTTCTGCCCCAGCTTCCTGACTGGGTTGTGAGCTGGCAGGTGAAGTCTGGGGAGAAAGTACCTGGTAGGGTACCCAGGTATTACCTGGCTGCAGGAAGGGGGCTCCCTCCTTGTCCCCTGGAGTTTTTGGCATGTACGCTTTGCATGCGCACTGCGATGATGTCACCCGGAAGTGACGTCATCACACAGGGCATGTTGCAGGGGACACGCTATCATTTGAGGAAAAACTCTATGGTAACCATAGAGTTTTTTCTCAAACGATAGAGCATCCCCCCCCCCCGCAATTAGAGAAGGGCAATTAGTGACTTTCTGCCCCAGCTTCCTGACTGGGTTGTGAGCTGGCAGAGGAAATCTGGGGAGAAAGTACCTTGGCATGTATGGGGAGGTAAGGCTATACCGCCACAGAGATGCTGTTCTCTCTGCCACCTCCACAAGCTCCGAAGCGACTTGTCTTCCTCTGTTTTGGAAAGGCTGGTGATATGCTTCAGCTTTCCTCTCAGAGACAGACACATTTAGTTCCTTCCATTAATGGACTTCTCTGTTCACCTCAGGGGAAAGCTTCCTTTTGTGCATGTGGAACGTCCTTCTCTAGTTTAGGGGAACTCCGTGGGTGCACTGAAGGCTCTGTATCCGGACACTTCTGTCACGGGGTTGGAATGAATGAGTTTATTGACTCACCCGGGACGTTAAGGACTCGGTAGGATTGCAGTCTTCATTCCAAAACATGGCAAGATGACTGGCTAATCTATACCTGTTCACTTGTAATATCTGACTCCTGGTTTTTAACCCCACCTGGGCTAAGATTAATGCTGGGTTTTAAACAGTAAAAACTGAAGTTATGATCTGTCCAAAAGCATTTTTACAGTCCATAGACTTCATTGGGAAAGTTGAACATGGACATAAATTTTTCTCATTGAGATGACTGGATTAAAACGTGCTTAACCTCATTTGGATGAGTCCTTGCAATTGCCCTGTTAAACTGGATTCACACAAGGCCTCAACATCTTGGCACAGTGGTTAAGAGAGCTGGACTAGTATCTGAGAGACCCAGGTATGAATCCCCACCCATGCCATGGAAGCTCGCTGGGCAACCTTCAGCCAGTCACACTCTCCCATCCTAATTTACCTCAGGCTGTTGTGAGGATAAAATGAAGGAGAGGAGAAGGATGAAAGCCGCCTTGGGTCCCACTGGGGGAAAAGGCAGGATATAAATAAATGAATAACTAAAAGAGAGCCAGTATGGTGTCGTGGTTAAGAGCACAGACTCTAATCTGGGAGAACCAGGTTTGATTCCCCATTCCTCCATATGCAGTTGCTGGTGTAACTTTGGGTCAGTCACAAGTTCTCTCAGAGCTGTTCTCTCAAGAGCAGTCCTTGAAAGAGCTCTCTCAGCCCCACCTGCCTCACAGGGCGTCTGTTGTGGGGAGGGGAAGGGAAAGGAGATTGTAAGCTGCTCTGAGATTCCAAGTGAAGGGTGGGTTATACATCCAATCTCTTCTTGTCTTCTTCTTCTTCTAAATAAACTGATTCCCATTAGGCTTTGAAGGAATGCCATACGGGTGCTTTCCTTTATCCTGGCAATAAACCACCATAGGATCAATCAGAAACAGAAAATTCAGTAATAACATTTTTGCATCTAACACACTGGTCTTTGGTATCTTAAGTCTCTAATATGTCTCATTTCTTTCCCTCTGCCCTCACTTCTAGGCAAAGCGGCAAGAAACCCAGGCTGAAACTACGGTGCCCGTTTGCAGTGAGCTAAAACTGTTTATAGCAGAACCTGAGACACATGATGGATTAGTTCCCGCATCTTCTCCTCCTGCAGAAAATATCTCAGGGCTTGCTGAAAACCCAGTTTTGGAGGAGGCCAGGAGCAAAAATGGCCTTCAGATGGACAATGCAATATTGGAAAACTCCACAAGCCTTTATCTACCATATCAGACTCGTGCGATTGACCAAAGGGAGCCAAGGTGGGCTGAAACCATTAAAATCACAACTATGGACCATACTGTAAGCCACGATGTATTACTCGATACCCTAGATCGCACCCTTTCCATTTCTCGTCAAGAAGCCTTATGTGACATTCTGACTCCCGGGGCTGCCCCGGATAGGCAAATAGAAAGAGGAATAGCATGTGGAACTAAGCCCCATGAGATCAACGAGGTAAAAACAACCGATGACTCTCCCTGCGCGGAACATCTATCCGAAGTGGATTTCAAGACAACCTTGGAATGCTCAGAGCCGGAGGCTCAAGAGGCTGACTTATCATTGATGCACAAGCAGTTACAGAAGCTTCTTTATGAGGAAGAAGGATGGGACTGTGACTTCACTCGTGCAGGCGGGGAGGATAAGAGTTTAGCAGCTGGGCCTGACCCTGCCAAGGAGGCTGAAGGGCTGAACGTTACTGGAGATGGAAGCGCCGGCCATCAGCCCGTGCCAGGACATTTAACGGAAGATAATCAGCTTGTCACCGAATTGGCAACCGCGCTCGAAACAGTAACAGAAGACTACACGGATTGCGACAGCCTGCTGAGAACAGATGAAACGTGCAGCAATGCATCTGTGGGCAAGAGCTCTCTTGCGCTACCTGTAGAAACAGATGTTGCATGTCTAAGTGCCGCCTTTGGACACGGCACAGAAAAGCCATCTGTCCCTCTTTCACATGGCAATCTCTTTGACACAGAAATATATCTGGACGATGACCAAAGGCGGACACAGTCAGGCAATAAAGGGCCTGTTCAAATGCCAGCCTCTCGGGAAGGAAAGATTACGACGGATAATGCATTCTCATCTCCTGCTGCAGAATCTCCGTTCGGGTTTACACAAGCCCAGAACAGTCCTTTAAAATGTGGCCAAGAAATGCTAATAGAGGGACCCGCTTTTTACCTTGGCCCGTCACTTTATACCAAACCAGATGTTCGTTGTGGAGAGGACGCCATTGCAAAGCAATCCAATGAGAGCCCTGCTAAAAACTCCCACGTTATACTGTGCCAATCAAGAATAAAAGACGGTGCTAATCTCCCTGAGCTTTTGCCAAAAGAAGATTCACCCAGTAATTTTTCTGGCAAAAATGTGGAACAATTTACTCGTGAAGGACACTCATCAGTTATGGGAGTTGATAAAAGCACCAAAGAGAAATTTCAGGAGAAAAGAATAGAGTTAGACATGAATGCCCAAAGTGACAGTAATTGTGGCATTCATCATGTTTTGACAAGTAATGATAGTGACAATTTCCACACTATACCTGATGCGGGGAATTATAGCTACCACATGCACGAACATAACTCAGTGATAGTCATTGCCTCTATAGCAGATTGGGATGGGCCGGAAGATGCTGACATAAAGGAAGCGGTGCTCAAAGCATCATACAAAGGTAAATTCCGATCGGAAGTTCTGCTGGGAAGCAAGAAGGTTGAGGAAAACATGGTTAACCACAAAAGCAGGGACTGTAGAGCAACAGCAGAACAAACTGCTCCAGAATCAGACACCGTCTTGGAGAGACCACTGCCAAACACTCAACAAAGAACGTCAGGGGGGAAATCTAGCATCGCCGATGATGTTCGTGCAATTGAGAAAGGAGCGGGAACGCACATTACAGGCTTCACACCCGATCCTGGAAATGCAGTAGCCAGCATAATGGGGAATGAGTGTAGCGGTTCAGGTCAGGAGGAAAGTCGGGGTGCTAGCAATATAGTAAGCATGGTTGGCAGTCAAGAGGGGAATCAAGAAGACGTGAATGAAGAGCGCGGCTTGAAAGCCTTAGGGGTAGAATCCTTTAGGGCCGAAAGTCTAATGCCAGCTGAGCACAATAAGGCGGAGAAGGTCGTGAGGGGACAGACGCCTCAGCAGAGGCAGGATCCCTATGAAAGGACGGAAGAAGAAAAGAGGAGCCACATGGTCCAGTACGAGAGAGATCCTGGGCAAAGAGGAATATCTCTTGCTTGTGACTACGAAGAAGCTGAAGTGGAGCCTTACATGCGAGCGCTGGTGGATTCCAAAGATCAGGTACCTTCTTGGCTCGATAGCATCGAACTGGAGCAGGAAGAGCAACAAAAACTGAAAGAAGAAAAACAGACCCAGGTAGCCCCTTGTGATGGAAGGGATAACGGGGGACACGAAGAGTCCCTCAAGTGTGAACTGGAGGAAGTGGAAGTCGAGCCTTATATGAAGGCACTCACGACTTCAGAAGAAATTCATTCCTGGCACGAAAGCATAAACTATCTGTATCCTTCCGGTGAGCAAACTGGGGTGTCCATCAGAGCATGCGCAGGGGCATCTGCAAGCCCCAGTCGAGCTGGCGCATCCACAGCAGATAAGAGTAAAAACCTAAAGATGTCAGAGCACAGGATGGAGGCCTCGGTCAACGTTGCATCCGGTTCCTCTGAGAAACCCAAACTCTCCAAGGCAGCCTGGGCCCACAGCAGCCCCGAGGACGTGAAGCGCAAGCAAGAAACCGTGAAGAAGAAGATGGTGCCGAAGGTGCAGGTGAAGAAGCCGCGCCTCGACGCAAAAGAAAATGCTTGCAGCAGCGTCGGCTGTCTTAAAAAAGCCTCCAAAGTGGAGACAAGCCAGAAGGAAGATAAGAGAGGGCAGCGGAAAATGCCTTCGGAAAAAGACAGCAAAGGTAAGCTCCAAAAAAGATTTTCCAGTTATATAGTTGTCCGGGGATGAGGAACTTCCCAGACTTGCCAGAGAGCTGTTCCAAGGCAGAAGAGAGTTTGAGCACCACGCAGGGACCCTGTCCCTTTAAAGAAATGCCGCTGATGGTGTAGGGTTGCCAGCTCCTCCCTGTAGTATAGCCAGGAGATCCTAAGATTGCCTGGCAGCCAGAAGTTCTAGCACTTTTAGCATTATGAACCACTAGGTGGTGAGCTAGACTTGTTTTTAAGGCGAGAGACATTTCAGAGGTGGTTTGCTGTTGCTTGCCTCTGTGACACAGCCCTGGTATTCCGTGGAGGTCACCCATCCAAATACTAGCCAGGGCCGATCCTGCTTAGCTTCCGAGATCCGATGAGAAGGGGCTAGCCTGGGTTATCCAGGTCCTGGAGAAAATGGATGCTATGGAGGGGGGACTTCATGGCATTGTACCCTGCTGAGGTCCCTGACCTCCCCAGGCTCCATCCCCAAATCTCCAGGAGTTTCCCATCCTGGTGCTGGCAACCCTATACCCCTCAGCCCCCACCGGTGACATGGCAACCCAGCACCCTGCATACATCAACGAACCTCTAGCAGCATCTGTCCCAGGCCCAGGGAAACTCTTTCTTGGCCTCCCTCCAAAGCTAGTGATTGAAACGGAGATCTTACTCATGCAGAGCATGAACCATAAGCTTGAGTTATGAACACTTCCCAATTCAATGTTTGGTTACTGAAGACTAAGTGCTTCTGTTATGCGACATCCTTGATTCCACGAAATGGCTGCCATGGCAAATTAAGACATAACAACATAAGATAAGCCAATGTTGGATCAGGTCAATGGCCCATCCAGTCCAACACTCTGGTCAAATCTACATTTGCATTTTTAAATCAGTTTCGTGCTCCTGTGACGCCGTCAAACATAGAAAAAGACAGTGTCACAGCAGCACGAAACTGATTTAAAGATGCAAATGCAGCACAAAACTGATTTAAAAATGCAAATGTAGTTTCAGCCTCGGTCACACAGTGGCCAAAAATACCAGGCGCCATCAGGAGGTCCAGCAGTGGGGCCAGGACACTAGAAGCCCTCCCACTGTTGCCCCTCCCCAAGCACCAAGAATACAGAGCATCACTTGCCCCAGACCAAGAGTTCCTATCTATACCTTCTGGCTAATAGCCACTGATGGACATCTGCTCCAGATGTTTATCTAATTCCCTCTTGAAGCTGTCCATGCTTGTAGCCACCACCACCTCCTGTGGCAGTGAATTCCAAGTGTTAATCACTCTTTGGGTGAAGAAATACTTCCTTTTATCCGTTCTCACCCGACTGCTCAGCAATTTCATTGAGTGCCCACGAGTTCTTATATTGTGTATAGCTTTTGTTACCTCCCCACTACCAGTTCTTTTTGTCAGCTGGTACTTAATAGCTATCTCCTCCTCTGACCATGCAAATTGCTCTCTTTTTTAAAATTAAAGAAAACATAAATACTGTGGTTTGAAAGAAAATGAAACTATATAATAACTATCACCTTCTCTGACCATGCAGATTGGCATTTTTTAAATGAAAGGAAACATAGATACTTTGATCTGAAAGAAAATGAAACTATATTGAGCCGTATGTGGATTTATATCGAAGGACTCTGACTTAACTTGTCTCCACACAGAAGAGCTTCATTTGAGAACAGGGCAAAATGAGAATTTAGAGCAGAAATATGGGTGCTTATTCCTGGAACCCATGTTCCGTGCCACAGTTCACACCTAAAAGATAGAAGTGAATATCAATGCAAAAGAGATTATTAAAAAAGATTACGGGTCTTTTCACATGGAAGTTTTCCTGCAGTTTGGATGCTGATCTGCGATATTTTTTTCACCAAGCTCATATTCCATCTGTTGTCTTTCCATATTTTTCTGGTTGTTTCTCCGTGCTTTCTCGAACCATCTTTGATGGATGCGATTTAAGAAGAGAGAGAGAGCAGGGAACCCCAGGGTGCACACTGACACCTCTCCTAGTGCCCACTGGAAATGGGCGTGGCCAGGTGGCTCTTTTCCCCAGCTAGTCTTCTGACTGGCTGTTTGAGATTTGATTGGCCGTGCAGGTTTTTTAAAACATGGCTTCAGGAGCCACTGCCGTCTGCCACCTCAACACATGATCTTCATCGTGTGACTGAAAGTAAGCTTCAGCAGCCATTTAAGATTGATCGATCAGCCTCCAGGAACACCTCCTTTAAAAAAATGTCATCTCTAAAATGATCTTGAGGGTCTCCTGTGTATTTCGCTGTGCTCACTAAGTGATGTGCTTTTTTGTTTTAATTTCAAGCCCCCAAACTGCTGAAAAAAATCCAAGCAGAATTGTTCCCCGATTTCTCTGGAAATATCAAATTATGCTGTCAGTTTGTTGAGATTCATGAAGACGCAACTATTACGTGGACGAAAGACTCTCAGCTCCTTGCTCGAGTGCAGAGAAGGTAAGGAGAATAAATGCGAGAAACTTATTTTGGCCCCGGTCATACGGGCCAGAAAACGCGGGGAGAGGCGTGGCAGTTTGCCCCGGAGCTAAATAAGGCGCGGTAGCCCGATCTCACGGACCACCGGGTTGCCACGCTCCAGCTCTGCGCTGCGATCACACCGCGCTGCTGTAGCGCAGCAAAACAGCAGCACAGCAGACCACGCAAGTGCGAAGTGCGCATGCGCCGTTGGGGGGGCGGGCCGCTGTCGGTGACTTGTGTGTGCACATGCGCTGTCCAGCGTTGGTGCGCATCCCAGGGAAACTTACAACATCCGGAAACCCCGGGGGCATGGGCGGGCGTCGGAAGCCGCGGGATACCGGCGCTCCCGCGATCAGACGCCAGCCTTTGCCCCGGGGTTTCAAGAAACTAGTACCTCGGACCTACTAGTTTTTTACTCCACGTTTTCGGAGGGAAGCCGCGGGTTGGCCACGGGAGCACTACGCCTCCCAGATGTGCTTGTATGAAGGCGCACGGAAAGTCTGCAGGGCTCCCGTGCCTTCAGCAGGGCAAATGCTCAGTGTGGACGGGGCCATGACTTAGTTATTCGTCTGTTTGCCAACAGGTTCCATGTGTTGTCCAATAACATGCCTGAAGGAAAAGAAGGGCAGAGATTATAGGAGAGACAATATACTTTGCAATGCCTTTTAAAAAGGAGGGGGTCATATATTCTGTGATCATTTTTAAAAGGGAGGAAGATTTTATATATTCTTTGTTCACAAGTCTGAGAATGATGTCAATGAAGTCTTAAAATGGCAAATAATCCTGAAGGCAGCCGAAGGAGAACATATTCTTAGAAGAATAAAGGCCTTCAATTGCCCTCAGATTTACAGAGCTCTTAATAATTCAGGTTCTGATCCTCAGAAATGTCTTGTTCCAACTCCTCCCCTATATATATCAGGGCTGGGTTGTAGGCCACCTTAAAGAAAAAGAGTAGGTTTTTATACCCGCTTTTCTCTACCTTAAGAAGTCTCAAAGTGGCTTATAAACTCTCTCATTCCCTTCCTCTCCCTGCAGCAGGCAAATTGTGAGGTAGGTGGGGCTGAGAAAGTTCTGAGAGGACTGTGACTGGCCCAAGGTCACCCAGCAGGCTTCACGAGGAGTAGTAGTGGGGAATCAAACCCAGTTCTCCAGATTAAAGTCCACCACTCTTAACCACTACTTCACGTTGGCTAAACGGAAGAGTGCCAGGAATACATAGGAACACGTGAAGCTTTTGTGCAAAAAGGGATTGGGGTTTTTTTTTTATTAAATCTCTACGTTTAAAAAAAGTTTATTTTAAAAAATACTGTTCTTTTAGGAGGACACCTGTACAACACGAAAATCAAGAAAAGTAAAATCTTTTTTACAAATTGAAAATACAGAATTTAAAATACTGTTTTGGCACTAAAAAAGGTTAGTTTTAGAGCTGGCTTTTAAAAAACAAAATATTCCTAAATCCCAGAAGTAGATATTTGCATGATGGTACATTATCCACATCATGAAATCCTCCAGACTTGGCTGGAAGAGAAGTTGAGTGGAACCTGAGGCATGGCAAAATCAGCTAATCCCTGCCACTTTGGGGCTTTCGATTCTGCTGTTTGTGGATTGAGGGGACTTCACTCTATCATCAGTTTGTGTTCTGAAGAAAATAATTTACAAATGAGAGTTCTTTCAGCAGAACCATTGAACAACAAATAAATCAGGAATGGACACGTTAACAGATAAAAGAATATGTCTTTGAGAGATGAGCCGTCGGCATTCCATTCCGTTCACACAAATTGGTAACCTGACAGCTGCAGGTATTGGGAACATGCCAGATGCCCACAATGCACTCTGATACGTGCTCTTGACTGGAGGGTTACCTGGTCCTCCCTGATGACTGGTGGAGTGGGCAGGACGAGTTGCCAGATCCGGGTTGGGGAATTCCTGGAGATTTGGGGGTGGAGCCTGGGGAGGACAGGGACCTCAGTGGGGTACAATACCATAGAGTCCACCCTCCAAAACATCCATTTTAACTCCAGGGAAACTGAAATCTGTAGCCTGGAGATGAGCTGTAATTCCAGAGCATCCTCAGGTCCCATCTGCAGGCTAGCATCCCTCTTGCCATCTCACGTGAATTTGGCAATATGTGGATTTTACGTGTGTGTACAGTTTCCAGTTGCATGAACTAGACATGTGGAAAATCAGGGTTCGGGTTCATGTGAGAGCCAGTCTGGTATAGTGGTTAAGTGTGTGGACTCTAATCTGGGAGAACAGGGTTTGATTCCCCACGCCTCCACATGCACCTGCTGATGTGACCTTGGGTCAGTCACAAGCTCTGGCACAGCTGTTCCTGAAAGAGCAGTTTGTGTTAGAGTTCTCTCAGCCCCACCTACCTCACAGGGTATCTGTTGTGGGGAGGGGAAGGGAAAGGAGTTTGTAAGCTGCTCTGAGACTTAAAAGTGAAGGGCGGGGTATAAATCCAATCCTCCTCCTCCTCCTCCTCCTCCTCCTCCTCCTCCTCCTCTTCTTCTTCTTCTTCTTCTTCTTCTTCTTCTTCTTCTTCTTCCTTCTTCTTCTTCTTCTTCTTCTTCTTCTTCTTCTTCTTCTTCTTCTTCTTCTTCTTCTTCTTCTTCGTCTGCACAGAAACTCCATACAATGCCTGATTCACATGAGGAGGCAACCTACCTGACCAGCAGACTCCTGGTTTGCATGCGCAGAATGAGTTGTGTAACATCTGCAGAGGGTGGTATTCTTTCCAATGCTTCATAGATCTTTTCAAATGCAAACTTCTCTTCTAGTGCAGGAGATGAGTTTCCCGTATCCTTGGCAATAGTTCAAGCTGGTAAGAAAGATCAAGGACTGTATTGCTGCTGCTTGAAGAACAGGTATGGAAAGGCCACTACGGATTTCAACCTGACCTTAGAAGGTAATGGCTAATGTCTTGTCTCTTCACTGCAAAGAGCTACTGAAGGTGCCTTGTTGTTGACTGAATCATTACCATATTGCTTTCCATCTCTTTGCAGTCCTGGAACATCTTTCAAGTTTTCAAGATGTTGAAGGTAAGTCCTTTCAGAATTTCCCAGGGTGAATTGTGCGAAGTCATAGTCACACCAGAAGAAGCCCTTAAAAGTGGGCCATTAAAGACATGCCATTAAAACAAGTCTTAGAAAACAAGCCACAGAACAGCCCTCTGGCTTCGAAACAGACCATGAAATGGCTTTTAAAAAGATGGAATATCTCAGTGAAAAGCCTGGGTAAAAAGAAATGTTTTGGCCTGGAAAATCAGGTAGATATCAGGTGACCTTCAAAGGAGAGAATGTTTCAAAGATAAGGTGCCACCACTGGAAAAGCCCTGCCTTTGGTCGTAGGTGGGGACACACATGTCCACAGCTTTTACGAATTTTTCAGGTTTCCCCATGAGTTAGATCCAGACTTTGCTCACTCGGAGCTCTGACTCCATCCCCAAGCATGAGGCCAAAGAGGTCTGGTGGGGGACAGAGTTGGCCTTAAATACCCACCTGCCTCCACCCCGGTATTGATATCATGATGCTGGCATCTCACATCACTGCGTCCCTTTCTGGGGGAGGCAAATCAGCCCCCACTGGCATGTACCATAAGGTTCCGTGGGTGGGTGGAAACCCTGACTTATGATGTCAGTCCTGAAACACATAAGAACATAAGAGAAGCCAATGCTGGATCAGGCCAATGGCCCATCCAGTCCAACACTGTGTCACACAGTGGCCAAAAATACCAGGCGCCATCCGGAGGTCCAACAGTGGGGCCAGGACACTAGAAGCCCTCCCACTGTTGCCCCCCAAGTTCCATGAAGTGGTATAAAGAAGCAATAGTATATTCAAACATATGCAGAGTGTCTTCCAGTCATTACTGAGCAACCTTATCCCAAGGGAGCTTCATAGAATCACAGAATCACAGAGTTGGAAGGGTCTCTACAGGCCATCTACTCCAACCCCTTGCTCAGTGCAGGATCAGCCTAGACCAGGGCTATTTTTGGGCAGGAACACACAGGAATGGAGATCCGGCTGGCTCCCATGTTGACCATGCCCAGCAGGAACTCATTAGCATAATAGGCCACACCCAACAGCAGAGACTCATTAGGATTGGCTACATTAGGGGTGTGTGGCCTGACATGCAAAAGAGTTCCTGCTACAAAACAAGCCCTGGGTTTTGACAACAAACAAGGTAAACAGAATAAGAAGCAAAAGGTGGGTGGGGCTGGATGACCACACTTCTGGCAACATGGGGCTGTGGCCTAAAATGCTAATGAGCCGCACTGTCCTGGGCGTGGCCTAATATGCTAATGAGTTTCTGCTGATGGGTGTGGCCTTTTATGCTAATGAGTTCCTGCTGAGCTTTTCTACAAAAAAGCCCTGATCATCGTCAACAGCCTAATATAACCCAGACTTATAATATTAGCTGGATGTTGCCTTGGGGGGGTTATTAGCCTAATATACTAATATGCTAATGAGTTTCTGCTGATAGGTGTGGCCTATTATGCTAATGAGTCCGTGCTGGGCTTTTTCTACAAAAAAAGCCCTGGCCTAGAGTATGCCTGACAAGGGCTTGTCCAGCCACTGCTTAAAGACTGCCAGGGAGGGGGAGCTCACCACCTCCCTAGGCAGCTGATTCCACTGTTGAACCACTCTTACTCTTAAAAAGTTTCTCCTAAGATCCAGCCGGTACTTTCCAGCCCTTAATTTAAACCCATAATTGAGAGTCCTATTCTCTGTTGCCAACAGGAACAGCTCCCTGCTTTAAGTGACAGCCCTTCAGATATTTAAAGAGAGCAATCATGTCCCCCGTCAGCTTCCTCTTCTCCAGACTAAACGTTCCCACGTCCCTCAGCCTTTCCTCGTAGGGCTCAGTCTCCAGACCCCCAATCATCATTATCGCTCTCCTCTGCACCTGCTCCATTCTGTCCCCATCCTTTTTGAAGTGAGGCCTCCAGAACTGCACACAAGTACTCCAGGTGTGGCCTGACCAATGCACTGTTACTGCGTAGAACTCGTCACTCATCTGCATCCCTCTAGGGGTCCACTTTTGGTGGCTTCTTTGCACGTGGCACCCTTGATTTCCTATATGAAAAACTCATGGCTCTTGGCAATTTGATTCACAGCGGACAAAACTCTGTTTGCATTGAAGGGGGTTCCCATCACGGACTCAGATGAAAAGAAATAAATAGAACCGAAGCCTGCTTTGAGGCATGTATTCCCAACACTTTAGGCAGTCTTTGACCAGGCTTGTGTCATAACATGATCCAGCAAGAACGATAAGAAATTCAGATGCCAGGTGCTTCTCACTACCCATGAGTGTTGGCCTGACTTTCTTAATAACCATAGCATGTAATTAACCATAGATAATGTTTTGCCAGAAGGTTTTGGCAGATGTATTGTGGTCTAGTTCACCCAGTCGACCGGGTGGTCTGATTTGCTTTGACTCACAAAGAAGCAGAATTACTCACTCTATTAGAGCACTCCATTAGACCAGGTGCACATTTTTTTTCCTTTATTCACCAAGAATGCCAATTTATATGCCTTTGCTAGTCAGACCTGATGCTCAGATGGAATGGTGGAGAAGGCTGCTGTCACACACACACACTAAATAATCCACTTCTGTTCCACTTTCAGTGCACTTTCCAACTGGATTTTACTGTGTGAACTGGAAAAAACCAGTTGGAAGGTGCATTGAAAGTGGATCCAAAGTGGATTATTTAGTGTGTGTGACCGCAGCCGAAGAGGAGTTGTTCAGTGGGCCTGAGAGGTGATGCTGAAATAGTACAGGACTCCAGTAACAATGAAGGAAATGTGTTTGTCATGGAAAGACAGGTGTTTGAAATATAACAGCCCTGAGGCAGATTAAAAAGCTTTTTACTTGCCCTGACCTGGATAGCCCAGGCAAGCCTAATCTCATCAGATCTTGGAAGGTAAGCAGGGCCCACCCTGGTAAGTACTTGGATGGGAGACCTCCAGAGAATACCAGGGCTGGGAGGCCAGAGGCAGGCTATCAAGCCACTTCTCTGGACGTTCTCCGTGCCCCAGTAGGAGTCACCAGCGGTCACCACGACTTCCAGGCATGGGCACATACACACAAAAAGTGAAAAAAAAAATTAAAAAGATTTTCGCTTAAACTATGGATATAACAAATCTGAGAACTTTTGGAAAGACTGATCAGTATTGTCAATTAGTGTTAGTAATTAGAACTGATCGGTATTATTAAAAGAAACAGCAGGACCCTGTTGTTCACTGAACCCTTTTAGAATATACCAAAGATGGAGGAAGAGGAAGGAGGAAGGGGAAGAGGAAGAGGAGGAGGAGGAGGAGGAGGAGGAGGAGGAGGAGGAGGAGGAGGAGAAGGAGAAGGAGAAGGAGAAATGTGCATTGCGACTCTGGACTTCCTTAACATAACATAAGAACATAAGAACATAAGAGAAGCCAATGATGAATCAGGCCAATGGCCCATCCAGTCCAACACTCCGTCACACAGCGGCCAAAATATTCCTTGATCTCCCATCCAAGTACTCACCAGGGCCAACCCTGCTTAGCTCCCAAGGTCTGGCGAGAGTGGGCTAGCTTGGGGCTTCCTCTCAGAAAATGCACAGTATTGAGCAGCTAGTTAGATATAGGGCTGCAAAAGAAGGCAAAATGTCTTTCGTTCCTAGTGTTTTCAAATGATGAGAACAATAGATGTTGACGAATGGTTTCTCCTAACGAATTCATGGGTGACCCAGTTCAGATTTGTTACTACCAGGGCTCTTTTTGTAGCAGGAAGTCCTTTGCATATTAGGCGACACACCCCTAATGTAGCCAATCCTCCAAGAGCTTACAGAGCTCTTCTTACGGGGACTACCATAAGCTCTTGGAGGATTGGCTACATTAGGGGTGTGGCACCTAATATGCAAAGGACTTCCTGCTACAAAAAGAGCCCTGGTTACTACTGTAAAGTTTCATTCTGTTTGTCCTAATGTAATGTCGCAGCATAAACTAAGCAGGGGAAAGGAGGGGGGGGGAGTAACGGTGCAGAAGAGGTCACGGTTTCCATCATAGCTTTGGGCCTTAAACCAGTGAGAGCTTCATGCCTTGAAACCAGCATTTCAAAGAATAATCCCGGCATTCTGTTTTGTACAATATTTGTTTTTACGGTCATTAATCAGCAATTGCTTTTAATGACAAAATCCCGACAGATTTGCCGCCGAGCTCCGCCGAGGTTATTAAGACACCCTCAAACCCCCCCTCCCCCGCCAGTATGCTTTCAGGCAGATTACATGCCTCGTTTCTCCCGTCATTTAGTTATGCTAGTATTTGGTATGCTTAGCTGAACAGCAATTGTCTGAATATCAGAATTACCATTATCTTCCTCTGCTTATGAGAGGTGCCGGAACAAGCCAGCGACTGGGGCCTCTTCAAGTCATGGTACCGGTTTCACAAACAACTGTGTATCTGAATATAATTTCCTTCCCAAGGAGCATGGGGGGGGCGTTAATATGAAAAACAAAGGCAGCAATGGAGAGCCCCGGGCCATGACTAGAATTAGGGTTGCCAGCTCCAGGTGGGGAAATATCTGAGATTTTGGGGGTGGAGCCTGAGGAGGGCAGGGTTTGGGGAGGGGAGGTGCTTCGATGGGATATAAGGCCATAGAAGCCACCTTCCAAAGAGGCCATTTTATCCAGGTGATCTGAGTTCTGTCACCTGGAGATCAGTTGTAATAGTGGGAGAACTCCAGCCAGTATCAGGAGGTCAGGAACCCTAGCTCCAATGATTGTCATAGCCCAGCTGGTCTCGCAGGCTCCAAGTCCAAGCCCAGGTCACGCAGGCAGGAGCAGGTCAAAGGAATGTTCATAGCATAGTCCAAGGTCAGTTGTTACAGTCAGAGAGAGTCCAAAAGCAGAATTGAGCTGGTCCAAGAGTCACAGAAGTAGAGCAGAGTCAGGAATTGTGGTCGCAGGATTCATTGTGAGGTGACAGGTTGCTTCCACAAGTTGGCAACAGCTCACACCCACCTTTATGTAGCTTTTCCCTAATTAGTCTTATCTGCAGCTGGCAAGTTAGCCGGGCTCCTGTAATGACTCATCTTGTAGCTGTCAATGGGCCATTAACATTTTACTCTGTCTGCATTCTTGCAATTGCCTTCTGATCTTGGCCCTTCTTCTTTCTATGAGTGGGGGAGGGGAATCTGGGGGGGTCGTGAGTGCCTCCGGAGGTACTCGCCCCCTGACTTCAGCCGGCTCAATGTTACCTGACTGGAATTCCTGAGTGTCCTCTAGTCTGAAGTCATCTTTCGCCACACTGGACCCAGGCTCGGCTTCTGAGGAGTCCTCACTCACACTGGGCTCCAGTTGCCAATCAGACTGGTCAGGCTGCAAGTCAGACTGGTCCCCACCCAGGCTGGGCTCAGGCAGCAAGACAGAGGCCGAACCTTCATCTAGCATTTGCCCCGCTGTCTTACCAAACCCACACTGGAACAGAAATACCCGTCTACATTGCATGCCACTTTCACTTTGACTGATTGTCGGATTTTATGGCAGCGTCCAGACTGCATGCCGCTTTCATTTCGTTTGATCTCTGGTTTTACGGTGGCTGTCTGCATAGATTTGTGGCCGTTTTATGGCTATGCAGGGGTGACTCTGCAGTCAGTACGGTGTTGGACTGGGGTATTTGAATGTGGTGCATCTTTTTCTGTTCCAGTGTGGGTTTGGGACAACAACGGAGCAAATGCTAGGTGCAGGATGGGCCTGAGTCTGGCTGTACCTCAGGCTGAGGCTGGTCCGTGACGATGATATGCAGAAACTGAATGGAGAGCAGAACATGGTGTCGAAAACTGATGCCGTCTTCTGTGCTCTCACTGATGATGGGATTACCAGCTCCGGGGTGGGAAACATCTGGAGATTTTTAAGGGGTGGAGGCCGAGGAGGGCGGGGTTTGGGGAGGGGAGGGACTTCGATGGGTTATAATGCCATGGAGCCCACCTTCCAAAGCAGCCGGTTTCACCAGGCGAACTGATCTCTTGCCTGGAGATTAGTTCTAATCTCAGGAGATCTCCAGCCACCACCTGGAGGCTGGCAACTGTAACTGAAGAGGATATCAGTTTTTGGCACTGGATTCATTGGGTACGGTTGTTAATGCAGTACTCATGTATTTTGCACAGTGCACCAGCCACAGTCCCAGACAGGGCCAGCCCAAGGGTTTTTTGCACCCTAGGCGGGGCTACTTTCTGGCGCCCTCCCTGTGTGTGACCAATTACAGCATTGCCAACCTCCAGGCAGGGCCTGGAGAGAAGGAACCTCCTCCTGCTCCTGCGGGGCGCACCGGTAAGCCAGGGGAAGGGGCGGGGGGGCCTTTTGGCACCCCTGAGGGCCGGCGCACTCTAGGTGAACGCCTAGTTCGCCTAGTGAGCAAGCCGGCCCTGGTCACAGAATTCGCTGCCTCCTCCTGCCATACTCGAGTAAGGGCACTGTTATGTATTTAAGGATGGAAAGGCTCAGTACTGGAGGCAGTAGGGGTCATAAGAACTGTGTTTATTGGAACACAACAGCCATCAAACAGAACAGGCCACAACAAGGTCTCGGTAACGCTAACTCCTCCTCCAGTTATGGACATAAGACCAGAGCCTCTCCTTTCTAGTGAGCCGCTGGGAGTTGTCCTTCAATCAACAGTACCAATGTACCAGAGGCACTATATCCCCTTCCTCCTTCAGGGGCAGATAGTGTTGCTCCGCCACATTAGCCATGGCCAATGTTCCCTCTAAGCCATGGAGTCTTGTGAGCAAAAATTCTACTTTGTGGGCTACTGGCATTAAAGTTGTGAGTGAGTGATTTGGCTACTGCATACATTAGTTTGCTCTGGAGCCATCCTTCCTGAGCTGAAGACAAAAATATGTGAGCTGGAGGCTCAAAAACTGTGAGCTAGCTCACACTAACTCAGCTTAGAGGGAACACTGGCCACGGTTGGTCTGAGTGAGCACACAGGAGCCTGCCTGTTCCACTTTCAATTTGACCTTCTTCCCCATAAGAAAATTAAGAAGAGCCCTTCTGGATCAGGCCAGTGGCCCATCTAGTCCAGCATCCTGTCTCACACAGTGACCAACCAGTTCCTCTGGAGGGCCAACAACAGGGCATAGAAGCCAAGGCCTTCTCCTGATCTTCCCTCCTGGTTCTGGGATTCAGAGATTTAGTGATAGGGTTGCCACCTTCCAGGTGGCACCTGGAGATCTAACGCTATTACAGTTGATCTCCAGATGACCAAGATCAGTTCCCCCTGGAGAAAATGGCTGTTTTGGATGGTTGTCTCTGTCATGTTATATCCTGCTGAGGTTCCCCCAACCCTCCAAGCTCTACCCCCAACTCAGAGCTGGCAACCCTACGAATGTGGAAGTTGCCCTCAGTCACCATGCCTAGTAACCATTGATAGAACTATGCTCCATGAATCTATCCAATCCCCCTTTAAAGCTGTTTATTCCTGTGGCCATCACTACATCCCCTGGCAGCGAATCCCCTTTCCATCACAATCCCCCTTCCAACCTAGTTGGTTGCTCTCTCCCCCTTTTCTAAATTGCTTCCTCTTTTCAACAGACAACACAGGTATACATATTTTTGCACACACCTTTATTGAGCAGAATGACGCTTCTTTGGGATTTTTAAATACATATATATATATATTTGTAGGCTTGGAAGACATTGAATTCTTGCAGCTTATGTTCAGAGAAGACTTCATCTGTGATAGTTACTTCAGTAACAGCCTGCACGGGAGAATCACAACGGAAGAGTTGCATTTTGGGGAAGGAGTACACCGGAAGGCTTTTCGGAGCAAAGTCATGCAGGGCTTGGTGCCGGTGTTTAGCCCTGGTCACCCCTGTGTCCTGAAAGTGCACAACGCCATCGCCTATGGGACCAAGAACAACGATGAACTCGTTACAAAGAATTACACATTGGCGATGCAGGTAAATGCGTGCTGCATCGCTTACTCAACGGGGCTCGTGGGGCACGGGCTGCCTTTTGAACGCTGATACCGCCCGCTGCATTAATGCTTTTTCATTTCTCACCATTCCTCTGCGCTCTCTTTTATCCAGGAGTGCTACATTCAGAACACGGCAAGAGAATATGCCAAGATATATGCTGCGGAAGCCGAACAATTAGAAGGCTTTGGGGAGGTGCCGGAGTGAGTGGATGTTTTAATTTTGGGGTGCGGTGGCTGTAAGGAGGGTGCGGTGGAGACATTTGAGAAATGTAATGCAACTATATTGTGCAGCAATGGGATATTTATTGTTAAGTACATTTTTGGGGGGCTTGGCATTCCTCCAAGAAGGAGCTGCAGTGGCTCAAGTGGTCAAGGCGCTGAACTGCAGGCTGTGGAAGGTCAGTAGTTCAGCAGTTCGAGACCTGAGTGTGCCACATGACGGAGTGAGCTCCTGTCTCTAGTTCCAGCTCCTGCCAATCTAGCAGTTTGAAAGCAAGAAACTGCAAGTAGATAAATAGGTACCACTTCGGTGGGAAGGTAACAGCGTTTTGTGCGCCTTGGTGTTTAGTCATGCCGGCCACATGACCACAGAAACATCTTCAGACAGCGCTGGCTCTTCAGCTTTGAAACGGAGATGAGCACCGCAACCCTAGAGTCAGATTCGACTGGCTTTCGAGCAAGGGAACCTTTACCTTTACCTTTTTTATTCCTCCAAGAAGCTCCAAGGTGGCATAGATTGTTCTCCCATCTTCAGGAGTGGATCGGCCATTACGGCCACGAGGAACAGTCAGTGTGGGCTTATGGCCTTGGCTAGTGTTGCCAACCTCCAGGTAGTTATGGAAAAATATGTGACACTGTGTATAATGGATGTACGCTTAACGTAGATCTATTTTGAGCTTCTTATTTTCTTAATTTTTCTATACTATTATATAAATGTTGGTGTCAAGTATTACCAAATGTAGGGTCACCAAAATAATACATCAAAGTGCAGATTTACACAATGTTCAAACATTCTAACAGCACGTTGTCAGTTTCACGACCATTAGTCCCACCCGACTCTAGTAATTTACCGGTATCAAATACAATCTTTTTTCAAGGACAGTGATATACATATAAGAAATAAGGCACAATAAATTCGGGTTGGGACATTCTTAGAGATTTGGGAGTGAAGCCTGGGGAGGGCCGGGTTTGGGGAGGGGTCTGATCTCGGTGGGGTACTATGTCATATAGCCTCAACCCAAAGCAGTCATTTCCTCCAGGGGAACTGATCTCTGTAGCCTGGAGACCAGTTGTACTCTGGGAGATTTCTAGGCCCCACCTGAGGTTGGTAACCCAAGGGGTGGCCCTGGGCAAGCCGTGGGGAAAGTGCTGCAGGGCCTAAGTTGGACAGCGGAAGAAGAAGGAGAGATTGGATTTATACTCCACCCTTCACTACCCAAAGTAGTCTCAGAGTGGCTCCTTTCACTTCCTCTCCCCACAATAGACACCCTGTGAGGTAGGAGGGGCTGAGAGAGCTCTTTCGAGGACTGCCCTTGAGAGAACAGCTCTGAAAGAACTTGTGACTGACCCAAGGTCACACCAGCAGCTGCATGTGGAGGAGTGAGGAATCAAACCCAGTTCTCCCAGATTAGAGTCTGCGCTCCTAACCACTACACCAAACTCGAAATACAGTAGGGGGGTAGGACACAAGTCATTCCAGAGCAGTCCTAGGGGGTCTTCTTTATCCCACTGTGGGGCATCGTCTTCTCCCCCCCTCTGAATAAATTCCCCACAACGACTGTCTGGCTGTGGGGCAAAAGAACCCCCAACCCAACTTGCAGACCGACATTGCACGTAGTTCGGTCCTAAGAGGTCCTTTAGTTCCATAAAACGCCCTTTACAGCATTCCCTTTGCACACTGGTTATTTGACCATCCCACCTACCTCTTCCGTACACCTTAACTTAAAGATCTCATTTTCTTTATTAAAGAGCCACGTTTGGTTCCATCCTGTGCCACCTTTGGCTGTAGAGCCATAGACTGCCCTGCCCAAGTCCAACCACACTACTGTTGAGTTGGGAGAGAAAAACATTGGAAGTGCATGCCAGATTTCACCGTTGACATTAATGGAGCGAAAAGTGCTTAAAGTTGGCTGGATCATAGTTTAATGTTATTGTAACAGCTGTCAAAAACATGGCCACGACCTCTGGCGCACATGTTTCTAACACTCTCCCTACTGCTTCTTGGGTAGGGACTCTGATTGTCATTAGTTATACAATTGCCTTCTTTCCTTTTGCTGTTGAGTGCAGGTGGGTGTGGCTTAATGGTGATCAGCTCGTGACTTTAACCCCAGTCAAGTCGGTTTTACAAAGTGATGTTCCTCGCCCCCATTGTAACATCCAGTCACTTGTGTCATATGGATCTTTCCATCCAGTTCTTTTCAGTGGTGCTGGATGTTTTGTGGTGGTATTTACTTCCCACGAGATCCATATGGGCCACCCAAAGCAATTTTGTCTGGCCACTTGGGGTTCCAAATTTTAACCACTATATACTAGAAAGTTCGTCCACAGCTTCGATCGTAAACAATTTCCATTATACACGTTCCGAGAGAGGGAGATTCCACAGTTTAATGTTACATCTCTCTTTGGCTGATAAACCGTATCCACGGCTTAGTACACCTGCTCCGTAACTGTCGGTCTCTTATTACTAGATGGCGCCAACCGCATTATAGAGTCTGTGCATATGAATATATAAAGCTGCCTTATGCTGAACCAGCCATTGTTCCGGCTCACGATAAGTCTTCTGTGACTGGAAAGGCTCTCCTTATCTTAGTCGGATAAAAGATTTCCCTTCCCCCTGCTACCCTAAGATCCTTAACTGAAGATGCCTCAGCAACCGAGGGAGGGCTGGAGGGTGGCAACAGTGCCTTCCCCTACAGGGAAAATCAAGACACAAAACTGCGCCTGTCGGCCTGTGACTCCCCCTCTTCCAAGGTCATCTCACTTCACATCTCACAGAAGATGAATGCTGCCAGGCAACGGATGTGTGCTGATTGTGCTTGTTCCCCTGGTGTTCCTTGCTGCTTCAACTGCGGCGGCTCACCCAAGTGCCCAGCCACTTCACTGCCTCAGTGTGTGTGTCTGTGGGGGGTGGCTCTCCTGCCTGGGCACGCACTCAGTAGCTTTGCTGCCTCAACAGTAGCAAAGGCAGAAACTCGGTCAATTGCCTAGCCGCCTGTTTTGCTTTCCCAAGGGGAGCAGCCGCTCACCTGCCTGCCAGGTGTAGCGGAATGTTGTCTGTGCCTGTTCAGACAATACCCTTCTAGAGGGGGATTGAAATTCCCCCTCCATTTTTAAAAAAAGCTTTAAGATATTTCTGCAAAACTGGGGTTTCCCCCAAGTTTGCAGGAAAATCTGTTTAGTCTCAGTGTGTGTCAGGCTGCTTAGTCAGGTCACATAACACAGGGCTTCAATAGAAGAATCTGTTTATTGGTGAATTATAACTAAAGACACGTGTACAGCTTGTGTCAGGAATACCCAGGAACAGCCAGGCTCTCTAAACTATAGTGAAATCAAACAACCCGCTAAATGAGCAGAAGTCAATGAGTATAGTTGGCGTGAGCAGGCAAAGCAAGCAGGCAAAGCGGGCAAAACAATCTCAAAGCCGTTGATTCCCAGCAGAGGAGTTCTGCAGTGGAGACACTACAAGGTCAGGAAAATGATAACATACAGACAGTAGAATAGTAATGGTCAGAGGCTGGTAGACTGAGAGCACTCCCCGCACATTCCAAGCCCATGACAGGGCTACCTGACAGTGTGGCCCCGATCTGCGGATCTGGATATCCTCAGATGGGGACCAGACCTCGCTGTTAGTATGTATAGATAAAAAGTGAATGGGAGAAAAACTCCTTCAGAATTCTCCCTTTGTGCCCCAAAAGGCTTTTTTTCTTTCAGTTTTAAAATTAGTTCAGCGCATGAACAGTGAATGTTAAAGGGGGATTGTATTTTTCTTTCTTTCCATTGGAGTGCTGTTCTGTAATGCACAAAGGAAGCAAATTGAAACCCCTCCAAAATTAGCTCTTTCTGTGTCAAAATTACACTTTTTGAAAGGCCCCCCCCAGCACTCCAAGTACTGGTTTTGCAGGTGCTTCTGATAAATTTTTGTTTTGTTTTTAGGTTGCAACAGATGGGTGTGCTTTCCCTGGATTTCCCAATTCTCAGGGTCATAGAAATGTGCATCTATAGGCCTTCTTTAGTGCCCTGGTCACAACATGGTGGGATTCTCTGCCAAGTAACATCTGTGCCCTGCAGGACTTGATGCATTTCCACAGGGCCTGTAAGGCAGAGATGTTCTGCCATGTGTTTGGTTGAGAACGGTCACAATGTCCATCTGGCTGGCACTCTTACCCCTTACCCCTCTGCAAGGTGGTAGTATAATTGGAAGTCTGACCACCATCTGATTAAATTGATACTGAAATTTTATTGTAATTTTAATGTTTTAACTAGTATGCTATAGTTATTTTTATTTATCATTGCACCTCACCTTGAGCCCTGTTTACAGGGAATTGGGTGGTATAAAAATGGAATTAAATAAATTAATTAAATAAACAGCTCCTGACTCCACAGACACTAGAGGAGCTGTAGGTTTTACTCCTTCCACCCTGCTCATAGAAATTCTGATATGTTTGATGGAAGGTTATCAGAGCCTTTGGGGGCTATAGACAGCATATTGTTTTTTGTTATTGTTCTGTCACACAGTTGAGTCCGACTTTTCATGACCCCATGGACCACATCACGCCAGGCCCTCCTGTCTTCTGTTGTGCTCCGGAGTTTGCTTAATTTCTTTCTGTTTTAAAATTAGTTCAGCACATGAACATTCCAATTTTGCTATTTACGATAATTTTATACACATACCTTGTGCTGCAGTGGCCACAGTTGCTTAAACCCCCATAAAGAAAGGGCCAGGCTGGCTTGCATCTCAACAAATGCTGTTATTTCCCTTGAAGTTCTGAGGTAACCCATTAGTTTTCACAAGTGGGTGGCAGAACTAAAAACGGAGGTTGTCTGTGGAAAATGTGAAGGGAAGATGTAAACAACATATCAGACAACAATTCTCTGGGCATGAGTGATGGGTTGAGCTGGTAAGGGAACAACCTAAGGGCATTGTTTAAAAGTCACTGTAGCTGCGTTCCTGTCTATGAAGAAGTTTCTGGAAGTTCCTTGGTGGTGCCACACAATGGACCATTGCTGTGAGAATTTGTTAAAAACATTCTTAGTAACTGTTTGAATAAAATGTCATAGGGCTGACTGCTCCAGGTTGGGGAATTCCTGGAGATTTGCAGGTGGGAGGGCAAAGTTTGATGACAAAAGGGACCTCACTTGGCTATAAACTCCTAGTGTCCTCCCTCCAAAGCAGCTGTTTCTCCAGGAACACTGATCTCTGTTACCCGAAGATCAGTAGTCATTCCAGGAGATTTCTGGGCTCCACACGGAGGCTGGCAAACCTAGTTTCAGAAGTAGAAGAAGGAGAAATAGAAGGAGGAGGAGAAGAAGGAGAAATAGAAGGAGGAGGAGAAGAAGAGATTGGATTTATAACCCGCCGCCCTTCACTACCTGAAGGAGTCTCAGAGCGGCTTGCAAACTCCTTTCCCTTCCCCTCCCCACAACAGACACCCTGTGAGGTAGGTGGGGCTGAGAGAGCTCTGAGAGGACTGCCCTTGAGAAAACAGCTCTGACAGAACTATGGCTTGCCCAAGGTCATCCAGCAGGTACAAGTGGAAGAATGGGGAATCGAACCCGGCTCTCCCAGATTAGAGTCTGCACACTTAACCACTACACCAAACTGGCTCCAGCACCACACTCACTTGGTTTCCCGGCACAAATCTTTCCCCTGGAGTCTATTTATTAAATGCTTCTTCAGGTTGTGAAGGCTTTAGGAAAACCTTTTGTTGGTTTTTGATTCCAGAATCATTCCTATTTTCCTGATCCATCGGCCCAAGAGTAACATCCCTTACGCAACTGTGGAAGAGGAACTCATTGGAGAATTTGTGAAATACTCTGTCAAAGATGGGAAAGAAATCAACTTCATGAGGAGGGACTCGGAACCTGGCCAGAAGTGTTGCACCTTTCAGCACTGGGTATACGAAAGAACCAGCGGCAGTTTGCTCATCACAGATATGCAAGGTACGTCGCTGTTCATTTTGTGGCAGTGTGAGATGCAAGACTGGTGTGGTGCCGTGGCTGCATGAGACAGGAAGTCCTCAGTTCAGGTCTAGGGATGCCAGTTCTGGGTTGGGAAATACATGGTGATTTGGGAGGCGGAGCCTGAGGAGGGCGGGGTTTGGGGAGGGGAGGGCCTTCAACAGGGTATCATGCCATAGAGTCCACCTTCCAAAGCAGCCGTTTCCTCCAGGTGGACCGATCTCTGTTGCCTGGAGATCAGTCATAATCCCAGGGCATCTCCAGCCACCACCTGGAGCATTGGCTTAGCAACCAGTGCTCCCTCTAAGCTGTGGAGTCTTGTGAGCAAAAATTCTACTTTGTGAGCTACTGGCATTAAAGTTGTGAGCAAACGATCTGGCTGCTGCATAAATTAGTTTGCTCTGGAGCCATCCTTCCTGTCACACACAAAATGTGTGAGCCGGAGGCTAAAGAACTGTGAGCTAGCTCACACTAACTCAGCTTAGAGGGAACACTGTTAGCAACCCTGTTCAGGTCTGATCTAGTTGCTCTAGCTGCAAAGAAGGGAAGAGAAAACACAACCTAGAAAGCAGATCAGGTGAATCTGATGGTTAAGAATACAAAAAAAAAGATTACTGTAATAAAAACATGAATAAAATCTCAAAAAAATTAATTCATTCCACTGTAAAACACTCGAAAATAATATCATTTGGAATAAGACTTCTAAATGTTGGGCATCTGGGTTGGTCTGCAGTGGATGAATAAGGTTCAAGGTATCTGGCGAAGGGAGCTTTGTCTGCCAAAAGCTTATACCTTGAAAATCTTGTTAGTCTTTAAGGTGCTACTGGACTTTGTACTTATTGATCTCCCAATAGAGACCAGGGCCCTGCGGGACCCCTTACAGTTCCGCACGGCTTGTAAAACGGAGCTCTTCCACCAGGATTTTGGAGCCACCACCACTGCTAAATATCATCAATAGTTAACAGCAGTAGGATAGACAGCCCTGTGTCCCTGGCATTTTTAACAACGACGGGTGCCAATCACCTCAATGACATTTGAAGGAGATCTAAGAGCCGATCATCTGGAGAGAGAACTGAATAAGGCAACCATCGCTGAAGCGACAACAACCAAGGACAATAATACTAGCACTTATTATGTCATCATTTGGCTGTAGTATTGTTTTAAGTGTTTTAATTGTTTTCACTGTAATTTATGCGCTGTTTTATGTAAGCCGCCCTGAGCTGCCCTCAGCTGGGAGGACAGGGTAGAAACCTGACAAATAAAATAAATAAATATTCTGATTTACCTGATCAGGTTTCATCTAAGCCCTGGCCCATAGAAGGGGGGGCTATTGGGGGCTCTGCCCCCTTCCTTAAAGGGTCAGGGATCCTTTAAATGCTCTTGAGAAGAAGTGTGGAGGTTGCACGCCCCTCTCCCTCCCCTCCTGGAAGATTTAAAGGACCCTTTAGCTGATCAGCGGGGAGCACCCCCTTAGTTATGGCAAATAATGGCAGTGCTACCAGCCCCACCAGAAAAACATTTGCCCCACAAGCCACAAAATCCTGGCTACGGGCCGGTCTAAGCCACAAAATGACCTGGTTCACAGAACAATAAGGGCCTAACTACACACTGCATTTTACCGCAGGCCTTGCAAGGATTTGCATTATCAATGGGCACTTGAGAATTCCCTGTGGGGAACTCGGTTCCCAGGTACATGGAGCCCTCTTTGGATCAGAACCATGTTAAGAGAAGAGGGCTTCAGCCTCCTCACATGTACCCACTCCCACACGCAGCCGGGGAGGGCCTTATTTGCCATAATACAGTAATAAAAGCAATCCAATCAGGTGAGATTTTCCTTTGGCTGGTGAACAAACCTGACCAGGAAACTTTTGTGAAGGAGATAATCTGATCTGCTCTGGCCTGTTAGCATAAGGAGATTTCCTCAGCACCAGAATTGTGCAGAGATACATGATTTAAACCCCTTGCCGACAACCCCCAGGCCACCAATTCAACACCGGCTTTAGAACTTGAATCCTGCTGTTCAAAAGCAGCCCTGACCACAATAGAAAATATGCAGAAAGATTTCTGGATTCTTTCCTTTCCTCCCTCCCCTCTAGGCTATCGCTGTATTCATTTTAAACATGTTACCTACTGGCAAGGGAAAGAAATGTATTATTTTTTGCCTGCTGTGGGAAATCTCTGCTTCCACAATGTGCTATAATATTTAACTGAAGAGACTGATGCAGTAAGAATCTTCTCAGTTAGGCCACCACTAGCAACTGGTCTGAAAAGAGGATAAAATAGCTTTATGTAGGCCTTTAATATACTTGTAATGTTCACTTTTAGCTGGCCTGTTACTCCACTGGGACTCCTTACAAAACGCTCTAGCTTGCATTATTTGACAGCTTTGTAAAAAACTTCTAGTCACGCCTTGCCCTGACCTGGTTGGCCCCTGATCTCATCAGAAGCTAAACAGTGGTCCCGGCATTTGCCCCGCTGAAGATACGGTAGCCCTGCGGGGTTTCCAGGCGGGATCACACAGGCACATCTGGGAGGCGTAGCACTCCTGTGGCCAACACGCAGCTTCCCTCTGAAGATGCAGAATAAAAAACTACCAGGGAAGAAGCACTAGTTTCTGGAAAACCCGGGGCAAAAGCCGGGATCTGATCGCGGGAGCGCCAGTATCCCGCGGCATCCGACGCCCACCCATGTCCTGGAGCAAACTGGATGTTATAAGTTCCCATAGGATGCACACCAACGCCAAATGGCGCATGCGCACACACAAGACACCAACAGCACCCACCCCAACAGCGCATGCACACATTACAACAGCGCGGCTTGTGTGATCGCGCTGCGCCACTTTTTCGCCACGCTGCAGCATCGCGGTGTGATCAGTGCTAAGAACTGGAGCGTGGCAACTCGGCGGACCATGTGATCGGGCTACCGTGCTTTATTTTGCTCCAGGAAGAACAGCCATGCCTCCCCCTGTGTTTTCTGGCCCGTATGACCGGGGCCTGGTTGGTACTTGGATAGGAGACCACCAGAGAAGTCCAGAGTTGCTATGCAGAGGCAGGCAACGGCAAACCATTTCTGAACGCCTCTCACCTTACACCTATCATGTCTCCCCTCAATCATCTCTTTTCTAAACTGAAAAGTCCCAGACTCTTCAGCCTAGGGTTGCCAGATGTTTTCCTCGCCCCAGCAGGGGGATTTGGGGGGCATTCCGGGGATGGGCAGGGATATCATGGTAGAAGTAATTTTTACCATAGAGTTTTTGCTCAAATACCAGGGCTTCACCAGTGACGTGATGCCACCACTTTGTGTGTGTGCTGGAAGTGACGTTGCTGGTGAGGCAAGCCAAGGGCCTCATTTTGCTGCCAGTAAGTCCCCAGCTGGCCACATGATTGGTGCCAGGGAAGAGGGGCCCCTAAGTGGGGGATTCCCCCACCCCCAGTGGAGGCCTAGCAAGTCTAGTGTCACACAAGGAAGTGAACTTATGACCTTCTGTATGCTAAGCAGATGCTCTGCCACTGAGTCACGACCCCACCCCGGCGTCTGTCAACAAAGAGACTAGAATGCAGGCCAAGAAAGTCATTGCTGGATTCTGTCCACAGCCTGCATGAGAGAGCCACTGGAGAGGAGGAGAATTAGCAAGGGGGCTTAGAACCCCCTTCCCTCTCTCCAGACTGAAGCCTTGCGAGCCCTGTGAGGTAACAGGGGCTGGACCGGGGCTGATGGAAGGTCTAGGCAGAGACTCTTCCTCAAGCTCTATGCCCACATCACCGTATGAGGTAAAAAGGGAGCTGTTGGCCCACAACCCCCTCCAGCAACATATCCTACACTTCTTTTCTCCAAGTTCTGCTTCCAGTTCGGTGTAGTGGTTAAGTGTGAGGACTCTAATCTGGGAGAACTGGGTTTGATTCCTCACTCCTCCACTTGCAGCTGCTGGATGACCTTGGGCAAGCCATAGTTCTGACAAGAGTTGTCCTCGAAAGGGCAGTTCTGGAAAGAACTCTCTCAGCCCCTCTTACCTCACAGGGTGTCTGTTGTGGGGAGGGGAAGGGAAAGGAGATTGTAAACCACTCTGAGACTCCGAGTGAAGGGCAAGGTATAAATCCAATCTCCTCCTCCTCCTCCTCCTCCTCCTCTTCCTCTTCTCTGTGTGTTTACTTCTGCACTAGAACATAATCTAAGAGTGAGGGACACTCCTCTGTATGGGCTGGACCCCATCAAAAAGATCCACTCACAGAAAAGGGGGGACAATTCCCCGCTCTTACGGCAACCCTCCAGCTCCTACTTTATGTTGCCCCGAGGTTCCCTGCCCCCCAGCAGCAGAATTTCCAGGGGCATTTGGGGCTGCTTTGAGAGAGGGGAGAATTGTACTTCTGTGCATGGAATGCAGATAGGAACCAACCCTCCACGTCCTTGGTAGCAGAGCAGAGCCAGTAATCCTCAATATTGGAGGCAGCATCTACCAAAAAAAGTGTTGGACGACATCTGTAACCAGCAGCGACGCTGATGAAAACTGCCTTGATATATATTTAAAGCTTTCCTATACATTAATATTTGTGTGTAACATTGCCTTGCTGTTTTTGTTTTGTAGGTGTAGGAATGAAATTAACTGACGTTGGCATAGCAACACTGGCCAAAGGGTGAGTGAAAAACACATTTCCTATTGGGTTAAATGTAAAAATATATATATATCATTTGCCTTGGAAGCACCAGAAGCTTCACGCAGTATCCCCGTTTCTCCACATTTTCGTTAAGGGGAAAATGCTGTTTGAACAAATTACAAAGATGATCTGACTCCAATGGCAACAAGGAGAAAGAAATTTTACTTACAAAAATAGAAGCACGTTGTACATGACATATTCATGTAGGTACAGTTGACTTATTGTGAACAGATTAACTTCAAAAAGGTTAGCTTGCTACAGCTTCGAACCCAGGGAAGAGAGAGAAGAAGAGAGGTCCCATATAAGATGAAACAGGAAAGACAAGCAACGGCCAACGAGGCTCAGTTTGGTATAGTGGTTAGGAGTGTAGTAGTGTTTAGGAGCACGGACTCTAATCTGGGAGAACCGGGTTTGATTCCCCACTCCTCCACAGGCAGCTGCTGGCATGACTTGGGTCAGTCACAAGTTCTCTCAGAGCTGTTCTGGAAATAGCAGTTCTCGAAAGTGCTCTCTCAGCCCCACCTAGAGTCGCAGGGTGTCTGTTGCGGGGACGGGAAGGGAAAGGAAATTGTAAGCTGCTCTGAGACTTCTTTGGGCAGTGAAGGGCAGGGTAGAAATCCAATCTCCTCTTCTTCGTCTTCTCCTCGACATCTAACAGATGAGCAGGTGTACCCGTGAGATACTTCTCTTAACCCTTTCCCTCCCAGACCCTCTTGCATGCAGACTTACAATGTCCAACACAGCTGACCTCCTCTTTTTTTTTTTTTTTGCATCACTTGCAAACTTAAAAAGGAAGGTGGATGTGCACACAACGTCTTATTTTCTACTACAACTCATAAAAGTGCGTGTGGGGGGGGGAATCAGTGGGGACTTTCCTGTCAACTTCATCTGGTTTGTAAAACGTTCACAGAAGCCTTCCTTTTATGAAGGCTCATTTACTCCCTGCGGTAGATACAGAGCATAGTAGGGTTGCCGCCTCTGGGTTGGGAAATACCTTGAGAATTTGGGGGTGGAGCCTGAGGAGGGTGGGGTTTGGAGAGGGGAGGAACCTCAGTGGGATATAATGCCATACAGTCCACCAGGGCTCTTTTTGTAGCAGGGATCCCTTTGCATATTAGGTGACACACCCCTAATGTAACCAATCCTCCAAGAGCTTACAGTAGCGCCTGTAAGAAGAGCTCTGTAAGCTCTCGGAGGATTGGCTACATTAGGGGTGTGTGGCCTAATATGCAAAGGAGTCCCTGCTACAAAAAAGAGCCCTGCAGTCCATTATCCAGAGTGGCCATCTTCTCCAGGTGAAATGAACTTTGTCGGCTGGAGAACAACTGTAATCTCAGGAGATCTCCAGCTACCCCCTGGAGGTTGGCAAATCTAAGCAGCAGACCTTCTGCAGACGCTACGTTTTTGTGTCAGGGTCATTTCTCAGCCACCTTAACTGGGGGTGAACTGATGTTCTTCCAAAGAAAAGGTGTGTAGGTGTGTGGGGGGGAAGGCAACAGGTACGGTGTGGTGATTTTTGCTGGAGGCTTAACTGATTCGTGCATTCTCGGAAGCTGTGGGCGGTTAGTATGTACTCCGCAGCTCAGCACAGACATAATGTGGCTGAACTCTTAACCCTGGTGAGGAGGCTGGTAGTGCAGTGCTAAGAACTCTTTTGTGGGAGTAGACCCCACTGAATAATAATGTTATTTATCCATTTATTTACATGATAGTCCATCTTTCTCACTTGGATTCGAGGCAGAGTTGGGGAGAGCCGGTTTGGTGTAGTGGTTAAGAGTGGCAGACTTGAACCTGGAGAACTGGATTTGATTGCCCCACTCCTCCACACACAGCCTGCTGAGTGACCTTGAGTCAGCCACAGTTCTCTCAGAGCTGTTCTCTCACAAGCAGTCCTCAAAAGAGCTCTCTCAGCCCCACCTACCTCACAGGGTGTCTGTTGTGGGGAGGTGAAGGGGAAGGAGATTGTAAACTGCTCTGAGACTCTGAATGAAGGGCGGGGTACAAATCCAATCTCTTCTTCTTCAGAGTGAGTCAATACAGTTGAAGAATGGGACATTCAATAAACAGTGCAATAAGATTAGGGCTGTAGAACCAACCAGAAGTCTAAAAACAGAACTGAAGCAAAGCATAAACAGAACTGAAGCAAAGCATAAGCCTGCTGAATGGCGGGGAGGGCGGGATATAAATGTAAATATAAATATAAATAAGTACTAACGTGACACATTAGGTGATGCAAAATTCCATAGCAGGATCCTAGTTTCAGCAAGCCGTACACAGTAGTATAGACCACAGCCCCTAGTAATTTATCCAAGTATGCTTGTGAATCGTTTACTACAGTGGAGCTCTGTTGCCTGCATAGAAAGCCCTCTTGAGTAATTCAGTTTTGCACAGTCTGCAAAAAAGCCGTGGGTGGGGGAGCCTTCCTGACCTCCTCAGGCAGGTTATTTCACAAGGTGGGGGTGCCACAACAGAGAAGGCTCTGTTGATTTTACCCATTTGCAGGCTGGCCCCTGCAGAAGACCTTGCTCCAACGAGCAAAGCTGTCATGGCAGAGCACAGGGGGATCATTATAGGAGTCTGAGAAGACATAATAATAGGATTCTGAGTAGATCTGCCTAGGATGGCACTGTAAGAGTTCTCCACATGCTCACACATGCATTCCCTTCCTTGTTTGCTCTTTCCAGTTTGGTGTAGTGGTTAAATGTGCGGACTCTAATCTGGGGGAATCGGGTTTGGTTCCCCACTCCTCCACTTGCAGCTGTTGGTGTGACCTTGGGCAAGCCATAGTTCTGATAAGAGCTGTTCTTGAAAAAGAGCAGTTCTCCGTCAGAGCTCTCTCAGCCCCACCTACCTCACAGGGTGTTTGTTGTGGGAAGAGGAAGGGAAAGGAGATTGTAAGCCACTCTGAGACTCCTTCAGGTAGTGAAGGGTGGGGTATAAATCTAATCTCCTCCTCCTCTTCTTCTAATTCTAATTCCTCTAATTCTAATTCTCCTCTTATTTCAGAGCTAACCAGCTTAGACCTAACGGCAATTGGCACCAATGTCACTGCAGACGTGATGTTGTTGCACTGTGGTTAGCATGGGAAATGGAAGAGATGAGGAACTGGACAAGCACAAAGCTTCTAAAGGGAGGAAGGAACACAGGGAAAGGAACACGTAAAGTCAGGGGGCATTTTCAGTCTCCTAACTGTATAGAAGTAATCACTCTGACACACTATGTTATGGACAGATTCAGAATCTTTTAAAAGAAATTAATCCAATAATGCCTGGTGAGTTGACATCATTGGGCTGTTCCCTTAGCCCTTAGCCACCTTCTGTTCTTGCCGGATAGTCAGCTGTAGGGCAGAGCTCGAATTCCCCTGAGCATTAAGACTACAGAAGATTCAGAGATGATCAATCAAAGTTATATGAAAAGGAAATAGGTGGGAGTAATTCTTTTTTTAAAAAAAATTGTTTGAACATGCTCATTGGTCTATGATGAGAAAAGTTTGGAGATGTCTTTTCTCAGGAAAATTCATTTTATCTATTACCTAATCTTAAAAGTGCCAGGATCGTATATCCATTCCCCATGGTTCAGCAACTCTCCTGTAAGCTGTAAAAAAGGAATATGATGCAAAGGACGAAATGCTTCTCGGACTTTTTAAGAGGCAGAAGGAATTTGTAAAAGGACCGACAATGTTTGCAAGCATTGTTTCAGACAAGGATATTGGATAATCAAAGAAGGTACTAGGGAGCATTATCACAAAACATTATCACAGCTGGAAGGGAATTAAAACTGTGGAGCACATTCAGATTGGCCCCTTTTTCTCTGTTAAACCAAATCACAAACCTGAAAGAATTCTGAAGCCAATTGCAAGTGAAAGCAGATTGCAAAAGCTGACCAAAGCAGCTCAACAAGCCACTGTAATGACTTGGTTAGAAGGTTAGACTAGAATCTGGGAGTTTCAGGATCAAACCCTTACTTGGATAGCCCAGGCTAGACCAATCTCATCAGATCTCAAAAGCTAAGCAGACCAAGACTTGACCTTGGCTAGGATCTGAAAAGGTGACCTCCAAGGAATATCAGGTTCGTGATGCAGTGGCAGGCAATGGCAAACCACGTTTGAAACACCTCTTGCCTTAAAAACAAGTCTAGCTCGCCACTTAGTGGTGCATAATGCTAAAAGAACTTCTGGCTGCCAGACAACCTGAGGATCTCCTGGCTGTACTAGACACGCTGCTATATGATAATTATTATTAACTAGGAGTGAGACCCATTGTGGGAAGAAATACAACGAGGTCTAGAAGGAAGCTCCAGGAGAGTGTCCTGACTGTGGCTGGTGGGGCAGTAGAGGAAAGGGGAAAATAGAGGGAGGCAAGCCATGTTTATTTCCTTCTGCTTAGCTATAAGGCGGGGCTGTCTCAAGTCATTTTGCTGTCCCAAGTGGGTAGTATGGGAGGACAGCCTCATGGTAACAGGCATGGTTCCCTCCACCCCTGACTTATGTTGATTTGGGGTTATGCAGTGGCAGCTAAGGTAGAAAAGCACCTTCTCCTATGCCATGTCTTCTGGGTTCCAAGGGTCTGGAAAGCAGTTTCATAGCCAGTTACAGGGTTGCCAACTCTGGGTTGGGAAATACCTCTAGATTTGAGGGGTAGAGCCTGGGAAGGGCAGGGTTTGGGGTGCGGAGGGACTTCAGCGGGGTATAATGCCATAGAGTCCACTGCCCAAAGCAGCCATTGTAATAGCTGGGAAATTTTCTGTAGGGGAAATGATGTGCTGTGGCTGGGGAACATGGTGATTTCTGGGAGATCTCCAGGCCCCACAGGGAGATTGGCAACTCCAGTGACTGTTTAAGGGGAAATTGGATTATGTATTTTACCTCAGGACATGTTCAGTGACTCCCAACAGCAACTGCAAACTGTTTAGAATGTTAGAGGCAAAGGCCAATCAGGTCACATATGCAAATGACCTCTGTGTTCCAACTGGCTATTGTGGGGAGAGGAACAGCAAACTGTTTAGAACAATGGAGGCGAGACTCAGGCAATGCAGCCAGTGGATAGGGGCAGCTTCTGAGTGACAGATCAGGGAGCCAACTGATTTGGGAGCATGTGGAATGTTCAGGAGAGTCCATGACCAAAACAGAATTATTATACAGAGAGATTATTATTACCCCTACTCTGCTATGGAAGCCTTCTATGAGACCTAGCGTCACTGTCTCTCATACTGATCTACCTCAGAGGGTTGTTGTTGTGAAGATGAAATGAAGGAAGTGAGGGTGATGTTGTAAGCCCCTGTGGCCCCTCCCCTCCCAAAGGGGGAAAAACCAGGAAATATATAAATAATAAATAACCCATGTCAATTAGCTTGAATGAGGCCCAGCAGATCGCTCTGAGAAGTGAAGAACATTGGATGCCATTTTCTTGCCTTCAACCTGCATTCCAGTGGTTGTCATAGTTCCTTCCCCACACAAGCGTTGCTTCTTCCACATTGGGAGAAGATGCTGGTCTAGGAAGGAGCCAGGACATTCCACCAACCCAGGTGGTGTTCCTCCCTAACAAACCATAGGATCTTGCAACAAGGTACCAGCAATTACACCCCTTCTGGTATTGTATGAATCAGCCCTAGCAGACAAGAACACAAGAGTCCAACCCAAAGCACCTCAGCAGCTGATAACTCTGCAGGGCTGAGAGAGTAAAAGAGCCTTTCAGTTGGGTCAATGGGTCTGAGAGCTCCAGAATTTTAGTATTTCCCCTTGGCTATAAAAGAAATGGGTGAAGCAGCCTCATATCTAGTCGGACTCTTGGTCTAGCGTCATATTGTTTTCTCTGACTTCAAGGGCTCTCCAAGGGCTGCTCCTGCAGCTCTCTTAATTGGAGTTACCAGGAATTGGCACCCTCTGCATCAACTCATTCACTCTACTGCTGAGCTATGACCGTCCCCATAATGCTTAAAGATGTTCCTGAAGGCTGCACTCTATCAAATACAGCCCAGTTCTCTGTGTGACTTAAGGTGAACTGTGGCAGCCATTTTGTGGTTGGCTTTGTCTCCTGTGGCAGCCATTTTGTGACTGTGCCCACCACACTGTATCAGAACTCCACAGCAGGGTTGTCAGGTAAGGCTGACAAGTGGACGGCAGACCTATCAGAGGGGAGGAAGGGTCCTTTTCAATGCTTTCCCTTCATTGGAAATAATGGAGGATGGGGCACCTTCTTTGGGGGCTCATAGAATTGGATCCCCTGGTCCAATCTTTTTGACACTTGGGAGTTGTTTGTTTTTTTGAAGAGAGGTACCCGCAGCTATGCTGAAAATTTGGTGCCTATAACTCAAACAACGAGCCACAGATACCCAGGGATTGATTCTCCATTATACCCTATGGGGACTGGTCTCCATAGGGTCTAATGGAGCGCCGAGCAGCTATCCCCCCTCGCTTTTTGTTAGCCCTGAAGTGGGGGGAGGGGCTCCAACCCAGGGGGGAGCCAGCAATGCAGCACTGGGCAGATGCTCCCACACTGCTTGACTGCTGCAGACAAGGTTGTTCCTCCATGCTAAGGCCACAATCGGAGTGGCTCCACCCACTCCCCCCAACCAGACCCCTGTTCCCTCCCTTGTACTAGTTGTTTGGGCGGTTCTGGCCCCTGGGCCTTATGTTTGACACCACTGTATTAGACTGTATGAGGCACTGCCTGCCTGTCAAGAGTTCACGTCAAACTGTGGGTAAATAAGTCCATAAAAGTTAGGGTTGCCAGTCTCCAGATGGGGCCTGGGGATCTCTGGGAATTAGAACTGCTCTGCAAGCCACAGAAATCAGTTTCCCACAGAGAAAATGGCCGCTTTGGCAGCTGGACTCTGGCATTGTACCCTGCTGAGGTTTCTCCCCTCCCCAAACCCTCTCGTCCCCAGATCTCCAGGTATTTCCCAACCTGGAGTTGGTAACGCTAATATAAAGCTTTGTACAATCACCATTCACCCATGAACAGCCTTCAGGGCTGAGTATTTGTAATCTACGTGTTATTACATTTCCTAGTGGCCTAGCATGGAAGCATTAAGACAGTGATTAGTGAATTTTAATAGCTTGCCTCGAGCTCTTAATATAATTGAGTGAAAGGAAAGGATGCCCAAATGCCTTGCTGTAAGTCATTATTCGCAGACTTATAAAGAGCCACAAAAGGCAAAGCGATATGAATAATTCATGACCACGAACCCCTCCCCCGATATTAAATGTTTATACCAATGCATGCTGCCAAAGGTTGCTCTGATCATTCTTCTGCATAGTATTAACAGCAGTGGCCAAAAAGCATAATTTTTTCCCTTAAGCTAAAGTGCAGGCTGGGAGGGAAGGCAGCATTGTACAGCCCAATCTCATCAGATCTCGGAAGCTAAGCAGGGTTGGTACTTGGAAAGGAGACCTCCGAGGAAGTGTCTGCAGAGGAAGGCAATAGCACCTCTGCTTTTCGCTTGCCTTGAAAGCCATTTTCTGGGGTCACCATAAGTCAGTACCGACTTCAGTTGCAGTAGAGCCAAACTGTTCAGTTCAGTTAACATTTATTGGCATATAACACTGCCATAAATAATATAATTAGAGAAGAGTAAAAAAGGGGGGGACCATATTACAAAACACATAATTTTATAAAATACATCATGTTACAAAATATCATTGTTTACTGCTGTAATTCTTCCTGGTGCACCTTTATAGCTGATTCTAAAAACATAGTTCCCTTTACTGTTGTTTCAGGTGAGGAGTCATTCAAAAGGTGATGCACCTTTAGAGCACCTGGAGGGCCCGTCATATTAGCTAAGACAGAGTTTAGATATCTGAGACGTGCACCTACATAAAAGTAACAGTAAAAACAAAATACGTGTGAAACTGTCTCGATTCATCTAAAGTTACAGCGACAATATCTAGCCAAATATGCAATCTGGTTATATCTGCCACGTAAAATCGCAGATAGCGTAGCGTTGAATCTGGTTAGATGTTAGAACCAAACTGGAAAACGGTGCTGCTCTCGGTTCATGATTCCTATGGTTTCTCTGTAGTTCCTTTTCTCCTGCACTTGTCAACATAAACCAAGATCCAGCAGAATTCTCAAAGTATAATTTGTCCGGAGTTGAGGTTGGATTCAGCTTGCACTTTTAAATACAGGGGCTGAAGAAAGACAAATCGTGATTTGAGTGCTGGCAATCCTCCCATTTAAAATAGTATTGGACATTGGCACTGAACACATCTTGCTTAGTTTGGGATTCAGATGTTACCTCAATTGGGGGGATCCTGGGAGAGAATGTATATTCCATATGTGCACCGCTCTGCTAATGTACAGACAGCTCTGATATGTAGTTGTGATGAAGGTGCTTGTTAAGTAGGCAACTCAACAAGAGGCAGTGATTTTCAGCAAAGTGATTCGGCTTTATTCGTAACAGCAAACTCAACAATTAGTCAACACAACAACACACACACAACAAGTGGAGCACAGCTCCCTTTTTAAATGATCCGGGCTGTCAAAGCCACACCCACAGATAAGTTAAGAACCAATAGAATAACAGAGATAAAGACCAATAAGGTCTGTTCCCTCCACAAACATCTATACACTTTTGATTGGTTTATTTACAGAGTTTCATTGAAACCACCAATAGGAATGTATCAGCTTATGATCCTTGTCTAGAATCAAGCTTAACATAAGAAAGCATAGGCATGGTTTACAGTAAGACATAACAGTGCTGTACTCCCATGTTTAGATAGGTAGCACTTGGTAGATGAGTCTCTTCCTGCCACCCAAGTATTGCTGCTCCTGTGAGAAGACACTGAGCTAAACTGTATATTACGCTCAGGCTAAACTGATCTTGTCAGACCTCAGAAGCTAAGCAGGGTCAGCCCTGGTTAGTATTTGGGTGGGAGACCACCAAGAAATACCAGTCCTGTGATGCAGCAACAGGCAATGACAAACCACCTCTGAAAGTCCCTTGCCTTGGAAACCCTACTGGGTCACCACAAGTCAGCTGCAACTTGACAGCAAAAAACTTGTAATGTCCAGGAATCGCCACATGACAACTTTGGCAGATGCTTTTGGGGGTGCAGAAATTGAACAGCAAAGGGGGATCTTGGCAGGAAGCAGGGCTGTAGCTAGTGCGGGGGCCCACGGGGCGAGGCCCCCTCCCGAATTCACTCTGCCCCCTAGCCCCAGCTCAAGTACGAACAGCAGTAGCTCCCCAGATAAAGAATATATGGTGGGAATCTACAGGCAGGGAAGCCTTGGCAATGAGGGGAGGGAGGGAAGGAGGAACCCGCAGGGATGCCTGGCTGTGCCTGTCTTGGCTGCAGCGACCCCCCCAGCCCAGTTTCTTTCTCTCTAAGCACCCGGCTCATGGTACTGTGCTGGCCAGTGGCAGGGGCAGGGCTGGCAGCCTCTAGTGGCCTTTCCCTGTGTGGGGCTGTTTGAAAGGTAAGCCTCCTTTTGCCCGAGATCTTCCTTCTTGGTGGCCTCCCTCCCCAGCCTGTTCTCCAGTTGGATGTGGAAGATCATTGGTTCGAGCGCCTTCTTTCTCCTCCCCCTCCCACACCTGCCAAGACAAAGCTGAAATAATCCTGGAGGAGCCCCACTCATCCCCACCCCTCCAGCATGAATCACCTCTCGTCTGGCGGCAGGTAGTGCAAGGCGCACATGTTGTCTAGCATGGAGGAAGAGTCAGTGATCCCAGCACATGCAAAGGGCCTGGCCTGCAGCAGCACCCGGGAGGGGCTGCCAAGAAAAAGAGGGCTCTGTGTGTGTTTGTGTGTGCACACTCTGCCCCCCCCAATGGCAATGTGTTCTTTAATTTAATTTAGCCACTGTTCCCCTCCCATGAGAAATGTCTAGCTATGGTGCTTGCAGGAAGTGAAAATTACCAACATTTCCGCAGCAGAGATGATGTATGTTTTATTTTACTTCATTTTAAAATGTTTATTTCATTAATGCCCCTCTTTTCTCTCAATGGGGACCCAAAGCAGCCTACATCATTCTCCCCTCCTCCGTTTTATCCTCACAGCAGCCTTGTGACTGGTCCAAGGTCACCCAGCAAGGTTCTATGGCAGAGTGGGGATTTGAACCTGGATCTCCCAAATCCTAGTCCAGCAGTCTAACCACTGCCTCATACTGGCAGTTTGTGCTGGCAATAATAGACTCTTTTTGTCCTTCTCTCATTTTCTGCCACCAGAAGACATGGTTTGAATCTGAGTCTGTGCTTGCCGAGGGATTTTCCCGCCATTTAAGTACACCCCAATTCAGATGGGATAGGTGCACTGGCCCAACTAAGGATGAGCTTCTAAGCAAAGGAAGTTTAGTTCATCTTCACCAATTTTAGGGTTGCTAGGCTGCGTATCCCAGGAGAAACATTAAAAAAGAAAAATAAGGTCTCATCCTCCTACAAGAAGTTCTTACCATAGAGTTCCTGGCAATTCCTAGAGCTACCTGGCAATGACAAAGAGTAGTTCTAGGAATTGTTGGAAACTCTATGATAAAATTGGAAGTTCTTAGTCAGGTTTACCATAGCATTTTTTACTCTTTTACCATAGAACTACATAGAGCTTTTTACCTAGAGCTGCCCAGAAGTGACAAAAAATATTTCTAAAAATCATCAGAAACTCTATGGTAAAACCAAAAGTTCTTACCATACAGTTTCCGGTGATTCCTAGGGCTACCCTTTGTCACTTCTGGGCAGCTCTAGGAATCACCAGGAACTCTATGATAAGAACTTCCTGTAGGTAGACGAGGCCTTTTTTCTTTTTAATTTTCCTCCCACCATTGTTTCCAGTGGCTGACAACAAAACCTGGGGGTGTGGCAGCCCTATCCAGTTTTAAACATATGTACATAAAATGGACTTCCTGAGGTGGGTGCCTGACTGATTCATGGCACAACCACAAGGGTGGGCAAATAGTGATTATAATTTGTTGAGACTGAGTGGACAGAATGAGGGAAAGATAAAGTAGGAGCTGGCCACTTGTGAGAGAAGAGTAGGCCTGAGGTAAATGAGAAACAAAAAGAATAGAAACTGGGATTTAAAGTACATTGCTTGCAGCAGGGTCTTCCTCAGTTGCTTTGAGCATTGGTAGGATTTCCTTCTATTTGGGAGTCCAGTATCATCTTAAAGACCAATGAGATTACCAGGGTCTTACCAGGGTATAAGTTTTCAAGGATCAAAGGTCCTTTCATCAGATATTTATTTGGGACTTTCCTATTTATATTATAATTCACTTTTAGCTCTTGAGGTAAAATTGAGGAAGGCCATTATAGTATATATCTGATGGCAATATTAAAAGGCTGCTGTATATTTTCACTCAGTAGAGGGCACACTTTATCCTTTAAAAGCCAGGGAAAGAAGTATTCAGTCCTCTGGAGAAAGTCAAGAAATTAACCTTTGTCAACAAAATATTTAATCACCTCCATTCTGCTAAGCCCAAACAACAAGTAAAGCACAGCCATCAGACTGCTTCCCAAGGGCCAAACCAAAACAGGCCGAATGTGAAAAGAACCAGATCAGTCGAAAAACATTTCCCTCATGAAAAACAGGAACAAAAAGGGCATTGGTTTACTTTTGAGGCTGTTAGAACAGCTTTTGTGACTCAGTCAATATGTAGGCCTGCTAGTTTCAGATGTGGTTTTCAGAGGGTCATGGCTTACTGACATTGAGGCCCTCGGCTCACATTACACTTGTGAGATGTTTCTGAAAACCAGGAAAGGGACCTATTCTCCTACCTACCACGGCCCCCATTTCATAGGACACTTGCAGCATGGGAGAACTGTGGCATGACTTTTTCCTGCACCGTCGAGGTAATTATCAGAAGCCTACGGCACACGGGGCAGCCCTCATTTCATTTTCTCCCCACTCCAGGATCACCCGTCGAATGAACTGAGTCCAGAACCCAGTATTTATTTATTTATTAAATTTAATTTATACCTCCTCCCCCCGCCAAGGTGGGTTCAGGGCGGCTTACAAACGGTTCATAAGATACAATTAAATACAATTAAAAGCCTAATTAAAAATTAAATTAAATACAATTAAAAACATAAACACATCACACGCTGGAACATACTCAGGTAACAGGAGCAACAGTTCTTATAACATAGCTTAGGTGACTGTTGGATGTCAACAGTTTCACACCAGCCCAGTTCTCGTTTATTATGCGGCAAGCACAGACTAGGAACCACGATGGTAGGACCCAGGTAACAGACTGGAAGGCCAGGGCACAGGGGCACTCCTCAATGTGTAGTGCGGTTGCGAACTCTGGCCCGGGGAAATTCCTGGAGATTTGGGGGGATGAGGGAATTTGAGGAGGGATTCTCCTAGGCCGATTTCCCACAAGCCGCTGCTCTACGCTCGCTCTGCCCTTTGCCCGATGGTATGTGTCAATTTCACACTAAGTGAAAACAGGATTCAGTAGACGCGGGGAAAATCACACAAAGCTGTGGGGCAAAATGTGGCTGCACAGCACTTAGTGTGAAATTGACACATACCATTGGGACAAAGGGAAGAGTGAGCGTGGAGCAGCGGCTTGTGGGAAATTGGCCCTAGTTAGGGTTTCCAGACCATGCCAGGTAACTGGTGAGAGTCTGGAGGGCAGGGATTTGGGGGAGGGCCAAGTTGTGTGCATTATGACATCACTTCCAGGAAAATGTGGAAGTTATGTCATATCACGCTAGGAATTGCCAGGAACAGTGTGGCAAAATCATAGCATTTCCAGCATGTGGTCTTGGTTTTGGATTTAATATGGTGGTAGAGACTGGTGTTGGTCTGCATATCCATTTGCTATCTCCACATCAGTCGAGGAGGGAGAGGGGTTTGCCTAGTGATGCCAACGTCCACCAGATGCCCCTCTCACCTCCTCTCCCACCCAGGCGTGTAAGACTCACAAGAGGCTCGCTGCCTAGGCAACTGACCTGATGCCTGCAATGGAGCTGCAGCTGAAATGGAATCAGAGGTGAAGGAGATGACCCCATTACCTGGAGTCCTGGTGGTGCCTTCAGGGTCTGGGGTCTGCAGAGACATGGGCTGATTCTGCACCCATCTGTTTCCTCGCAGTTTTTCCACAGCCACTTCGGGAGGTTAATCTCCCTCTACACTGCCTGCCACTTTCGCTTTCTTTGTCCATCGGGTTTTGTGGTACGTTCTGCATAGATTTATGGCCATTTGAGGGTGACTTCGCAATCAGTATGGCGTTGCCCCAGGGTATCTGAATGTGGTTTTGAGCAGCACCTTTTCCTTCCTCCACTTCAGAGTCGAAGGGAACAATAAGCAGACAACTTGACATGGCTTCACTGATCTCTGTCACTTCCCCTGCCCCTATTTCCCCCTCTGTATTTATCACCTCGCCATGAATTACTTGGCTCAGGTGGCTAATGGCTGCTGAGGCAAGTACCGACACAGGAAAATCTGCATACCAATGCAGGAGCGAGCGTTGAAAACAAAGTAGATGGTAAGCTAACACTAGCCAGTGCAGAAACCAGGATCCAAGGCTACTGCAATGAAAACAGATATTCCGAGGCAAAGGAGAACCAGGTTGAGTGCTGAGAAAATGTGGAGTGAATGCCAGATGCAGAATGGACCACAGATTATGTGAGTGGTGTCTCTGCTTAGAAGTGGCCCCACCATCCAGTCCACTAACAGTATCTGTGGGGGCAGAGGAATACAGCATCAAGGACTCCAGAAATAGATGCAGGAAGGAATCAATCTGCAGCGTCTGTCATGCTGTGGATATGACCCAAATGTGTGAATACAGATAGGTTTGTGCCTCGTGTTAGCAAAAGTTTGGCTAAGGATTATGGATAGGTGTCTGTGTGTGGGTAAAGGCCATCAAGTGTCAGCCAATTTATGACAACCACAGAGCATTTTCGAGGCAGAGGTGGTTTGCCATTGCCTGCCTCTGTGTAGCGACCCTTGAATTCCTTTCTGGTCACCCATCTGGATACTAACCAGGACCAGTGTTCCCTCTAAGCTGAGTTTGTGTGAGCTTGCTCACCGTTATTTAGCCTCTGACTCACACATTTTTGTCTTAGCTCAGGAAGGATGGCTCAAGAGCAAGCTGGCTCACAACTTTAATGCCTGTAGCTCACAAAGTAGAATTTTTGCTCACAAGTCTCCACAGCTTAGAGGGAGCATTGACCAGGGCCGACCCTGCTTAGCAACCTCTGAATCCCCGTGTCAGGAGGCAACATCAGGGGAAGGCCTCGGCCTCTATGCCCTACTGTTGGCCCTCCAGAGGAACTGGTTGGCCATTGTGTGAGACAGGATGCTGGACTAGATAGACCACTGGTCTGATCCAGCAGGGCTCGTCTTATGTTCTTATGATCTGACCAGATTGGGCTAGTCTGGGCCATCCAAGTCAGGGCTCAAAATAAGATACAAGTAGTGTGACTATTAACTTCTCTTGTGATGTCCAGACAGGGTCCCTCTAGTTGCAGTAACAGCAGAACAACCGGAGTTCACAACCACTGTGCACATGCCTAAGCAAGGAATCGGTGCTCTCATGAGTGTGCAAGACAGAACAGTGCCTACCAAAACAAATTGCCCAGAGAGGTCCTTCGAAAAACATTCAGATTTGTGTGATTCATCAAAGGGCCGTTTTCAATTCCAAAGTAGAATTGCATGTTCCATCACGATGTGGCGTCGGGAGGGTGGCTTTTTATCTCCCGGTATTATCGATGCTTCCAGAGCAGTGCCTGATATCGCAGCCTTTCCCATTAGTCTGGTTCTGGCAGAAGCAGAGTGGAAGAAATGCAGACTCGCACACTGCTTCATAGCTTGAAATAAAGTTTAAAGAGGCCGGCTGTTTGGAATCGGGTCTCTCTCTCTGTGCGTGTTTTTGGCTGCTATATCCCTGGCTGATCTCCTGGGCGAGAATTTCTGCATAGAGTATTCAGAATGATAGCACTTCTCCCTTTGTAGAGCAATGGAGGTTTGTTTTGGAAAAAGCTGTCAGCATTTTTAATAAAACGAGGCAGGGAGGCTGTCTGGCGGAACCGAGACGGGGATTCTGTACAGCTGTTGACGCCATGCACAGCCTGTCATTTTGGTTGGAGGTGGGGGACTTCAGCCATGAAGTACGGATCCCTTCGTATAGCTTTATTTGATTATGTGGGAGGCTGAGTGAGGTAGCTGACAGAAGACGACGACAGAGGCTAATCTTGAAGATAGTTGAGGAGAGGGTTTGTGATCCGATCTTTGGGTGTGTATTTTCCCTGCAAAAAGCAGCCGTGGGGAGATGCTCCCCGTCCCCACACCCCACAGAGGCCCATAGCCAGGATTTTTTTAATTCGGGGGGCCTTTAAATAAGTTGGAGGAGCACCCTGCACACGCACACACACACACACACACCAAGGGAGCACCACATATAAAATAAAAAAATTGGGCTGAATGGGAGAGTCAGGGGGGCCAGGCCCCAAGATGCCCCACTGTAGCTACAGGCCTGCCCCACAGAAACCTTGAATTTTCCCCAATAATCTGGATTTAAGGAGGCTTTAAAAAAAATCCAACTCATTGCGGAAAAACATAGAATCATAGAACGTTAGAGTTGGAAGGGACCTTGCAGGACATCTAGTCCAGCCCCCTGCACTCTGCAGGAGCGTAGCCAAAAGATAGCCCTGCATACCTACAACATACCCAAAAGATGGTCGTCCAGCCTCCACTTGAAAACGTCCAGGGAAGGAGCATCCACCACCTCCCAAGGCAGACTGTTCCACTGCTCAAACACTCTTACAGTTAGGAAGTTTCTCCTGATATCTAGCCAGTAACAACTCCCTTGTAATTTCTACCCATTAGATCTAGTCTTGCATTCCGGAGCAAGAGAGAATAGATCTGCTCTTCAGATACTTGAAGACTGCAATCATGTCCCCTCTAAGTCTTCTCTTTCCCAGGCTAAACATACCCAACTCTTTCAGCCTTTCCTCATAAGACTTGGGTTCAAACATTGGAGCCACATAAGTCAAGCCTGGGTTCATAGAATCGTAGAGCTGGAAAGGGCCATCCGGGCCATCTAGCCCAACCCCCTGCTCAATGCAGGCTCAGCCTAGAGCATCCCTGAGAAGTGTTTGTCCAGCCGCTGCTTGAAGACTGCCACCTCCTGAGGCAGCTGATTCCACAACTGAACTACTCTGACTGTAATTCCCTTCCCCCCAATATCCAGCTGGTAGCTTTCCACTTGTAATTTATACCCATTAATGAGAATCCTCTCCTCTGCTGCCAACAAGAACAGCTCCTTGTCCTCCTCTAAGTGACAACCTTTCAAATACTTAAAGAGAGCAATCATGTCGTCGCCCCCTCAACCTCCTGTTCTCCAGAATGAACATTCCCAGGTCCCTCAGCCTTTCCTCGGAGGGCTTGGTCATAACATCATGTGTGTATTCCCTAGTCTGTTTCACTCAAGGGAGCAAATATCAGCTCAAAAGGCCAGGAAAATGACACGGAGCTTCTGTTTACAAAGGCGGAAACACGCTTGATGATTTTCTACTGTCTCCTCTGGACTGGCCCTTAGTTAGTTCATGCTCCTATTAATTCCATGACCTCTTTTTCCTTCCTATCTGGCACATATTTAAAAGCAGAGCATCTATTTTGATTTCCCTTACTACCGGTGCAATCCTAAGTAGAGTTACACCTTTCTATGGCTACCAACTTCAGTGACCTTCGAAAAGTGCATCTCTGCTTAGCATTGCACTGTAAATACTGCTTCATTTCCTCCGGAACTGAGCTTTGCAGCTGTTCTTGCTGCAGATAAAATGGAGATGGTTGGGTGAAGAAAGCTGAGCCGATTTACACATGACAAAGAATACAGGTTAGGTCTGAGATCCCCACCCCGTGCCCTGTGTAATGGCCAATATTATCTTTCTTTCTTTATTTAAAACATTTCCAAGCCAACTTTCCACCCAACTTAGGGTCCCCAAGACGATGAACAATGATTATGATTATGAAAATTTATTTCGATACAAGATCCGTAAATACACGTTGATGGGGTCTGAACTGGCAGAGACAGACCAAGAGAGAGATCTTGGAGTTATAGTAGATAACTCAATGAAAATGTCTAGACAGTGCGTAACTGTAATAAAGAAGGCCAACACTATGCTGGGGATTATTAGGAAGGGAATTGATAACAAATCAGCCAGTATCATAATGCCCCTATATAAATCATTGGTGCGACCTCATTTGGAATACTGTGTACAGTTCTGGTCGCCACATCTCAAAAAGGATATTATAGCATTGGGAAAACGTGCAGAGAAGGGCAACTAGAATGATAAAAGGGTTGGAACACCTTCCCTATGAAGAAAGGTTAAAACGCTTGGGGCTCTTTAGCTTGGAGAAATGACGGCTGAGGGGTGACATGATCGAGGCTTATAAGATTATGAATGGGATTGAGCAGGTTGAGAAAGAAGTACTTTTCTCCCTTTCTCACAATACAAGAACTCGTGGACACTCCATGAAATTGCTGAGCAGTCGGGTTAGAACAGATAAAAGGAAGTACTTCTTCACCCAAAGAGTGATTAAACTATGGAATTCACTGCCACAGGAGGTGGTGGCGGCTACAAGCATGGACAGTTTCAAGAGGGAATTAGATAAATATATGGAGCAGAAGTCCATCAGTGGCTATTAGCCACAGGGTATAGATGGGAACTCTCAGTCTGGGGCAGGTGATGCACTCTATTCTTGGTGCTGGAGGGGGCAGCAGTGGGAGGGCTTCTAGTGTCCTGGCCCCACTGCTGGACCTCCTGATGGCACGTGGTATTTTTGGCCACTGTGTGACAGAGTGTTGGACTAGATGGGCCATTGGCCTGATTCAACATTGGCTTCTCTTATGTTCTTATCCGTTCCGAAGCATCAGCAAATAATAAAAAGTGGCAATGTGACAAGAATAAAACAATGAACAGAGATGGGGGGCAAGAAATGTAAAACCTCCCTCCAAAAGGCAGGCAAAGTTATGGGGACTCAATCAGTGATGATTAGGGGTGTGCAATTTTTTCTCAGTGTATTTTTCGGTTTGGGTCTGTTGGACCCCCCCCAAAATTCAGGATTCCTGAAAGAACCTGGATCCCAATACCAGTAAAGTATTCGTACCCAGGATTTTCAGGAATCCCATTTTGGGGGGGGGGGTGTTCCAATAGACCCAAACCAAAAAATACCGGGGAAAAAGCAGGAGCAGAATACATAAACCCATGAATGGGAGGAATTAGTGGGGGGACATTGGACAAAACCAAAGTCTTCACCTCGCTGGTAGAAGACCATGATAGAAAGGGACAGATGAATCTCCCTGGGGAGGGAATTCCATGATTTTGGTTCCACAACCAAAAAGGCCCTTTCTTAGGTTGCAACTTGCCTCAGAAGGCCAAGGCACTGGGAGCAGGGCCTCCAAAGATAATAGTAGTAATAAAATAGGTTCATGTGAAAGTTGGTGGTTCTTAAGGTATAAGTTGTAAGCTGCAGGTATAAGTTGTAATTCTCCTGCATGTGCAATGCCCAAGCTGTGATTGTAATTGGTAAGCATGGAGAGGAGGTGTTAACCTCCCCTTCCATGCCATTTTCCCAAGTCAAAACTGTCCTGCAAGTCCCACTGGGGAAATGTGTACAAGCCCTTGTTTCCGATGCATCTCCACGTCAAAAAAAATGCATTTTGTCTTGGCAACTGAACAGTTGTTTCTGTTCTTCTGCAGGTACAAAGGTTTCAAAGGCAACTGCTCCATCTCTTTTATCGATCAATTTAAGGCCCTCCACCAGTGTAATAAATACTGTGAGATGCTGGGACTGAAACCCCTTCAAACCAGCGGTCCGAAACTGAGGAAGCCGGGAGTGCCCAAACCCAAGACACAACAGCCAAGCTCAAGTACTGTAAAGAAAACCGGAGTTGGTGCACAGGTTGCAAAGAAAACATAGGCGATTTCTTACCTTCCGAAAAAAGGGGGAGAGGGAATCTGATCCTCCTCACCTCTGAACCACGCCCTGTGCTCTCCTAGTACTGATTGCTGCAGTAAACTGCCGAGCATTCGACATTAGACGAGTAGCCGTAACTCTCGCAAATAAAGTTGCAGAGTGGATAGATTAGTAGATCCAAACAGACTGCCCAAACTGGAACATTGTGTGGAGGAAAAAGTCAACATCCCAACGCCAAGTATGGGTTAACAGAATCATGTGTGTAGGATGGGGAGGGGAGTGGTTTCCCAGTGTCCCTGGGAAATAATGCAGAAGTGGAGTCTTTGGAGAAATCGTGTGGATTAGGTTTTGCCCACATCATTCAGCCGCTGAACATATACATAGAAGTGAGGTGACAGATATGCGTCCCACGTCGTAATCTGTTCAGAGGGTTAGGTGTAAATCTGCCACACCTGCATCTTTACTCAAGAGGAAAAGATTACTCTCGCTCCTTCTCGAAGTTTCCGAATGTTCGCTTCTCCAGCTGGCGTACGAGATGACAGAGGGGACAAGCGAACGAGAGACTCACCTGAAACTGAAATTGTCGTGCACCTTCGACCAGCATTTTGTGAAGTTCTGCACTGATATTCAAGACTGACATTTATCACCGAAGACGTGGTAGAGCATAGAACACTAGGCTTCACCCGATGATCTGGGGGCTACGTGCTTTGTGTGTGACTGGCTATCCCCTCATTGTCCCATCCTTAGAATATCGTCGTCACCCCTTGTAGAAGAACAAGGCTTGGCTTAGATCCATATGCATAGCTCTTATCAGATGATACACAGTAAGAGAGAAAGATTGGCACAGAAATCAGGGCACCCCTTGGTGGCGGCCTCAAGGGAAAGGGCTGCAGACTGGTGGAGCGAGTGCAGTGTTGATGATTTGATTGCCAGAAGGGTTGGAGTTGCCTCTTTGGGACAGATTGTCTCACGTGTGGAACTGTGCAGGCATACGTGGCTGTTTAGAAATTTGACACTGCTTTTCAAAAAAGAACACACTAATCGGCAAGAACCATTTTTTCTTTGCACTTCCAGCCCTGCTAGACATTTCCTACATTTCAATTACCCCCTGACAGTCTCCAGGTCAATAACACTTGTAACGGTTTTCTATCTTAATTATTTGCACAGTATTAATAATCGTTATACTCTCACTCCTTGTAGCTTCCCCCCCCCATTTTGTATTCTTAACTGAAAACAAGATGTGGAAGGGTGAACGTTCTGATATCTTTCATGGAGCCATCAAGAGGAGTAGCATCCATCTCTGTTTTTCCCCCATAAAAGGCATTAATTTTGCGTTGTCAGTTGCATTTGTATTTATAGCAGTTATTTCCTCTCCAAGGCCTGGCTTCTGTTAAGGAAAATTTTCAACTTCTTTAAAAATGTCAAGCACATCATGCTGTTGGATTCATGCCTTGGGAAGCTGGAGATGGACGATAGTTTTTAAGGGAGCTGAAAGGGTAGAGCTGCGGTATTGTTACCTGTTGTGGACATTCTGTATTTATTTATTGTGTCCCATGATCATCTGTGTTGAAGCCGGTTTTCCAGGTCTGGGGAACTCTACAAAAACCTGTGGAACTTGTTTACTGGAGGCAATAGTGGGCCGAGTTTGCATATCATATGCACTGAACATTTTTTCACACAGCCTTGAACTCTCTACAATAACTGCCACCACCACTGCTAATTGCTTTACTTTTAATGATACTGCTCTTACAGCCAATTCGGCTCTGAACAGTGTCACACTAAGGAAGGAAATTTATTTAATACATGTGTCTACATAATGTACAAATTTAATCATTTTTAACCTTAATTGACTGAGAAAAGAACTTGGCAACTGCCAAATGTAATATTAAAATCCACTCTTGCTAAAAGAAACCTCAAATTATCCAGTTCACAATTAGAGTCCTGGATATAAGGCTTTATCTGACTATCTCTTGCCTCGTTAAGTGAATCACAGGAAAACGGAAGATCATGAATTTTCAGACAATTGGTCGATTAAGATTAATATCAAGGCCAGGCCAGGGGCTTTGGGTGCTCTAAGCTAGCAGTTCCCAATCTTCTTGGTATGGTGACCCAGAAGTCCAAATTTACCTGGTATGGTGACCCATCCAGGGCTGGCCCAAGGTTTTATGGCACCATAGGAAAACTATGACCTCGGCACCGATCTAATTCAGAAGAAGAAGAGGAGGAGGAGGAGGAGGAGATTGGATTTATAACCCACCCTTCACTCGGAGTTTACAATCTCCTTTCCCTTTCCTTCCCCACAATAGACACCCTGGGAGGTAGGTGGGGCTGAGAGAGCTCTTTCCAGAACTGCTCTTGAGAGAACAGCTCTGACAGAACAAGGTCATCCAGCAGCTTCAAGAGGAGAAGTGGGGAATCAAATACGTCAAACTGGCTCAGCATTCCATTTTCTACAGTGCCTAACCAGATGTTTTTGAGAAACCAACAAACGTCACATAAAGGCCACAGCCCCAACTAGGAGTGGCAGGGAGCGGTGGCGCAGGCAGTAAGAACGCCTGCAAAAGTAACATCAACGAACAGCCATTACGGCTGTTCAAAACCCACCGCGGCCGGGGTGAGCTCCCGACCATGTCCCAGCTCCTGTCTACCCAGCGGTTCGAAAGCATCATAAATGCAAGTAGATAAAAGTGGGTACCTGCCCTAGGTGGCAGGGGGCACCCCCTCCTCCTTGTGACGTTTCGGCAGCGGTGATGGCGGCAAGTAGTTCCTGGCGACCTGAGCAATGTTGGAGGCGGAGCCCGGAGAAGTGGAGGCCTGGAGAGCGTGGTGACGTGCAGCGCAGCACAACGGAGCCACCTGTGGACAGTAGCCGGGACTGCAGCCAACACAGAGCCACGCACCAGGACAAGACCTGCCGGAGGAAGCTGCCCGGAAGATCAGCTCCAGAAGGGCACCAGGATGCCAATATCTGAAGCCGTGGAAGGAAGCCAGATGACAACTAGCCTGGGGTGTTGGTAGGCAGTCACCACCCTGTAGACTATGTGGCCCTAGTTAGGTTAAAATTGGTTGGTCAGAACCGCTATGTAAACCGCCCAGGGACCCTCCGGGGTTAAGGCGGTATATAAGCCGAAAGTATAAATAAATAAATATAAATAAACTGTGAACCCCAAGCAAGTGGCAATCCGACATACACGGCCTTTGCATATGGAGGTTACATTCCAGCCTCTGACCACCTTCTCCTTCTCCACGACACCCTCTAAAACACACACACACCCCTCAGATTCTAACTCACTCTAGTGAGTTTTACTTGTTTTACTTGATCAACAATATATACACAGTGAAGAAAAACAACTAATGTATGACATGGGAGATACTGTTTCTGTGGTCAAATCTTGGTTTCCAAGATATGAAAAAGAGGAATGGAAAGGGCAGGGGGAGCTGTTAGTGAGGGCTGGCCCATAAGTCACTTTCAGAGGCTTCCTGAGCCACTTTTGGGTCCCAACCAGTGTTCCCTCTAAGCTGAGTTAGAGTGAGCTAGCTCATGGCTTTTTAGCCTCCAGCGCACACATTTTTGTCTCAGCTCAGGAAGGATGGCTCCAGAGCAAACTAATTTATGCAGTAGCCAAATTGCTCACTCACAACGTTAATGCCAGTAGCTCACAAGACTCCACAGCTTAGAGGGAGCATGGGTCCCAGCCCACAGGTTGAGAAACACTGCCCTAGGCTAGGGGACGGGGGCACTCCCCTTTTGCTGCTGGGAGGTGCAAAGATCGTGTCTTACCCTCCACCCAGCAGCGGGGAGGTGGGGAAATCATATCTGCCCTCCCTGCAACTAATGATGGGGAAGCCAGTGCCCTCTGTTTTCATCCGCTGGTGGCAAAGCAGTGCTCCTCCCCACAGGGAGGGGAGGGCCACCCCTGGCTGCCCTCCCCCCCCATCAGGTGAGGTGTGGTGGAGACAAGTAAGAAGAGGACTGGGGATGCCCAACAGAGGGAAGGAGAGAGGCAAACCCTGATGCTGTGAGTGGGCGCCGGGGGGAGAGGGAGATAGGACTGCCACCCTGCCCTCAGGAGTCGGGAGATGATTTGCCTCCCCCATAACCTATTTTTAGGGTGAGTCCCAGGTCACACACTCAATGCCCCATCATTATTGATGTTATAGGTGGTCGCCTAGTACTGCCTAGTGGGTGGGCGGCCCCTGGTCAGTATTGTCTGCTCTGACTAGCAGCAGTTCTCTCTCACCACAGCTGTCAGCACAATATACACAAATCACCAACAAGGACCAGCAAGAGAGTACCACACCAAAAATTTGCAAGCAGCATATGGAGATTTGCCTCCCTGTGCTCCAGTATCTCTTATGAAGTCCTCAGGAATCTGGCATCTATTATGAGACCATAAATACTCAGTATCCCCTGCTTTCGCCTCCTCATGCTCACCTTCTATAGGCTGTAGGAGTGAAAACATCCTGTAAAAGCAAGAAGCGGTTTACAGAGTGTAGATTATCAGTCACTTTTCAAGTGGTTAAGTGTGTAATGGTTAAGAGTGCAGACTCTAATCTGGGAGAACCGAGTTTGATTCCCCACTCCTCCAGATGCAGCTGCTGGTGTGACCTTGGGTCAGCTACAAGTTCTTTCAGAGCTGTTATCTCAGGGGCAGTCCTCAAAAGAGCTCTCTCAGCCCCACATGCCTCACAGGGTGTCTGTTGTAGAGTGGGGAAGGGAAAGGAGATTGTAAGCTGCTCCGAGACTCCGAGTGAAGGGTGGGGTATAAATCCAATCTCTTCTCTTCTCCATCTTGTGTTTGTATTGCAAGCTGTTTTTGGTTCTCCATTGGGGAGAAAGCTGGGTTTGTTCTGGATGCCGATGTTCCTGAGTTACTACTAACAATTCAATTGAATATGATGTGAAATGAATATAGATTGGGTGTATGTATGTAAATCATTCAATCCTAAAAGAAATCAACCCTGACTGTTCCTTGGAAGGCCAGATCCTGAAGCTGAAGCTCAAATACTTTGGCCACCAAATGAGAAGGGAGCCCTCACTGGAGAAGACCCTGATGCTGGGAAAGATTGAAGGTCAAAGAAGAAGGGGACGGCAAAGGATGAGATGGTCAGACAGTGTCACCGATGCAACGGACATGAAATCGAGCAAACTTCAGGGGACAGCGGAAGACAGGAGGGCCTGGCGTGTTCTGGTCCATGGGGTCGCGAAGAGTCAGAATCGACTGTGCAATTGAACAACAACAATGTATAAATGACCAGGAAATGATCTCCGTGGCTGATAACCTAACCCCCTGCGTCACGGCAGGATCTACCATCATAACCAAGACATCCCTACCAGATGTATGAAAACAAATCATGAATATTTGTCTGCAGTTGTCTGTAAAATAAGGTTTTTTCCAGTTCTTTCCTTTTTGTTGGATCCCGGCGACACCTGAACCTGAGAGGATCCTTTGCTGGAACAGAAGTCCTAGGTGGGAGGCGGTCAATTGCAGAGGGAGGCCTACATTTGGTTCATTAATCAAAATCTTAGTAAGTGTCATTATCGACAAGTGCCGCAATCAGTTGCCATGACAGTAGGCAGAACGATAACTATTATCCAGGCACAGTAATAATAATTCTTTTTTTAAAAAAACCACACACACAGCTGCAAGTACTCATTGGCCTGGATCGGCCTTGGATGGCGGGGGGGGGGAATCATGCAAATTCCAAACAAACTTCCAGAGCAAATGGAAATTTCATTTTTCATAATTCTGAGATGTGTCTCACTTCCATGAGCGTACGTGTGGTTCTGGAGTGCTTTGTGGATCTTTGGAAAGCATGCAGAATGATTCAGCCTGGGGCTGTGGCTCACTGGCAGAGCATCGGCTTGAGGTCCCAGGTTCAATCCCCGACATCTCCGGTTAAAAGGACCAGGCGGAAGGTGATGAGAAAGACCTCCGCCTGAGACCCTGGAGAGCTGCTGAAAATCTGAGCAAACAATACTGACTTTGATAGACCAGTGGTCTGATGTATTCATGTGTACTGGGGGGAGGGAGATGTTGCCTGTTAGATGACATTAGAAAAAATGTCTTCATAGGGGCACCAAAAGGCACATTCCTTCTAAATAACAATATTCATCAAGCGTTTGGGGCAGCTAGGTACTTTATGAAGAACACTGAGGCAAACTCCCTACCTGCGCATCTGAGACAAATATACCACACGAAGTAAATATTTACTCAAAGAGTAATTAAAGTTATGGTGGCCACTCCCTGTGGACGTAGTGATGGCCACTAAGCGTAGATGACTGGAAAGGGGAATTAGATTTTGGGAGGAGAAGGGTTGCCATCTCGCTGATGGGGATGGGGGTTCCCCTGATTTCGGGTCCCAATCCACCACAGGCCAGCTGGCTGGTGGGGGAGCCCTGCCTCCGAAGAGTCTCGTCCTGCCCAATGTGCCCTCACACTGGACGCATCACACAGGGGGCGCTCTAGGATTTGGGCAAAAACTCTATGGTGACCATAGAGTTTTTTGTCCAAGTGCTAGAGCACCCCGCCTGATGTGTCTGGTGTGAAGATATCACCTCTGAGTGATGTCACTGTGGTGCACATGCTTTGTGTATGCCAGAAGACTCCCAGAACAGGACTAGACACCCTGGTAAAACCTGGCAACCTAGGGAGGAAATGTCCACCATTGGCTACCAGCTATGATGACTAGCTATGAAGAAGAGCAGAAGAAGAGGTGGAAGTTTTTAAAGCCCACTTTTCTCAACCCTAAGGTGTCTCAAAGTGGCTTACAATCTCCTTTCCTCCCTCTCCCCATGACAGGGACATTGTGAGGTAGGTGGAGCTGAGAAAGTTCTGAGGGAATTGTTACTGACCCAAGCTCTCCCAGCAGTCTTCCTGTGGAGGACTGGGGAATCAAACCCAGTTCTCCAGATCAGAGTCCACCACTCTTAACCAATACACCACACTGGTTCTATGGGAACCTTCATGTGCAGAGGCAGCAAATTACTTGAATTCCAGTGTCACAGGAGGCAATACCAGGGGAAGGCCTCAGCCTCTAGGCCCTGGGCCACTGGTCTGATCTAGAAGGGCACCTCATGTTCTTATCTTCTTTAAAGAGCAAGGGATGGAGGATGAAGGAAAATGAAACTGGAGATGAGGTACTAAGAAGATAGAGGGGAAGACCCATTTAAAACGAAAAGGGTAACATTTGAGTAGTTTGATTAAAAATCATTAAGAGAAGCCAGAGTTTAACAAGAAGACCAGAATGAGTAGAAAATAAAGGAATTCAGATGGGAAAAAAGAGAAACAAAGAGATTTTTAAAAATGGAACAAATGTTTTTAGTGTGTATGAAGGGCAAATTAGGTCACATGCACAATTAGCTGTGCCATAGGCGTGAATGCCGGGCAAATTTAAAGGGTGCGATCAGACGCAAACATCTGGTAAGCATCCGGCAGCCGTCGGCAACCTGTTTTGGTCTTCCACAGAAGTGGAGTAAAAAGACACATGGGGAAGTCCGCTATCAAATGGGTTGCTACGGGCCACGGACAGTCTTTCCCCTGTGTGATCACTCCAGCACACTCTCATGGCATTGGGATGGTCTCATCAGGCCATCCCGACTCTGTGCCATTGTTTTTCCCCCCTTCTCAGTATGCGCATAATCGCACCCTCCATAGGGAGCCCTCATGCTGAGATGTGATTCATCGATTCCCCGTTTAAGCACATCGGGAACAAATGGCAAAAAAACCCCGACTCACCCGTGGTTGCATCTGATCACACGGTGGTGGGCTGCCCCAGCAGCTTCCAAGGACTGTGTGATTGCACAACTGTGGGTCAAATTCCTATGGAGCAAAAAGCCTCGCTTCCGCCCTGCATTCTCTTGTGCATGTAACTGCAACCTTACATAATGAGAGGGGAGAGATGTAGTCAGAGAATTCAGGGTTCCTAACTGGGTTGAGAAATTCCTGGCTAGGGAGGGAGAGTTTGGAGAAGGGAGAGACCTTGGATTGGTATAATGCCATAACACCCACCCTCCATAACAGCCATTTCCTCCGATATCTTGTAGGGTTGCCAGCTCCGGGTTGGGAAATACCTGGAGTTTGGATAGTGGAGCCTGAAGAGGGTGGGGTTTAAGGAGGAACTTTAATAGGGTTTAATGGCATGGAGCCCACCTTCCAAAGCAGCCATTTTCCCTGGGTAAACTGATCTCTGTCGTCTGGAGATCAGTTGTAATAGCAAGAGGTCTCCAGCCACCACCTGGAGGCTGGCAACAGTGGCAGATTAACCATTATGCAGACTAAGCACATGCTTAGGGCATCAGGGAAGTTGGGAAAAGGGTGAAAAGAAAGAAAAGAATGAAGATTTGTAAAAAAAAAAAAAAAGATAAAACTAGTGCAAATTAATCATGGTGTACCCTAGGGTTATCTTCTATTTTTTGTTGGCGAGGTGCAGTGTCATAGGCTATGTTTAGAAGTAAAATGCATGTGTTTAAAAGTAAAATGATGGAGCCAAATTCAGTTGTCATGAGAGTCATTTCAATGAGGGGGGCACCAAGATTGGTCAGTGCTTAGGGCACCAAGAGGGGGGCACCACAATTGGTCAGTGCTTAGGGCACCAGTGAGCCTTAATCCATCCCTGGCTGGCAACCCTAGAAATCTGTATTCTGGAGCTCTAATTCTCAAAGATCTCCAGGCTACCCTGGAGGCTGGCAACTCTAACAGCATTCATTTCTGACTCCTTAGGCAGACCAGAGAGCTTTTTAATTGCATATGCCAGGCCTTGAACCTGAGACGGTAGATACATGGGAAGTGTGTTTCCAGTTAAAGGTTCCCTTGCTCGAAAGCCAGTCGAATCCGACTCTAGGGTTGCGGTGCTCATCTCCGTTTCAAAGCCGAAGAGCCAGCGCTGTCCGAAGACGTTTCCGTGGTCATGTGGCCGGCATGACTAAACACCAAGGCGCACGGAACACTGTTACCTTCCCACCAAAGTGGTACCTATTTATCTACTTGCAATTTCTTGCTTTCGAACTGCTAGGTTGGCAGGCGCTGGAACTAGAGACAGGAGCTCACCCTGTCATGCGGCACCCGGGTTACTGGGCTACAATTTTACCCTTTTCAAACAGAAAGCGTGAAGATCACCCACCACCCTTCTCCTTCTCAGCTTCGCCTTGTCACGGAAATGAAACGCAAATTGCCGCATGAGCACACATCTCCAATCGACTCCCCGCAAGCCCATCAGATACGGCGACATCGCCAGAAAAGTCTTTAGGGAGGCCATAAAGGAATCTCTCAGCAGACAAGCTCTGTAAAGAGTTCTGGCTGCAATTCGTTGCTCTTAGCAGGCATTCCTTTTGCGCACAGCACCTGCCCACATTTTGTAGCATTCATCCCAGTCTACGTAGGGGGAAAAACTCTCATGTTGCTTCCCATTTATGCTCTTGGCATACTTTGGGCATAAACAACTTCTGTTCTCTTCCAACCCACGCAACATTTGACTTCTCAAGCCAAATGCAGCCCACCAGCCATCTCTCATGGTCTTCCAAGTGCAGGCCCCGGGAAACAGCGAAGGCAGAAGACTGACTGACTCCTTGGAGAGCCACCCGGCAGGGCTGATGGGCTGCGTTTGGTTTCAGGAGTCAAAAGTCATGCAGGTTTTTAAAGTGACAAAGCTGTGCATAGCAGCCATGCCATCAGACGACCAGGTCCCACCCCGCAGGTGTCCAGGTGGGGGAACCTGGCAACCCTGTTTGCTACTGATGGAGTGGGACTTGACAGACCATGGTCGAACTCAATCTAAGGTATCCAAATGAAGGAGGAGAGGCAGCCTGCCCACCCAAGCAACTGGGCCCATGTTGTGTTTTACTCTTCCTCTAAGACTCCTTTATGTATAACCTTTGCAAAGGCATCTTTCTGTAGTGTTCTGAGGTGCCATGCGTCATGCTGCCTTATAAGAACATAAGAGAAGCCTTGTTGGATCAGGCCAACGGCCCATCCAGTCCAACATTGTGTGTCACACAGCGGTCAGAAATACCAGGTGCCATCAGGAGGTCCACCAGTGGGGCCAGGACACTAGAAGCCCTCCCACCGTTGCCTCCCAAGCACCAAGGACACAGAGCATCACTTGCCCCAGACAGAGTATTCCATCTATAAGTAAATGTTTCCCTTGCCTGAAAGCTAGTCGAATCCGACTCTAGGGGGCAGTGCTCATCTCCATGTCCAAGCCAAAGAGCCAGCGCTGTCCAAGACATTTTCAAAGCAGTGCCTATTTATCTACTTGCAATTTCTTGCTTTCAAATTGCTAGGTTGGCAGGAGCTGGGGCCAGAGGCGGGAGCTCACTCCATCACGTGGCACTCGGGTCTTGAACTGCTGAACTACAGACCTTCTGATCTGCAGCTCAGTGTCTTAACCTCTGAGCCACCACCATCTATACCTTGTGGCTAATAGCCACTGATGGACCTTTGCTCCATATGTTTAGCTAATCTCCCCTTGAAGCTGTCTGTGCTTGTAGCTGCCACCACTTCCTGTGGCAGTGAATTCCACTTTTGCCTCTTTGCCTTCCATAGCATTTCATACTTATCTTTAAGAAGAAGAAGAGATTGGATTTATACCCCGCCCTTCACTACCTAAAGGTGTCTCAGAGCGGCTTACAAACTCCCTTCCCTTCCCTCCCCACAACAGACACCCTATGAGGTAGGTGAGGCTGACAGAGCTCTGACAGAAACTGTTCTTTTTTCAAGAACAGCTCTTATCAGAAGTACAGCTTGCCCAAGGTCATCCAGTCAGGTGCAAGTGGAGGAGTGGGGAATCAAACCCGGTTCTCCCAGATTAGAGTCCACACATTTAACCACTACACCAAACTCCATCTTTAGGCCCTTCTAATAGAATTCTTAGTTGGACCTAAAGAACAGGACGGCTTAGTTATACTTGGCAGAATGAGAGAACATTCAGTGTGTGAGGATGGCTCTGAGGTAAAAAGGGAATCCTTCACTCTAAATAAAATAGTTGTTTTCTCTTAAACATAAACAGAGTTTATGTAGAAGTATATCCGTGAAACAGTTTCAGTATAGTGTCAGTGGTGTAACGGTTTCAGATAGGTACAGAAGCATAATGGTTCCAGATAGGCTTACAGTTCTTTTTTCGCTAAAGTTCCTTAAACAGACCTAAACAGTCTTATTTTCTCACTTACCCCTTAGGCAAATAACTTCGACAGCTTATTTTCCTCATGTGCCACTTAGGCTAATGTTTCCGCACAGGCTTCTTTTCTTCACTTGCCACGTAGGCTAATAACTTCCACACACGAGACAGATTTCTCTCAGGGCACTTTACTCCACATCCACCCAGCTTTCTTCCTTCCCACACACTCTCCTAACAATCTCTCCCACAAAACTTCTCTGAACCAGCCAGTCAACTCTGCCCTGTAGGGTCCAGCTTGGCTTGCCAGCCTCCAGGTGGCAACTGGCAATCTCCTGCTATTACAATTGACCCCCAGACATCCACGATCTATTCCCCTGGAGGAAATGGCTGCTTTGGAAAGTGGACTCTATGGCGTTATACCCCGCTGAGGTTCCCCCTCTCCCCAAACGCCACCCTCTCCAGGCTTCACCCCCAAAATCTCCAGGTATTTGACTCAAAAATCTCCAGGTATTTCCCAACCCAGAGCTGGCAACCCTAGGGTCCAGCTGCCATCCCATCATAATACACTTCAGTCACCCATCCAGCCCCCCCTTTCTTACTCTAAAGGCCTGCCTTTTAAATCACAGCAACATACAGAAAAGCCCACGTTGGAACCCAGAAATAAAGCACACACAAAGGCTGAGTTCAGACTGGCAGTTTGCCCCACTATAGCCACGTTTCAGCCATGTTTCACAAGCGGATTAAAGGGGGCGTTCACACAGGCACATCCGCCTGGCGTTCCCCACCCATCACTCCCGTGTTTAAAAGATACCTGGTGAAAGTGGTAGCAAATTCCTGAGAGCCCGTTTATCCCGCTTCATTTCGCTTCTGGGAAGTGTGAACACCAACCCGAAAAGCCGGGAGCAACCCATGTTGCACAGAATGCAGCAGTGATATGATTGGCCATACTTTGCTCTACCACCCAATGTGGTGCCGGCGCAATAGGATCCTCCCCAAATTGTCCGGAAGCGCTTATGCGCATATGCGCTCATGAGCACATAGCTGAATTACCGGGGAAAAGCCATTTACAGCCGCACCTCTGGGCCAGCAGCCTGAACGCTCCCATGTGCCTCCTCCCGGTATGCTCCCTCATCAGTCAGCGCAGTGTGACCGGGAAAACCCGGAACAGTTTGTTCAGGGTTTTTTTTTTTGCCACAACTGGCTCTTGCTTCAAACTGCCAGTCTGAACTCAGCCAAAATATTTACATTCTGAAAACATCACGACCTTTCTTTCCAGCTGTCGGGCAGGGCTTGCATGGGATGGTCACCACCTCCATCACGTGGAGCTTGGGTGGGCCAGGTGCCCCCTCTGCTGGCGCGGACTGTTGCCCCCATCGAGGACTCAGGGCTGGTGCCACTCCCCCAGGCACTGCTTTTCCTACATGGGGCTCAGGTGCTCAAGTCTCTGCCTAGCCCACCCAGGGCCTTCTTGCAATCGAATTGGCCCCATCCAGGTGTTTGGGGGGGGGCTCAGTTCACTAGAAGGAGTCCCAGTGCCTAAAATGGCCAATCTGACCCTGAAGGTATTCATATGTTCATAGCAGAGAGAGTGGTTTTCATGCCAAATAACCTTTTTTCACATATTTATTATTTCTTCTGAAAATTTATATGTTGGCTTTTCTGAGCTGCCTGAAGCAGAAAACGAGTCACTAACAAATCACAGTAGCAAAAAAGTCGATAAAACAAATTAAGCCAATGCAATAAATAAAAGAAAATGTCAATAAAAAAGAGGCCAGCCCATAAAACAAACAGAGTAGTCCTACATGCCATTGATAAAACAGATCCTTATGCTAGGGGAGGTAACTTTTGCATCAGGGACTTGGCCTGTTACAGTTTAAAGAGCTAATTTTGTGTAGTGGTTAAGAGTGGCGGACTCTAATCTGGAGAACCAGACTTGAGTCCTCCACATGAAGCCTGCTGGGTAACCTTGGGCCAATCATGGTTAGGGATGGGCACGAACTGGGAAACTGGAGGTTCATCTTGGTTCATGGGGTCACATGAACCATGATCCACAAACTTTTTACGAATCTCCCTGTTTACTGAACTGGTTCATTTCATTTGGTTTGTGATGCGGTGGGAGGGGACCTGAGATCTTCCCTCCCTCCTTTTTGCTGGTGGCGGCTCCCTGAGGCCAGCAGAATGGAAGGGGGGGGGGATGTGAGATCTTATTTATTTATTTATTTATTTATTTATTTATTTATTATTGGATTTATACCCCGCCCTCCCCGCAAAGCAGGCTCAGGGCAGCTCTTCCCTCCCTCCTTTCTGCTGGCAGCAGATCCCCAAGGCCAGCAGAATGGAAGGGGGGAATCTTGTAAAAGCCATTTCACAGAAACGGTCCCTTTAAATGGCTTTGCAAGCTACACCATGTGTGAGTGAAGTCCAAGTGGCAAGTTCACTCACTTTCAGGTGAACTCGCTGCTTGGACTTTACTCATACATGGCACAGCTTGCAGATCCATTTAAAGGGAATGTTCCCTTTAAATGGTTTTTGCAAGCCGCACCACACACTAGTGAAGTCCAAGCAGAGAGTTCACCCAGAAGTCCACCCCCCCGTTGCTTTGCCGATGAATTGATCAGTGCCAGTGTGTCTGCCACATGAACCCCGACACGAACCGCATGGACCTCCACAAAAAAACATGAAGGGTTGTGGGAGGTTCATTGCGGGCATGATCACACGACCCTCAGCTCACAAGCCACAAACTGGGCAATGTTTGTCAAAAATTAGGCTCTTGACGAAGTCCGTGCCCATCCCTAGTCACAGTTCCCTCAGAAGTCTCTCAGCTTCACCTACTTCACAAGGTGCCTGTTGAGGGGAGAGAGGGGGAAGGGAATGAGACTGTAAACTGCTTTGTGAGAGAAAACTGGGGTATGAAAACCTTCTCATCTTCTTCGAATGGAGATGGGTGGAGCCTGGAAACCCCCCAGCCTTACAACTGATCCACAGACAATAGAGATTCCCCAGCTGAAAATGACCACTCTGGAAAGTGGACCTGAATGGTGGCCTCTAATCTGGAGAACCAGGTTTGATTCCCCACTCCTCCTCCACCTTGAGGCCTGCTGGGTGACCTTGGACCAGTCATGGTTCCCTCAGAACTCTCTCAGCTCCACTTACCTCACAAGGTGCCTGTTGTGGGGAGAGGAAGGGAAGGTGATTATACCCTACTTTGAGACTCTTAAGGAAGAGAGAAGCAGGGTACAAAAACCAACTCTTCTTCTTAGTCTCTTAGCTGTCACACTGTGGTACTCCCCAAATACGCATACCTTAGTTATAGGACAGTAGTGAAGGTTCGTCCTTACCAGGGCTCTTTTTGTAGCAGGAACTCCTTTGCATATTAGGCGACACACCTCTAATGTAGCCAATCCTCTAAGGGCTTATAGTAGCTCTTATAAGAAGAGCTCTGTAAGCTCTTGGAGGATTGGCTACATTAGGGGTGTGTTGCCTAATATGCAAAGGAGTTCCTGCTATAAAAAGGCCCCAGTCCTTACACATTTTATTCCTGAATAAGCAGAGAATGCAACTCTGTCTCGTCCTTAATGAATGGGGAAATAGCTGTGGCATGCTTTGGCATAGCTATGGTCACCCTAAGGAAGAAGAAGAAGAGAAGAAGAGATTGAATTTATACCCCGCCCTTTACTGCCCAAAGGCGTCTCAGAGCAGCTTACGAACTCCTCTCCCTTCTCCTCCCCACAACAGACACCCTGTGAAGTAGGCGGGGTTGAGAGAACTTTTGACAGAAACTGCTCTTTTTTTCAAGGACAGCTGTGCCAGAACTTGTGACTGACCCAAGGTCACATCAGCAGGTGCAAGTGGAGAAGTGGGGAATCAAACCCAGTTCTCCCAGATTAGAGTCTGCGCACTTAACCACTAAACCAAACTGGCCCCATCTAGGACTCTGGTTAGGAGCCACAGAGGTGATGATATTCAGTGCAGTGCTATGCAGAGTTACTCTGGTCTAAACTGATTGAAATCAATACACATCTTAGGCAGGAGTAACTCTATATAGGACGGCACTGCTAGTCTGCTAAGTTTTTGTTGATTCTGGCTCTTTTAAAATTTTGGATCTTCTGTTGCTTAAATTACTTTTTATTATGGTTTCCAGGTGTTCATTGTGTATTTGTTTTTCTTAATTTTAATTTTATTTTTATTGGATTGGATTTGTATCCCCCCCCTCCCCAGATAGAAGGCTCAGGGCGAGTGCCGTCAGATACAGTAAACAATATACAATATACAAAGAATTAATGGGTTTTATTGTTAGTGTCTACTGCTGTGAATGCGTCTTCCATATGCATATCAGTTTTAACTATATTCAAACAAGACAGTTGTCTTGGAGTTCTGGTCTGCAGTATTAGGAAAGCACGTTCGGCCTTTGAATGATGACCGTAGCTGGTTGAAACGGCAGCCAGAAAGAGCTTATCCAGCACACATTATAACTGTCAAGATACTTTTATTAAATGCCATCTTTGTGCATTCTCTGAGTCCCATGAAAGATATTTGTGACGACTGTCACGGAGTTCAAGAACACTCATCCTAGGCCTGCCAGCCTCCAGGTGGTTGTACAAACGTGAGATCACGGGCTAGGTTGTAAGTAAACCAAAAAAAGCAACTGTGATATTATTATGCAATCTATTCAATAATTATCATCAAGCATTTATATTTTGGTACAAATCACAAAACACATTCCAATACAAGATATAAAAAAATATTTAAAATGTCCTTGTAAACCAAACTATCCGTGCTCAAAGTTCCTCTGAACAATAAAGCTCCAAGTAGCTTAACACAGTCCTTCTTTGACACAGAGGTAAATTATGCCAAATATCTGATCAACTGTCATGGCTCCCGTGGCTCTGAGGGGCCAGCTCCACACCCGTGTTCCGTCCTTTATCAAGGCACCACGGCAGTCAAAAGAATTTTTTTTCTTCTCTGCTTATTCAGTCTTTGAAGAGTGTTTTCCGCTGCAGGCCTTGAAATCTGTATTTACATTCAGGTTCATGCAGCGTTACTTCTTAGGCAACAGAGATCAGTTCCCCTGGAGAACACAACCGCTCAGGAAGATGGATTGTGCAGTATTACACCCTGCTGAGGCCCCTCCCCTCCCTAAACCCACCTTCTCCAGGCTCCGCCCAAAAATTTCTAGGCATTTCCCAGCCCGCAGCTGGCAATCTGAGCTCATCCATTCGCCGGACTGCCATTAGCACTCAGCCTCCTGATAAGGACCGGTTTTGCAGCTCTTTCCCCCATTCTCCCTGAATCTTTCTCACAATGGGGGAGAGGGGCAGTTTTGATGAGAAAAATCATAAAATCATAGAATGTTATTTTTTTTTTAAAAAAGTATTTATATTTATATCCTGCCCTCCCAGCCTTTTGGCAGAGTTGGAAGAGACCTTGCAGGTCATCTAGTACCAACCCACAAAGAGGGCATTTCCCCAGGAGCATAGCTGAAAAATAGTTCTACAACATACCCAAAAGATGGTCATCCAGCCTCCACTCGAAAACATCCGGTGAAGGAGCATCCACCGCCTCCCGAGGCAGTTGGTTCTACTGCTCAACCACTCTTACAGTTAGGAAGTTTCTCCTGATATTTAGCCGGTAACAACTCCCTTGTAATTTCCACCCATTAGATCTAGTCTTGCAATGGGGAGCAAGAGAGAATAGATCTGCTCCATCTTCTACATGACAGCCCTTCAAATGTTTGAAGACTGCAATCATGTCCCCTCTAAGCCTTCTCTTTCCCAGGTTAAACATACCCAACTCTTTCAGACTTTCCTTGTAAGACTTGGATTCCAACCCTACTCACCATCCTGGTTGCCCTCTTCTGGACATGCTCGAGCTTGTCAACATCCTTCCTAAAATGTGGTGCCCAAAACTGGACACAGTACTCCAAGTGAGGCCTGACCATAGCAGAAGATACCCCACCCTTCACTTTTGAGTCTCAGAGCGGCATACAACTCCTTTCCTTTGCCCTCCCCACAACAGACACTCTGTGAGGTAGGTGGGGCTGAGAGAACTCTAACACAAACTGCTCTTTCAGGAACAGCTGTGCCAGAGCTTGTGACTGACCCAAGGTCACATCAGGTACAAGTGGAGGAGTGGGGAATCAAACCCAGATTAGAGTCCGCACACTTAACCACTACATCAAACTAGCAGAATAGAGCAGAACTACCACCTCCAGTGATCTGGACACAATGCTTCTGTTAATGCATCCTAAGATTGCATTAGCGTCCTTCGCAGTCACACCGCACTGCAGGCTCATGTTTAGCTTGTGATCAACCAGAACACCTAGATCCCTTTCACATGTACTTTTGTCAAGCCAAGTCCCTCCCATTCTATATCTGTGTCTTTGATTTTTTGTACCTAAGTGTAGGACTTTGAACTTATCTCTATTAAAATTCATTTTATTTCTCAGCCCACTGTTCCAGCCTATCTAAATCATTTTGAATCCTGACTCTGTCTTCTTCAAAATTAGCAATCCCACCCAGCTTTGTGTCATCTGCAGATCTGATAAGCATCCCCTCTATGTCTTCCTCCAGGTCATTTATAAAAACATTGAACAACACTGGACTCAGGACCGAGCCCTGCGGCACTCCACTTGAGATTTCCCTCCATGTAGATGCAGAGCCATTTACGAGCACTCATTGGGTAAGATTTTTCAACCAACCATGAATCCATCCAACAGTTGCACCATCCAGCCCACATTTAACCAGCTTATCCTCAAGGATATCATGAGAAACTTTGTCAAATGCTTTACTGAAATCTAGATACACTATGTCCACAGGATTGCCAGAGTCAACCATTTTAGTAACTCTATCAAAAAAGGAGATAAGGTTGGTCTGGCATGACTTATTTTGATAAACCCATGCTGGCTGCTACCAATTAACTCATTCCATTCAAGATGCTCACAGACAGAGCATTTAATAACCTGCTCTAGAATTTTTCCAGGTATTGATGTCAAACTGACAGGCCTGTAATTTCCTGGGTCCATCTTTTCCCCCCTTCTTGAAGATTGGGACAACATTTGCTCTTCTCCAGTCTTCTGGCACAACACCAGTACTCCAGGAAATCTCAAAGATTAGAGCCTGAGGCTCTGAAATAACATCTGCAATTTCTTTTAGCACCCTGGGATGCAAGCCATCTGGCCCTGGAGATTTGAAAGTATTTAAGGCAGCTAGCATATGGGGTCCATGGGGTCACGAAGAGTCGGACTCGACTGTGCTACTGAACAACAACAAAGGCAGCTAGATGCTCTCTAACCATCTCCTTACTTTGGACTGGCAGTTCCTCCTTCCTTCACATGTCCTGCATTCTTCAGTTTGTATACAGTTCACCTTATGGTTAAAGACCATGCAAAGTGAGAGTTTAGTACCATAATTCCACTTTGTCTTCATTCCTTGTTAAGGCTTGACTGTCTTCCCCTAGCAATGAGCTTATCCTATCCCTGTTCTTCTTTTTGCTCTGAACATAGGCATCTTGTTATTTTTAGCACCCCTTGCAAGCCTCAGCCCCATCCATCCATAATCTTCAGTGAACCTTGTCTTTGCCGTTGCTCCAAGAAAATTGGCAGCCACCTTCAGTCATTAGAGGGTTAATGTGTTTACCTTGTGTGCTATTGTTTAGACTGACCTGGAAGGTAACCTGGCACGAAGCCAATTAATTATTGGTTAATGTATTCAGGTGATTTCCTTCTAGGGTCAAGAAGAAAGAAGAATCTCCATTACCAACCCTGCGGTCAGTCTGTTGTACTTGTAACAGTAAGGATGCAGTCTTAAGTGTTTGTTGTTTTGTAGATCTCCTGTGTACCTTTCCCCCTTTAGAAATAAAGATTTTTGCATAGAAAGGATATGCCTCCTCTCCAGAGAACAAAAATCCATTGCAGCCTCTCAATATCTAACTACTTTTACCAAAATTTCCAACATGAACAACTCTTGTCTTGAAAACTCTGTGGGGTCATCATTAGTTGGCAGCAACTTGATGCCAGAAAAGGGGGGATAAATACTTAAAGAAAGTACCAGCAATATAAAGATGAACAAGGATACTGGAAGGAGAAATGAGTGAAGTTAATGACAGATAATAGTTATATGCCGAATCTCTTCGAAAGGTTTTCTTTTTAGAAATCCCTTTTTTTAAAACTTGGCAGCTGTCGTAACAGCAGTGGTTTGCAATCCACCTCCTCCAAAGCCTTTCGAAACCACAAACAGCCCGTACTACAAAATACGGATTCCTGCTTCTCTGCACAACCCTTATTCTATAGCAGCAGCACAAAGAGGGCATTTCCTTTCCACTTTTATTTGTTGTTCTGTGGTATAAGAGGCTGCAGAGAAAGAGAATGCTCCCAGGAGCCAACAGCTCTGTTCTCGAAAGGGGTAATTAGCGAAAGCAAAGTTCCATCCCTGCATTGCTCTTTGCAAAATCTTGAGGAATTTCTTAAGAGACTCCCCATCCACATTCTAACAGGGCACTGCAAGTATCACGCAAAAAAACCCTTCTTCACTTCCTTCCCTACCTCTTACGCATTGAAGCAAGCCTAACTCTTGTGTGGGTGCTGCAAAGATTACGCTGCAGCACAATAAAAGGCCGCAATAAATTAGTGTTCATTTAAAATTCCAAGAAGGCACAATAGTGTGTCTTTTAAAAAAGATCTTAGGGGAGGTGGAAATGAATCTGTGCTACAAGAATGGAGTCCTGTTTTGCCTTCAAGCTGCCTTGAAGTATTTTTTAAAAACAGCTTTCCTTTCATACACTTTCAAATGTAAAGTGGAAAGACATCTGTTGCCTCTAGGTGCCAATCATGGCCTTGGAGAGGAAAACCACTGGTTTTGTTTCATTGCCTCTGTGGCAACAGCATCCCTAACCACATTATAACTGCTTGTAATTATATGAGAACCAGTGCAGCTTAGTGGAGTGGTTAGTGTATCAAACTAGGACTGGGGGGACCCAGTTCAAATCTCATCTCAGTTGTAAAAGATCCATTTTGGTGTAGTGGTTAAGAGCACAGACTCTAATCTGGGAGAACTGGGTTTGATTCCCCACTTCTCCACATGCAGCTGCTGGCGTGACCCTGGGTCAGTCACAAGTTCTCTCAGAGCTGCTCTCTCAAGGGCAGTTCTTGAAAGAGCACTCTCAGCCCCGCCTGCCTCACAGGGTGTCTGTTGTGGGGAGGGGAAGGGAAAAGGAGATTGTAAGCTGCCCTGAGACTCCTTTGGGTAGTATAAATCCAATGTTGTTTTCTTCGTCTTCACTGGATGATCTCGGGTAAGGCATTCTCTCTCATTTCTAAGCTACTTTACAGGGCTGTTAGAAAGGTAAAAATAGAGGACAGCCTGTTTATTTGTACAGAAAATTTATATGCTACCTCTCCAGAGAACTATGGATGAAACAGCATAAAAATAATTGAAGTTAAAGCAATTAAAAAAAAACAACCTTCCAAGCCAACCAGAGCATGACAACAAAACAATTTATTTATTTAGATTTATAGTCCACACTCCCCGCGAATGGGTTCAGGGCAGCTAACAAACTGGGCACATATGCCAATTATGAAAACAATTAAAAACAGAACAATTAGTAGCCTAATGTGATAACTAAGTTCTAAAACAGTCCTCCTACTAGAAGCAGAGTGTAAAAACAATTTTAAAAGATCCCTCTGTTAAAGACCTGTGTAAAAAAAGAAAACAGTAGGGCAGATGGCAGGCAAGTCTTGGGGTATTCCACATGCAAGGGGCCACCACCAGAAAAGCCCTGTCTTTTGTTACCACCTACTTCAACTCTCCAGGCAGGGGGACCGAGAGCAGGGCTTGGGAAGAGACTCTGAATGGATGGGCTGGACAATACAGACAAAGGCAAAGCCAGGTCTGAGACTGAGCTCCTTGAAAGTAGGTCGGGATAAAAATGTAACAGCTATGCCATTTCCTGCTGCCCTGCTGATCTGCTGTGTCCCTTGTGGACTGCTGGCCATTGACCCAGAAGGAGTTCCCTCTAATTAGGCAAGAAAAGTGGGATTCCACATATCACAGGGATTAACTGCTCCTAAGAATGTAAGTTCCTGAGCTGGATGGCCCAGGCTAGCCTGATCTTGTCAGATCTCAGAAGCTAAGCAAGGTGGGCCTTATAGAATCATAGAATGTTAGAGTTGGAAGGGACCTTTCAGGTCATCTAGTCCAACCCCCTGTAACCAAGCCTTGGTTACTACTTGGATGGTACGGGAGGCAATCATGGGACTCCACGGTTGCTGTGCAAAGGCAGGCAATGGCCAAACCAACTCTGTTCATCTCTTGTCTCAAAAAACCCTATGGGGTCACCATAAGTCAACTGTGACTTGACGGCACTTTCCACTCCTACCAAGAATGTAAAAAGAGTCCTGCTGCATCACACAGTATCCTATTTCCCACGGTGGCCAACCAGATGGTCTTGAAAGGCTAGCCTCCTTTAGCAACTTGCATTCTGAGGTACACTGTCTCAGAATATGGAGGTTTCACAGAAAGCGGTGGCACCCCTGCTTCTGCGCCTGAGAGAAAGTTCAGAGTCTGTCACGTTTCTGTGCCGAACACAATCACCCTCAGACCTTCCCCAACCACTGTGGTCGTGTCTAGCCAGGGCTTTTTTTGTAGAAAAAGCCCAGAAGGAACTCATTAGCATAACAGGCCACACCCAACAGCAGAAACTCATTAGCATATTAGGCCACACCCCTGACAGCAGATCTGCCTCCCAGGATCAGCTTCCCCAGGTGCCCCGCGGCTTGCGAGGCACCTGGGGAACCCGAGGTGGGGGGGGGAGGCTGTAGGCGTGGCCAAGTCGGAAACCAGCCGGAACTCCATTCCTGTGCGCTCCTGCCCAAAATAGCCCTGCTTGATACAGTTAAATCTACTGTGAAATTCTAATTCCGCAAATTCTTTTCAATTTCTTATCTTGCTTGGGGGAGGGAAGATCAGATGCACCAGCACCTTCCAGGAACTCTTCCAGATCCAAATGATCAGTTAATTAATTTATATTGCACTATAGTGGTTATGCAGGGCTCTTTTTGTAGCAGGGACCCCTTTGCATATTAGGCGACACACCCCTAATGTAGCCAGTCCTCCAAGCAGTGTTCCCTCTAAGCTGAGTTAGTGTGAGTTAGCTCACAGTTTTTTAGCCTCTGGCTCACACATTTTTGTCTTAGCTGAGGAAAGATGGCTCCAGAGCAGACTAATTTATGCAATAGCCAAATTGCAAGCTCACAACTGTACTGTCAGTAGCTCACATAGTAGAATTTTTGCTCACAGGACTCCACAGCTTAGAGGGAACATTGCCTCCAAGAGCTTACAGAGCTCTTCTTACAGGGGCTATTGTAAGCTCTTGGGAGATTGGCTACATTACGGGTGTGTCGCCTAATATGCAAAGGAGTTCCTGCTACAAAAAGAGCCCTGGAGGTGCCACAAATCTCCTTTTTGTTTCCAAGGAGGGAGAGCGGTTGTCACACCCATTATGGGGGGGGGAAAATGTTTTGCCAAGGAGCTGTGATCTCTTCAAATGACTAATATATATATTTAATGTTAAAGACTAGAAAACTATATCTCAGGAAACTGAAGCTTGTTTCCATTAAATGCATGTTGAGCTGCAAACCTATTCCTTGCTTAGGGTGACAAAATACCTTGAAGTGGCTCTGCTTTGCGTTGTCTTTCCTTAACCCTTGATGCTCAGCTGAGGGGTCATAGTGTTGCCAGATCTGGGTCAGGAAATACCTGAAGATTTGAGGGGTGGAGCCTGGGAAGGCCAGGGTTTGGGGAGGGGAGGGGGCTCAGCAGAGTAATAATGCTGTAGAGTCCTTCCCTCAGCAGCCATCCTCTCCAGAGGAACTGATCTCTGTCATCTGAAGATCAATTGGAGGAGGAGGAAGAGGAGGAGGAGAAGAAGTGACATCATTGTGTTGCGGAGACAATGTAGGACGGTACCCAAACTCTATGGTAAAACCATTGCTCCAATGCGATGATGTCTGTGACGTACCTTTGTCACTCACTCCGATCACCTACCACCTTCCACAATCTCTCTCCCACAGGTTCAGGGTTAGAAGTAGGTCAGGCCACCACATATCAGCACCCTTCTTGCCACTTTTGAAATCTGTAGTGAGCCACAACTGTTTCACATCTCAGGTCCTCTCACTCACAGAGACATCATCAATTAGGGCAGCCCAGCCCCCTTAAATAACTGTCCCTCACTCAGACACTGCACGGGGCTATAGGGGTGGGGGATTCAAACACCGTTTTATTCACATGCTGCCACCATTTATTCATATATATATATATACACACACACACACACCAAGATCTTAGCTTAGGGGGTGCTTCTTTCCCTGAGACAACCAGCCCACAGTGTTAAACAAACAAGGAGTTAACTTGCAGAGCACCGGATGAGGATCGAGCGTCGGCAGAGGGCGGAGCCGGGACGGCGCGGGGGAACGTGGAGGCGCAGGCGTGGCGGAGCCGATGGACGGAGCTGGAGCCGAGCTGACGCAGGAACCACGCGTAAGAGGGGCCGCTGACCCAAAGAAAGACCAACAAGGGAAAAAAGGAGATGAAGGAGCCAGACGCCGGGCCGACCCAGGATGGAAAAAGAACAACACTCCACGGGGTGCCAGTAGGGCAGTCCTCCCCCGATTATCTGTGTGGCCTTAGATAGGATAACAAAGAGTAACTGTAAGCCGCTCAGAGACCCCTCCGGAGGTTCGAGCGGGGTATCAAGCTGAAAGTTAAATTAAATTAAATTAAACTTGTATTTATGGTTTGAACATAACTTTGAAGAACTACATCAGGTAGAGGTAACAAAGTTTCTTCTCAGTTGAACTTTTGAACTGCTTCCCTATTCCGGCATTTGGGTTCCTTTGTTAAAAACTGACAGTTGTCAGTCAGTTTTAAGCCACGCTTTGCCACTGGCTCACTCATTCAGAAGCACTCTCAACGCCCTCACTGCTGTCCTCAACTGTCCCTCTCACCAACATCGTGACAGCTTCCGTTCGCTCTTAAGGAGAGGTAGAAGCTCACCTGTCAATCACAGAAGAAGAGGGAGGAGGAGGAGGAGAGTGGTTTTATACCCTGCCCTTCACTTGGATAATCAGAGCAGTTTACAATCACCTTCCCTTCCTCTTGAGAGAGCTCTCTCAGCCCCACCTACCTCACAGGGTGTCTGTTGTGGGGAGTAGAAGGGAAGGGGATTATAAGCCCCTCTGAGACTCCTTTGGGTAGTGAAGGGTGGGGTATAAATCCAATCTCCTCCTCTTCTTCTACTTCTACTTCTTCTTTTCTTCCCCACAACAGACACCCCGTGAGGTAGGTGGGGCTGAGAGAGCTCTGAGAGAACTGCTCTTGAGAGAACAGCTCTGAGAGAACTGTGACTGACCCAAGGTCACCCAGCTGGCTTCACGTGGAGGAGTGGGGAATCTAATCCGGTTCTCCAGATTACAGTCAGCCACTCTTAACCACTACACCAAACTGGTTTAACCACTACACCAAACTGGCCGTGCTTGACCACTACACCAAAGGGAACAAAGAATGTCCAGGCTTCCAGAACTTGTGACTGAAAGGTTTGATGGACTTTGCTGGGTGAATTGTGGCTCAGTTGGTAGAGCATCTGCTTGGCATGCAGAAGGTCCCAGGTTCAATCCCCGGCATCTCCAGTTTAAAAGGTCCATGAAATAAATGATGTGAAAGACCTAAGACCGGGACCCTGCAGAGTCAAGGTAGACAGTACTGACCCTGATGGAGAAATGGTCTGATTCAGCATAAGGCGGCTTCATATGTAACTCTGAGGATTTGCAGTTAAATCTGAGTGCCACCAAAAAAAAAAAAGAAGAGAAAATAATAATGAAAGGTTGTTGGGTTTTGTGTTATTTTGGCCATGGCCATTTTTTGTCCCCCACCGGCCATATCCATCTATGCATTTCTGGGAAATGTTTGTTTCTAAGTATCAGAAACATTGCTGAAGTAGCCCATGGTCTTGACGTTCATCCTGTTAACTTCCAGGAAAAAGCCGTTTTTGAAACGCATACCCTAAATTACCTGCAGCTATAGTGATTTCAGCTTTTAGATTTATTTTTTTTCATTACGTGCAATATTGTAGGTTGGTAATCATTGTGATTAGAGAGATTGGGGAGATGGTGGTAGAACGTACAGTGGTTCTGAGAACCCGCCAGTTCCCAACCTGCTTGTTAGCGTTGAATGAAAAGTAATTGTGGTGGGGTTGAGCCAAGCTTGATTTCTACGCAGTAGATGGAGCCGGGAATTCATTACGGGTCGCAACACAAAACATAGGGGGAAGCAGCCCTGTAATACGAGCCACTTCATAAAGCTTGTTTCCCGTGCTTGGGTTCTCCAGAGAGTGAAAAGAGGACCTCTGAGCATATTCCAAGAATGAGACGATGTAAAAATAAATTGGCGTTTTTCATTTTAAAAACATACAAACCGAGAAGTATTGAATAGCCCTGAAAAGAACCTAGCTGACAATTGCATCTGAACGTTTGCCCCGGCATAGGCAGGATATTAATTAATTAATTAATTAATTAATTAATTAATTAATCTGAACATGTGCCATTGTGGTTCAGATGTCGAACTAGGCTCTCAGAGACCCGGGTCACACACACTAAATCATCCACTTTCAATTCGCTTTCAGTGCACTTTCCAATTGGATTATGCCAGTTCACACAGTGAAATCTAGTTGGAAAGTGCACTGAAAGCGGATTGAAAGTGGATTATTTAGTGTGTGTGACCCTCGGGCCTGGGTTCAAATTCTTATTCTGCCTGTTAAGCTTGCTGGATGATTTGGGGACAATAGCTCCCACTCAGGCTAACATAGAAGAGAAGAAGAAGAAGAGACTGGAATTATACCCCGCCCTTCACTTGGAGTCTCAGAGCGGCTTACAAACTCCTTTCCCTCCCCCTCCCCCACAATAGATACCCTGTGAGGTAGGTGGGGCTGAGAGAACTCTTTCCAGAACTGCCCAAGGTCATCCAGCAGCTGCAAGTGAAGGAGTAGGGAATCAAACCCGGTTCTCCCAGATTAGAGTCCGCGCACTTAACTACTACACCAAACTGGCTTAACCACTGCACCAAACAATACCTTACAGGATTGTTGTGAGGGAGAACTTGTAAGCTTCTTGAAAGAAAAGTGGATTAAAAAGTACTAGACAGAAATCTCTTGAAACTGAATCCCCACCATCAAAGACAATTGCCCTGTGCAGACATTTGACTGGGCCTGCTGGTGCCTTCAGCGGAATGTCTATGCAAAGCTCTCCTTGTCTAAGGTGTGTCCATGCTGGCTCTTCTGCATGCTTAGGTAAAGGTAAAGGTTCCCTTGCTCGAAAGCCAGTCGAATCCGACTCTAGGGTTGCGGTGCTCATCTCTGTTTCAAAGCTGAAGAGCCAGTGCTGTCCGAAGACGTTTCTGTGGTCATGTGGCTGGCATGACTAAACATGGAACGCTGTTACCTTCCCACCGAAGTGGTACCTATTTATCTACTTGCAATTTCTTGCTTTCGAACTGCTAGGTTGGCAGGAGCTGGAACTAGAGACAGGAGCTCACTCCGTCATGCGGCACTCTCGGGTCTCGAACTGCTGAACTACTGACCTTCCACAGCCTGCAGTTCAGCGTCTTAACCACTTGAGCCACCACAGCTTAATCTCTTGCAAAAAACAGCATCCCCAGTCATAAAGATATAATGCTTGAGTGCATTTTGAAGTCTGAGCGTACCTTCCATTAAAGGCACAAAAGTCAGGGTGATGGGACTTTGGTGCAAGCCATCTCCCCTCAATTTACTCATGACTGAACATCTGCCCAGGTTGAAGCCTGGGCAATTCTGTGTTGGCTTTTCCCTCCGTTGTTTTATGAAACCCACCTTAGAACTGCAGTTCCCCTCTGCATTGCATGCTGTCTTCACTCACTTTGATCACTGGGTTTTATGGTACCCTCCACCAGTGTTCCCTCTAAGCTGAGTTCGTGTGAGCTAGCTCACAGTTTTTCAGCCTCCAGCTCACAGATTTTTGTTTTAGGTCGGGGACGATGGCTCCAAAGCAAACTGATTTATGCAGCAGCCAGATCACTTGCTCACAGCTTTAGTGCCAGTCGCTCACAAAGTTGAATTTTTGCTCACAAGACTCCACATTTTAGAGGGTGCATTGCCCTCCACACTGCATGCCAGTTTCACTTTCTTCGATCATTGGGTTTTATGGTACCTTCTGCATAGATTTATGGCCAATCACGGGTGACTTCAAAGTCAGTACAGCATTGCCTGGGATGTTTGAATGTGGTTTTGAGCGGCACCTTTTCCTCCGTATTGAGAAAATGTGGAGTGAATGCCAGATGCAGAATCACCCTGTCTGTCTTAGTATAAGAATGAACCAGGGTAAAATTTGTATTAGGGGCCTGTTGGGGTGTAGGATTCTTCCAAATTTATTTTTATGTGTGTTTCACTTTATGAAGCTGCTTAGAGTAAGGCTGCCAAGTCTCCCCCTGAGGCAAGAGACCTCCTGTGGGCGATCCTTGTTGCCCACCGCCACTCAGAAAGGTGGTGGGGAAAAAATAAAAATAAAAATGCCTGCATCACAATTGCATGACATCACTTCCATGGAAAACCCGGAAGTGACATCATGTCACTCTAGGAATCTGGTGATTCCTAGGGCAACATGATGATGTCACTTCCAGTCTTTCTCTGAAAGTGACATCACGGCACATGCAACACCAGCTAACCCATGTCCCTGCCCCAAGCTCCTGCCAGTCTCTAGGCATGGTCTGGCAACCCTGGCTTAGAGTCCCAGAGTAGGAGAAAAACAGGATAGAATATCCAAATAAATAAATAATAGCATGTTAATGATGAACCTTTAGACTTTGTCAGGCAAAGAACAGTTAGTTTCCATGTCACATTGTCCTGCCCAGAAACAACAAGCCCTTGATTCTGGAATGTTCTGGCCACTTCAATCATCAGCAAAGTGATCTGTGATCTTATGTGTATTGACTGGCCAAACAGAAACCCTTCATTTCACAAGCAGTCCCCTGGGGAAATGTTCCTTTTGCAGAGTTGAAGGCGGCGGCAGCAGGGGGTGGTTTCCTTGACCAGAATTTCTGTGTTATTTTACTAGGTGGTTTCTTTTAGACATCTTTCTGTCGTTATAGCAACCAATTACTGCTCATGTAAGACACTGGAAATTGGGTTTAAATCTGTTACTGAAAATCAGCTCCTTTTGCTTGGGATGAACACAATACACTGCGGACAAGACTGACATTTTTACTAACCACAACACAACCCTGCTCTCCCATAAAGCTGAAAGAAGGGCTTCCAGGCAGACTTGAGCCCCAGCACCTATTATATCAGAAATAAACCTTTGTAAGCATTGTGCTTTTGAGGTGGACAAGGGGGACCCAATAGATGTTGTTTACCTTGACTTCCAGAAAGCTTTTAATAAAGTTCTTCATCAAAGGCTCTTAAGTAAGCTCAATAGTCATGGGATAAAAGGACAAGTCCTCTTGTGGATCAAAAACTGGTTAATTAATAAGAAACCGAGAGTGGGTATAAATGGGCAATTTTCACAGTGGAGGGTGGTAAGCGGTGGGGTACCGCAGGGCTCAGTACTGGGTTTGATGCTTTTTAACTTGTTCATTAATGATTTGGAGTTGGGAGTAAGCAGTGAAATGGCTAAATTTGCAGATGACACGAAGTTGTTCAGGGTAGTGAGAACCAGGGAGGATTGTGAGGCACTCCAAAGGGATCTGTCGAGGATGGACAAGTGGGTGTCAATGTGGTGAATGGGGTTCACTGTGGTCAAGTGCAAAGTGATGCACATGGGAGCCAAAAATCCTAACTATAAATACACGTTGATGAGATCTAAACTGGTAGAGACTGACCAAGAGAGAGATCTTGGAGTCGTAGTAGATAACTCAATGAAAATGTCGAGACAGTGTGCAACTGCAATAAAAAAAGGCCAATGCTATGCTGGGGATTATTAGGAAGGGAACTGAAAACAAATCAGCCAGTATCATAATACCCCTGTATAAATCAATGGTGTGACCTCATTTGGAATACTGTGTACTGTTCTGGTCACCACACTTCAAAAAGGATATTATAGCATTGGAAAAAGTGCAGAAAAGGGCAACTAGAATGATAAAAGGGTTGGAACACTTTCCCTATGAAGAAAGGTTGAAGTGTTTGGGGCTCTTTAGCCTGGAGAAACGACGACTGAGGAGGTTACATGATAGAGGTTTACAAAATTATGCATGGGATAGAGGAGGTAGAGAAAGAAGTACTTTTCTCCCTTTCTCACAATACAAGAACTCGTGGACACATCATGAAATTGCTGAGCAGTCAGATTAGAACGGATAAAAGGAAGTACTTCTTCACCCAAAGAGTGATTAACACATGGAATTCACTGCCACAGGAGATGGTGTTGGCGGCTACAAGCGTGGACGGCTTCAAGAGGGAACTGGATAAACATATGGAGCAGAGATCCATCCATGGCGTTTGTGTGTGTTTTTGTGTAAAGTGTTGCCAAGGCCAGCCAACTTATGGCCACTCTGTAGGGTTTTATAAGGCAAGAGACAAACAGAGGTGACAAACAAAGGGAGATTACAAAGAGAGACTGTTGAATTGCAATTGATAATGAAGCTCAAGACAATGTACCCACCTGGGCTGAATCAAGACCTAGGTTTCCTGTCTCGTTAGCAGTGCTAATTTCTCTACGCCTACTATCCCTCTATATATCTCACCTAAATCCAATCATGCCTGCTATTGTCATTCACCTGCTATTGTCATTTGCCTGCTATTATCATTCAGCATCTGAAACCACTCCACTTTCCAATAAATAGGACAGATAGACTCCCATTCTAGCTGTATCTGATGAGCAGAGACTCACAAAAGCTCATCCCCTGCCACATATTTTGTCAGTCTTTAAGGTGCCACTGGACTCTCGCTCCTTTCTACTGCTGCAGACAGACTAATATAGCTACCCATCTTGAACAAACAGAGCTGATTTGCCATTGAAAAAGAGAGAAGAGATTGGATTTATACCCCGCCCTTCACTACCCAAAGGTGTCTCAGAGCAGCTTACAAACTCCCTTCCCTTCCCCTCCCCACAACAGACCCCCCTGCGAGGTAGGTGGGGCTGAGAGAGCTCTGACAGAAGCTTCCCTTTCAAGGACAGCTCTTGTCAGAATTATGGCTTGCCCAAGGTCATCCAGCAGCTGCAAGTGGAAGAGTGGGGAATCAAACCCGGTTCTCCCAGATTAGAGTCTGTGCACTTAACCACTACACCAAACTATGCCTTGGCATAGCAACCCTGGACTAACTTGGAGGTGTCCCATCCAAATACTAACCTGGGCCAACCCTAGTGGTTTGTGTAGTGGTTAAGTGCGCGCAGTCTAATCTGGGAGAACTGGGTTTGATTCCCCACTCCTCCACTTGCAGCTGCTGGATGACCTTGGGCAAGCCATAATTCTGACAAGAGCTGTCCTTGAAAGGGAAGTTTCTGTCAGAGCTCCCTCAGCCCCACCTACCTCACAGGGTGTCTGTTGTGGGGAGGGGAAGGGAAAGGAGCTTGTAAGCTGCTCTGAGACTCCGAGTGAAGGGTGGGGTATAAATCCAATCTCTTCTTCTTCTTTCTCCAAGGCTCCAAGGGAATTGATCTCTGTAATCTGAATTCCTCCTCTTCCTCCTCCTTAACTTCTGAGATCTGGTGAGACTGGAATGGTCTGGGCTATCCGGGCTGAGGTACTGGATGCATTCACAAGAAGAAGAACCTGTTACTAAAGGCAGGAGTCTCCCCTCCTGCTTTCTCCCATGAAAGATTTTTCATGGATTTCTTTTTTTTTTAATTTCATCAAGGTGGTTTCTTCATGGAGGAAAGCAGAATCAACACACGTGCTATTTAAATGGTTTTCATGCTTGTTATCTTTAGGGTTGCCCGGTCTGGGTTGGGAAATACCTGGAGACTTTGGGGGTGGAGCCAGGGGAAGGAGGGGCTTGGGGAGGGGAGGGGCCCCGGCATGGTACGATGCCACAGAGTCCACCCTTCAAAGCAGCCAGTTTTCTCCAGGGGAGCTGATCTCTGTCAGCTGGAGATCAGTTGTAAAAGCAGGAAATCCCCAGGCCCCACCTGGAGGCTGGCAACCCTAGTTATCCTCCATGAATCCTTTTCTATATCACCCTGGCATGAATTGGGGCTGCCAGCCTCCAGATGGGGCCTGGGGATCTCCCAGAGTTACAACTGATCTCCAAACGGCAGAGATCAGTTCATTAGTTGCTGTAGATTTTCCGGGTTGTGTGGCTGTGATCTTGGCATTGTAGGACCACAGAGCCTTCGACAACACAGAGATCGGTTCCCCTGGAGAAAAAGACTGATTTGGAAGGCAGACCCAAGCAGTGCTTCCTCTAAGCTGTGGAGTCTTGTGAGCAAAAACTCTACTTCGTGAGCTACTGGCATTAAAGTCGTGAGTGAGCCATTTGGCTGCTGCAGAAATGAGTTTGCTCTGGAGCCCTCCTTCCTGAGCTAAGACAAAAATGTGTGCGCCGGAGGCTAAAAAAACTGTGAGCTAGCTCACACTAACTCAGCTTAGAGGGAACACTGGACCGAAGGCAGAAAACCCTGCAGAGGTGCCTCCTCCCCCCTCAAACCCCACCCTCTCCAGGCTCCAGCCTCAAATCTTTAGGAATTTCATGACCTTGAGTTGGCCATCCTAGTATGAATCTCTGTGCACTGTATAGAATTCTGGGATATATCTTAAAACTTCCCAGTTTGCTTCTAGGCCCAATTCAAGGTGCTGGTATTGTCCTTTTGCATGCTTGCAACAAACAGGCCTTAAAGACCACCTCCTCCCATATAAACATACCCAACCACTATGGTTATCTTCAGGGGCCCTGCGTTGTTGTTGTTTTTTGGCCACTGTGACAGAGTGTTGGACGGGATGGGCCATTGGCCTGATCCAGCATAGGCTTCTCTTATGTTCTTAGGTGCCCCCATCATTTGAGGCTAAACGAGTTCCCTCTAAGCTGAGTTAGTGTGAGCTAGCTCACAGCTCTTTCACCTCCAGCTCACACATTTTTGACTTAGCTCAGGGAGGAGGGCTCCAGAGCCAACTAATCTATGCAGCAGCCAAATCGCTTGCTCACAGCTTTAATGCCAGTAGCTCACAAAGTAGAATTTTTGCTCACAAGACTCCACAGCTTAGAGGGAACACTGGTGACAACCCAAGGAAGGCCTTGTTGGTCTTGGTGCCAAAAATGTACCCTCCCTAGGGTGATTTCTAAGGTATAAGTTTTTAAGAGTCAAAACTCCCTTCAATTGAAGGGAGCTTTGACTCTCGGAAGCTTATACCCTGAAAATCTTGTGGGTCTCTAAGATATTTCTGGACTCGAATCTAGCTAACATAAGAGAAGCCAATGTTGGGTCAGGCCAATGGCCCATCCAGTCCAACACTCGGTGTCACACAGTGGCCAAAAATACCAGGTGCCATCAGGAGGTCCATCAGTGGGGGCCAGGACACTAGAAGCCCTCCCACTGTTGATCCCCCCACATGCACCAAGAATATAGAGCGTCACTGTTCAACTGCAGACCATAGAATCATAGAATGTTAGAGTTGGAAGGGACCTTGCAGGTCATCTAGTCCAACCACCTGCACTCTGCAGGAGCATAGCCGAAAGACAGCCCGACATACCTACAACATACCCAAAAGATGGTCCAGTGAAGGAGCATGAAAATGTCCAGCGAAGGAGCTTCCACCACCTCCCGAGGCAGTCCATTCCACTGCTCAAACACTCCTACAGTTAGGAAGTTTCTCCTGATATAATCTAGCCGGTATCGACTCCTGTGTAATTTCCACCCATTAGATCCAGTCTTGCAATCCGGAGAAAGAGAGAATAGATCTGCTCCATCTTTTACATGACAGCCCTTCAAATACTTGAAGACTGCAATCATGTCCCCTCTAAGTCTTCTCTTTCCCAGGCTAAACATACCCAACTCTTTCAGCCTTTCCTCATAAGACTTGGATTCCAACCCTCCCACCATCCTGGTTGCCCTATTCTGGACACGCTCAAGCTTGTCAACATCCTTCCTAAAATGTGGTGCCCAAAACTGGACACAGTACTCCAGGTGAGACCTGACCATAGCAGAATAGAGCGGAACTACCACCTCCTGTGATCTGGACACAATGCTTGTGTTAATGCATCCTAAGACTGCATTAGCTTTCTTCACAGCCACATCACACTGCAGGCTCATGTTGAGCTTGTGATCAACCAGAACACCTAGATCCCTTTCACATGTGCTGCTGTCAAGCCAGGTCCCTCCCATTCTATATCTGTGCCTTTGATTTTTTGTACCTAAGTGTAGGACTTTGCATTTATTTGTACTGAGTTTCATTTTATTTGCCTCAGCCCACTGCTCCAGCCTATCTACAGCTGTCCTCTGAAACACTCCTGTCATTAATCCTTGCGGAAGAATCATCTGCAATGGAAATGTCTTTAGGAAACCTGCCATTTCTGGTCTAGATGGAAGACCCACTGAGAGATGACCATGGAAGCCCTAAGTCCTTGGAAAGCTTTAGAAAACCACTAAGCTGCTCATTTGTGGATTTTGTGTGTGTGTGTGTGTGTGTTAAGCACCATCAAGTCACTTCCGACTTATGAATTAATGACCTCCAAAATGCCCTATCATTAACAGACTTGCTCAGGTCTTGCAAACCTGAAGGCCATGGCTTCCTTTATTGAGTCAATCCATACTGGGTCTTTCTTTTTTTCCTGCTGCCTTCAACTTTTCATGCATGTCAGATAAAGACTGTTCTCCACTTTGGAGATGACAACAGCTTTGAAGATGACAACAGCCAGTTTGGTGTAGTGGTTAGGAGTGCAGGCTCTGATCTGGGAGAATCGGGTTAGATTCCCCCACTCCTCCACATGCAGCTGCTGGTGTGACCTTGGGTCAGTCACAAGTTCCTTCAGAGCTGCTCTTTCAGGAGCAGCTCTTGAAAGAGCTCTGTCAGTCCCACCTACCTCACAGGGTGTCTGTTGTGGGGAGGGGAAGGGAAAGGAGATTGTAAGCCACTCTGAGCCTCCTTCAGGTAGTGAATGGCAGGGTATAAATCCAATCTCCTCCTCTTCTTTTTCTTTGACTGCTTAGTTCAGCTTATTTCTTATTTATTTGTAGGGTCTGAGATCTTTACAGGGTTGCACCATTTATACCTGATCTTGGTGCAGGTCTCTGTCCTTCGATCCTTGATGTCCTGACTTTCTTTTGCTCTGGTCAGCTTCATCTTTTGTGGACTCCAAAGCAATGTTCTTCAAGCCTACCAAGACCTGAGTATGGTGGTCTTACCACAGTTCTCCTGGGAGCTCATTAAAAGAATCGGTGTGCTTGGATTGGATGTGACACATGACCCCCCCAGTTGGCCCTCTCTGCTTTATTGGGAGTAGAACAGATGGGCCTCATCGTGGGACTTTCCTCGTGGTCTGGCAGCTAGAGCTGAAACTGTACACTAGGTATGTTATGGCCCGAGGCGATGCCTGGATCTAAAACCATCAGCCTAGGAATCATGTTTTAAAAACCCCACGATCCCTAGGCCAGAACCTTAAAGAACACAAAATGTACAGCAAGTGTTGCGATCTGAACAGCGGCAATGTTTTCGTTTTCGCGCCGAATATTCTTTTAATTGATGCAAATATTAAGATTCCGTACGAACCACTTCACACATTGAGTGCTATGCACAGTAAAAAAACATAAAGTGTGAATATGATAAATACATGTTTGCAAACACACATCTTGTATAGTTACATTCATCCCCGCCTGGCCACACCCGCCACTCAGTGGGAAACATGGCTGTGCGGCTGTGAACCATGGGAAAAGTTGCTTTGTTTTACTTCTGTGATGGATCAAGCAGTGTAGAGATGCGAGCAAGTGTTTTGTTGGGAAGAGAAGTCGATAATGCCCTCTTCAGCATAAGCCGGAAGCTTCACAAATACCAACACCCAAAGTCAGGTTCCCCTTGTTGATTTTTAATATGATCTCCATACCTATGGAATATTTATATAGCAATTATGGAAATGGATCTTGATTGCTTTTCTTGCCAATAGCCAGACAGCATGATAGGTTGGCAGAAATTCCTCTCGGTCCTTGGCAAAATGATGAATGTATACACAGCTGAGCTGTACGCAGTGGAGAGCCAAGAACGGAATTATGCCTCAATTCTCAAACTCGTTCATCAAAAGTCAATACAACAATGGAGCGCCTGTTCCAGACTAAAATAGATGTGATTATTAACTTGTTAATAAATGGAATAAGTACTTACAATGCTGGGTTTTTTGGGGGGGTTAGACGGCTGTGTAGGCTGGCTGTTGTAATGTAGGATCAAATATACATAATTGCTTGTGCTGATCACTGAAATATCTTTGCAAGCCACTGAACGCAAACATGACTCATGCGCATCTCAGCAAAACAAGCAGGATCACAATGTGCGCTTTCAAGAAAGGTCTTTGCGCAAGCCATTTTATTTATTGCACGATGCACCGATCAGAGACAAGGAGTCGTCTTGACATGTTGTTTTGTCATTCCCTCCCCCTCCCCGGTCTTGCCAGGAAACGTACTGTGGAGCTCTTTTTCCTCCTCGCCTTCGCTCAACTGACGAGTTATCGAACAGGAGCTATTTAGTGTGATAATGGCGTTTGACAGACTGGATACAAACACCATTGTCACACTCCACGGCTCAAGCAGGAAAGAGGCCTTCGGGAAAGGAGAGAGATTCTGTTTCAGGAAGTGCAACCGCAGATACCTGAAATGAGTACAGAAGGGATTGAAAATTTGACCTGGAATTAAAGAAGGAATTTGTAAAATGCTGCAGGCACAGATATCCTCCATTCTCAATACAAACAGAAGCTGTTAACTGATGGACACTAATGATCTAGGACCCTCTAGAGTCATGCCTCAGCCCTGACTTATGGCTGGTATCAATTTGGCTACCCTGGCTTCACTGACCCCAGAATCCCAGCAGTTCCCACACAAAGGAATCAGGCAAAAGGGTCTAACCATGCTGGTCGACTAGAGTTGCCCACCTCCAGGTGGGGCCTGGAGAACTTCTGGAATTACCACCAGTCTCCAGACTACCAAGATTAGTTCCCCTGGAGAAACTGGCTGCTTCGAAGGGTGGACTCTATGGCATCATACTCTGCAGAGGTCTCTCCCTTCCCCAAATTCTCCCCCTCCCTAGAGTCCACCCCAAATCTCCAGGAATTCCCCAACTTGGATCTGACAGCCCTATATCAACAGTGAAGCTTACACGAGTGTTTATTTAGCCTGCCTTTCTCAGTCCACCTTTCTCAGTTTCTTAGTCCACGAATTACAGGATAAAGCAGTGCAGTCAGACAGCATAAGACAACAAACAAATGCTTACAAACTCATCACAGATTTAAACCAGAGCTGTCATCAGGGACGGAACAGTAGAACAGACCCCTGGTTTGGATGGCCCAGGCTAGCCCGATCTCGCAGCTCTTGGAAGCTAAGCAGGGTCAGCTCTGGTTAGTCTTTGGAAGGGAGGCCTCCGAGAATTAAGCCCAAGGTCACTACACGGAGGCGGGCAATGGTCAACCACCTCTGTTCATACCTGACACTGAGCTGGATAGCCCAGGCTAGCCTGATCTCATCAGGTCTTGGAAGCTAAGCAGGGTCGGCCCTGGTCAGTATTTGGATGGGAGACCAGCAAGGAAGTCCAGGGTTGCGATGCAGAGCCATGCAATGGCAAACCACCTCTGAAAGTCTCTTGCCTTGCATGCCCCACGAGGTTGCCAAAACTCAGCTGTGACATGATGGTGGATAATAATGATGATGATGATGATAATAATAAGAGATTGGATTTATACCCCGCCCTTCACTACCCAAAGGTGTCTCAGAGCGGCTTACAATCTCCTTTCCCTTCCCCTCCCCACAACAGGCACCCTGTGAGGTAAGTGAGGCTGAGAGAGCTCTTGACAGGAACTGCTCTTTTTCAAGAACAGCTCTTATCAGAACTATGGCTTGCCCAAGGTCATCCAGCAGCTGTGAGTGGAGGAGTGGGGAATCAAACCTGGTTCTCCCAGATTAGAGTCCACGCACTTAACCACTACATCCAACTGGCAATAATAATAATAGTAATGATGATGATGATGATGATGATGATAGTAATAAATAATAATAATAGTAATAATAATAGTAATAATAATAATAATAACAATAATACACAAGCTCAGGGCCTCAGATTGTATTGTTGTTGTTGTTATTATTATTATTCCCTGCCAGAAGAGTGTTAATTTTTAGCCACTGTTTTTGCGATGAGGGAGGGAAGGAGGGAGGAAAATGCGGAATGTTCACACAGGCCCCTGCCACCTTCTGCAATTACCTTGAAGAGCAGATGTCTGGATGTAGGACTTTTGCAGGGGAGGATAACCAGACAGGAAGTAGTGCCCATTGAGTGTTGGACCTTAGTAGCCATACGTATATGATACGTAGACCACAGGTGCATTGTGGGATTTCTCTTGGCTTTCTAGGTTGGTTGGACTGGTCCCAGGAAACCATCGTAGGTTGGTGTCTGATGAAAGCTGTCTTGAAACAAGGAAAGGGAATGAAGACCGAGGATCGGACTCCAGGCATTTCCTGCCCTCCTATTCCTCTTCATTCTAATGTAAAACAAAACAAAACAACACAAAAACCTTTTTAGGAGAGAGAGAATGAGAAGGAGAGGGAGAGAGTCCACAAAGATCAGCCAGCCTGATCCAAGTAACATTGTGGGTTCAGGCTGTTTTGCAGTGTGATTAGTTTTCACCAGGAGTAGGCATTTCATTTTACTAAGTGAACACTTCATATTCCTTAATGAAAGAAAGCAATAAAAGAGAGCTTTGTCAGCCCTCTGATTAACGACATGGAGAAAGCTGTGTAGGAAGTGGAAGGTAATGTGGTGTTAACGTTCAGTACGTTTGGCCCACGGGGGAAAGAAGTTTCACGTTTTCCGTGTAATTTTCTTCATGCTATTCAGAAAAAGGGAAAGGAATAAAGCTGTGTCATGGGTGCCTTCAAAAGGCCTCCCTTTGGTGATAGTAGAAAAGTAGCACCTTCAAGACTAACAAAAATTGTCACGGGGCATGAGCTTTCGTGAGTCTGCTCTGGTGGCCGGCATGACAGAGATAACTTGGGAAATTGCCATCAGCATGACACCGTTACATCACTTCTGGGGGAAACCTGGAAGTGACATCACGCAGCTCTGAATTGCTATAAACTCTGCAGCCGTCCCGTGGTCAGGCATCCGCATTACTGTTCTGCCTCAGCCACAGAGTGCGCTACTTGGTCTTCTTTTTAAAAAATGCAGGCAGATGCGTGTGCATATAGGCAGAAACTAAAAAAACAAACAAACAGTGGCAGAAACAGATCTGCAGGTTCAGACTGCCAATCTGTTTTGTTTGCACTCTCCCATGTTCAGACATCTGGCCAGGCAAGATGAATGCACAGGGAACCAAAAGCGCCACATGTTATGTAGTGGCTATTTACTCCATTTCCAACTCGTCGTACAACAAGGTGAATAATTTAATCCGTTTCGGAAGAGCAACTATATCGGGCCAAACTGCCCGTCTGACCACAGCCAATATCTCAGCCTGCAAGGTGGAGGAAGGGATAACACAATGATAAGCTCCTAAGGGTCCTGATACAGGAGAAAAACGAGATACAAATAAATTAATAAGTATGTCCCCCTCTTACAGCAGCCATGTGCACCCGTAAAATGTGCATTTTTAAAATTTGTGAAGCACCAACAACCAAACAAAGCCAGGGAATGTCTGAAATGCTCTTAGACGGGCCACTCCCAGTAGCATTACCGTGTAATTTAGACAGAAATGAAGTAAAAAGCTAAAGATTGGAAGAGAAGGAGATCCATTAGAGGCTGGCTGGAATAAATGAGTCCTGAGATGTTTCCTAAAAGAATCAGGCGAAGGCGAAAGTGAAGGCGAAGAGGAGGAGGAGGAGGAAGAGGCATTTCCAGGTATTTCCTCATCCAGAGCCAGCACCCCCGGGTCTGCCTCTTTCTGAACTGTTCCCAGGAGGCAATGTACAAGGTAGTTCTTCCAGTGGACTTTTGGAGGAACAGGGTGATACAGACTGGGGACTTGGAGTACTTATGGCTACTCACAATTACGGCCGCTAGCAAGCTGGAGAAAAAATGTCCTGCTCCCTGAATAGAGGCTTAAGGAGACAGGGTTATTTACCTGCACCTTCATAAAAAGCATCAGCTGCCCCTACTCTAGGTTTGCCAGGAGGGTTGTGGACAGGGATTGGGAAGGGGTTTTTGACACCAGCAACAGCATCATGTCACCGCTGGTTAGAAACGATAGAATTCCCAACAATTCTGCGTGCTACCCTAGTTTTCTAGATTCTCAAGATTCCCAGAGCTATCATAGAGTTTCTGTCAATTCTACCCTATGGCAATTCCACATTATTACCAAAAGTGCCATGGCACTGCCGTCAATGTTGTGGGTTTAAGAAAATTTCCTCCCAGTAGCAGGCAATGGAAGCAGATGGCAAGGCATCTCCAGCCCCCACTGGGGGAAGGGAACCCTTACCATTTCCCCACATTCTGCCACTGTTAAAGGGCAGGGCAATTTTTCTCCAAGCTATTGGCAAGTTGGGTTCTTTAAAAACTCATCGTGGTTTTTTTTTAAAGTGATATTTTCAGGGGCTTTAAGTAATCTCGTTGCTAGCCTCCTTGCGTAGATGCCGAGGCGAGATATTCGTTTCAAAATAAATACTGTAAGCGCAGAGAAAATCAAAGATGAACGATGACTAAGAGCCAGAGAGAACTGTAAATTAAACTTTTTAAAAAATGATAGGGTGATCAGTGGAGAGAAATCAGAAGTGGAAAATGATTTTTTTTAAATTTCTGGAATAGGCTGACTTGAGTGCTTTCAAGATAGGGTTGCCATATTTTGAAAAGCAAAAAAAAAAAGAGGACATATTTCCCGACTGAGTACATCAAACCACCGATCGCCACGACAAACTTCATTTTAAATACCCCTGCTATTTAAGCTGAAGCTTGCCTCCACTGGGGGACTATAGAGCACACCGGGCTCAGCCTCCCGACCCCAAAGAAGGACATTTTCATCTGTTTTGTTCAAAAGAGCCCAAAAGAGGATACACACCAAAAAAAAGAGGATCTGTCTTCTAAAAAGAGGACATCTAGTAACCCTGAATAAGTCTTCCTAATGCATGAGATGGTCTTATTTTTCCTCATAAAATGTGGGGCAGCCATGACCAGGGCTATTTTGGGGCAGGAACGCACAGGAATAGAGTTCTGGCTGGCTCCAGAGCTGGCCACGCCCAACAGAAACTCATTAGCATAACAGGCCACACCCAACAGCAGAAACTCATTAGGATTGGCTACATTAGGGGAGTGTGGCCTAACAAGCAAAGGAGTTCCTGCCCTGGGTTTTGACAACAAAAAGCCCTGGGTTTTGACAACAAACAAGGTAAACAGAATAAGAAGCAAAAGGTGGATGTGGCTGGATGACCACACTTCTGGTAACATGGGGGTGTGGCCTAATATGCTAATGAGTTTCTGCTGTTCGGTGTGGCCTAATTATGCTAATGAGTTCCTGCTGGGCTTTTTCTACAAAAGAAGCCCTGGCCATGACCATAGCAACCAAGGCTTGTGGCTTCTTGAAGACTAACAAATCCTGTTCCTTAGAAGCCCAGACTACACAATCTTACAACCAAGAAAGAACACTTGGCCATGTGGAGGAACTGGAGGGGAACATTTGTGAGTCCCCCCCCCGCATACACACACGTTATCTCCCCCTCCCTCCTAAAACATAAGGTCTGTTCCACTGGGGCCTGCCACTGGGTGCATGATTAACAGGGAACAACAGCAAATCCTGATTCCCTGAGTATATTCTGAGTATACTCCAATGCTACAAGCATTTGCCAGAGTCAGGCTTTATACAAAGGGTAGCCAACTCTGGGATGGGAAATTTGTGGAGATTTGGAGGCAGAACTTGGGGAAGGTGGAGCTGGGGGTGGGGAGGGGAGCTCCACACGACTGCGATGCCATAAAGTCCACCCTCCGATGCAGCCATTTTGTCCAGGTCTCCACAGCAGGGTGGTAATTCTGGGAGAAACCCAGACCTCCCATTAGGTTTGCCTGCTCTGCATTGGGAAATACCTGGAGATTTGGGGTGTGGAGCCTGGGGAGGGGCAGGGTTTGGGGAGGGGAGAGGCTTCAATGGGGGTATCATACCAAAGGGTCCACCCTCTAAAGCATCCATCTTCCCCAAGGGAACTGACCTCGGTTGTCTGGAGTTCAATTGTAATAGCAGGAGATCTCCAGGTGCCACTTCCGGGTTGGCGATTTACCCCACATGGAGGCTGGCCACCCAAGATGCAAGCTGAAATATGCGATAGGCAGCAAGACCCTTAGTAGTTTTCAAAGTGTGAACCTTGTAGCTCTGTAGTTCTTTGGAACTGTTCAGGGGCTCTTTGAAAAGGAGGCGAGTAATAGCCGGGAAAGAGAAGGGACCCCAGCGGGGTAGAATGCCATAGAGTCCCGCCCCCCAAGGCTGCCATTTTCTCCAGGGGAACTGATCTCTGTAGTCTGGGGATCAGTTGTAATTCTGGGAGATCTCCAGGACCTATCTGGAGGCTGGCAACCCATCTCGCTAAACTTTAAGGTGCCACTGTCCTCCTGCTTAGTTTTGCTGCAACACTCTGGAATGTGTGCATAACGCAGATATCTCAGTGCAGTCATTCCTGGGTAGAGGTGCCAAAGCGGAAAGCTTTTCCTTAGGGTAGAAAGTGAGGTTGCCAATCTCCAGGTGCAGCCTGGAGATCTCCTGGACTTAAAACTGACCTCCAGATGATAGAGAGCAGTTGCCCTGGAGAAAATAGCTGCCCTGGAGAGTGGACTCCATGGAATTACACCCTGATGAGGTCCCTGTCCTCCCCAAATCTCTAGGAGTTTCCCCAACCTGGAGTTGGCAATAGGGTTGCCAGGTTCCCCCCCAACAACTGGCGGGGATTGGGGGGTGGTAGGGTTGCCAGCTGCAGGCTGGGAAACTCAGGGAGATTTGGGCATGGATCCTGGGGACCTCAGTGGAGTACAATGCCATCGATTTCACCCTCCAATGCATCCATTTTTTTTCTCCAGGGGAATTGATTGCTGTAATCTGGAGGTAACCTGTTATTCCAGTGGATCTCCAGGTCCCACCTGGAGGCTGGCATCCCAAGTTGGCAAGCCCTAAAGCTCAAGAAAACGGTTGCACAGAAAGAGTGAGAATTTCACAACACAAGGATCTTTAGTTCCCAGTAATAAAACAGGCCATATGGAGCCAGCCAGATAGAAACAATTCACAGCGATCCGCTGTATATATCCAGCACACTCTAGTCATCTGTGTATACACTGAGCATATACATATATTATCCTTGTTAAGCAGGTACCACTGGAGGTTTACCCAACTGTGCACGGCTGGGCTGCAGCTAGTCATCTCAATAAAAAAATGCTAATCCGAGACATGAAAGGGAGACTAGCAACATTGCCGAGGAGCAAGAGATCTCACCCCTCCTGCCTCCTTATTTCCATATCAAGACCCAGTTGTTGTGCGGTAAGCACTCAGCGGGAAGCAGAAAATGAAAGAGATTGAGGAGTATTAGTTCCCGTGGACTGGCGTTCTTTCCAAACTGGCTGATTATGAGATCTGGAAGAGAGAAGAAGGTTTCATGCTAGCCTAAGGAAGCGGAGGGCCGCTAATTGCTGTGGGTAACCCCACAGGAACGAACCCCCTTCTACCCATGTTCCAGGCTTCCCTACAGGTGGCTTTTTGGATGAAAGAAATGCGTAGGGGAAAAATAGACGTTATTATTAGAACCAGCACAGGAAAATATCAATGAAGAGCACTTGGGTAGCTGTGTTCCACAGAGAGAAAGGTTTTTTCCCCCTAAAAGTCTGTTTTCATTTTATATAAATCTAATATGCTCCCTGATAAAAATCCAATCAAGCGTAGGTTTACCATTATTTTCTCAATTAGCTTATAGCTTTGTTCCCACGGTCCACTGGAGTTAACAACAGCAGTACTTCCTTTATAAGAATTGTACTTTCAGAGCTTGTGTCAACAATATGCTGGCAGCCAATCTGAAGCGTGACCGAGCCGTGAAATCCCACAAAACCATGCCCTCTTCCTTGAGCTGAGAAAACCACAATGGTGAGGTTCAAGTTGGCAGGAAAGGAGTTGCTACCTAACTTTCAGTGGTGGCTCTGGTGTTACATTTCCCATATACTACGTACACCATCGCCACACAAGCAGCCTTTTCCCCAGTGCACTGGAACATAAGAACATAAGAAGAGCCCTGCTGGATCAGACCAGTGGTCCATCTAGTCCAGCATCCCGTCTCACACAGTGACCAACCAGTTCCTCTAGGGGTCTAACAACAGGGTTCAGAGGCTGAGGCCTTCCTCCGATGTTGCCTCCTGGCACTGGAATTCAGAGATTTAGTGCCTCTGAATGTGGAGGTTCCTTTTAGTCGACATGTCTAGTAGCTGCGGATAGACTCTAATGGCCTTTTACAGCTGTCTCTGCCTGTGGTCATCACTACAATCTCTGGCAGCCAATTCCACATTTTAATCATTCACTGCATGAAGAGCTTGTGCCAACGGTATGCCTGTGGCCAGTCTGAGGTATGATCAAGCCATGAAGTCCCACAAACCCATGCCCTCTTCCATGTGCCAACCCATTTCCCAGCCAAGCGCAACTTACAGGGGAAGTGCCCTGGAACTGACTGGGCAAGTTTGTGGTAGGCTGCTACCTTGGTGTAAGTCAAATTCTGGCTACTCAGCTTGGACCAGGCCTGTAGCGATAAGCTAGGGCCACCAACTGCAGGCTGGGAAATTCCTAGAGGTTTTGGAGTCATAGAATCTGGGGAGGGATTTCACCTCAGATCTATAGTACACCATAGAATTTGCCTTCCAAACCTGCCACTTCCTCCAGGGGAACTGACCACCGTCATCTGGAGATCAGTTGTAATTCCAAGAGAACTCCAGTCTCCATCTGGTGGTTGGCAACCCAGTGATATGCTTACTGCTTGCCGCCATAGTCAATGTGGCCCAGGTCTGAGCAGAACGGCCCTGTGGGGCAACCAGCACCGCTTGACTTGGCTCGCTCCTGGGCAATTTTAACCTCCCAATCTGCCCTTGCTGTTGACCCAACATTAGCCTACAGAGAAGCTTTGCAAAATATCTGAGGCTATGACCATTGTGTCTGCTAATAACGTTAATATTGCAGAATATAATTCCCCACCCGTGCATTTCCCTTTCTCTTATTCCTTTTACCTTCCCACTGCAATTGTTCACAGGGCGATCCGGTGTTCTGGTTTGTCCTTGTTGTTGCCTCCAAGTTCCGTTGCTGTAACTCTTCCGTCTTTAATGTGGAGCGAGATTATCTCTTCTAAGTTTAGCTTTGCTCTTACTGTACTTGCATTTCAGTCAGGTAGCTGCTCAGAGTGTCTGTTTCCAAATCCCGCTTTCCCCCCTTGGCCTTTATGTGATCCGGAGTTTATAAGTAAACACGCTCCTCTGATAAGTCTCATTAAAATATTGATCTGGGGTGAGTGGCTCCAGGTCTGTGAAATGACCAAGAGCTATTGGTCAGACACACTAAATTGGGGGGTGGGGGGAGAAAAGAATCCACCCCGTTTTCCTTCTTCTCTTGGAACAGGCTTTAATGACCAAGGAATGCAAGGAGATTAGCTGTTAGGTAGACAGGAATTATTTAATCATCCCATTCAAAATAAAGTTGTAATGAGAAGCTACATCTGGCCCTGGGCTGTACCACTTCTGAGTTCAATTCACAGTTCCCGCCGTTGGGTTATTTGCAGTACATTGTCTGTAGAAAACCCAGAACTTCAGGAAGGAGGGTTCTGTCCTGAAAGGCTATCTTTCCATATGCAAGAATCCCACGTGCAATCTGAACTGGTGCAACCGTGATATGATTTTTTTTTATTTTCCTAATTTATACCTTGGCTTTTGTCCCCAAAGGGAACCCAAAGCAGTTTATCTCATTTTCCTTTCCTCTGTTTAATCCTCACAATAGCCCTGTAAGGGCTGAGTGTGTGTGACTGGCCCAAGGTAACAGTGGGGATTCAAACCTGGGCCTCCCCGATCTTAATCCGACACTCTAACCACTCTATCACACTTTTTAAAAATCACCTCACCTGTTTCTGGGAGGTGGGCCTAAATTCCATTGAAATCGGTGGCTAAATGATTTCTAGGGATGGGCACAAATTGCGTTTTTGTGGTTCATTTTGGTTCATGGCTGAACCATGAACCAAACCACAAACCAATATGATCTGAGAGGTCGGCTTGTGAACTGAATTGATTCGTAGTGGTTTGTAACCCCTGCTTTCTGCTTCCTGCCACTCACCAGTTTCTTGTGAAGAGCAGAAAGCATGGATTTCAGTGGCCTGGGCCATTGAAACCCCTGCTTTCTGCTCCTGATGAACTGCCATGAACCACCACGAACTGCCTTAAAGTTTGTGGAAGCTTTGGTAGCTCTTCATTTTGCGAACTTTCATTTTGTGAACCACGAACTGGCCGAAATTCATCATGAACTTACACTGGTGAGCCAGTTTGTGCCCCTCCCCCCAACAATTTCCCTTGTTTCTGTGGAAAATGGAACCTGATGCTATGAAGGCATGTTTGCTTGGAAGCAAGAGCCACTTAGTTCAGTGGGACTGGCTCCTAGGCAGTCTGAAGCAATAGGTACAACTGTGTGTGTGTGTGAAGTGCCATCAGATTGCAGTCAATTTATGACAATTCTGTAGGGTTTTCAAGGCAAGAGAGACAAACAGCGGTGGTTCGTCATTGCTTGCCTCTGCAGAACACCCCTAGACTCCCTTGGTGGTCTCCCATCCAGGTACTAACCAGATTGATGCTGCTTAGCTTCCAAGATTTGACGAGATCATTAGGCCAGCTCCAAGTTGGGAAATACCTGAAGATTTTGGGGGTGTAGCCCAAGGAGGATGGTATTTGGGGAGGGGAGGGAAGTCAGTGGGGAATAACGCCATAGAGTCCACCTTCCAAAGCAGCTGTTTTCTCCAGATGGACAGATTACTATTGCCTGGAGGATCAGTTATAATCTCAGGAGATCTCCAGCTACCGCTTGGAGGTTGGAAATCCCTAGAGCTTGGCCTCACCTGGGCCATCCGGGTCAGGAGACGTGCAAGTATTTTAGCTTGGGAAACTACACATGATGGGACGAAATATGTAATGTTGTGCTGCACAATTTGGCAACGTTTAGATGTGCAACTAAATTTCACCCAGCCATGGTGTAACTGTATTGTTGTTACATATTTTGTTCTATCACATGTGGTGTTCCAAGCTAAAATACATTCCTTACTTATTCAGTTTTTCAAATTGCCTACCTAGCTGAGTTTTTCTAACTAGATTCTGAACCCTACCTCATGCCCGGGTGTGACTTGTTACGTTGCAAAAGTTTTAAAGTTACCATTAGTCAAGCAACAGGAATTGCCTGAATCTCTCAACTGCCCCCCCTAAAAAACCCAGAGACTGCAGCTTGCTACAGGCTATGAAACTCCTCCATATGTACAGGACCACATGTACAGGACCAAACCAGGACCCCCCCTAAAAAAACCCAGAGACCACCCCCCCTAAAAACCCCCAGAGACTGCAGCTTGCTACAGCCTATGAAACTCCCCCATACGTACAGGACCTCTTCAACCTTTGATAAGTGAATCTTGTGCAAAGCTGATGATTCAGAATTTTGCTGCAGGCTATATTTAATTGTTTGCAGAATGACTTGCCTTTGTGTGACTTTTTAATTCCATCTCCTCCCCTGCCCAAAGTTTATTTAAAAATTGCAGGATATTCCTGCTTTGCACAGTCACCTTACAGCAGCCACCTTCCGCCCACGTGTGGTCACCTTCAGGTGGGTTGAGAGCCTCTGAAGATGTACCACGACTTTTGTTGTGTTTTAGAAGGACCTGCTGTGAGCGCACACGCAAAGGCAGTGAGGAGACTCTTGCTTCTCTTTGCACATATGCAAAGCAAAGCCTCAGGACATCCAGACCGGGTTATTCGGCACTGGAGAAAGCTCTTTTTAAAACACAGATGGTTCAGAGACCCCACTCTCACCCCCAACACAAACACTTTGTCCTCTCTCTTGCCTGGTCGCTCCCTCCCCGTGCCAGTTCACACACGGGGCACACAGCCCCCTCCCCGTGAAAGCCCTCTCTTGCCTTCTCTTTCCCTCCCCACCTGACCAGGCCACAGTGTGTGGACTCCAATCTGGGTGAACTGGGTTTGATTCCCCACTCCTCCACTTGCAGCTGCTGGATGACCTTGGGCAAGCCATAGTTCTGTCAGAGCTGTCCTTGAAAGGGCAGTTCTCGAGAGAGCACTCTCAGCTCCACCTACCTCACAGGGTGTCTGCTGGGGGAAGGGAAAGGGAAAGGAGTTTGTAAACCACTCTGAGACTCCAAGTGAAGGGTGGGGTATAAATCCAATCTCCTCCTCCTCCTCCTCCTCTTCTTCTTCTCCTTCTTCTTCCAGCAATCAGGTCTTCAGTGCTCCACACGTGTGTCCCTGTGTCCCTGAGACACCTGATCTTTCACAAGGAGGGGTTCTTCCCACCACAAGAGCATGAATGAAGCAGTACATGTCTGGTGGTGAAAGCAGTGGCTGTGCAGCTCAGGTGAGGGGCAGAGTAGGGAGCCTTTAGGCGGGACCTGGGGCTCTCCAGACTACAGATGTCAGTTCCCCTGGAGAAAAGGGAGGCTTTGGAGGGCGGACTCTGTGGCCTTGTACCCCACTGAGCTCTCTGTCCTCCCCAGGCTCCACCCCCCAAATCTCCAGGAGTTTCCCAGCCTGGAGCTGGCAACCCTGTCTCCCAATCCCCCGCTGGTGGCCAGGAAGGGACCCGGCAACCCCAGTGGGGTGGCAGTGAGAGACAGAGAACATATGGGAAGGAGGATGCTCTAAACCAGTCAATGTTTGCTATTTCATCTCTTTAGTACGCGTCTCGATGCTTGACTTGCATTTGCTCTCCCTGCTACTCTTGGTCTGTTGCCTGCGGGGTCCTGGCCTTGACACTTTTGAGGTTATCACTCAGGCCCCTCCTCTTCCTGTAGTCTGACTGATGTAATAGGACTGGCGTTATGTGACTTCCTGTCACGTGTTTGCCGCTCAGTCGCCTGGAGATTAAAGGCGTGTCTTGGAAGAAAGGCTGAAGGTGACTGCTTACTGTAGAAGTTGTTCTTGCGCGCAAGCTGCGACTTGTGATGACTGTTATATGTGGAATATGTCAAGAACAAAAATCCCTAGACTGGTTTTATTCCTTACTGCTGGTTATGACTATTCTTGGGTTAAGCCAAAACTACTTTGTGAATTATTCATTTTTGTGCTCCTCTGTGTTTCTCAGTTTCGGTGTTTCCCACTCTCATTCCTAAAACAGTTGTGTTACATAAGAACATAAGAGAAGCCAATGTTGAATCAGGCCAATGGCCCATCTAAATCCAACACTCTGTCACACAGTGGCCAAAAACACCAGGTGCTCTCAGGAGGTCCAGCAGTGGGGCCAGGACACTAGAAGCCTTCCCACTGTTGACCTCCCCCAAGCACCAAGAATACAGAGCATCACTTGCCCCAGACTAAGAGTTCCTATCTATACCCTGTGGCTAATAGCCACTGATGGACTTCTGCTCCATATGTTTATCTAATTCCCTCTTGAAACTGTCCGTGCTTGTAGCTGCCACCACCTCCTGTGGCAGTGAATTCCATGTGTTAATCACTCTTTGGGTGAAGAAGTACTTCCTTTTATCTGTTCTAACCCGACTGCTCAGCAATTTCATGGAGTGCCCACGAGCTCTTGTATTGTGAGAAAGGGAGAAAAGTACTTCTTTCTCAACCTGCTCAATCCCATTCATAATCTTATAAACCTCGATCATGTCACCCCTCAGCCGTCGTTTCTCCAAGCTAAAGAGCCCCAAGCATTTTAACCTTTCTTCATAGGGAAGGTGTTCCAACCCTTTTATCATTCTAGTTGTGTTCATGCTGTTAATTCTGGTTGTTAATGGTGACAACCAGGGGGAGAGTCGTGAGGGGGAGCATTGCGTGCGACTTTTTTTTAAAGGCAGCCTTGTGTACTTACTGGGAGTTCTTACCAGCAGTGACAATGGGTAGCTCTGGCAATTGCCAGCACTTCAGGTAAGAACTTCCAGTGAGTCTTATGCTTGTCAACCTTCAGGCCTGGGAATTCTCCCAGAATTTCGACTGATCTCCTCACTACAGAGATCAGTTCCCCTGGAGGGTACCTTTTGCAGGGTACACGCGCCCCTACAGTGCTCCCTTCCCCTTCCTAGGCTCCACCCCCAAATCTCCAGGAATTTCCCATTCAGAGTTGGCAACCACAGTACATGCAGAAGGCTGCATTTTTTAAAAAATAATATCACCTGCAATGCCGATCCCCACCAATGCTCCCTCTAAGCTGCGTCATCTTGTGAGCAAAAATTCTACTTTGTGAGCTGCTTGGCATTAAAGTTGTGAGCGAGCGGTTTGGCTGCTGCATAAATTAGCTTGCTCTGGAGCCCTCCTTCGTGAGCTGAGACAAAAATGTGTGAGCCGGAGGCTAAAAAACTGTGAGCTAGCTCACACTAACTCAGCTTAGAGGGAACACTGCTCCCCACCCTACAGCCCTCCTGCCGGTTGCCAACTGGCATTAACACAGCAGAAATGTATCCGTATATGAGGCTGAATTTTTTCTACCCCCCAGTCGGACCAGCCATGGGCAACGGCAGCTCTGGCAGCTCTACCTTGTGGGGAAGATTCTGTGGGATAACCCTGTTAACACAGATACCCTGGACCCTGGAGTGTGGGTGGCACAGGTGAAACGCATTCACAGACACGTGCAGCCACATTTCTTTTTTTCCAATTTAAGTATTTTATTATTTTTCTTTAAAACAGAACAAAACAAAAATTGCAATATACTCTAAATACAATTAGACAATAACCTTTGCTTCTATAACTCAACAAGACAGAGTGAAATAATTAACTATCTAAGTTTGTGACAAGTGTGAAACTAACAGATAACATATTATAAAATTTTGGTTCAAACTGGATAGTGCCTTAATGACTTAAAAATATAATAACTCCTGATAGTGTTTAGTTTTAGGAATAATTTCACCTTCAGCTAGATATTGGACTACAGGGAACCATATTGCTCAAAAGTTTTTCTGGTAGGATTTGGAATTCCAGAGTGATGGTTGGGATGATACTGTTCCCAAGGTGAGTTTTGCCAGCTTGATAGTGTGGGATGCAGCCACATTTCTCACAACAGTGTGACCTTGGGTCAGTCACAAGTTCACTCAGAGCTGTTCTCTCACAAGCAGTCCTCGAAAGGGCTCTCTCAGCCCCACCTACCTCTGTTGTGGGGAGGGGAAGGGAAAGGAAAGGGGATTGTAAGCTGGTCTAAGACTCCGAGTGAAGGTGGGGTATAAATCCAATCTCCTCTTCCTCCTCCTCCTCTTTTTCTTCTTTGATTTGTTCTCCCTATTTATTTATTTAACTTGTATCCAGCCCTCATAAGAACATAACATAAGAGAAGCCAGTGTTGGATCAGGCCAATGGCCCATCCAGTCCAACACTCCGTCACACAGTGGCCAAAAATACCAGGGGCCATCAGGAGGTCCACCAGTGGGGCCAGGACACTAGAAGCCCTCCCACTGTTGACCCCCCCCCCAAGCACCAAGAATACAGAGCATCACTTGCTCCAGACTGAGAGTTCCTATATGTGTTGTTGCTGTTGTTCAGTCACACAGTCGAGTCCGACTCTTCGCGACCCCATGGACCAGATCACGCCAGGCCCTCCTGTCTTCCGCTGTCCTCCAGAGTTTGCTCAATTTCATGTTCGTTGCATCGATGACACTGCCTACCATCTCATCCTTTGCTGTCCCCTTCTTCTTTGACCTTCAATCTTTCCCAGCATCAGGGTCTTCTCCAGTGAATGCTCCCTTCTCATTTGGTGGCCAAAGTATTTGAGCTTCAGCTTCAGGATCTGGCCTTCCAGGGAACAGTCAGGGTTGATTTCTTTTAGGATTGAATGATTTGATCTCCTTGCAGTCCAAGGGACTCTCAAGAGTCTTCTCCAGCACCATAATCCAAATGAATCTATTCTTCGGTGCTCGGCCTTCCTTATAGTCCAACTCTCGCAGCCATACATCCTACCTATACCTTGTGGCTAATAGCCACTGATGGACTTCTGCTCCATACGTTTATCTAATTCCCTCTTGAAGCCATCCATGCTTGTAGCCGCCGCCACCTCCTGTGGCAGTGAATTCCATATGTGAATCACTCCCCCACTACCGGGCTCAGGGTGGGTCACAACAGAGATAAAAACAATAAAACAACTTCTTAAAACCACAACAAGAAGAATCCTGAATAAAAGACAGATGGAAGGCCAGCGGTAGATGATTGTACAGCTCGTGTTGAAGATCAGGTGGCAGAAATACGATAAACAGTCCGATTGTACTTGATGGTGACGGCCCTAGATGGCCCTTGACGCTCTCGAAGGCACTTAATACCCATATAGCACAGTTAATTGGATTAAACAACCAAGGACAATGAGGGCAGAAATGAAGAAGTAAAATGTTGCCAAGAGGCAACGTTGACGGGGGCCAAATGCTTGACATTATTGTTTGGGTAATTTATTCCCCTGCATCAAACATAATTTTAACCCAAAACTGAGTCTGAAGATAGGATGCAGGCTGAAGCCCTGATTTATACTTCTCCAAAATTAAGGCACTTCATCAGCGGTGAAGTTTCAGTTTCCCCTCCCGTCCCCTCCTCTTCCTTGGCTGTCTTCTTTCACGTTAATCATTTTCTTTTGCAAGTTCACTTTGATACCCGGCGGCACATTTGACATCCTTCTCATCTGATTACTATGGATGGGATTTTGAGTCAACTATGCAAGCAAACCTTCTCGGGAAAAGGAAGTTCTGTGCCATGACACACACAGGCATCGGTCAGAAACTTCCATTGCACTAGGGGTGTGTGTGTGTGTTTGTATGTGTTGTCCTGTTCTTTGGGAGGGAGTCCCAGTTCTTTGAGTGTAAATGCCAAATGGTGTCGAAATAAGAGGCTTGTGGTCAAAATCAGCAAGACATTACTCAAAGGTCAGCCACAATTGATAAGGGCTGGTCATGGAATTTCAAGGCTGCAGGGTCATGGCTAGTCATCTTCCCTCAGTTAGAATCAATTATCCTTAAAATGTCTAGGCCGTTCGAGAGAAGGTGAGTCACAGAGGTGTCTTCCGCTAGTAAAGGTAAAGGTTTCCCTTGCTCGAAAGCTAGTTGTATCCAAGTCTAGGGGGCGGTGCTCTCCGTTCCCAAGCCAAAGAGCCGGCGCTGTCCGAAGAGCACAGAACACTGATACCTTCCAACTGAAGTGGTACCTATTTATCAACTTGCATTTTCTTGCTTTCGAACTGCTAGGTTGGCAGGAGCTGGGGCCAGAGACAGGAGCTCACTCTCTCACGTGGTACTAGGGTCTTGAACTGCCGAACTACAGACCTTTCAGTCTGCGGCTCAGCATCTTAACTTCTAGGCATGCTCTAAACTGGCATGGGCACAATTGCCCTGCAAATTTAACTTGTTTACATCCCTTCAGTTACCTGTGAGCTCTTGATCAAATTGCCTAGATGTTCCATGGCATAATTTGCCTTGAGTATAGCACCATGCCAAACAGCTTTGTGTATGCTCAATATCCATTTGGGTTGTTGTAGCTTGCAGCTGCTTTTTCCCAGTCTAAGATTTCATTGCATTTATTAGAGAAGAAGTAGAACACTCAGTGTCCCCAGTCGCTCAGGTCATCAAACTGACTAACTTGTATAAATCGTGGACTTGCTTGCTATTTGTCCTTTCTGTTTCTGTGCAGTCAGATGCGTCCTTTACGATGATCTGCACTGGACAGACCGCATGGACTATTTTTTGTGCCTGTTAGGTCAGCAACATCAGTTTGAGTAGGGATTGTAAGAAACAGTTTCAAAATTAGCTAGGTTCATGGGCAGACATTGAATGTACACTTAAGTAGTAAGTCTCAACTAAAAAATCTTAAAGCGATTCTTAAAATCTTTAAGAGATTATTAAAAGGTGTGCCTTTTAAAACTGGGAGTGGTGACAGGCAGGCAAAAAAATAGAGTGATTGAGCAAATTGGACACATTTGAACAGATCACCAATCTGCTCGCTGCTTGTGACTGGTGAGCATGAGAACACAAGAAGAGCCCTGCTGGAACAGACCAGTGGTCCATCAAGCTGAGCATCCTGCCTTACACAGTGGCCAACCAGTTCCTCTAGAAGTCCAACAACAGGGCATAGAGGCTGAGGCCTTCCCCAGTGTTGCCTCCTGGCTCTGGGATTCAGAGGCTAAGTGCCTCTGAATGTGGAGGTTCTCCTCAGTCACTATGGCTAGTAGCCACTGATAGACTTATCCTCCATGAATCTATCCAATCCCCTTTTAAACCTGTCCATGCCTATGGGCACCACTACATCCCCTGGCAGTGACCTCTACATTTTAATCACTCTGTGTAAAGAAGTGCTTCTTTTTTGTCCTTCCTGAAACTATTAATGTCACCTGCTGCCTGGTCCCTTTAACAAGAGATGCCGGGAATTGAACCTGGGACCTTCTGCATGCCAAGCAGATGTTCTGCCACTGATCCACAGCCCTTCCCCTACATGGCTTCTCCACCTGGCTCACGAAGGATGCTCTTAATTTTGCTGGCATCTTGCCTCTGGCTTCCTGCAACGAGTGCCGCACAAACTATCCACCGTTAAGGAAAGCTTCTTTGGAAATGTGATCAAGCAAAAGCCACAGTTTGTTCAGAATCCAGATTTGTACAAGTGCCATGTGTGGTCATTAGTAAAGCAGAGAAGGAAGAGGTTTGTGTGTGTTGTCAAGTTTGGTTGTAGCCGGTTTGGTGTAGTGGTTAAGAGCGGCAGACTCCACTCTGGAGAACCGGGTTTGAATCCCCGCTCCACTCTGTCTGAGCCAGTGTTCCCTCTAAGCTGAGTTAGTGTGAGCTGGCTCACAGTTTTTTAGCCTTCAGCTCAGATTTTTGTCTTAGCTCAGGAAGGATGGCTCCAGAGCAGACTAATTTATGCAGCTGCCAAATTGCTCAGTTACAGCTTTAATGCCAGTAGCTCACAAAGTAGAATTTTTGCTCACAAGACTCCACAGCTTAGAGGGAACATTGTCTGAGACCCCAAAGAGCCGCTGCCGGTCTGAGTAGACAAGACTGACTTTGGTGGACCAAGCGCCTGATCCAGTATAAGGCAGCTTCATATCTTCATGTGTTGTCCCAGAGCTGTTTCTGACGTATCCCATCCAGATGTTCAAGCAGGCCAGCATGCTGAGCAACAGCTGTTGAATTTGTTGTTGATTTGGCCCAGTTGCAGGGAAGCACCCACAGAACACCCTGCTCAGACGAGCAAAGCATAGAGGGGGAGGCAGTCCTGCAGATATTATTTATTTCAGGGCTCTTTTTGTCGCAGGGACTCCTTTGCGTATGAGGTGACACACCCCTAATGCAGCCAATCCTCCAAGAGCTTACAGAGCTCTTCTTACAGGGGCTACTACTGTAAGCTCTTGGAGGACTGGCGACATCAGGGGTGTGTCGCCTAATATGCAAAGGAGTTCCTGCTACAAAAAGAGCCCTGATTTATTTATTTTCTACACCACCCTCCCCGCCATAGCACGCTCAGGGCAGCTGAGGGACCAAAGCCATGGAAGACTCTGTATGTGATAAAGGTAAAGGTAAAGGTTTCCCTTGCTTGAAAGCTAGTCAAATCTGACCCTAGGGGGCGGTGCTCATCTCCGTTTCCAAGCCGAAGAGCCAGCGCTGTCTGAAGACTTCTCTGTGGTCATGTGGCCGGCATGACTATAACGCCGAGGCCCACAGAACGCTGTGATAAGCAGTACCTTAAATAGAGCCCAGTGAGTGGAGGGTGCCTGACCTGCATCTCCCTGGCTAATCGGATCTTGTCAGATCTCAGAAGCTGAGCAGAATCACACTGCTTTAAGCCTGACAATGAAGAAATTGAAATGCTTCTAGATCTTCTATTCCTTGGCTCCATCATCAACCAAAAGGGAGACTGCAACCAAGAAATCAGGAGACTGGGAAGGGCAGCCATGAAAGAGCTAGAAAAGATTCTGAAGTGCAGGAACTTCTTTGCATATTAGGCGACACACCCCCTAAGGTAGCCAATCCTCCAAGAGCTTACAGAGCTCTTCTTACAGGGGCTACTGTAAGCTCTTGGAGGATTGGCTACATTAGGGGTGTGTTGCCTAATATGCAAAGGAGTCCCTGCTACAAAAAGAGAAGAGAAGAAGAGTTTGGATTTATACCCCGCCCTTCACTGCCCAAAGGCGTCTCAGAGCGGCTTACGAACTCCTTTCCCTTCCCCTCCCCACAACAGACACCCTGTGAGGTGGGTGGGGCGGAGAGAACTTCTGACAGAAACTGTCCTTGAGAGAACAGCTGTGCCAGAGCTTGTGACTGACCCAAGGTCACATCAGCAGGTGCAAGTGGAGGAGTGGGGAATCAAACCCGGTTCTCCCAGATAAGAGTCCACGCACTTAACCATTACACCAAACTGGCTCTCAAGAGCCCTGCTGAAGTGTAAGGATGTGTCGCTGGTGATCAAAGTCATTAATTCACACCACAGTGTTCCCCATTACTGTGTATGGGTGTGGAAGCAGGACAATGAGCAGGGTTGGTCCCGGTTAGTACTTGGATGGGAGACCGCCAAGGAAGTCCAGGGTTGCTACGCAGAGGCAGGCCATGGCAAAAACCCACCTCTGAACGTCTCTCGCCTTGAAAACCCCACCAGGGGTTGCCATAAATCAGCTGCAACTTGACCGCACTTTTCACCACCCAACTGATGGGCAATCAGTGGAGAGACTGCAGAATGGGGAGAAACACGCATGCAGCCTTACACGTGTTCTATACACGCACATACGCAAAAGAAAGACCCAGAATAACACACAGGAGAGAGGAAATGTTATCCTTTCTGCCACGCTAGCACACCCCCGGCTCTAGCTGAGGTTTCAGGAGCAGCTTGTGATATCCTGAGAGGCAGGTCTATGATACTAAGAACAAAAAGTTTAGAACCACTCTGGCGTTGAACGAGCCTGGCTAGAATTTCTGCAGCGCCTTGCACCTTAAAAGTCCTCTCTAAAAATTTTAAAATCCACCCTTTTTACAGCTCCTTGGAGCAGACCTATGCGGCTTCAGGTGTCTTTTCATAACCCTCTGCGGATCTTTTTGCATCAAGCGTTGTCTTTTACGCAGCCGTCTCACTGCATTTCACAGAGAGGAAAGTCTGTGTCTTGACTGAACTGAAACTCACTGATCAAATATGCTTATATCACCCTGTGAAATCCACTTGTGATGGATGTCATTCTTGCCATGTTTCTCCCTAATGGAAGAGAAGTTTGAAAATAGCAGACTTGAGATTATATAAGCACTGAGTAATAACTTGGATGCCTTTGGATTCTGTCAGTGGGAAAGGCATTTGAAAAGGCAGAAATTTGCAAACAATTAATGCTATTGACTTAGGGGGTTTAGTCATTTTACATTTCCCCCTGTTTTTAGACCCAATTATAAGGGTGTGTGTGGATAACTGGATTGGATTTCGATGAAGGCAGGGAGAAACTGGCAGAAGGAACATTAACAGTTTGCAATATGCAGACGACACCATTTTACCGGCAGAAAATTGTGAAGGCCTGAATCGACTACTGATGAAGGTTAAGGCACAACGTGTCAAAGCAGGACCACAGAAGAATATCAAGAAGACAAATGGAATGACTGCTGGGGAATTATGCAGCTTTAAGGTTGACAGTGAAGAAAGTGTGGCAGAATTCATGCAGTTTCTTATTATTAGGTTCGATTTTTAGACCACCCTTCCCTGAAAAACATAGCTCAGGGGGGTATACAATAACACAAACAAACATGCATGCATAAATTAGCAATAAAAACAGTAAAATCCACTCAACACAATAAGACCTAACAAGATGACATTAAGGTCCTTGGTGAAGCCACTGCCCCATGGGGAGGGGAGGCAGGAAGGCAGGAATGCCAGACTAGTGGAAACCAACATTGCTGCCCTCAACCAAACACCTGGCGGAACATCTCTGCCTTGCGGGCCCTGTGGAATTGCATTAGCTCTCGCAGGGCCCAGATGTTATTTGGAAGAGATAACGTGGCACACCCATACTTGGATGAACTCATTGTAGCCCCTAACTTTACAATTACAAGATAAAAAAGAGGGAATTTTTGAGAAAAATTGGTCAAGGCTACACAAATGGATCGAGAAATATCTTCAAGGACTTATAACCTAAATATAAAGTTATAATCTCTAGACTTTAACTGTAAAATTGGTCTAGGTGCAGAAATGAATTATTCCTTCTATGCAAAAACTAGACTGTTATAATGAGTACATGCTCTTTGCTTGTTGTATGTTAGTCTTTTATATGTGTAGTTGTCATTTTCTTTTCTTTTCTTTTCAGAAAAATAATAAAACTCTTAAAAAAAACTATGGGTGATTCTGCATCTAGCATTCGATCTACATTTTCTCAACTGGGAGGAAAAGGTGCAGCTCAAAACCACATTCAAATACCTCGGGGCAACTCAGTACTAACTGCAAAGTCACCCCTGAACGGCCATAAGAACACAAGAGAAGCCAATGCTGGAACAGGCCAGTGGCCCATCTAGTCCAACACTCTGTCACACAGTGGCCAAAAACACCAGGTGCCATCAGGAGGTCCAGCAGTGGGGCCATAAATAACCATAAATCTATGCAGAAGGTACCATAAAATCTGATGATCAAAGGAAGCGAAAGGGGCATTGAGTGCGGAAGCGATCATAAAACCCCATGATCAAAGGAAGTGAAAACAGCATGCGATGCAGAAGGAAATTTCTGTTCCAACATGGGTTTCATAAAACAATGGAGGGAAAACCCAATGCAGAATTAGCCTATGGCTCCTTGTCCTCCTATTTCAGTGTTCTCACAGAGCACTACTGTGATAAAACCAAATAGACTATTGAATAGGCCCAGCTCAGAGTCTCATATTCTCTAGCCACAAACCTCATGTACCTTTAGGGTTTTCAGCTTGCCCACTATGGCATGGAGCAAATTGGGGGCAAATAGGACTCAAAATCAGCACTGGTGACACTGTGATGTCATTTCTGGTTGCAGGACCAGAAGTGGTACCATGACATTGCCCAACATTCTAGGGTTCCCCCAAATCATAGAGTAAAAAACCATAGAGTTTTTGGAAATTCCCAGTGCCTCATGCAACACCGTGATGTCACCTCCGGTTCTGGAACCAGAGGTGACATAACAGCATCACCAACACTGATTTTTCAAATCTCCTTCCCCGTTTTGCTCCAGGCTGGCAACTCCACCTACTAGCCATGGACTAGTCTCTATTATCTCTGAGTCTATTCTACTTCCCAGGGTTACTACGGGGCACTGATAGAGGCAGAAATTCCAAGACCGAATGGCAAGATAGCATAAGGACCATATTTACAACGCTTAACCAAAATTCGAAAGTAATTTTTGGAATGCGAAAACGAATCAGCGAAAGCCGAGAAAGATAAATAGATAGCATCGAATGGGGCATAAATGGATGCAAGTAAGAACTGTGTACTAGTGAAATGGTCGTGGAGTGGTGTGCAGCAATTAACAACCAAAGAAGAAGAAGAAGAGGAAGAGAAAGAGGAAGAGGAGATTGGATTTATACCCCGCCCTTCACTACTCGAAAGCGTCTCAGAGCGTCTTACAGTCTCCTTTTCCCTTCCCCTCCCCACAACAGACATCTTGTGATGTAGTTGGGGCTGAGAGAGCTCTCCCAAGAACTGCTCATGAGAGAACAGCTCTAAAAGAGCTTATGATTGACCCAAGGTCACACCAGCAGCTGCACAGTGGAGGAGTGGGGAATCAAACCCGGTTCTCCCAGATTAGAATCTGTGCTCCTAACCCCTACACCAAGCTGGCTCACCTAAAGGAGAGTATGCTCCTTTGTGCCCCTGTCCAAGTGCATGAGGCAATTCACACATTACAGAGTACACAGTTCAGTTTATTGTAAATAGCCATTGGCCATTACAAGTTTACAGAACCCTCAAGGGAGAGGAATACAGATTGTGTACAAACTATAAATCAGCAAATAAACAAAAATACCACGTGGAACCAGAAGTCAGTAAGAAAATACAACTACAAATATAGTGCAATGACAATAGTAGCAAGAACAAGTATCTAAGTTACATCCTGTCTTGCCACCACTTTAGACCTGATTTTTTTTTTTTTGCAGCAAGGGCAAATGATGAAACTCTATATGACCCATACGCTTCGATATCAGATAGCAAAAATGAAATTTTCTCACCGACTGGGTATAAACTTAAACCATATAAAATTCTTGCCAAAAATTTGTCCCTAGGATTGGAATATAACTGACAGAAAAAGGGATGTAATGCGGTAAGTCCTCAAGTGCGTTGGATCCACAAATACATATGTGTTGGAACAGGGTATACATATTGGGTCTGGACAGGGCTATTTTTGTAGAAAAAGCCCAGCATGAACTCATTAGCATGTTAGGCCACACCCCTGATAGCACAGCTCATTAGCATATTAGGCCACACCCCCGTGTTACCGGAAGTGTGGTCATCCAGCCACACCCACCTTTTGCTTCTTTTTCTGTTTACCTTGTTTGTTGTCAAAACCCCAGGGCTTTTTTTGGAGCAGGAACTGCTTTCCATGTTAGGCCACACACCCCTAATGTGGCCAATCCTAATGAGTTTCTGCTGTTGGGTGTGGCCTATTATGCTAATGAGTTCCTGCTGGGCGTGGCCAACTCAGGAGCCAGCCGGAACTTCGTTCCTGTGTGTTCCTGCCCAAAAATAGCCCTGGGTCTGGGTCTCTGCCCTTGTGTCCTGTGTAATAGTTCCACGTGGACTGTGGGCAATGTTCCCTCTAAGCTGAGGAGCCTTGTGAGCAAAAATTCTACTTTGTGAGCAATTTGGCAACTGCATAAACTAGTTTGCTTTGGAGCCCTCCTTCCTGAGCTAAGACAAAAATGGGTGAGTCGGAGGCTAAAAAACGGTGAGCTACCTCACTCTAACTCAGCTTAGAGGGAACACTGACTGTGGTGGGTTCTTCTCTATTTCTGCCTGATACAGATCATGACCGTGGCTTATGTGGCCCTTTCCCCCATTGTACCATTTTCCCATCCTGAATTAGTCCTGGGAGGCACATTTTGGCCTGTTGGGGAGACCCACAGGTGTACATGTGAATTTCCCTAACCGTCCAAATAGCACATCCCAATAGTCATTGCAGGTTGGGGAAATGGAAGGAGGGGGAAGGCTGAACCCAGTTGTCCACACATGCCACAGTCACGATTCAAATTGGCGCTGCGTGCATGGGAATGGAGGGAGAACCCGCAGCTCACATATGACCCAGGGCACAGGTCGTGTTCCCTGTAAGCTGAGTGAGTGTGAGCTAGCTCACAGTGTTTTTAGCCTCTGGCTCACACATTTTTGTCTTCGCTCAGGAAGGAGGGCTCCAGAGCAGACTAATTAATGCAGCAGCCAGATTGCTCGCTCACAACTTTAAGGCCAGTAGCTCACAAAGTCGAATTTTTGCTCACATGGCTCCACAGCTTAGAGGAAGCATCGGCTGGACTCCACTTGTGTGTTCCAAATATGTCTTCGAAGGTTCCTCCCGGTATGCCTGTACTCTTACATAGGGCTACCATCTTCCCGCCAGGGGTGGGGTAGCTCTTGCATCTTGCTCTTCTTGTGGCCGCTTTGAGCAGCACGAGAAAAATTGACAAAAAAAAATCTCTGTGACATCGTTTCTAGGGAAAACCAGAAAGTTCCCCATGATTCCTTGAGAGGCATGATGTCACTTCTGGGGAAGCCCAGAGGTGGTGCCACGCTGCCATTGATGGTGCCCCATCGTTCCCCAGACTGTCACCGTTAGAAATAAATTGAGTGGCTTCTAGAGAGAAGGTCTTCCCTGTACTGGTTCCTCATTTTATGAAACACCCTCACATGTTCACCTTGTACGTGCGATCTTCATAGTTTCAGGTCCCAAGATGCACAGTTTTTATTTATCTCAGCATTTGGTTCGGTCAGTTCTGTTGCTTTGTCTTATTGGGGGGGCGGGGTTTGGAGGAGTTCCTATTTCCTCTTTTCCAGGGCTGTTTTTGTAGAAAAAAACCAGCAGGAGCTCATTAGCATAATAGGCCACACCCAACAACAGAAACTCATTAGCATATTAGGCCACACCCCCGACAGCTCAACTCATTAGAGTATTAGGTCACGCCCCATTTTTCCAGAAGTGTGGTCATCCAGCCACACCCACCTTTTGCTTCTTATTCTGTTTACCTCATTTGTTGTCAAAACCCAGGGCTTTTTTGTAGCAGGACACCCCTAATGTAGCCAATTCTAGTGAGTTTCTGCTGTTGGGTGTGGCCTACTATGCTAATGAGTTCCTGCTGGGTTAGGGTTAGGGTTGGGTGTGGCCAACTCCGGAGCCAGCCGGAACTCCGTTCCTGTGCGTTCCTGCCCAAAAATAGCCCTGCTCTTTTCTAAGTTTGTAGATCTGGTTTTATGGCTGTTTGCTGGAGTGTTCTGTTTGCTTTTGTTTTCTTCTTCTCTTTGTCTTTTCTAGATTACATTTCATATTGATTGTTCACCATCCCAAGAGCCTGAAGCATTCATGGCAGCGTATGAATCTTTTAAATAAAGATAGATGAAGGGGCTGCTATAGAATATGCTTTGCAAAGTGGACCTCTGTTACAATGGGAAAGGGCTGTGGCTCAGTGGAAGAGCCTCCGCTTTGTGTGCAGAAGGTCCCAGGTTCGACCCTTGGCACCTCCAGGTAAAAGGACCAGGCAGGAGGGGATGTGATAGACCTCTGCCTGAGACCCCAGACAGTCACTGCAATTCTGAATAGACTACACCAACCATGATGGAAACAATGGTCTGGTTCAGTGTAAGGCAACGTCAGGTGTAATCATAGAACTGAAATCTGGGTCTTTGCCAGCCTAACTGGCCTTTCCGAGGTCCGCTATGGACCTTAGAAATCAGGCACAGGGAAATTGGAAAAGCATGGAGTCCATAAACTCATTTATGGACTGGGGTTGGCTGCAATGCAGATCTAGTTTTTGAGTAGAGCGTTCCTGAGCCAAAAATGCGAAACCATTTTCAAAACCATGACCTGTATAATGGCCCAGAGGGCTCCAGAAAGGGAAGACCAAGAAGGATCTACTGAAGGATCTGAAGTGTCAAAGGTTCTTTGAGACCAGGCAGTTTCATTTCCACTAGTCTAAGCTAATAGAAATGAAATTGAATTCATTTCCCCAAAAGAGCAAGTTCATGCGTGGGGGAACATGGTGTACACTGTATTTCATTTCGATTGCCCGGGAGCAAGTAAGAAGATTTCAAATTGCAAGGAGGTGCCCGGAAAAAATTGCACCTTATGACAAACCTGTGAGCAGGGATCAAAAGAGTCAACCTGGTGAATTCAGAGAAAAAAGGGATGTGGGATGATAGAATAGCACGGCGAACTGTCAGAGGCGATAACGCGGCAGAGAGACCGCAGCCGCCTGGTAATGAACACTGCCACTGCAGCCCGATGGAGACCCACCCCAGGCTAAGCCCACTGAGATCAAACCAGCTCAAAGTGGCTTGCAAAGTAAATCATAAGAAAAGCCACAAAACAACACAAAAGTCATTTGCAATCGACACGTTATTTAAAGCTTCAGCATTAAAAACCCAGATAGAGCATAAAAGTACTAAGTGACTTAAAACGAGTCTTGTAAAACACTGTTCAATTAGAAGCAACGTGTCAAAGTGACGTTCTGAGATCAACCTCCTGGTTAAATTAAAATTAATTAAAAGCCCGGTTAAAAAGAAAAAGATTTGCTTGGTTTCTAAAAGAGGATAGTGGTGGCCCAGGGCAATACGATCCCTGTGTCCCACACAGGGTTGCCTGCCTCCAGGAGATCTCTTGGAATTGCAAATGCTCTCCAAACTACAGAGAGCAGTTTCCCTTGGAGAAAATGGCTGCTTTGGATGGGGGGAACTCTAGGATATTAAACTACCCCATTGAGGTTCCTCCCCCTTTTCAAACTCCACCATCCCCAGGCTCCACACTCAAATCACAAACTTCCCAGGCCAGAGTTGGCAATCTGCCCCTGACTACGGTTGCCTGGCAACTGGTGGGAGGGGTGGAGGCAGGAAGATGGTGGGGGTGGTGTCACCAGCATGATGACATCACTTCCTGGTTTCCCCTGGGGATGATGTCATCAAGCTCGTGACACCAGTGAGTTTTTGTTTTACTTTTTTTTTTTATGGCAGCCCTACTCTGGAGCGTTTCATGGCTGCCACATTACAAACTGATGAACGCCAGAAATCAAAAGATGTTTTAGGGACATTAGCTTTTGTTGCACTTGAAAACAGTAAAACCATTCAGCACTTATGCAGTGATTTAGAGTGTCCCAAGCTCTTGACGTAGCTCAACAGTCTCTGGTGTGACTTCTGTGGGTTCCACGGCTTCCACCAATATGTTTCTTGGTCCCCACTTCCCACTTGAGTTCCATGGAACAGAAGATTGGCTTGGGCCTACATACACAATTCCCAGACTCTCGCCCTGGCAACCTGTCCTCATGCCCCCCTCAGGAGCAAACGCTTTTCTTAGGCAATTGAAATACGGCAGCATTCCTTCCCCAAAGCAAGGACCCATTCCAACCAACCCAGTGCAATACAGGAGGTGCTTTAGAACAACGCTGGAGTCACCACATTAGCAGCTGCAGGGAGCGCTCATTTGGAAGCAGCGGACCTTCTTCCGAGGGAAATATTCTTCCCAGGAGGTCACTTGGGCTTAGGACCTCACAGCGCATTGTGATCAAGGCTCCCTCTAAGCGGTGGAGTCTTGTGAGCAAAAATTCTACTTTGCGAGCTCCTGGCATTAAAGCTGTAAGCGAGCTGTTTGGCTGCTGCATAAACTAGTTTGCTCTGGAGCCATCCTTCCTGAGCTAAGACAAAAATGTGTGAGCTGGAAGATAAAAACACAGTGAGCTAGCTCACACTAACTCAGCTTGGAGGGAGCATTGCTTGTGATTAGGCCCGTCCCCATGGAAGCCATTTTTGTGCTAGTGCCCATAAAACTTCCAAAAGCTTCCTTAGGCTTTACAAGGTTGGTGACCTAAATTATCTTTTTGTCATCAGGACAACCTCCCTTTTGTGGTGGGCAATGCCATCGAGTTGTAGCTGACTGATGGTGACCCCTCGTAGGGTTTTGAAGGCAAGAGACATTCAGAGGTGGCTTAACATTGCCTGTCTCTGCATAGCAACCCTGGTATTCTTTGGTGGTCTCCCACCCAACTTCTAACTAGGGCCGACCCTGCTTAGCTTCTGCAATCTGACAAGACTGAGTTAGCCTAAGGCAAGCTAAGTCAGGGCAACATCCCTGTAAGGTAGGTTAAATATTATATCCATATTGCTCAGGAGGGGGGCCTTGGAGCTGAGAGCAAGGGGGTTACCAAAGGCCACCTAGTTAGTTCATGAATCCAACAAGATTTGAATTGGGAACTCAGTGGTTTGTCGCACAGTCTCCACAGCATCCCTCTACTCTGTGGCCCTGATTCAGCTAAAACAAGCCCAGTCGGAAGGTATAGGGTTTAACATACTTGAGGCACGCAGTGCATTCCTGTGCTGAGTTATTCTGTTGTTTTCAGTGGGTCTAGGCTTGGAGGAAGCTTGCCTAGGATCTAGGGTTGTCAGACCCCCTAGTAGAGGTGGGAGTCCTCTGCTGCCAGGCCCCACCACCCCACCACCCATCAGCTGGCCAGCAGGGGGAGCTTACCCCGAAAAAAAGGGAGATCCATCCAACATGCAGAGATGTCTCTACATCACTGCCCATGTGACCCAGAAGTGACATCATCTCATCCAGGTCATCAAGGCAACACTTTGGTATTTGGGCGAAAACTCTATGGTAGGAGCGAAATTTACCATAGAGTTTTTGCCCAAACACCAGAGCATCGCCCTGATGTCCTGGAAGTGATGACCTCACTTTCAGGTCACATGATCCGTGATGTAGACACATTGCTGCATGTCAGATGGGCCTTCCTGTTGCTTCTAGTAAGTTCCTTCTCCATCCCTTGTCAGTTGCCAGGAGGGACCTGGCTACCCAACCAGGATCGACTGTGAGTGACAGCTAATTGTAACTCAGTTAGGGCCTGTGAATGTTGCATTAGGTACAAAAAATACCACATATAGTCCTGAATTTAGGTTTTGTTACCTAGAAGAAGGATTTTAAACATTTGAAGGGCACAATATGTAGAGTCTTTCTAGGGCAACTGAAAAGGCGTTGTCATTTTATTTCAAGAGCACTTAACATGTGCTTGACACGCTACAGTAGATAAAATTCATCACCATCTTTTCTGCTGGGTTTACAGTCTAATAAAGACAGAGCCAAGAAGAAGTGGCAGAAGGAGGGAACAGAAAAAGACCACGACAGAGTTAATCAAAGAGATAAAACTAGGAAGAAACTATATCTATAAAGGAAAGGAAGAGACACAAGTTTTCTAAGGTAGAGAAAGGTGGCAAAACTAAAGAATCAAGGCTTGATGAACTTTATAAAACCAGATCGGGGGTGGGTGGGTAAGGAGGCATTTGCCCGAAGACTCAGAGGTGGATGGGGCCACACCAATATTGATACATTAATTATGGCCTACCATGCTTTTGTCAAAACTGTTCTTTCTATAGAATGGGATCATCTGGTAGCAATTTCATTTGATGATCTCAATCCTGAATTTCCTCCATGTAAAACGAAGGGGTCCTGACCTGGATGGGCCAGGTGAAAAGTACTGAGACTGACAAGTGATTTCAGCTCTCACATATTTTATTAGTTCAAGAACAAGACAACTTTACCTGGCTCGCAGGCCAGTCTATATCCCCTGAAAACCCCACACCCAAAACACACCCCACTTAAGACATTGGCTATTTACAGTGGCTGAGAGTTCCATAGGCTCTCAGCCGGGAGCCTAACCCTCTGATTGGAGCGGGCTAGGATCTGCTGAGTCCTTTGTTCAGGTGAGCAAAGCTCGGATGTTTTTGCCTGATCGCATGGCTTCCTTGCCTCGCACGCAGTCAGGTCTGATTGCATTATGCCTGAGTACATTACACCAGGCTAGCCCAATCTCATCAGATCTTGGAAGCTAAGCAGGAAGCTAAGCAGAGACCACCAAGAAATTCCAGGCTCTCTATGTAGAGGCAGGCGACGGCAAACCCCCCCCCCACGTTAGTCTCTTCCCTTGAAAACCCCATAAGAGGTTGCCACAAATCCGTTGTGACTGGATGGCGCTTCCCACCATCAAAACGAAGGGAAGAGAAGCCACAGTTCTCACAATCCCTCAAATATAGTTTGCTGTTATGTTTGAAAATATATTCGTCAACCTTTACTTGATGTTTAGATTAGTGGATGCGTGCAGCTATAAGCAGGAAACAGGAACACTCAAAATGCCCAGGGAACTCCTCTAATGCGGGAGCATTGAGAAAACTGGATTCACACAATTCTGTTTCCTCCACTGCTGGTACAATGAGAAGAGCATCTATATGAGGTCTGAACTGGCAGAGACGGACCAAGAGAGAGATCTTGGAGTCGTAGTAGATAACTCAATGAAAATGTCTACACAGTGTGTAGCTGCAATAAAGAAGGACAACGCTATGCTGGGGATTATTAGGAAGGGAATTGAAAACAAATCAGCCAGTATCATCATGCCCCTGTATAAATCATTGGTGCGACCTCATTTGGAATACTGTGTACAGTTCTGGTCACCACATCTCAAAAAGGATATTATAGCATTGGAAAAAGTGCAGAGAAGGGCAACTAGAATGATAAAAGGGTTGGAACACCTTCCCTAGGAAGAAAGGTTAAAATGCTTGGGGCTCTTTAGCTTGGAGAAGCGACGGCTGAGGGGTGACATGATCGAGGTTTATAAGATTATGAATGGGACTGAGCAGGTTGAGAAAGAAGTACTTTTCTCCCTTTCTCACAATACAAGAACTCGTGGGCACTCCATGAAATTGCTGAGCAGTCGGGTTAGAACAGATAAAAGGAAATACTTCTTCACCCAAAGAGTGATTAACACATGGAATTCACTGCCACAGGAGGTGGTGGCAGCTACAAGCATGGAAAGTTTCAAGAGGGAATTAGATAAACATATGGAGCAGAAGTCCATCAGTGGCTATTAGCCACAGGGTATAGATGGGAACTCTCAGTCTGGGGCAGGTGATGCACTCTATTCTTGGTGCTGGAGGGGGCAGCAGTGGGAGGGCTGGCCCCACTGCTGGACCTCCTGATGGCACCTGGTATTTTTGGCCGCTGTGTGACAGAGTGTTGAACTAGATGGGCCATTGGCCTGATTCAACATTGGCTTCTCTTATGTTCTTATGTATGTTGTTCTTATGGGGGAAGTTGCTCAAACTTCCTCTTGCAGCAGCCTCCTCGTATGGAGCCAGCAGCAGGGAAAGTGGAACCACAGAGCCCCCATGTTTCTCTGCTTTGGGGGAGGCCGCTGCTTTGTGGAGTCCCTGAATCCATTGCGTGGAACACACTCAGGGGAACCCTCCAGCAGATACACTCATTTGTACACAAAACAGCTGCCAAAAACCTACATGTGCATTTTTTCATGCTGCCCAATTAATTAAATTGCTGTAATTCAGTTATTTCGTCTTGTCCTTAGGGAGCTCATCGGTTCTTTCCTGCCAAGGAATCCCTATGCATCAGCTGAAGTTCTGCTGCACAACAAACAAGATTCACAGGCAGGTTACAGATACCCTAAGACTTATCATGTCTCCCACTTTCATGGGAGACTTCTTGTTCCACAGTCCCGGTCCCCTGCTGCAGCTTGGCAGGGCAGTGGGGGAAATGGGTCTGTGTGTGAATCGGTGGTCCTCCAGTGCCCTGATGTCACATCAAGCACAAACCTGTAAGTGCCTTATGGTGACACTCTAGGATTCAACTGAAACTCTATGATAAAATAGGTGCAATGATATCATTTCCGGGTTTGTACCGGAAGTGACATTGCAGAATCAGAGCAATGCCAATTAACATGCTCTCCCAAGCTCCTGCTGGGTGCCAGTGCTGGCCTGGCAACCCTAAGATACCTTTTTGCTCCCGGTTGAACAGGGACAGTTTGACGGTATATTAACAGGGTTTCCTTGAAGAAAAAGGTAATTATGGAACAACTGGTTTTTTTGGCTGTCAAGTCACATCTGACTTATGGCAACCCCGTAGGATTTTCAAGGCGAGAGACATTCAGAAGTGGTTACCTATTGCCTGCCTCTGCCTACAGACCCTGGACTTCCTTGGTAGGTAGAGTTGCCATCCCCCCAGTGGGGATGGGGGTTTCCATGATTTCAGGCCCCTCAATTTGCCGCTGGCCAGCTGGCTGATGGGGGAACCTTACCCTAAAATAGCCCCGCCATGCCTGATATGGCTGGCGTGATGACATCACCCAGAGGTGATGTCATCCCACTAGGCACATTGTGGGGGGACACTCTAGCATTTGGCTAAAAACTCTTTGGCTAAAAACTCTATGGTGACCATACTCTATGGTGCGCACCAGAACACCCGCTGGCAAAAGGTAGATACCTGGCAACCCTACTTGGTGGTCTCCCATCCAAATACTGACCACCAGGGCCTACTGTGCTTAGGTTCCGAGATCTAACGAGATCAGGCTAGCCTGGCCTATCTAGGACAGGGCATCGGGACACCACAGAGCCCCCTTTCCCCGCTAGGTTTCGAGGGAGAGTTTTTACCTTCCGTGACATCAGAACTGATCACCCAGTGCCAGGGAGGCCTAGACTACGTTTCCATCTCCTCTAACTTAAATCTCTGGCTTCTTTTTTCCTCAGCGGTCTGTGTCCCCTATCCATCTTCCCTTGTTCCTTGCTTCCTTGGGCTCCAGCGATTTATTTTGCTCCCTTTGTGAGGGGGGAAAAATGATCAGGTATTTAATTTTTCTTCTTTCTCTATTTGCGTGTGTGGCACGGGGAGCTGCAGCTGTGCTAGAGAACTAGGGCAAGTGAGGAACCAGAGGCCTCAGACCGATGAAGCTATCTCTGTGAAGGCTTCTTAAAATTAATTTATTTGCCAGCATGATGATGACTCATTGAAAACGATCACTAGGTCCAGAGCAGGGTGCAATTTTCGCTCTGTTACTGTTGCTTTTTCTCTCAGACTTTGAAGCATTTCTCATTTCTCGCTTCAACTAATTTGGTGGATAAATTAAAGTGTTCTCAGATTCCCCCACACCCCCCATTTCTGACAGGCTGGCAGCCATAATTTAGATTTTCCCCCCTCCCCACCAGAACTTACTTAGAACTGACAACTACTTTTCACAGCCTTCAGAAGGTAATTATCCAACTTACAAGCCATTACTGGTCGGAATTATTTAAAATCTCACTTACGGCAGCGGCGGCAGGCTGGGGGGAATAGATTTGTAATTATTCCTTTCAAGAGCAGAATTATTAGCCCTTCCCTTCGATGGCTGGAAACTTGAGTCAAAGAGATGGGTTAACAAGACGGGAGAGGAAGGAAAGGAGTTAGTTAGGCCTCGGAAATTGGGTGTCAGGTTGGAGCCGCAAAGCATTACTCAAAACCAAGAGCCGGGAAAGCATCGAGAATTATCAGCGTCGCGATGACAGAACGGTGACCTTGCCTAATCTAACATTTGTAGAGCTGATGCAAAGGTTATACCTCCATCTCTCTTTGTGAAGCCTGGTGGTAAAATGCCTTTTTAAGGGTCGGGGACGACGACATTCAAAATCTATCTCCCGCACAGAGGTCAAACTGGGTTCCTGGCAATGGGTGCAACCACATAAGGGGTGTATGATGTTTGAACTGGTCCACATGGCTATCTGATAAGGCTGCCAGCTTCCAGGTGGGGGCTGGAGTTTACCCAGAATTACATTTATTTCCAGACCATAGAGATCAGTCCCCCAGGAGGAAATGGCAGCTTCTGTGGAAAGACTGTATGGCATCACAGCCCCACTGAGCTCCCCCTCCCAAATTCTATGATGCCTCGAATTCTCCAGGGGCACAGCCCCCCCCGCAATTCTCCAGGAATTTCCCAAGACAGAGTTGGCAACACTGCGCTACCTGAGCAAAGGCCAAGCACCTTCATAAGACCAGCACAGCATGCCAACAAAACAAAACAAAACAACCCCTATGGAGAAAATCAAAGTTGTGAGTGCTCAGTTGCCCTTGAGCACCCTTGCCTTCCAGATTGGGTTGCCAGCTCTGGCTTGGGAAATTCCTGGAGATTTGAGGGTGGAGCTGGGGGAGGGTGGTGTTTGGGAAAACAAGGGAGCCCAGCAGGATTGTGATGCCACAGAGTAAAGCATCAAGAATGCTTCACAGGGCACTGCAGGATTGGTTCTAGGGTAGGTGTTTTAGTAGGTGTTTTTAATGGTGCAATATCTCTTTCCCCCTCCCTATAATCACACTGTTTTAAAGGCTTTCTTATGCTACAACAGCATGGAAGACCTTTCCCTGAGGCCTAGTCCCACACTGCTGTGATAACCACCTTATACATGCACAGGAGTGACCAATCGCATGGGTCTTTCCCAACTGATGAGTCACTTTGGCCTGGGGTGGGGGGACACTATTAGGTAGAAAAGACCATGCTGTGGGCCAAGCCCAACTGGTGGGGTTGCCAGCCTCCAGGCAATGGCTGGAGATCTCCTGCTATTACAACTGATTTCTAGGTGATAGCAATCTACCTGGTTAAAATGGCTGCTTTGGAAGGTGGACTCTATGGTATTATACACCGTTTAAGTCCCTCCCGCTCCTCAAACCCTGCCCTCCCCAGGCTCCACCCCCCAAGTCTCCAGGTATTTCACTACCTGGAGCTGGCAACCCTCCCAATTAGGCTTGGTACATGCTTTGCTTTTACAGCTGGATGATATCGAATACGCTTAATTCACCAGCGGCCCTAACATTCGCAAACTGGTTTCTGCTGCCCCAAGACAACCCCAATGAAACTTTTCCATAAAAGGAGTACAAATAAGCCCAGTGTTCTGTATTATCCCCCTTTACCTTCCCCCGGAGCATGCCGTTGCACAACAGGCCCAAATGTTGCTGATGCCCCGTGTTGTAAGAGATGAAGAAAGTCCTTTTTATTTGCTCAAGACTGATAGTAAAAGGGGCTGCAGATACCCGATTCCCAAATCAAGGGTTGACCAAATACACTGACCTCTCGGTCATCAGACTCCAGACCTCTGTGGCAGTGCTACTCAAACAGTACTATCCAAACAGATACTAAGGGTGTAAGTACAATATAACACAGAAACAAACACACACACACAGACAGAAATGACCGCCTGGTACTGGGTTATCCCAGATTGTTTTCCTTACCAGAAGTGTCCAACGGGCCAAAAGGAAAAGGCGCTTTCTATAATTGCGTCTGGTCCTTCACGTTCTGAGGCTTTCCCTCCCCGGTGGGTTATATACCCCAGCCAGGCATGGAGCTGTTATAAAAGAAGCAGGTCGCAGCGGGAGGCAAGTAGGCCACGGAGAAAAGTGGGGTAGAGTTCTGAAAACCACGTTCTGAAAACAAAACAAAACAAAAAGACAGCCCCTTCTGGCCCCTTTCCAAACGGACATTTCTCTTATAGCTTTATATAAGCGTTTGTCAAAGGACTTGTATAATCTTATTTACCTGGGGCTTCTCCTCTACCGTGTGAATGGCCTCGATCCTTTCAACAGATTCGAAGTGGTAACTATAATTGCCAAGGGAAAAAGCATGAATGGCCAGAAAGATGTCTCAAAGTTTTGTGTGGGTTTGGTTTTTTTGTGTGTGGAAGTTTTAAATGTGTCAGCTCTGTGGGAGCCCTAAATAAATCCTTCTGATTCCTAGATGTGAGCATCACATTTCTAGAAATTCTAGGAGGCCTGGGATTTTTTCCCCCCAGGCCTTTCCCATTCTTAAGGCAGCTAATCTAGTGACAAACGTGACTCTGGACTTCTCCTCCTTCTCCAGAGTACCTGACTGATGCTGTCTCTCATTGATGCCTTGACTGGAGCTGTGTGTAGGCCTCTGACAGCTAGAATAGAGGAAGAACGGCATCTGAAGTATCAGCTTTTAAGAGAGGTCTCTGAGTGCGTGTTTCCCCCTGTAAGGTAAAGGTAAAGGTTCCCTTGCTGGAAAGCCAGTCAAATCCGACTCTAGGGTTGCGGTGCTCATCTCCGTTTCAAAGCCGAAGAGCCAGCGCTGTCCAAAGACGTTTCCATGGTCATGTGGCCGGCATGACTAAACACCAAGGCGCACGGAACGCTGTTACCTTCCCACCTAAGTGGTACCTATTTATCTACTTGCAATTTCTTGCTTTCGAACTGCTAGGTTGGCAGGAGCTGGAACTAGAGACGGGAGCTCACTCCATCATGCGGCACTCTCGGGTCTCGAACTGCTGAACTACTGACCTTCCACAGCCTGCAGTTCAGCATCTTAACCACTTCCCCCTGTACATTTGCACAAATTGGAGAATGTGTGGCATTAGAATCATAGAGTTGGAAGGGACCTCCAGGGTCATCTAGACCAACCCCCTGCACAATGCAGGAAATTCAGAAATACCTCCCACACACACACACCCAGTGACCCCTGTTTCATGCCAACAAGAAGACAAAAATCCTCCTTTTATGATCCTTTTAGCTGGGGATGTTTTTGAGATTATTGTAAGCTGCCTTGAACCACGAGGAAAGGTAGAATATAAATGTTCTAATCAACAAACAAACAAAGATTGGTTGATGTCCTCCTAGAGACGTTTGATCATACCACATAGATTATTCCTATAATTCCAAATATAGGAAGATGGTTTGGTGTTAGAAGGGGTTTTCATCCAAATGTATTGATCTCCTCTATATATCATTAATTTTCTAATTTAAAAAAATGTAAAGGTCTCAGTAGCTGATGTTTCAAGCATTTCTAAGGAAACAGAGAATTCCAAAAAAAGCTACATATGAGAAAATTACCAAGAGATTTAGAAATGGCTTGCTTCTTTTAAATATAAACCCACTTTCCCAAGGTCAAGTTTCTGACACAGTCATTCAGCTTTGAGTATAGGTGTGCATGTTCATAAAGAGCTTGACTACAATACAGCTGTTTTAAATCTTCTTAGGGCAGTGGGGATATATTTGACACAGATATAGTCAGAATAAACCTATTGAATATACCCCTGAAAATGTTAGCATAATACTAGGCCACGTGGTTTATCAGTATTGTGGATGAAGCCATGTGGAAAGAAGGGACCATTGCTCAATGGCTAAGCAGCTTTTTGGAATGCTGAAGGCCGCAGGTTCAACTCGAATTGTACAATGTTCTAAATGAGGCTGCACCGTAGAACTAAACAGTGGTGCTACGAGATTGGCCATTTTATTTCCAGTCTCTTTCATTCATTCGGTTTGGTTCAAACGCCCTTTATGAAAGGGTCTCTCAGGAAATGGTGTTGCACTTTTGTTTGTGTGTGTGTGTGTGTGTGTTGCACATGATATATTCAGTTCTCCACAACTCATGGGTTTCATCTGTTCCCCTTCATTACTCACATTCTTGATTTCATCAAAGTTCATAGGTACGTTGATCCCACAGAATAAGTAATACAAATTACAGGGTAGTTTTCATTGTACCAAATTCCCTTCAAAACTGTAATATATCCACCCGAGAACATGTGCTCAGGACAGCCATGTGCTCGGACTGGTTCATACCAGTCCAACATGCAGCCAGGCGAAGGGCCTGAGCTTCGCTCCAAAGGACATTGGACTGTAGGATCCAGGGCCGGCCCCAGGTGTCTGGGCGCCCTAGGCAGGACAGCCTGGGGCGCCCACCCCACCGGGGATGCCAACCTCCCAGTGGGGCCTGGAGATGGCCCAGCGCCAGGAGAGCCGGGGAAGGGGTGGGCTTAGAACGCCCGCCCCTTCCCTCCCAGCGGCGGCGGCGCGGCTCTCCCGGGTGCCTCGCAGCTGCAAGGCGCCCAGGAGAGCCCAGGATGCCGCTGCAGGGCTGCCACTGCTGGGCGGCTTCACAGGGGGGCATTTTGGTGCCCTGCGGGGCTGGCACTCTGGCGGCGCCTAGCTCACCTAGTGGGCGAGCCGGCCCTAGTAGGATCCTAGCTCCCTTCCAATCGGGGAGCAGGAGATAACTCAATCACTGTAAATAGCAAATCACGGGGTGTGGTGTATGTTGGGGTGTGGGTTCACTTGGGAATAAAAGCCGGCCTGCGAGCTGGCTTCTCTTGTCTTGTTCTTCAACTAATAAAGTATGTGAGAGCTGAAATCACTCGTCAGTCTCAGTACTTTTCAAAAACATTGGAAGCAAAGTTTAAAATTGCACATTCTCCATGAGGTATAAGGATTATTAAACACAACGCCCTGCTGTCCTCAGAGAACCACCTTTGAGTGTGTTTGTTTGTGAAGATGTTTGTTTCACAATCATTCTTTATATGTGGAAAAGTTAGTGTGCCTGACATAAGGCTAGGCCAGAAGATTCTCGCAGTGTAGAAACATCGACATGAGACACTTTAAATGTACAATCCCCAACATTCATTCCGAACTGCCTCTCTCCTGTACCATATGCTCTCTAAATGTTCGCGTCATCTCCCAAGTGATTGGCCAAAGTAAGAAAATGTCACTTGAAAGCTTGCTTCTTTGTGTCTAGTATTTGGAAGATGAGCTGATGGCCACATAAGTATACATTATCACACTCCATACATGTGAAGCCAGGTGCATTCTACTATTGCTTTTCTTGTCTGTTATACAGTATTATGATTAATGTGCTTTTTGGTACCTTTTGTTTTAAAGGGGCAGGGAGTACTTTCACCATTTCAAAAGATTCGTCCTTTCTCCCTCAGGTTCTCTAGCGGGGCTTGTAGGGGCACCAGGGAGAAAATGTAACATTTTCCAAAATTACATGTCCGTGGCTCACACACAACCAATATTTGCCCACAATTGATCTGGCTTTCCTTGTGGTTACTCATTAATTTCCGCCTAGGGTTCAAAGTTCTGTCTTTTGTTTAAAAACTGATTTCATGGGGAGGGCATGTCCTCGGCTAATCTAACGGGCAGTTGAGGGCCAAAGGTGGGGGGGAGAGGAGGAGGAGGAGGAGCAGCAGCGAATGGAACTTCCTGATACTCTGGCAGAAAGAAAAATAAATGCTTTACTCCATTTCAAAGAAATCGAAAGGTATATTGTTTTCTTTTTTACAATTTATAATTTTATTTTAAAACAAACAAACAACAACAAGAATATTGGCCATATATAAAAGGCCTACAACGTGACATAACTTAAAGAAAACATATCAGAACATTTCTTTTAAGATAACCATGAGATGAAAAGTTCCAGAAACATTCAATATTTTACCATAAATGATATTTAAAAGTGTAACAAGTTATTATAAAAATAATTGTTTGGAACAATGCCACTATTTGATAAATAATCCAATATTGAAAACCACACCGTCTGAAACAGGTTTTGTTTATGTACTGAATTACGTCCGTGGTATTTTTTTGAGATTTTACTGTGTACAAAGTATTTCCATAGTTTATTTTGCCAGCAATATAAAGATGGAGCTTCTTTCCTTTTCCAGAATTGCACAATTGAAATTCTAGCAACCGCAATCATTATTGCAGTATGTAAGGTATATTGTTTTCTAACTTACTGACTAAATTATTCTGTACTATTAATTTACAGAATTTACACCCTGCCTTTCTGCCCCATCAGTGCCACCAATGACAAGAATACTGTCAAGTCATAACTTGATGTGGACTATCTAAGGGGCAAATGATACATGAAGTTAAGGAATTCTGTGCTGACCTGGGTGGTGCAGGCTAACTTGATTTGGTCAGATCTCTGAAGCTAAGTAAGGTCAGCCCTGGTTATTACTTGGATGGAAGACCAACACGATTGTCCAGGATTGCTACATGGAAGCAATCAATGCCAAACCATCTCTGTTCATCTCTCACCTTGAAAACCCTACAGCAGGGGTTCCCAACCTTTTTCAGAATAGGGGCACCTTTGGAATTCTGACACAATGTGATCAGCACAGCCACAAAATGGCTGCCATAGGAAGTGGAGGCAGCCACAAAATGGGTGCCATGTTGAAGATCCTTGAGATGAGGTGGCCGCTGCAGTCCAAGCAATGTTTTTAAAGATCTGCACAGCCAGTCAAATCTCCCACGGCCAATCAGAAGCCTTGCTGGGCAAAAGTCCCATCTGGCCCCACCCACTTTCTAAAAATATTTGGTGGGCTACTGGGAAAGATGTTGGGCACTATGGTCCCCACAGGCACCATGTTGGGGCACCCCTGCCCTACAGCTGTGACTTGATGGCACTTTCTTTTCTTTTAGCCAGTCTGGTGTAGTGGTTAAGTGCTCAGACTCTAATCTGGGAGAACCAGGTTTGATTCCCCACTCCTCCACTCGCAGCTGCTGGATGACCTTGGGCAAGCCATAGTTCTGTCAGAGCTGTTCTCTCAAGGACAGTTCTGGAAAGAGCTCTCTCAGCCCACCTACCTCACAGGGTGTCTGTTGTGGGGAGAGGAAGGGAGTTTGTAAGCCACTCTCCTTCGGGTAGTGAAGGGCAGGGTATAAATCCAATCTCCTCCTCCTCCTCCTCTTTTTTAAACAAACCATACAGTCACAAAATTACATTTATTAACATATTTTCCCAAAGTAAGATTTATTCCATCGGATTCCATATCAAAAAATCAAATCAACCAACCTGTCTTCAAGAAATTATAGTACTGATGCTTCTCAGAAGGTCTGATCTTCTCAAAAATATATTCCAATGTTTCCAAAATTGGAAACCACTGTTCAATATAACTTGAATGACCACGAGAAGGATCAAAATTACAAATACTACCAGAATCTTTCCTACTGAACATGCTACCGGAGGAAATTAAAAAGGTAGACCAGAGAATTATTCTTTATATATTGACCGCAGCGAGAATTATGGTTGCTAAATGTTGGAAAAAAGGAATCCTCCCCAATATAGAAGAAATAATAAATACTATATTGGAAATAGCTGAATTATACTCTTCGGAAGAGATGATTTAATACATGTAAATAGATGGGAAAAAAATTATGAATGGATTGAAAAGAAGAGATGAAAAAGAACCCAAAACCACTCCAACTGTATTTGTACAGGTTAACAGAAATTGGGGACTTAATGTATATCTACGTAACTTTGTCGGTGAAGTTGTTGACCTGGACTTTTGTCGTTGTGTATATATGTATATAGCCCAAGAAAAACTTATAAATAAAAATATTTTTTAAAAAAGAAATACTACCTAATATTTTGTCCACTACTAGATGGTCCCATATTTTAGAATACTAATTTTCAACCATGGGGGAGTCACTGTTTTTCCAACTTGTTGTTTTTGCCACTGAAGGGAGTAGCATTATAAGGTCTTCCCTAATCCATGGAATATGAACATCATGCCATGGGTTCAATAACATATGGTTTGTATGGGATCACATATCCCATTAAATACTCGATTTGGATCATGATTTTTTTTTTTTTTGCCAAAATTGCTTTATAACACTCCACCAGCAGTGAATGTATGTTCCAGTACTCCCACAACGTTTCCAGCATGATGAGGTGTCTTTATTCATATAGTGGAGCTTTAATTGTGTCAAGTACCATCAAGTCATGATCTCATGATTCCGTTGTTGTATATTAATAGATTTAGTGGAAAGAGCATAAGAAGACCACCATATGGAATCCCACTGAGGTTTGGACAATGACGTTTTACAGTCCAAATGCCAGGGCTCAACATAAGATGGTAAATCTAAATTTTCTCTGTCTAATAAGATTTTATATATCTTAGAAATCAAACCTTTCCTTGTTGGTCCATGTGTTATTGAAAGTTACTCAAAACTCAGTATTTGGTCTATGAAAAGCATTCTTTATTAAAGGCGAACTAAGAAGGTGTTGTAATTGGAGATATTCAAACCATGAGACTGATGTCTTAGCTATGTTATCTAATTTAGATTTTTCTAAAATTTCTCCCTTATGGACTACATATGACAGTTTACAGTTGTGGTCAGACATGCCATTTGGCACGGTCGGGAAGCGCTCCTATTTCATACATTGGTATTTGAAATTGAGTGGTTTGATCAGACACCCCAGTATAATCCATTTCACTGCAAGTCAGCCTGTCGCTGCATGATCAGACAGTGTGGACGGGCTAGGGTTTTGTTTTGCTTTTTGCCTGCTTTTCCGCATGAGCATAAATGAAAGTGCAGTTTTTTTGCAAATGTGCTTTCCATATTTTTGCACATATAAAAAAATACATTTCCCCCCATCCTCCTTTCCTTCTTTCATCACTGACTTCTTCTCCCTCCTTTGGTAGCAAACACTCAAATTATTGCTTCTGCCTTGTAGAAGTATCTACTGGGAAATCCCAAGAGCTGTCCTCTGTAAGAGAAACCTCCATGTGCTGAAGGACTATACCTTTGAGTACTAGATGCTGGGAACAAAGACAAGAGGAGGGCTGTTATCTTCTTGGCCTGAAGACTGGCCTAGGTAGATCTCAGTCTGATCCAGTGCGGCAGTTTTTATCTTCCTTCTTCATCCTACCAATACCATCCCTTCTAGAGGCAAGGACTGCCAACTGGCTGTCCCCCAGCGAGTTTTGTCCGGTCCCTCTGGGCACAGCCAGATACTAATTTCTGTGCACTTTTCGCCTGCTGCTCACAGTTGGAATAAATACACTTGTATTTCTCATGTAAACTTTCATGTATTGCTTCCTCTCACTTTTACTCATTGCGCTCCCTTTCATGAATGCACATTGGGTTGGATCCCAGCTGCTGGGGGAGGAAGGAAAGGGATCTAAAAAGGCTACACCAAGGGCCATGGGGCCTGCATGGACAACAGCCACAGGGGAAAGGATTTCATTACTCGTAAAGAAGCATTTCTTTTTGTCGTGTTCTAACTCACCACGGTGTCCAAGGCACCCTTTCTTGATTCCAGTAGAGGGTTCCCCCCCGACATATCCACCTTGCTTTAATGAACTTGCTTTCCCCATCTCTAGGCAACTCATTTGCTCCCCCCTTTTACTTTCTGTTTTTTGTCTCCACTCAAGATTCAGGGAATCTCCCCTGCCTCTGTTTCCTTTTCCTTTTATTTTTTTTTTTTAAAGCTGCAGACCTTATTTAGAAATGTTGTGCTGAGGGTTGCCAACTCCAGGTTGGGGGATTCCTGGAGATTTGGATGTCGAGCCTGGAGGGAGACCTGACTGGGTTATAATCAGGGCTTTTTTTTTTTTACTGGGGAACGCATTGGAATGGAGTTCTGGAACCTCTTCCAACAAAATTCTTTTAACAATGTTTAAATGTTCATAAGTTTTCAGTATATAGATCGAAAACATTGTTTCCTTCTTGAGAGTTCCGGAACCTCTTTTTTTCTTTTTTGCTTTTTTTAAAGCTCTGGATATAATGCCACAGAGTCCGTTTTCCAAAGCAACCATTTTCTTCAGGGGAAACGATCTCTCTCATCTGGAGATGAGTTGTAATTCTGGCCCCACCTGGAGGCCAGTAACCCTAGTTCTGCCTGGTATATCTCAGGCACTTTCAGAAAGACTAAATGATAATGATGAAGACTTTTTATCAACTAGCAAGCTTTTTGTCTGGAAGAAACAATCCAGTTTTTAATGGACCTTTTCTTAAAAGAATCACCTTTGACCATCCCTCAATGAAAGCTCTGCCTTTTCAGCAATTAATTGGTTAAACTTTGTACACCTTGCATGAAATTGGCTTTTTGCTTTGAAGCTCCTGAAAGAGAGAGAGGGCAGGCAGTGTCTCTTCAGTGCCAAAACACAGCCTTTGAGCTACTTTGAAGGTCAAATGGTGACGGGTTTTTAAATTCCCGCTTGTAACAAATTTGGCCCAAGGAAGTTCTAGGGCATGCATCCCAACTCTGGACTTCTGCTTGATATGACTGATTAGATGACAGTATATTTTAATCTGCCATGAAAGTGCCTGCCTGTGGTGGGAAGAGTGGGATAAGAAAAGAAAGAAAGAAAGAAAGAAAGAAAGAAAGAAAGAAAGAAAGAAAGAAAGAAAGAAAGAAAGAAAGAAAGAAAGAAAGAAAGAAAGAAAGAAAGAAAGAAAGAAAGAAAGACTCGGAAGTAGTACTTTGAATCCTAAAATGATGGCTCCACTTTGGTTTGTGGATTATCACTTCCCATAAGATTGATGCTTAGGTTAAATATGCTTGTGCCACTCCTAGACTGCGATCATATGCACAATTAGACCTGACATAGGCACAAATGCCAGGCAGAGTTAAAGGATGCGATCAAACAACAACATCTGGGAAGCGCCCCGCAGCCATCGGCAACCCATTCCGCTCTGCCGCAGACATGGCGTTAAAAGACACCAGGGAAAATCTTGTAGTAAACAGGTTGTGATGGGCCACGGATGGACTTTCCCCTGTCTGATCACTCCAGTGTGCTCTCAGGCGTTGGGATGGTCTGATCATTCCATCCCAACTCCATGCCATTTCCCCCTCCTTCACAGTATGCGCATCATCGCAAACACCATAAGGAGCATGTTCATAGCCTGGAGAACTACTACAAGATAATGACTCAGGGTAGAAATAAATTACTTGCATATCATTTTTCTTCTCACCTTGACACAGAGAGTACTCCATCTTTCTGTGTTATACCTCTGAGGATGCCAGTCACAGCTGCTGACGAAATGTCAGGTCCTACAATGCCAAGACCACGGCCACATAACCCAGAAAATCTACAGCAACTAATGATCTCCGGCCGTGAAAGCCTTCGACAACACATTAATTATGTGTTGCAAAGGGTGACCTTTTTGTCTTACTGGTCATGCATGAATTTTGTATGAAACTATCTCTGTGTTTGACACCCTGCTTTTTCAGTTAAGACTGTTTTGTTTGATTGTTTGATTGTTTTGGTTGATTTCTCTCTCCCGTATGTAGTCTAGTCTCTTTCTAGTTCTGATTTTTTAAAACTTCGTAAAATTAATAAATAGCACATTTTAAAAGAGAGGCCTTTGAACACCAAAGGTAAACTTCCAAGGAGACAAAACCACATTTCTGAAATACGAAAGGTTATCAACTTCCATAATTGTTTGTTTATTAAATATTTAACAAGCGGAATAGTTCATTACAACAACTTCATTTCCTCACATTAAATCTTCTGCTATCAGGAAAACAAAAGCCAATAATTTCCTTCATGTCTCTTAAGAAAATAAGTGGAAAATGATTATGTTGTTAATCAAAAGCAGCTTTCCTCCCCCCTTCCGCAAATTAAATACAGACATATTTTGAAAGCAATTGGGATCATGAAAATAAAGTATAATGTCTAAGGTAATCTTCTTATTGTTAGAAATCTCTTTCCTTCTTTTAAAGCAAAATAATTGTTTCAGAGAGCTTCCAGAAGCAGTTTTTATAAACAATTACGAAACACAGCAAATTTAATCTGGAATGTTTGAAACCTTCCCCCCTTTTTTTGGAAGTTGTCCCATTTCAGAATGCAAGATCAATTGAAAGATCGTTTCAGAAACGGACAGCACAGCAGCCTCCTTTTCAAATGGTTTCAAGTAGACCAAGCAAAGTTACAAAAATTGCTCACATTCCCTTTTAGGATTACAATAGTACAGTAATTAAAAGAGGGATACATTTCACTGGATTGTATACTTAAAGCAACAACAATGGGGAAATAAAAACACAGCAGCCAAACATTAGAAGGGTTGAGGTTGATTAAGCTGAAGTTTAGATTCTTTTCTTTTTAGAAAACAGAGAAATGCTGTCACAGGACATGAAATTCCTTCTTGTTCCCCAAGAGGACAGGAGTTCCTAAGTGAATTCATCGCTTCCGTGTACCTTTCCTAGTGTTTCCATTGTTGAAACCAGTGGGGGCTTAAAAATCCTGAACTGTGCCATTAATTTATACCTGCTGATGGTCTGAATGGTGTTCATGGAATTGAAACGATTCCCAGGATGGCCTTCAGCTGAGCCAAGGATTCCAAACATTGCCTAGGCAAGGGGTGGGAGATTTGGGGGCGGTGCTTGGGGAGAGTGGAGTTTGGGGAGGATGTGATGTCAGTTACGGGCAATGCTGTAGGAACATCTAATATCTATGGTAAAGACCATAGAGACTAGGGGGAATTCCTAAAGCATCACTTCAGAGGCCATCCCTCCCCCTGCTCCTCAATTTCTTGAGGGTAGGAGATTGGAGTTGTGAGCAGGGAATTCCCTGCTGGGCCCAAGGCAACTGGGAAGGCTAGCTGAGACTTAAGCCCAAAGAACTCTGCAGGCAAGTGGCAGCCTGAAGCTCCATCTTACCTGCAGCCCATGGATGTCTACTGCCACGTCAGGATGCCCACATTAGTAGCTTCACCTGCCTTTCACTCTTTCTCTTCTTGGAGGCTGAACCGAGAACAAAGCACACTTCTGGCTGGGATCCCGCCTCATCTACTGGGACAGTTTTCCCGTGTGCCTCTTACTTTGGCCCTAAAGGTTTCTCGAGTTGGGTTCCTCATTGACTGAACTGGCCTTTTACCTCTTGAGATGAGGGGTCAAAACTGAAACTTGAAGCTGAAACAAGCTCAACTTTTCCTGTAGTCCATTGAGAACAGGAGCTAATCTGGGAGAACCGGGTTTGATTCCCCACTCCTCCACTTGCACCTGCAGATGTGACCTTGGGTCAGTCAAAAGTTCTGGCACAGCTGTCCTTGAAAAGGAGCCGTTTCTGTCAGAGCTCTCTCAGCCCCACCTACCTCACAGGGTGTCTCTTGTGGGGAGGGGAAGGGAAAGGAGATTTGTAAGCCACTCTGAGACTCCAAGTGAAGGGCACGGTATAAATCCAATCTCTTCTCTTCTTCTGCCCAAAGGCATCCCAGAGAGAAAACACGGGCACTGCCTTGATGGCAGAAAAGCCCTTACAGTTGATCACCACAGCATTCAGCCTTTCTGGTCGGTCATCTCTCTTATTTATGATGTATGGAGCTAAAGGACCTGTCATGAAGGCACCTAAAACTTCCTCACCTAGGTAGACCATGGAAGACCTACAAGGCTTCATTTATTTAGTACAGTTTTATCTCACCCTTCCTCCAAGGGTACATGGTACACTTGGTTCTTCCCCTCTGTCTTATCCTTACAACAGCCCTGTGAGGTAGGTTAGGCTGAGAGATAGTGTGAGTGGCGGAGCCAAGGTCACCCATTCAGTTTCAGGGCAAGCAGGAATTTGAACCTGGGTCATTCCAGTCCTAGCTAAACGCTGCAACCCCTACACCCACAGTGGTACTACAACCTTATTTATTTAAGGCGTTGTAAACCTCAGCCGATCTTTTACTTATTTGTTTGCGGCACTTGATTCTAGATCCACGAACAATGTCACCTGGACTTCCCTTCCAGTTTGCACCAAATATGACAGAATCAATGCTTTCCAATCTAGCTGAAGCGGACCTCCATGGAAGGGAACTTCAGGGATTATGGGAGCTTTAAATCCAAGCACTTTCTGAGCAGTGAGAGTTCAACTCCAGGTCTGCAAGATTTCCAGAGTATGGGCTTTTGGGAGGTCAAAGCGCCCTTTGTCAGAGGGACTCTCAAAACCTCCCGAAATCTTACACTCCAAAACTCTTGTTGGTCTCTGTGGTGCTAAAGGACCCAAAATCTAGTTCTTCTACCCCAGGCCAAAATGGCTACCCACCCGAAAGTCCCTTTTTGAGCAGTGGTACACTATTTTGTGGGAGCTGCGGTGGCTCAAGTGGTTAAGACGCTGAACTGCAGGCTGTGGAAGGTCAGTAGTTCAGCAGTTCGAGACCCAGGTGCCGCATGACAGGGTGAGCTCCTGTCTCTAGTTCCAGCTCCTGCCAACCTAGCAGTTCGAAAGCAAGAAATTGCAAGTAGATAAATAGGTACCACTTCGGTGGGAAGGTAACAGCGTTCCATGCACCTTGGTGTTTAGTCATGCCGGCCACATGACCACGGAAACGTCTTTGGACAGCGCTGGCTCTTCGGCTTTGAAACGGAGATGAGCACCGCAACCCTAGAGTCGGATTCGACTGGCTTTCGAGCAAGGGAACCTTTACCTTACACTATTTTGTCGTCGCCTCATGTTGAAACCACTACAGGGGACATACAAGGATAACAGAGAACTTGCTTATCTGTGCATGTCCGTTCTTTTGTCTTCTAGGACCCATCCCTCCTGATTTTATTGTGCTGAGGCTTTCTGGGTTTCCAGGTGATTGCTTTTGTGTGTGTGTGTGTGGGGGGAGTTTCTGAGATAGATGATGAGGGGCATGTTGCTGCTTGATGCAGCTGCTTAGTTTGGTTCGACAAAGTCAGAGTCCAGTGTGGCACCTTTAAGACCAACACAGTTTTATTCAAGGTATAAGCTTTCGTGTCTTCAGATACAGAGACGAAGGTGCCGCTGGACTCAAACTTAGTTTGGTTTAGTTTCTCTGCAGAGGAAGCACCTCTCCCCTACTCCCTAGAACCAGTGATGTAGCAGTAGTTTAGTCTAGGCCCCGGGCCAAGTCCTAGCAGCTCTGGAAGGGTAACCATTGATAGGAGTAAAAGGATTTCTCTCTTTTCTAAGCTAAGGAGTCCTGTGAGCAAAAATTCTACTTTGTGAGCTACTGGCATTAAAGTTGTTTTTCTTTCTTTCTTTTTTTTAAAAAAAAGCTTGTGCCGAGGGCTAACTTTCGATAGATCACAGCGAGGGAGCTGCTCTGCTGCGCACGAAACCCCGACCCAGAATCAGGTTGTCTACGAATGATTTAGCACCGGGTTCCCCACGAACGTGCGGTGCACTCTGGGTGAGAGGCAGTCCCCTTCCGACCGCGCTCCAGATTCTCAGGGCGGACGGCTCTCTGTACCACCCCCCAAACCAGAGAGGGGGCCCACTGGCACTGAAGTTGTGAGCAAGCGATTTGGCTACGGCATACATTAGTTTGCTCTGGAGCCCTCCTTCCTGAGCTAAGACCAAAATGTGTCAGCTGGAGGAGCTAGCTCACACTGAATCAGCTTAGAGGGAACACTGTCCAGGACTGTCAAAACTAGGATTGGGCTCTGATCCAACCCTTTTCCCAACTCCTAAAGTCACGGAAGGAAACAGCCCTGCACTCTATACAGAAACATAGGCCAAACTCACTGCGGGGCCAGGGCACCCCCTCTGGGCAGGGTGGATAGATTAAAACTGATTTAATTCAGGATATATTCGATGAGTAGCCATGTTGGTGTGAAGCAGCAGAACAAAGTTTGAGTCCAGTGGCACCTTTAAGACAAACAAAATTTTATTTGGGTATAAACTTTTGTGTGCATGCCCACTTCCTCAGATACATGTACATGAAAGCTTATACCCCAAATTAAACTTTGTCAGTCTCCAAAGTGCCACTGGACTCAAACTTAGTTCTGATTTAAATCAAGTTTTCCTTTTTTGGAAATTATATATTTCCCTAACAAGTGTATGTACTAAAATTATAGAGACTGGTTTGGAACGGAAACACAGTTTTCTTGCCTTCTAGGGACAAAATTTCCCAAACCTTTGGTCATGCAGTCTGCTTGCCTTTCTGCTCTGCAAAATTTGTATCTGCATGACAAAGAGTCAGATTCCGGCTCGTGTTTCTACGCCTTTGCAAAAATACTATGTCACATCCCTTATCTGAAAGCAATTTGAAAGCAATCCTACGCAAACCTACTACACGGAAGTCCCTTTGAATAGAGTTGGACTTACTCCAGGTCAAGGTATAGAAGGGTGGGTTTGTAAACATACAGAACGTCCCAGAAACAAGGTCTGGTAGCCACTCAGGGCAATTTTTTCCCTTCTTCTCTCCAAGTGGTGGAAAGTAGACGCCCCTGCAGTTTAGCCAACAAAGTTATGAAGGGAACACCCATCCACGGGTCAAGGACTTAGAGCAGAAGCCCTAGATGGCCCTCTAAGCTCCGTAGATGGTCCTAGTGAGGTACGGGATGGTCATTACTGCCCCCTTTGATGATTTTCCGGACCCTTGTTCCAGTCAGAAGTCCACAGAAATAGCCTCAAACATTTCTCCCCTCCCCCTGTTATTTTCTACATAGAAAAGCAGCCTTCAATTCAAGTGTTTTTAGACAGAGGGACCCCATTAAGTTTGACAGTACAATTCTACACACACTTACCTGAGAGTAAGTCTCATCGAACTCAGTGGGACTTACTTTCTGAGGAAAGATGCACAGAATTGGACTACCTCTGCCATTTCCCCACATTTGTTCAGGTTAGCTTCTAAAACAAGGTTGGTGTCTGTTTTTTTTTTTTTTAAAGAAAGACTAATCATTGACAGTATAAAGAAGAAAAAACTGATTTGAAAAAAAATGGATTTTGTGTATACCTTGTGCAAGTTGCTATTCAAGGGGTGGAAATGAACAACTTGGTCGGGGGATCCCTGGCAGGCACCTGGAATCAATGGCATCCCAGAGGTCTCCGTACCACCACGAGGGCCCTCGAGAGCCTCATTCTAAGCACAAAAGCAACAGGAAGGGCGGACCTGGGCAGTATGGAATCCAGACAGAGCCAGGCTGGGCTTGTGGGCCCCCAGTAGATATTGATCTAGATTTTAAAAGAAATAATCAAAGAGCACAAGTGAAGATGACTTCTGATATGGTTTGGCCACTGTGCAATGAAGTATGGTTTGGCGATACACAGGCTATGGTCAGACAACACAGGGTGCCCAGATTAAACAGAAGATGGGATTCCTGTGCCTTGAAGAACTGTGTTACACCCTCCTGTAGGCAAAGCTACCCTCCCATGCAGGAAAGGAAAGCACCGGGACCCCACCCTCCATCGCCTGTCAACCTTGGGGGCACAACAGGCAATTTTTTCAAACACAACCTGATTTCTCCCAAACATTTCCACAAAGCACAGACGTATAGAAGAAGAGGAGATTGGATTTATACCCCGCCCTTCACTCGGAGTCTCAGAGCAGCTTACAAACTCCTTTCCCTTCCCCTCCCCACGACAGACACCCTGTGAGGTAGGCGGGGCCGAGAGAGCTCTGACAGAGACTACCCTTTCAAGGACAGCTCTGAAAGAACTTATGACTGACCCAAGGTCATCCAGCAGCTGCAAGTGGAGGCGTGGGGAACCAAACCCGGCTCTCCCAGATTAGAGTCCACGCACTTAACCAGTAAACCAAACTGGCTCATTTCCCCAGGAAGCTCTTATAAATGAACAACTATTTTTCAAACTTCTCATTTTACAACTGTATTTTACGCAGCCTATCCTCTTTCCATTTATTTTCATTTTACTTAACTGGAAACTAAAGTGATACAGAGATGGGTTGACTCCCTGTCTAACAGGGCAGTCCTAAGCAGAATTATAATCGTGCCATCCTAAGCAGGCTTCCAAATCCACAGAAATCAATGAACTCAGAAGGGTGTGCCTCTTGTTAGGATTGCACTGTTAAGTCACCTCTCCGCCAAAACCATCCAGGTTAAGAAATCTTACTTATGTCTTTTACGGGCTAAATGCAAACTCAGTGCCACAAGCCGGGATGCCACCCAAGATAAAACTTTGGAGACGGAATTTCGGCAGCCCTGCTCCAAACAGTATTAAGGCCAGACACACAGAGCAGTGACAGGTCAGCTCATTTGCACTGACGTACAGTGTGCGCGCAAAGGTGCGTGTCTGTGGGTGGAGGGCAGGCATGGGTGGGGTTTAGTCTGCATAACAGCCTCCTCTACTGGTTTGCACATGATAGCAACCGAAAAATAAATAAGAAGACATCCAGAATGGAACCGTATCAAGGTGAACCAACTGGGAAGTGATACTTACTTCTTGTTTCCTTGGTTACTTTTCCTATCAGGACTCTTCTGAAAATGCCCTTTGTAGCATGTGAGCTGCAGAAAGGGTGGTGGCGACGTCCTCCCTTCCGTCCTTCACAAGTTTCAGGATCTTCAAGATCATGTGAGAGGAACCTACATGAGCATTGCCCCAGCTCGTCAAATAAGGGCATGAGCCAAGTTAGGGGTTCCTTTTACATGATCTGGAATCTCTGATGTGGCCAGAGCAATGTGGTAAAGGACATATATGGCAGCAGGTCCCTTCCCACGAATGGGTGCTGTGGGTGATCACCGTTAGTGATAAGGGACCAGCCATAGCGTATGCCCTCCACCACACTACTTGGGTTACAACACACGTGCACGTCACTTCAATTCACTTCACTTCCGTGTCCTGCTCTAACACTAACACTAACGGACATCCTAAGTAGTTTTATAACCTTCTAAACCCGCTGACTTCAATAACACTGTGCTGTAACTCACTCAAGGATTGTGAAGTGCATTTGTTTCCGTAGTTTAGGTGGCCGTACCAAGCTTCCTGTTCTTCCTTCACGAACAGACTTTCCCCCTATAACTGATACCACATCCCAAGCCGTATGCAGGACAACCCTGTAGGAGAAAGTTTAAATCAAGTCTATTCAGAACTCCAATGTTATTCCATGAGCCTTGCCCCAAGGGAAAGATCTTTGGGATTGTAGCCTGTGCCACATAAACATAGCATGTGAAGCTGTCTGTGTGTACTCAGCCTATCTATATGCTGGTCATTTATTAACTGACCTCACTAAATGGTACTTTAGACAGGTATGGAGGGAAAGCTTGAATTACTACCATAGATTTCTGCTTCTGAAATCCAGAAGTAGACTAGCTTTTATTTTGTTGGGGGAAAGGTATAGACTGGCTGTTTTTAGTCAGTGAATGAGGATTGAGAAAAAAAAGATTTCAGAAGAGCTGGCTCGGGGAAATGTACCAATAAATATACGTGCCCAGGTCTAAAAATTACCCATTCGTCATCCATAAAGAACATAAGACCTGCCCTGCAGTGGTCTGTGTAGCCCAGCATCCACACAGCGGCTAACCAGTTGCTTTGGAGGGCCAACAACAAATGGTATAGAGACCGAGGCCTTTCCCTGATGTTGCCTGCTAGCACTGGTATTTTCAGAGGTTTACTACTTCCGGATGTAGAACTTCTCTGTACTCCTCATGGCTGATAGCCATTGGTGGACTTATCCACCATAGATCTGTCTAATCCCCTATTTTTAGTTCATTTCTACACACGCTGGGGATATTTAGGCAAGCTGAAGTTCCATGACTTATAGGAGTTATTTTTATTATTTTTAGGAGGGAGGGCTGTATCATTCTCCCACCATGCCAGTGAACTGCTTATAAGACAAAGGGGAAGATACAAAAATAGGCAATTGTAAAGCAAGACACCAAAGGCACAATAAAGGTCTGAGAAGGCACATTCCACAGGTGCTAAATAGTGAACGCCAGGGGAAATCACGTCAGCCGGTCTTCATTTCTGTTGCCATGGAGATGGAATAGCTGTCTCCACGGAAGCAGAAATTCTCTTCTGCCAAGACATCACCCCCATAAAGCCTTTGTGCTTCACAAAAGCTAGCTCTACAGCGAGATCTTTGGGGTCCTGTTCCGCAGCACAGGAAGTGAATGAGCCAGGTTCTCTCATTCAGGGGCAGGAAGGGGGCATTGTGAAGTGAGGAGGAGGGGCCGCTCAGTGTCCAATTTCCGGATCCAGACCAACTGGACGATCCCGGTCACCCAGATCCCTTGTCCATCAGCCTCAGATCTGATCTGATGATTTTGTCTCCCATCTCGTCCTATTTATTTAAAAGTATGTTCTCAGGCCTCTGAGGGAGCCTTCTGGGTTATTTGGTCTTTCAGTTGTAGTTCATTCCTCTGGGCTTGGGGTCACTTGTATGAGCTTTCTGGTGATTTAAGGGTCCTCTTTTTAATCGGAGGGAATGTGAATATGGGCCTCACAGTCTAGGAGAGATGGGGGTATTTCAGTGCTTCCTTTGAAGAGGGATAGATGTCTCTTCTCAAGCTGTGCTCCCACAGGGGACGGTCTCTTGAGCTGGCCGTTGAAGCTGCTGCTTCTCCTATTTATGATTCGGCTAGAATTTTTCCTCTAACCACAGCTAGTGACTCACCCTCTTCCCCCACCGCCTGTTTGTTTTTGGTACAGCATGTGCGTGTGTCAATGGGGCCACCACCAAGAAAAGCACAGGAACCAAAACTGGATTGCTGGCAGGCATCGCAAGTGGCATATGAAGAGTGCAGAGTGATTTGGAGTAAGATATGTGGGGGCATCAACTGTCCCACACAGAAAAAGGACTCACAGTGCAATGCTATGCACACTCCATGTCTATCAAAACCAACTGTCCCGGACTGGAGACATTCTGCATAGGATTGCACCAGTAACCTTTCCCTAGAGAACAGAATGGGGGGGAAAGCTAGCAAAGGCAGGGCTCTTTTTGTAGCAGGAATTCCTTTGCATATTAGGCAACACACCCCTAATGTAGCCAATCCTCCAAGAGCTTACAGTAGCCCCTGTAAGAAGAGCTCTGTAAGCTCTTGGGGGATTGGCTGCATTAGGGCTGTGTCGCCTTATATGCAAAGGAGTTCCTGCCACAAAATGAGCCCTGAGCAAAGGTATGATCACCCCCCCAAAAAACAATTTCTCCCACATCTCTTTTCTTCTTGCATTTATTTAGACTATTTTCCAACTGCCTTTCCATCTGAAGGTGTCTGAGGTGGTATACGGAATTTAACTCAGATGAAGCAATTTCACTACATCCATGGGAAACCCCCTCCCCCCAAAAACACATTTTACAAGAATGAAAACAAGCATCTGATGACAAATGGCATCCCTTTTCAAGCCAATTCAAAGGCCTCCTAGAAAAATCAATCCCAGAAGGCCTGTAGGGATAGTGGCAGCCTCCTGAGGGAGGGAGTCTAGACACAGGTGCAGGAACAGTCTTCCCACAATTCCCAGCTGACCAAGTTTATCGCACCGATCCGTCCTTCCCCCAACCAGCCTTCTTCCCACTTAAACAACTCTGCTTAAGTTGGAGGAATGGTCCTTAGGCTGGAAGGAGGCTTCAAAATTTGTTCACTGGAATGGTGGACGGGGCTAAAATGCACCCATCGGTTTGTTCCCTCCCATGTCACAGAATTGGTCCCGCTTAGTCTGTGTTAGGATGATTTGAGGGTTTTTTTTGAGGGGGGGGGGATTTACAATAAATACCCAAGCCATTTTTATTATTTTGTAAATGTCCTTGGAAGACTTCTAAAAGCCTTTTTAAGATCTGTGGGGGAGGCTGCCCTGTAAGAACCTGCCGTGACCCTATGTGAGGACCATTAGAGCTTCTGACTTCCCTCAGGGTGTGAGGCTGGTACCATCATTTCAGGCCTTTTGGAGAACTGAGTAATTCTGGAGAGCGGCACCTCTCTTTTCAATAGATTGTCTGTCAGTTTGAAGATGCTTAAAACTTTTTATTATTATTAGCATAAGTTTTCGGTGGGGGCCTCTTTGTTGCCAAAAAGAGGTGTAAAAAAAAAAATCAATCAAATAAGTTAAAGCTACCAAAATTTAGTTGAAGAGATTTTGTCTCTTCTCCATTGATCCATGCCTCCTGCTGTGCCCAAAACAAAGCTGTAGGTACTAATGGATTTTGTTCCTTTGTACATGAGTGAACAAAACCACCACGTACCAAGCAACCAAGGCAAGTTGAATTGTTATGGGTTGCATAACTAGACACCGTAGTCATGGATGCCAGCCTCCAGGTGGGACCTGGGGCTCCTCTGGGATTACAGCTCATCTCCAGACTACAGAGATCAGTCCCCCTGGAGAAAATGGATGCTTTGGAGGGTGGACTCTGGGGCATTGCCCCCCACGGAGGTCTCTGTCTTCCCAGGCTCCACCCCCATATCTCCAGGAGCTTCCCCACCTGGATCTGGCAACCCTAATCCCCCCCATCCCCTGCTGGTAGCCAGTGGGGACCTGACAACCCTACAAGAGACTCATGGGACAGAATCAGCTTGCACCTGAACCGCTAAAAAAAAGGCAGGAGGTGGGGACAATTTAATGTGTATCATGGGAAGGCAGGAGGGAAGAGTTTAATCTTAATGAGGACCTCATAGTATGATGAGAAGGGTTTTCCCTTAGTGGATACAGGGATACCAAACCCTGTATAACTGTAAAGTCCGGCTGGCTCTAAAGTAGACTTGCTGCCTCATCTACCCCTGATCCAAAACAGAATACACATATACAACTCATTAACTTTAGATACCAGAAACCCGGCCAACAGAATAACCAGGCTTCACAGGCTGCGGCAGGGATCAGTGTACACTTCAAATGGAAGCCAGTCAATATGTACTTCTGAAAAAACTGGGAAGAGTGTGGCACGCAGGGCCCTGAAATAATGTTTGGCAAATGGGCTCCAGATCCTTTGGCCTGGCCTCCGGATTTGTTCTCTGTTCTGAAATAACGAGCTGTTAAAAATGGTGGCCAGAAAACTCATGGATTTAGAATCCAGCAGGATCTTAATTTCTCTTTTGTGAAGCTTGCTACACAATAGCCTTCAGTAAGTAAGGCTCAGATTTGGCATTACCACTGCTGACTGAAATACTGAGATACCTACATTATGTCTTGGATGTAAGGGGACAGAATGCAAAAGAGAAATTGGAGGCGTGTTCCAGTCTGTTGGCTTTCCACTGGTGGGTCTGTGATCCAGAAATGGGTCATACCAAAGCCCAGTCGCCCTGACCTGGACGTCCCAGGCTAGCCCCATCTTTTCGGATTTCATAAGCTAAGCAGTGTCGGCCCTGGTTAGTATCTGGGTGGGTGACCACTGGGGAAATCCAGGGTGGCTACGCAGAGGCAGGCAATGCCAAACCACCTGTTTGTCTCTTGCCTTGAAAACCCTACAGGGTCGCCACAAGTCAGCTGCGACTTGACGACACTTTCTGCCACTAAAGTCGAGCTGCACAAACAGCTACTCCTCTTGTCTTTTTTTCCTTTAAATTTAAAAGTGAACAGAGAGAACGGAGAACAGAGCAGGGCAAAGAGACTGGGGAATACAGGAAAGGTGAATTTGAAAAGCTGTGCAATTTCAAAAGAGAACGATGGACTTTTATGATAATTAAAAAATAAAAGTGGGCCCTTCGTCAATGGCCGAGACTATAGGCGAGACGGCAAAAGTTCACGATGACTCTGTGGTCGACACAGGTTTTATATTCTCAGAACAGAGCCATTTAAGAAAATGCCAATTAAGCCTTACCTACGGAAACACCTTCATTTGGTTTTAGTTAACATGACGAGCCTACGTGCTGGGAAAAGAAAAACAAACAGACAGATCAAGCTGAATTTAAAATCAGCTTTCCAATTTATCCACCTGGCCCCGCGACAAGTGTCCTTTGAATTGCATGACATATACCAAACGCTCTTTCCCCGTTGATCTATCACATAACAGTTACAAGTCAAGCATTGTTGTTGAAGCATGCAACATCTCAAGAGGTTACAGAAGTGGCTAGATAACTGCATATTAAATAAACCTCAGCTGGGCCGGAGGGGGAAGACCCCCCCCCCAAAGTCCCACCAAATACAGTTAGTTCTTTGCAGGTTCAACTCTATAGCTTGGTTTGCTCTTTTTTTTTTTTTTTGTATCAGCAGCTGCCAAATTCACAACAGAAAGATATTGCACCAAAAAGACAGGTTGCAGGGAGAACGTATATCATCACATTTTTATGATTTTTTTTGAAAAAAAAAAAAGATATGTGGTACATAAAGTGCTTCTAGAATCGGTGCAATTAAAAATAAAGGGGGAGGGGGAGAAAATCCTTATAATTGAGATACCATCATCGAATGCGTACAAACAGCTTCTGCCCCCTCCAGCTCAAGTGGTGCTAGGATTCATTCATAATGCCTCCATTGCAAAGAGTAAAGTACTAGTAAAACAGTTACTGTACAAAAGGTTAGCAACAGGATTAAGTAGTCCCCCGTCCCCCCCCACGACAATAATGCCAACCCCGTTCACCAAAAGAGCTATAATACATATAAATATTACTAAGGAATAGTGAGGCAATTTCTTTATTGAATGAGAGATTCGGCATGCTGTGTTATGTTATGATCTTCTCGTAACTTGTTAACTATTCTGTTGATTGGGTGTAAAAGCACTTTATACAAATCAACGATTCTGTTTTCTCTCCGGCATCCGTGAAAGCTCAATGCAGATGATGAAAAGGCATTAAGTATTTTCTGGTGATATATCGAATCTGCAGAATTTTCTTTTTTTTATTCTTTCTGTTTTATGGGGTTTTGTTGTTGTTGTTTTTTACAAAAACATTTCCAAAAAGATCAGTGGTATGAGGTGGGGGCGGGGGGGGAGTAATTTTGCGAGTAAAAAAAAATGCCATTGGAATCAAGTTTCGACTGAAACTAAGAATGGGGTGAAAATGCTAATATCCCCCCCTCCAGTATAAGGTTTTTCCTTAATTGTCATGAAATAAAATCGGGGAGGGGGGGATGTCTAACTCATTTTTTAAAAAGTAAACATGAGCTGTAATACTATACCTGTAAAATGATTAATTCCATTCATTGTCATTAGAAAGTATGTAAAACATTTATTAAGGGCTTTTGCCTACAGAGGCGAGACATAAATAGGACAAGTCCTGCTGAAATGTAATCCGAGTACACGTCAACCTCGTTGGTAATTGGCCGTGGAAGCTTCAGGAACACTATCCACAGGTGCGGGGAAAAACCGTCACTCCCAAGTGCTGGATTTAGACATCTGCACTGTACAAGCCTTTGCTCCGTGAACCAACCACACAGCTCCCACTGCTCCACCAGCGTCTCTTGCAAACGTCTGTCAGGCAAAACTGAAAAGTGCACGCAGAACAAGCTCCGTGAACAGAATGTTTTTTCCCCCCGTTTTTCTTTTTTTAAAAAAAGAGCAGGCGCCGTCTTAATCCACTCCTTCAAATCCTTGAGCATTTTCCACTGCCATCAGAAGCTTCTCTCGTAATTCTTCGAAAGATTCGTAGGGAGGTAAGTCAAGGCGGTTAAAGCTGAAATCGAAGAGGGGAGAAATGTGCAGTTTCAGCGGTAGGTTGGTTTATTTTATTTTATTAACACTGTTTATAAACCGCCTTTCTCCCGGGGACTTGAGGCGGAATACACAGAGCGAGTCAGTAGTACGATCAACAAGACAGGACATTCAATAAAGAGTGAAACAGGATTTGGGTTGTAGCGCCAACCAGAAGTCTCAAGATCACAACTGAAGCAAAGTATAAGTGTTAACATGACACATCGAATGATGCAAAATTACACAATGGCATCCAATCCACAGCAAACTACACACCCACAGCAAACTACCCACAGTCCCCAGTGATTTATCCAATAACTCCATGAAGACTTTTGTACAGCACTACCCTATTGCCTACATCAAAAAGCCCTCTGGATTGCATTACAAGGTGAAAACTACTTGTGCAATGTTTGGCATTCAGAAAAAAAGGGACAGAGAGATGCTTTGGGATAGTTCTGTTTCTGAAAAGCAGAAACCAAGTTCAGGCTATCACAAACAAACAGGAGTTCATTCAAGTAAAGAATGAGTTTGGGCTATGCTTGGGTGGTATGCTCTTGAGCTTGAAGACTTCCTGTGAACTAGCCACACTGCGTTTTTGTGTCCCAGCAATTTAACAAACTAGAGTTTGTTTCTTGCCAGCAATGCAACATTCTTAACTATGGTTTAATCCTGGTTGGGCATCCCAGCTCGTGCACACAAACTCAACCACCTTTCTCCCTTGAGACTGAATCTGAACAGAGCCCACAGATGACTCTGTAATTCAAAGATTAAAGAGGTTTGGAAGGGAAAACAATTTTTGCTGAATTATTTCCTGAACCTCTCAGGGTAGGTTTTTCTTGCCAGTCCTGGGACCGACAATAGGAATGAAACAGTTTAGCATTCTGACAAAAAAGGGCCTCCGATCCCACTGATCCGTTTTGCTAGCAGACTGTTTCCCTTTATGCAAGATGCTGGGGAACAAGATCCTTCTACGGAAGAAAAAGTGCCTCCTGTTAATGGAACAGATCTGTGGGAAACCATGATTCAGCTACAACTGCAGCTACTGCACCTGACTGCTTGTACCTGAACACTCCCACCTTACATAGCTCTCTTGAATCATCCAGCTACCTGAACCAGAGTTTCATAAGAACCAAGTCTGTGTCCAGTGGCACCTTTAAGACCAACAAAGTTTAATCCCGGGAATGAGACGGTTGGTCTTGAAGGTGCCACTGGACACAGACTTGGTTCTGTCGCTTCAGACCAACATGGCCACCCACCTGAACCTATCTTCACAGAGTTTCAGAAGAGAGGCAAGAACTTGCCCAATGCCATGAGATCTTTTTGGTAGCACGTGGAAGTTAAGCTGGACCCTTCTCCGTTCCAATGATAAGCTTAAAAAGCGGTAAAGATATTTCCCCTTTTTTGTTGCACAAAATCTCTCTCAAGATTGCCAGACTATTCCAGGAGTGAGCAAGGCAAGCTTGCAAAGCACCTCCCCAACCCTGTTTTTCTCCCCAGAATGCCCACTCTCCAGTGGGGGGCCACATAACAGCCAAAGAAGCCAGGGCAGCTAGGGTTGCCACACCCACAGTCTGAGCGGGGTTCCCCCCGATTTCAGGGGCTCCTTCCCGCTACCAGCCAGCCGGCCGGTGGGGGAAGTCCTACCCCAAGAGTGACCACCCCTCCTGCAAGATTTAAAGGACCCTCCAGCTGACCAGTGGGAGCATGTGACCCACTGGAGGGCCCTTTCAATCTTACAGGAGGGAGAGGGGTGGCTGCGCGTGCCTGCAAGTTGTGAATTCACAACTTGGAGCACAGGTACGTGCAAAACCCCCCCCCACTTCTTCCCCAAAGCATTTAAAGGAACCCTTTAAATGCTTTTGGCAAGAAGCAGGGGGTGCTGGTCCCCAGTGTGATGACATCACTTCTGCATGACGTCATCACGTTGGGGATGGCCCTGCCCCCTCCAGTAATATCCCCCAAAGGCCCCCCGCCGGGGAAGGACCTGGAAACCCCAAGGGCAGACTTCAATGGCTGGCTGCAGCATTTGGGCCTCGCATGGCCTACCTCTGTTCTGTTGAGAAAGGGAGGGATGCTGGTGAGTAGATCCACAGTGAGGGTTTCTTTTAAAAGGCAACGTCAAAATGTTTTTGGTAGACAACGGGGAGAAGAGCACGCATTCATTCCACACTGTGCACTGTGGCTTCGATTAACAAAAAAAGTCCTTAGCAGCCACTGTGTTATGGATGTGCTCCTGCACAGCTCCAATTAATTTCAGTATGGTCTACGCGATCAGTTGAAAAAGCAGGCCTGCTACTGGTCAGAACTCGACAGACCAATGGCCAGACTCTGTAGAATGGACCAATGGCCAGACTCTGTAGAATGGACCAATGGTCAGACTTTGTAGAATGGACCAATGGTCAGACTCTGTAGAATGGACCAATGGTCAGACTCTGTAAAATGGACCAATGGTCAGACTCCTTAGAATGGACCAATGGTCAGACTCCGTAGAATGGACCAATGGTCAGACTCCGTAGAATGGACCAATGGTCAGACTCCGTAGAATGGACCAATGGCCAGACTCCGTAGAATGGACCAATGGCCAGACTCCGTAGAATGGACCAATGGTCAGACTCTGTAGAATGGACCAATGGTCAGACTCTGTAGAATGGACCAATGGCCAGACTCTGTAGAATGGACCAATGGTCAGACTCTGTAGAATGGACCAATGGCCAGACTCTGTAGAATGGACCAATGGTCAGACTCTGTAGAATGGTCCAATGGTCAGACTCTGTAGAATGGACCAATGGTCAGACTTTGTAGAATGGACCAATGGTGAGACTCTGTAGAATGGACCAATGGTGAGACTCTGTAGAATGGACCAATGGTCAGACTTTGTAGAATGGACCAATGGTCAGACTTTGTAGAATGGACCAATGGCCAGACTCTGTAGAATGGTCCAATGGCCAGACTCTGTAGAATGGACCAATGGTCAGACTCTGTAGAATGGACCAATGGCCAGACTCTGTAGAATGGACCAATGGCCAGACTCTGTAGAATGGACCAATGGCCAGACTCTGTAGAATGGACCAATGGCCAGACGCTGTAGAATGGACCAATGGTCAGACGCTGTAGAATGGACCAATGGTCAGACTCTGTAGAATGGACCAATGGCCAGACTCTGTAGAATGGACCAATGGTCAGACTTAGTAGAATGGACCAATGGTCAGACTCTGTAGAATGGACCAATGGTCAGACTTTGTAGAATGGACCAATGGTCAGACTCTGTAGAATGGACCAATGGTCAGACTTTGTAGAAGGCAGCTGCACACTAAATTTATTTCCCACAATGTGATAATATACGAAGCTGCATTATGTTGTACATTATGCCTTTACGGTCATTTCACAAAGCACTTGCTGTCCGCTTTCAAAATGCAAAAAATTAGGGGTGTGGGGAGACTGTGGGACCAGATCCCAGCATCCCCACAGAACAAAGAGAGACAAGCAGACGGCTGGCTTTTAGATGGTTGCCAATTTTGCCTTTCTTCTGTCTGTTCCCCATCCATTCATTTTTTTCAGAACGAGAGAAACAAAACAGGATGATAAATTCTTGGGGACAAATTTTAATACCTAGCCAACGGGAGGGGTTTCTGTCGTCTTCTCAGCCACCCCCCCCCCCCGAGATCATTTCCATTCTGTTTTCAAGGGGGCAATCAAATATTGTCTCTGTTTTTAAAGCCCGCTTCCAGTCTCCTTTGGGATTCTTACAGTCACCTTTTTTATGGAAAAATGTGAAAATATGCAGTGATTCATTCTCCCCCCCACCCAGGAATTCATCCCACCTTTGCCACTGACTAAAATAAGAACTTTATTTTAAGACCTTGGCAGACTCCCTTAGCATCCCCATAACTCACAACTCTCCCGCTAGAAAAAGACAACAGCATTAATCTTGCATTGAAAAATAGCTCGAGAAGCATTGTCTGAAGGCAGCCTGAAGATTTACAGCAGGGTTTGCGAAGGATGGGAGCTTCCTGCATCAAATCGAGTCACTATCTGAAAAAGGGCTCTGCCCTCCCTAGGCCGCGATTTCATATCTTTTAACAGATCGCATGTTGTAAAAGTAAGGTGGAAATGGATTCTGTAAATAAGCTGCTTCTCTGAAATAGCAGCTAAGTGAAAGCTCCGCTGTGCCCTCTTTCAGAACGGAGAACAAGCCCTGCCTCATGGAGAAGAGGCCCTGTAAACAGGAGAGTTTTATGGGAGCAGAGGGGAGAATGAAGGGAAATGAATCACGGACGCCCACAGTTCTTAGCATGGAATAATAAAAAGTATGGAAAAAGCAGCCCAGTAATCCGCCACCAACAAAAATCTGCGATGGCCAAAGTCAAGGATCCCCAGCATTTATAAGCTTGCAGGGACCTTTGGAATTCTGACACAAAATGGCTGCCGTGGGAGGCAGAGCCAATGAGAAAATGGCTGCTGCGGGAGGCAGTGTCAACCACAAAACGTCAGGGAGAGAGATTATGCGAGACTCTTATCGAAACCCTACAGCATTTCAGGCAGGGGCTCTGTTTAACAGGATGCCTTGTTTGAAAATATTTTCTCGCATACCATCAGTCACCCAATGGAGATCCTTGTGCTACGGTGGCAGCCACTGCCAAAGTGATGTTTTTAGAAACCTGCACACTCTGTCAGAAGCCTTGCTGGGCAAAAGCCCTGGCCACTTCCTAAAAAATATCTGGCGAGAGCCAGAAAAGATGTCAGTGGGAGCCACGGCACCCAGGGATAGTGTTCCCTCTAAGCTGAGTTGGAGTGAGCCAGCTCACAGTTTTTTAGCCTCTGGCTCACACATTTTTTGTCTTAGCTCAGGAAGGGATGGCTCCAGAGCAAACTAATTTATGCAGTAGCCAAATCACCTGCTCACAACTTTAAGGCCGGTAGCTCACAAAGTAGAATTTTTGCTCACAGGACTCCACGGCTTAGAGGGAGCACCATGGGCACTATGGTGGAGACCCCTCGCCAAAGCACATGGTGAGGAAATAAGATGGTTTTTGCAGAAGAAACTGGGGCAGAGTGGACTCCATGTTCTTCTGCACCTCACAAAGGACAGGATCAGGATATGCATCTCTTTCTAAAGTGTGCTCAACGATCAGTACATTCCAGCTTTAAACGCTGAAGACCCAACTGGATCACCGAAAGCATCAGGACTGACTCTAGGGTTGCCAGGTCCTACCTTTCTGCCGATGGGGGGGATCTCTGGGCCTTTCCGGGATCTTCGTGCGCGCGGTGCCTGTTGCGTGGTGATGCTCTAATTTTTGGGCAAAACTCTATGATCTGAGTCCAGTTTTACTATAGAGTTTTGCCCAAAAAACTAGAGCGCTGCCATGTGATGTGATGATGTCACTTCCAGGTGATATCATCGTGCCGTGTTTCGGGGCATTTGTGGGCGGGCAGGAGCTCGCAAAAGTGCAGGAACCACCACCCAGGCTTGGGGGGGGGGGGCAACCCTAACTGACTCATCATAATTTGAATTTTCTCTACCTGGGGACTCTTGGCATCACCAGATGATGTTTGGAACTTAATGCACACAGATGCAGAACAGAGAACAAAGAGCAACATCAGCTTTGGCACAGTAGCTCTTCACTATGTTGCAGCAGCAGCGACGGGGATCCACCTCGGCCCTGGTGATACACACGTACTCTGCTCTTACCACAAAGTTGCATCTTCTAGAAATTCCAAATCGATCCTCGAACAGCTGGGTGCAAACTAACCCCTAATTCCCACAGATCTTTCCATGACCTTTTGGCATGCACAAATATATGACACGGTGATGAATCCAACATACAAAACCCATCACGTTCAGATAGAAGCGGCCTCCAGAGACTGAACGAGGATAATGTCAGACTTAATCACTGGGAGAAATTCTTCCATAGCAGCATAAACTTAACAAGATCCATATTTATTTCTTACCATGTGTGAGCTCTGGGTAACTTCTCAGGGCTTCCCCATTGCTCTATTGTAAACAGCTGAGGACCGTTTGAACCTGGATCAAAGCAGAAGCATGTGAATTGAACTGTCTGTAAACAGCGGCAACCTGTGGCGGACGATATCAATGAATGTTTAACGGTAAGGCAGGCTCCCTAGGGTGGTTTGAACAGTTGCTGGGGGTGCTTTCCCCGTGCAAAAATGTGTGTGCACGCTCCTTGTGGGCAAAATGCCCATTCTCTCCTTAACTTGCTACTATGAGTTGAATGGCTGCTATTATGGGGCTGCTATTGTAGAGCTGAATGTGGAGGGTTCTTTAAATTAGTTTTAGGCCTTTGGTAGTATTTCTCGACTTGGGAATTTTAAAGCACGTTGGGCCACAGCTATTATCGGTGTAGTATGCCTTGTGCATTTATTGTTGGTTTTTAACTTTTAGTTATTTATTGTATACCTTTTTCTGTTGTTAGCCACCCTAAGCCCTGCTTGCAGGGAAGGGCGGCCTAAAAATCTAATTCAGTGAATGAATGAATGAATGAATGAATGAATGAATGAATGAATGAATGAATAAAAATGGGGCTAACGCTCCATGGCAAAATGCATGTTGTGTGTGCAGAAGGTCTCATGTCCTAACTTTGGTATTTCCAGTTAGGAAAGGGATCCTGGGGAACTGGTCTGCTGTCAAGAAGAGACTAGTTGGACCAGACCTACGATCTGGGTGGGAGAGCCCCATCCTCTGCTCCTACGATTCTCACACCCCCAATTTCAAGGTCAGAATAAGAACAGTAACGGGCCAGTGGGACTGCATATTTCTTTGGCTGATGGTATTAGCAAACTAGCAGTGGGTGAGCTCACGTGATCAGGACACTGTTACAGAGAATTTACACACATACAGCTGCCAACCCTCCCCTCCCCGCCAACACACATTCCAATTAGGCTTCTATTTTCAGTTCTGAAATCCAGGTGTAGAAAACTGAGGCGTTAAATATGGCAAAGCGAGGGGATTTGCCAGGAAGGAATCAACAGGAAGAGTCACTCCTGCCGCCACGGTGTGGGGTTAGGGAAATTAGACATTCCCTCATCTTATTGTCCCAATGCCCTGACCTAGACAACCCAGCCCAGCCCAATCTCATAAGATCTCGAAAGCTAAGTAGGGTTGGCCCCCCTGGTCAGTACTTAGATGGGAGACCACCAAAGAATACCAGGGTCACAATACAGAGGCTGTAGATGAGTGATTAACACATGGAATTCACTGCCACAGGAGGTGGTGGCGGCTACAAGTATGGACGGCTTCAAGAGGGAATTGGATAAACATCTGGAGCAGAGGTCCATCAGTGGCTATTAGCCACAAGGTATAGATAGGGACTCTGGGGCAAGTGGTGCACCTGGTATTTTTGGCCACTGTGTGACACAGTGTTGGACTGGATGGGCCACTGGCCTGATCCAACACTGGCTTCTCTTATGTTCTTAGGCAAGCAATGCCAAGCTACCTCTGCACATCTTTTGACTTGAAAAACCTACTGGGGGGGTCACCAGAAGTCTACTGTGACTTGACCGGGGGGGGGGGGAATCCCCAATCCAAACTGGGATCCCAAGTGTGTGCAATTTAAAGTTTAAAAAACACTGAGAAGGTTAGTTTATAGATCCCCTGTTGACACATCTGCTTTGGTCCAGTGGTGGTGGTGGTGGTGGTGGTGGGTGGTGGGGACCTAGTCAGGTTTTTGTTCTAAATACAAGAGTTGCAGCCAGTCCTGCCCAACCCACGCAAGAGAAACCCCAGGGAACTCACCATAAAGTTCAGCAAATCCGTTCATAGGCACTCGTGATGTCCCAGTTACAAACTGCAACAGTCGGATGCGTTTCTCGGCATCCATCAAAAGAACAGCCTGCAGGACAGGGAGATCCCAGTTATGGAAGTTAATGGCTACAGCCGCAGACAGATACTCGTTTCTCACACCACAGGCACAGCCAATGACTGAAACTGAAATCCAGACACTGGGACAGGTCTTGTCTACAGCCAGTGGGAACGTGCTAGGTGAAGAGGAAACTTCCTCCCTCTCTTCTCCTGCTGAAACCATGCCCCTGATCAGTGGACGGACCCTGGGAACAATGTGAGAGGTGAAGTGTGTGTGTACAGGGTGTGTGTGTGTCTACAATCATCTTCCAGGTGTGGAATAGCAGTCACTGGGCATTTGTGAATTTCCTGCACTGTGCAGGGATTGGACTAGATGACCCTGGAGGTCCCTTCCAACTCTATGATTCTATGATTCTGTTCTAATGGGAGGGTAGAATTGCCTCTCCCTTCCATGAGTGGAAGTGTCTCCTGAAAGCTGGAAAAGAAGGCCAGGACCAAGCCTTTGATATCACATTCTGAGCTTCAGGCAGCAGACACCTTTCCAAGAACTTCTCCAGATCAACATTTGGGTTAGGATAGCTAGATGAAAGGAAGTACTTCTTCACCCAAAGAGTGATTAACACATGGAATTCACTGCCACAGGAGGTGGTGGCAGCTACAAGCATGGACAGTTTCAAGAGGGAATTAGATAAGCATATGGAGCAGAAGTCCATCAGTGGCTATTAGCCACAGGGTATAGATGGGAATTCTCAGTCTGGGGCAGGTGATGCGCTCTATTCTTGGTGCCGGAGGGGGCAGCAGTGGGAGGACTTCTAGTGTCCTGGCCCCACTGCTGGACCTCCTGATGGCACCTGGTATTTTTGGCCACTGTGTGACCGAGCGTTGGACTAGATGGGCCATTGGCCTGATCCAACACTGGCTTCTCTTATGTTCTTATGACTGGAGTCCGGTAGCACCTTAAGAGACCAACAAGATTTTGGGGTATGAGCTCTCCAGAGTCAAAGCTCCCGTTGTCAGAGGCTGGGTTAGACTGGGAGGCAAGGCAGCGATGGGAACGCAGAGGCTGACAAAGGTACCTTCCAGAACCACTGAATGACGGGATGGTTCGGACAGTATCCGTTCTTGTAGATTGTGTGTTGTCTCCAGTCATTGACGTCAACATCGCCAAGGCCACACATCAGTAACTGTGAAGGAATGGCATTTTTTTTAAAAACAAACAAACCATGCAGCATCTTTTCACCGCCTCAAGTTCCTCCTTATCTTGGAAAGTTCTTTGTTTATCCTTTTAAAGAGAGAACCCAACCCCAAACACTGTAATACTGATGTTTTATTGTCAGCTTCTGTATCTGAAATATGTATCCTTACTAATACATCTGCCCTTCAGAGAACAGCTCTGAGAGAACTTGTGACTGACCCAAGGTCACACCAGCAGCTGCATGTGCAGGAGTGGGGACTCAAACCCAGTTCTCCTAGATTAGAGTCCACGCTCTTAACCACTATACCAAACTGGCTCTCAAGGGGATTAAGGAGCTTCCTTCTTGATGCTGAAAGTATTTGAAGAAATTCTGCTAGTTAGCTACATTCTAAGCCCCCATGGACTCAACTGGATATGCATATTAATAGCGTTCAGCCATATCTTGATTCTACAAAATGTGACATCGCTGAGCATTTTTTTCCCCATGTGGGCCAATCTGATTACTTGTAAGAATCGCTAAGTGTTGTGCTGGACCCAAAATTCAGTTTCCATTAATGGAAAGGCATTTCAGTCAACAGAAACCCTCCTCCCCCCAAAGGCAACTAAAAGGCAACCAACCTCCAGCTCATTTTCATCAAAAATTTTAATTAAGTCAGTTGGCAGAAGTTCTGTGAAACCCTGGAAGGAGGGAAGGGGGAAGAAAAAAACAAGTACAAAATTACACATGTTCCCAGTGAATTTTAATTTACCAACAATAAATTAAAAAGCGCCTGTTCTAGCTTGAGGGGTAGGGGGAACTGAACTAGAGATATTCCGGAATGCAAGCTGCGTACTCTGCCACTGCTCCATGAATCTTAGAAGAATACCAGCAACATTTTGAACTATCTACTATTGCTTTAATGGTTTGCAACTTTAGGCAGATTTTCCTTAGCATCAGTGACATTAAAGGATCATGGGTGTTTCGGAAAGGCCTGTCTCACCTTTAAACTCTGGAGAGCAGTTTCTCTAGTTTGTGCAAGTAAAACTTTAGCATAAACTGGGCATGCAGAGCCATTATGTTAGCAATGAGAATCAACATTCATCCAGCCCCTTAGGCATCAATAGGAACCGGACATAACCTAACTCTGACCGAATCACATCTTCTACTTTATTTGTTTATTTATTTACGAGATCAGGACCCTGCAGGACTTACTATAGTTCCACAGGGCTTGCAAGACAGAGCTCTTCCACTGGGCATTTGGTTGAGGCAATGGACGTGTGTCCCCCCCCCATCCCCCCAGCTAATGGCCAATCACCCACCTGTGGCCTGGATCTGATCAGACAACGGATTTGATTTAACATTAGATCTCTCCACTTTTACTTGGTATTTTAGAATACTATTCTGTGCAAATTGTTATTTTAACACTGTTTTAATCGTATTATTTTAATTGTTGTACACCGGCCTGAGCCTGTCTGGGGAGGGCGGTATATAAATAAAATAAAATAAAATAAAATAAAATAAAATAAAATAAAATAAAATAAAATAAAATAAAATAAAATAAAATAAAATAAAAAATGTATCTATTTATGTCATTAGATTTATAGCCCACCCTCCTCACATTGTATGCTCAGGGCGGGGAACAACATATATATATCGGCAATTAATGCAGATTTACAATTTTAAAAACATATTACAATAATCAGTTTAAATTCCATAAAGTCATCATCCTTATTTCACTAAAACTTCAGCATTATGTCTCATCATTTCCTTATCCTGCCGTGCTTACACGTATGCGAAGCTGCCGATTTTTTTTTACTCCACTTCTTGAATGCTGGTGAACTTATGCAGGGTACAAATGAAGTAGGTAAATAAATAAAGGAGGTGGAAATAAGGAGGCAGAATGGACGGCAGGTAGGGGACTACATTTTCATGCTGCTGCTCTGTCTCCCAGCATATAGAAAACCAGCACAATAAAAACGGGAATGGTCTGAAAGCTCTCTCCCTTACGTTCTGATTCTCTAATGACAGGAAATTTTCCACAAGTGCCAGAATCCAAAAAACAACAATCCCTCCCTGCAGTCTGAATTGGTACAGTCCACTCTATCCCACTGTTGGGCTGCACATATAGATCAGGCGTGCCTCAGACCGAGAGTTGCCCAGCTCCAGGGGGTTGCCAGAGATCTCTTGGAATTACAACTGGCCTCCAGACAACAGAGATCAGCTCCCCTGGAGAAAATGGCTGCTCTGGAAGGCAGACTCTATGGCATTACACCCTATTGAAACCCCTCCCCTCCCTAAACCCCACCCTCCTCAGGCTCCACCCCCAAACCTCCAGGTATTTCCCAACCCAGAGCTGGCAACCCTTCTCAGACCCTAGTTACACACCATCATTGTGTGTGTGGCTCTTGTTAATAACCAGTAAGGCAGGCTTACAGAATTCACAAGATACTATTTCCGGTGTATCCTCCCATTCTTACGTTAGAAGTCCGCATTAATTCACATTAAAAAGATCAGCAACAGCAAAAATCAGCAAAATCTGGCTGTGCCCCCCCCCCGCCCCGATAAACACCACCAGTGCAGCCAAAGGCCGGTGAAGCTGCTTACCTCTAGAAATGCATTCATCTGCTTTTGGACCCTGTTAACAAACCTCCACTGGATGACTAAGCTGCAGGAGAGAAGAGGGGAAAACACTTTGGTTAGGAGACGTAAAAGAGAGATCTCAACCACCACCTCTCCGTGCCCTTTCCCGGCTTCTTACTTCTAGCTTCAGTGATCTTTCACCGAACTCATATAGAAACAAGGAAATGGCTCAAAATGAGGGGAAAAATCAGTCCCTCTCATTTTTACACAGCAGTTCTGATGGCTGCTAAGCATGCAAATATATGCGGTTCTGTAATTTAATTCCTCAGTTTCCCTCTGGGAGACCAATGCGACAGTGAAGGAAAAGTACCGATGGGCACAAAACTGTTACTCGGAAGGGAAACTCTTTTCCACTACACAGTATGACATTTAAGTCACTTTTGCACATATACTTTAAATGCTCCAGAGATGACCTTTCCATACTTAGAATGGCACGCGGCAATGAAGTGAAATTAATCTGGCAGTTCCTATGGAGATTATAGTCAGTTCTATCATGTCTGGTTCAAGAAAAAATTAATTTCTTGCTTTACAAAATTGCCAGGAGGGGTTGCCTATAGAAAATGTACCTAATATTTCAACGACGGCCAAACTTCACATGGGAGTTCTTATGTAATATACCTCATTTTAATTGAAAAAAAAAGAAAAGAAAAGCGGCCATTAGAAGCCGCAACGAGGAAGAGAAAGCAGGGAGGGAGAAGGAATGACTGACACTTTCTCTGCCTCCTGTTCTACTTTCAGAATTACTCCCTTCAAGCTCTTTCCTGGGGCAGGGGGATGGGGGGTTTTTAAAGGAAAAATGGCCAGTAGGAAAAAGGATGACTCCTTACCAGAAGAGGAAGGAGGAGGAGGAGGAGGAGAAGGAGATTGGATTTATACCCCACTATTCATTACACGAAGGACTCTCAAAGTGGCTTACAATCTCCTTTCCCTTCCCCTCCTCACAACAGATACACCCTGTGAGGTAGGTGGGGCTGAGAGAGCTCTTTCGAGAACTGCCCTTGAGAGAACAGCTCTGGAAGAACTTGTGACTGACCCGAGGTCACACCAGCAGCTGCATGTGGAAGAGTGGGTAATCAAACCCGGTTCTCCCAGATTAGAGTCTGTGCTCCTAAACACTTTTCTCCTCTCCTAATTGCAACTCCTGACCTGATCTGGATAGCCCAGGCTAGCCTTGCAAGCTAAGCAGGGTCAGTCCTGGTCAGTACTTGGATGGGAGACCGCCGAGGAATACCAGACTTGCTATGCAAAGCCAGACAATGGCAAACCACCTGTGTTTAGTCTCTTGCCTTGAAAACTCTACTGGGGTCACTATAAGTTGGCTGTGACTTGACCAGGGCTTTTTTTTGTAGAAAAAGCCACCAGCAGAAACTCATCAGCATTTTAGGCCACACCCCGACAGCACAGCTTGTTAGCATATTAGGCCACACCCCCATGTTGCCAGAAGTGTGGTCATCCAGCCACACCCACCTTTTGATTCTTATTCTGTTTACCTTGTTTGTTGTCAAAACCCAGGGATTTTTTTGTAGCAGGAACTCCTTTGCATGTTAGGCCACACAGCCCTAATGTAGCCAGTCCTAATGAGTTTCTGCTCCTGGGTGTGGCCTATTATGCTAATGAGTTCCTGCTGGGCGTGGCCAACTCGGGAGCCAGCCGGAACTCCGTTCCTGTGCGTTCCTGCCCCAAAATAGCCCTGGACTTGACCAAAAACAAAACTGCAGATCATTCTATCCCATCTCGCCCTCTCCCCCCCCAATTTACCACACAGGAATGTTAAGAAGATAAACATCCTTAATTGGCACTGAGCTAGGTTAACCCTGACTCCATACCCTAATTTTAAGGAGAGCCATTAAAAGGATATGTTACTCAAGTGTATTTATTGAGCTTTTGCTGCTACTGGCTCTCACAACAGGGAGGAAAAAACAAGAGGCAAGAACAACAACTCTGAAGTGGATGCACGCAAAGAACGTGTGGAGCAAGAGCTGTAATGGATTTCCACCGGGGAAAGAGAAATGAAAGAGGAGGAGGAGGGGCGGCAGTTTATTGATTGCAGCCAAAAGCTAAAACAACAGCAAAGCATTACAGTTGAAATGAAATTCACAGGCAGCGGTAGAAAGAGTAAATTGGGTATGAACTCAAAAGCATGTAGTTAACAGCTCAACGAAGTCTAGGGAATTCTGGATGAATGCTTACTCCATTTATTTATTTATTTATTTATTTGATTTATTTATGAATATTAGAGAAGCTTATGTTGAACATCAGAGCACAAGAGAAGCCCATCTAGTCCAACACTCTGTCACACAGTGGCCAAAAATACCAGGTGCCCTCAGGAGGTCCAGCAGTGGGGCCAGGACACTAGAAGCCCTCCCACTGCTGCCCCCTCCAGCACCAAGAATAGAGTGCATCACCTGCCCCAGACTGAGAGTTCCCATCTATACCCTGTGGCTAATAGCCACTGATGGACCTCTGCTCCATATGTTTATCTAATTCCCTCTTGAAACTGTCCTTGCTTGTAGCTGCCACCACCTCCTGTGGCAGTGATTTGGTGTCAAGTCAGAGCTGATCTATGGCAACCCCATAGGGTTTTCAAGGCAAAAGACATCCAGAGGTTGGTTTGCCATTGCCCGCCTCAGTGTCGTGACCCTTGGAGGCCTCCCATCCAAGTACTAGCCAGGGCTGACTCTGCTTAGCTTCTGAGATCTGACAAGATCTGGCGGGCCTAGGGTGGGGGAACCCTATCGGGCTAGCTGTAAGTTTCTTTCAACAGATTTTTCCACAGTCTCGATGAGAGCAAAGATTGGAGAACGGATGGTGTGTGTAGATTTCAATAGGGGTGAAACCTGTCAGATTTCAGTTTGGGCATTATGCAGTGTCTGTGCTAAGATGGCTGAAACTCCGTTCTCCTCCGCCTCTTCCATATCTGTTTTAAAACGGTCATGCTATTTATCTTTTGCCATATTGTTTCTCCCTTTTTATGCCAAGTGTAACTGTGGACCTGAGAATTCTAAAACGGCTTTCCGCTGCTTGCAAAGAACTTAAATAAGGAACGGCTATTTGGCGCAATTCTTTTCATTCCACCAGAGTGTCTAAACCAGCACCACAGATGAAGCCTTATACCGAACAATGGAATTAATACAGACATACATACTCAATATATTCCCTTTTGTTTTCATTCGTGACCATGATTTCTGATCCATTTGGCTTCAAGTCAACTTGATATGTCTGTAAAGACAAAAGAGGGGGGGGGGAAGACACCACAGTCACATTTTTCATCTGGGTACTCAGAAAAATCCCCGGCCACGCTAGCCTAAATGCTAACACGTCATTTTCCTAATGAGTAAGTTCTCAGCAATTTCAATGTCTCTCGTGTAACCGCATTAAAACGTCTATGGAGGAATATATATCTGAGCATCGGAATACTTCTTGCTCATCCTGACCGGGATGGCCCAGGCAAGCCGGATCTCATCAGATCTCAGAAGCTAAGCAGGGCCATCCCTGACAAGCATCTGGATGGGAGACCTTCAGAGGATACCAGGGCCAGGAGGCCAGAGGCACTTCTCTGAATGTCCTCTGTGCCCCAATAGGAGTTGCCAGAGGTCGTCATGACATCCAGGTATGGGCACACACACACACACAAGATGCAAAAATACCAAATATATATATATATATATATATTCATGCTGGAAGGCAACCTCCAGAAGGGCAGGCAGCTGCCAAGTAATTGACAAATTAGAGTCAGACACCACGACTCATTAAAGGCAAAGGCAGATTTCTGTGTCGTCTGCTCAGCGATAACGGAATTAACCACGTTCAGCGGGGACATCACAGGCCGCTTTCAAATTACTGCTTGTGCAATCTTTGGCGTCTCTTCTGCTCCGCAAGGGTCCAGAGATGAAATGTGCCAACACTTCCCGATTTCATTGGCTTTCATGAGATACCTCGAGCGTGCCAGAAATAAGTCTCCAAGGTGGGCCACTGCCCTTGGCAAGGAACAGGGCTTCTAGGGGCACAGACTGCTAGGCATGAGGTGGACATCTGATGGGCTTATTGAGCATTATTAATGCAGCACACGGCATTAAAAGTGGACTGATTAAAAAAGCCAGGTGCCTTTGCTTGTTAGCTACGTATCTAAAAAACCGGGAAGTACAAAAATATGAAAAATGGTGTGTGTGTGTGTGGGGGGGGGAATGCATTTTTGAAGACTATGGTTGCCAGCCTCCAGGTGGCACCTGGAAATCACCTGCTATTACAATTGATCACCAGAGGACCAAGATCAGTTCCCCCTGGAGCAAACGGCTGTTTTGGAGGGTGGACTCCATGGCGTTATGCCCTGCCGAGGTCCCTCCCTAGGCTGTGCCACCAAATCTCCAGGTATTCCTCAAGCCAGAGTTGGCAACTGTATCGAACACATACACCAGACAGGGCTTGTGGATCAGACCAGCTGAGAACGGCTAAAGCTTCCTGTTAAGTGAATCTGTGTGGGTTTGCCTCTGTGTAAAACAGCCCCTACGGATGTCTCCAAAAAGAACAACAACACTCCCCACCCCATTCTTCATATTTTATGGTTTGGAATTATTCTCCGGGGCTGCGGTCACACGCGCCAGAAAAAACGGGGTGGGTGGGGGAAGCAAGGCTATTTCCTCCAGAGGAATTTAACCCACAGTTGCATGATTACACCTCCCTTTGAAGCTGCGGGTGCAGTCCGTCACTGTGCGATCAGACGCAACTGTGGGTGAGTCGGGTTTTTTTGGTGCCATTTCACCCCCATTTGCTTAAACGAGGGATTGATGAATCGCACCTCCTCACCAAGGGCTCCCTAAGTAGTTTGTGATGATGCGAAGGGGGGAAAACAATGGCACAGAGTCAGGATGGCCTGATCAAACCATCCCGATGCCATGAGAGCACGCTGCAGTGATCATACACAGGAAAGTCCGTCCTTGGCCCGTCACAACCCATTTACTACCGGATTGCCCCTGGTGTCTTTTAACTCTGCTTCTGCTGCGGAGCAGAATGGGTTGCCGATGGCTGCGGGCCACTTCCCAGATGCCGTTCTCTGATTGTGCCCTTTAAATCCACCCGGCATTCGCACCTATGTCGGGTCTAATTGTGCGTATGATCACAGCTCGGGAAAACAACAATAACCTATATGGACGCTATAGCCAAGATCCATTAACAGAACTGGGATTGTTAGGAAAGGAATTGAAAACAAATCAGCCAGTATCATAATGCCCCTGTATAGATCGATGGTGCAACCTCGTCTGGAATACTGTGTACAGTTCTGGTCACCACACCCCAAAAAGGATATTATAGTATTGGAAAAAGTGCAGAAAACTTTGAGCTTCAGTGACCTTTCACCAAAACTGCATGCTCAGCACTGAACATGGGCCTGGGAGCTCTACCAGCCCTTCTCTGCTTCAAGGCGATGTATGTTTGGATACTCGGTAAAGAGAGGAAGCCAAGAACAGGAGCTGCACCCTCTCCCCCTGCATACAGTTTGTCTTCACAGCGGAAATATATCTGGGAACTACAGCTGGAGGGAAGCGGCTGAGATGCACTGCTCCTGTACGGGAAAGGTGGGAGGGAGAAGGATTACAATCCTTCCCCATCCATCCGCTGAAAACTGTCCACACTGCTTTATGAAGCAACTTCTGGGAGTCCAAGATCCTCCTTAGCCACCGAATGAGTCTTTTGGCTCTAATCTGACTTGGAGGGAAATTCCTTCTCAACTTCTAACAAGGGCAGTCGGTCCATGAGGATGAGACTGAGGACAACCAGGCTAAAAGGGCTTCTGGACTCATCTTCATACCGCCTAACAGGGAGGCAGAGGAGCTTTCCAGACCTCTGCTTTCTATAACGATGTGACTTGAAATCAATGCTCTCTCTAAGCTGTGGAGTCTTGTGAGCAAAAGTTCAACTTTGTGAGCGACTGGCATTAAAGTTGTGAGTGAGCGATTTGGCTACTGCATCAATTAATTTGCTCTGGAGCCATCCTTCCTGAGCGGAGACAAAAATGTGTGAGCTGGAGGCTAAAAAACTGAGCTAACTCAGACTAACTCATCTTAGAGGGAACACTGCTTAAAATGACTCCCACTTTCAGTAACTGAGAAATCTGGAAGGACACCCGCAGAAAGATGGTGCTATAATGCTCGGGGGAACCAAGTTGTTTTTGAGAACGTACACCGGGGACCCCAACCCTTTTGAGTCTGTGGGCACATTTGGAATTCTGACACAGCGTGGTGGGCGCAGGGGCAAAATGGATGCCATAAAATGGCTGCTGGAGGAGGTGGAGAAAGCCACAAAATGGCCGCCCCAGCTTACCTTCAGTCACACAGTGAAGATCCTTGTGCTGCGATGGCAGCTGCTGCCGAAGCAACGTTCCTAAAAATCCATGCATCCAGTCAAATCTTGGGTGGCCAATCCAGAAGCCTTGCAGGGCAAAAAGCCCCACCTGGCCCTGCCCCTTTTCTAAAAACACCAGAAAAGGTGTCAGTGGGCACCATGGCAACCACAGGTACCATGTTGGGGACCCCGATGGACACCATATCCCTGGCCCTGGACTGACCACCAAGCCTAGTCCTATGACTACAGCCAACGCCACTGAAACAAAGACAGATTGCAAACACATAGCCAACACTCAAAACCCTGAGGAGGATTCTGGGTTAGAACAAAAAAGGAAGTATTACTATCCTTGCTTCCCAACACACAATCCAAACAGCTGAGAATGAATGCTGAAAAACTAAAAAGGCAAATGCGATTTTGGGCTGTATCAACAGAAGTATAGTGTCCAGATCATACGAAGTGGTGGTATCACTTTACTGTGCTCTGGCTAGACCTCGCCTAGGGTATTGTGTTCAGTTTGGGGCACCACAATGTAAGAAGGATACAGACAAGCTGGAATGTGTCCAGAGGAGGGCAACGAAGATGGTGAGAGGTCTGGAGACTAAGTCCTATGAGGAAAGGATGAAGGAGCTGGGTATGTTTAGCCTGGAGAGGAGATGACTGAGAGTTGATATGGTAACTGTCTTCAAGTCCTTGAAGGGCTGTCCTATAGAGGATGGTGTGGAGTTGTTTTCTGTTGCCCCAGAAGGTCAGACCAGAACCAGCGGGTTGAAATTAAATCAGAAGAGTTCTGGCTAAACGTTAGGAAGAACTTCCTGACAGAGCAGTTTCTCAGTGGAACAGGCTTCCTCAGGAGGTGGTGGGCTCTCCTTCTTCGGAAGTTTTCAAACAGGCTAGATGGCCATCTGACAACAATGCTGATTCTGTGAACTTAGGCAAATCATGAGAGGGAGGGCAGGAAAGGCTGCACCAGTGCTTAGTTCTTATGGCCCTTTCCTACACACCCAGCAAAATGCTGATTGCTACTTTGGGGTCTGGAAGCAATTATTCTCCAGACCAGTTTGGTCGGGGATCCTGGAGGTTTTTTGCCTTCTTCTGGGCATGGAACAGGGGTCACTGGGCGTGTGTGCAGGGGGAAGGATTTGTGAATTCCCTGCATTGTGCAGGGGTTGGACTAGATGACACTGGAGATCCCTTCCAACTCTACGATTCCAAATATATTAAGAGTTAGTAACATACGGATTGATTTCTAAAAAAAAAATCCAAACTTAAAAAAAAAACCCATGAATTGAGTGAAGCGTACTGCCTCTATGAACACTTTCTACCAGAACATATTCTGCTAGAAGGAGAAAGAACCCCACATGGCACAAAGCTCAGAATAAAACAGAGAAAAATGCCACGTGCTGCTTGCTCCTAGTTCATTTTTAATGTGACTGCAGGAATCTAAGGGACGCTTAAGAGCAAAAGGGGTTAAAGAAGACGAAGGCAGGAGCTGCAAGCTGGGGGGGGAAAGGCCAGATCTAATGTGCAAGAGTTCCGTGACAATTAACCAAGCAAAGCGGCTCCTACATGGAAGCTGTGGAGAGATGTCCTGAAGACACACAGCAGCACTGGTGGGAAACAAACCAGCCTCCTGAGATATCATTCTCCTAAGCAGAAGAGAAGAAGCCTGCTGTGCGGGGGAACTGAGGACGAATTCTCCGAGTCTTCCCATCTTCCCAGAGCCCCACAGGAATTGGGGGCCAAATAAATCAGACGGAAGGGATGGGGAAAAACAGCAAGTAATGAGGAAGCAGAGGAGCAGATGGCATTTGTAAACCATCTTCATGTTTACGTGTTACTGTCTCTCCCCCACTTTTGATGGCAAATCTCAGCAGAGCCGCCTATCAGGCGACCACAGGGCTGTGACCCCAAGCAAACGGTTGGCAGTCCATTCAGTAATTGGTTTTACAGCTAAAAGGCCTTTTCTTAAGTTGATGTGCACTGCTGCAATAACAATTTGATTACCCACTCCTCTGCTTGCAGCTGCTGGGTGACCTTGGGCAAGCCATAGTTCTGACAAGGGCTGTCCTTGAAAGGCCAGTCCTCGAAAGAGCCCTCTCAGCTCCGCCTACCTCACAGGGTGTCTGTTGTGGGCAGGGGAAGGGAAAGGAGTTTGTCAGCCGCGCTGAGACTCTGAGTGAAGGGCAGGGTATAAATCCGATCTCCTCCTCCTCCTCCTCCTCCTCCTCCTCCTCCTCCTCCTCTCCTCTCTGTACCAGGGCTGGCTGACCCCACTTAGCTTCCGAGATCTGATGAGATCAGGCTAACCCGGGCCACCCAGGTCAGGGCAGATGAACAGAGGTGGTTTGCCACTGCTTGCTTCTGTGCAGCAACCCAGAATTTCCTTGGTGGTCCCCCATCTGAGGACTAACCAGGGCCGACTCTGCTTTGCTTCTGATGAGATCAGGCTAGCCTGGGCCATCCAGGTCGGGGCAGATGAACAGAGGTGGGTTGCCATTGCCTGCCGCTGCGTAGCAAGCCTGGAGTTCCTTGGTGGCCTCCCACCCAAGTACTAACCCTTCTTAGCTTTCGAGAATCTGACAAGATCACGGCCGCCTGGGACATTCAGGTCAAGGCAAAAACTAGCATGGCAGCCTACTTAAAATAAATGATGTGTTCACGTTTACACTGGGGGCCTCATAATCCAATTAATCCTACAGCTCAGCCTTGCTGCTAGGACCTAGAGATACAGCTTTGTGGATGCAGCATGGCAAAACACAATGGGCTGGATGCCAAACAGCCTTTCCACTGGTGACGAAGGGATGAGGGAACCTCTTGGAACACCCAAAATGGCCATCCTGCGGATCACGGGACCAGCACGGATGTAAGTTATTTGGGATGCGGGCTGTAGTAAGAAGGAGAATCAGGGAAGACTGAGCTAATAAGCTGGCTGCATTTTAGCCCAATGTTCTGTGCCTGTGGCTTAGTGGAAGAGCCTCTTCTTTGCATGCAGAAGGTTCCAGGTTCAATCCCCAGCATCTCCAGTTGAAAGAATCAGGGTGAAGGCAACCTGAAACACTCAGCCTGAGACCCTGGAGAGTAGACAATACTGACTCTGATGGACCGATGGTGTGATTCAGTATACAGCCACTTCACATGTCTTCATGTGTCTTCGAGTGCCATCACCAGGGGTCATTTTGTAGAAAAAGAGGTGCAGGAGCTCATTAGCATAACTTATTAGCATAACTTATTAGCATATGCCACACCCCCTGACATCACTGGAAGTGTGTCAGAAGGCAACACCCACTGCTCAGGCTCCACTGGACTGTTCTGGATTGCTAGCTATTGGGAAAGGGTGGAACACACAGATCTGTCCTCACAGAGGAGGGAGAGCTTGTATCTGAAGGCAGGATGGGGGAGGGCTCTGCAACTTACCTGGCTGCTTCTTGCTCCTCGTGACCTGACTGAGGGCTGCTGGGAACATGGGGTGGGGCTTGTTGCATGTGCCCGCCCCTTGGGCTCCTTACTGCCGGAGCTCTGCTCCTGTGCGCTCCCGCAGGAAATGACCCCTGGCCATCACCGTGCACATAATACGTTAGGTCTAAGATGTTGTTCTCCCACCAGGGACAGGGGCATTCAAGTGCCCTTTTCAATATCTGTGTCCCCATTGAATCTAACAGACCTATTGCAGTGCTAAAAGAATCCTCAGAGAAGTGCCCATGGCACCATTTATTAAGACTGCCACAGTTAGTTCCCTGAATCCTTTGAAAGAAACGCAGCGCTCTTGGAAGCTCTGGAAACATTAGTTATCTACCGAACAAAGGTGGCAAAAGCAAAAGCAGATAAGAGATGCTACAGCCGGTACCAAGCACACCGGAAGTTAGGAGGCTGCTTTGTTCTTTTGTGACCCCCATGATTAAAGCTGAGGTGATATTCGCCCCCGTCACTCACAACTCTTGTTTCCCTTACAGGAACTGCACAATAGCCTCTTTTCCAGACCTATCAATACTTCTGCCTCGGTAAGACTGTAGCTGTTAGCAACAAGCAATCGTTCTGGCCCTGAAAAAACTTTTTTCTGAGAATCTCGACTGGTCTGTGGGAACATCTATGCCGAACTTTTTACACTGGTCTGAGGTCTATCAAGCTCATTTTCAACTGTGGCATTGAAAAGTGCACGTGCTTTCTGCCGCGGTTTCTGTATGACATCTGAATCCTATAAACTAAAGGTGGCTTAATGGGCCCCTGGGGCTCTCACGGCCAGCAGCTGGAGCAGCTAACACCCCTTCTTTCCTAGCCCTACAGGCACCCTCAAACAGTGCAGCAAGCTGTCCGGGTCAAATAGGGGCAGGCAGAAGCAGGCTGAGGGCAAAATGGTAGTGTGGGTGGCAGAAGCACCCTCTAAAATGTATCCCCCAAACCCTGGTCTCCCATCCAAGTAAAACTGGTGGTGGAATGTGCCATCAAGTCAACTTATGGTGACCCCAGGTGGGGTTTTCGAGGCAAGAGACAAGCAGAAGTGGTTTGCCATCGCCTACCCCTGCACAGTGACGCGGTGGACCTCCTTGTTGGTTATCCAGCCAAGTAAACCAGGGATAATCCTGTGTAGCTTCTGAGACGGGGCTAGCCTGGTTCAGCCAGGTCAGGGCAAGTAAAATTACAACCTTAATATTAAAGGAATGTTCTGTCTTTCCACTATTTAATTTATTTCCATTTATAATCTGCCTTTCTTACTGGGATTCAAGGTGGTTTATGAGCACGGTAGGATCATGCAGCCAGTCAGGAAGCCAGTTACAAAACATGGGTATAACATTTGGGTGATGGCAATATTTGAATCTAACAGCAAAAGATTCCTAGTAAAACAAAGCTATATTAGCTAATGGGTAATATACAACATTTGAGTCTAACAGCAAAGATTCCTAGTCAAACAACATAGCCTAGCAAAACACCTATAGCCAACTACAGCCATATCCATATCCAGTGGTGGACCTACATTTTTGGGACCCTGAAGCTTTGAACTGTTATGGGGGCCCCTTCACAACCAGCAACAATGGGGCAACATCCAGCAAGGTCCAAAGGCCCTTGCAAGCACCATATGAAACGGGTATTAGAGCATATTCTGAGGTCCATATTAATGACTTCAACCCATTGGCTTATGATTCTGTCACTAGAGTAGCCTTATTTTAATAACATGATAATAGAAGGCGAAAACAAGTGTAGTTAACAGGCTCAACAGTTACAGCTTGCCAAAAAGCTGAATAACATGTAATAGAGAATGATGTATACAAAGTAGCTACAGTGAAAAAGTACATGTAAACAATAGAGAACTGATAGGTGCTACAGTGTATAAACAATGGAGAACTGCTAAATGATACGACAATGGAGGACTGCTAAATAATTCGACGTTGTGTCCGGATGTTTATCAACGTCGAATTATTTAGCAGTTCTCCATTGTCGTATCATTTAGTAGTTCTCCATTGTTTATGCACTGTAGCACATATCAGTTCTCTATTATTTACATGCACTTTTTCACTGTAGCTACTTTGTATACATCATGCTCTATTACATGTTATTCAGCTTTTGGGCAAGTTGTAACTGGTGAGTCTGTTAATTACACTTGTTTTTGCCTTTTATTATCATTATATAATAGTGTAGTGAACATTATTTTAATAACAAACACTTTAAAAAATGCCATCAATTTTGCTGAAAAATTCACTCATTTAAAAAAAAAATTGCTTCAGGGCTCCTCCAGTATTAGGGGCCTTGAAGCCTAAGCTTTATTACTTTCAGAGTAGATCTGCCCCTTTTCCATAGCCTCCTAAAACAGCCAGTCACCTGAAACAACTTACAAGAGTGCAGGCATATCTCTCTTTGGATATGAGTAACTGTCAGGTCCTGTAGTAACCCACTCAGTATGCAATAGTCCTTGAGCAGGTTTATTGGCAAAGTATGGCTTCTGGACAGCTGAGCACCTTTGCCAGAAGTGGCAAGCATTGGTATGGAACAAGGGAAAAGTGATTGGGGTCCTGCCCTCAGTCAAATGTCACATACAGACACACCTAGGCTACTACAGGTCATGAGAGAATATACGGCCCAGCTTGCTATCTTTAAGGCTTTTGTCTCCCACGGCCATGGAGCCAGCTGGGTTCATGGAGTATGTGGGGGCTGCATAGGAAACGTTACTGGTGAAGCTGCTACAACACTCCTTCCATTCATTCACAGACTCCCCCTCCCCTTAGGAATGTCAGGGAGGACTGATAAGGTGCTGGGCAGATGAGCACAGCAAGCGGGGTTCCAAAAGCAAAAAGAATGGCATTAGTGGCACTGACCGCATAAGGCACTGGGTTACAGACATTGGGGATTGATCATGGTACAGATACAAGCATCATCTCACAGGAAGAAGGTCCGAACCTGACAGTAGCTTTCCCACGGCAGGCCCTGAGCTTGGCAAAACTGTGTGCCACAGAATGACAGAAAATGATGTTTGGGGCAGAAAGGAGCACGCCTTTGTCAAAGGATCACTCTGAATCAGGGAATTTCTTTTGGGTCCAATCTAAGGTGTATCTTCAAACCTCTCATTAAAGGAGGATTTGACCAATAAGTTACTTCCTTCGGATCACATCGTGCTTTGCACAAAGCCTCCTTTTTCTTTTACTCAGTGCAAAGGGAAGCAAGCAGGGTGCAGAGGGGAAGCAATAGGTGTGTTAGCCTGTGATGGTTGCTGGGTGGACAATTGTCCGGTCACTGCAACAGGTGGTCAGGCATGACATCTGTATGGCAATTCCCTGCCCCTCTCCCCTAATATGGGATATTTACAAGCTTAGCTCATCTCAGGATAATGGAGTTTCACGGATCAACGAGAAACTCACACAGGATATGCCTATTTCTACTGAAAACGTATGGATACTCTGTATTAGTTAGTACTAAGGAATACAGAAAGACTGGACACCAGCAGAACTTTGTCCTACTTAAAGGATATGGTAGATAAAATGGCTAGTTCTGAGTCTAGCAGGATCTCAGAGACCAACACGATTTTCAGGGTATGAGCCTTCAAGATATGGTGAAGGAAGCTTTGACTCTCGAAAGCTCATACCCTGAAGATTTTGTTGGTCTCTGAGGTGCTACTGGACTCGAATTTAGATGTCCTACTGCAGACCGACATGGCTACCCTCTAAATCAGGGGTGTCAAACACAAGGCCTGGGGGCCAGAACTGGCCTGCCCAGGGCTCTTATGTGGCCCGCAAGCAACTAGTGCAAGGGAGGAAACAGGAGACTGCTCTAGGCGAAATGGGCAGAGTCACTCTGATTGTGGTTTCAGCGTGGTGGAATGTCTGCAGCAGTCAAGCAGCGTGGGAGCATCTGCCCAGTGCTGCACCTCTGGCTCTCTAAGTCTGCCCATATGGTTTTCCTTTGCATCCCCCCTTCAGCCGATGAGGCCTTGCAGCGAGAATACACCAACTTGGAGCTTACAAGCTGCTGTCCTTTCTGCAGGTTATGTCTCTGGTACCCAGCATTACATTTTATGGCTCATGTGGCCTGGCCTGACAAAGCAACATTCATGTCAGATCTGACCCTTGTGACAAATGAGTTCGACACATCAGCTCTAAAAGAACCTTTGCGGATAGGCTAGACTTTGAACTAATAAGGAGCTCTATACAATCCTTTCCTGTTGCTGGAAGAATATTTCTGCTGGTGGAATGGGTGAGGTGATTTCTGCCGATTCTTGGCCCCCCCACTATGCCCAGTCCTGTTCCTGGGGGCGTACTGGACCACCGAGGGCAGCGTTTTGAGAGGCATGGGAGATGCTGTGGGAGGGGGAGGTGTGAAAGGTCTGTTTGAAAATGTATTTGTGGCAAAGAAAATTATGAAGATTTTTCATTTGTTCTCGAGAATAGAAAATTTAATATTTTCATGGAATGTGAGACTTGGCTCTCAGTGAAAGTGAGTCATTATACATGAGCCTAGGAGACTCGATAAAAACCCATTTTCTAGACTTTATTTGTAGTGTTTCAGAATAATGGTTTTCAGCACAAAATCGGACACCGGTATTATTTCCTGCTGTTAAATAATAAGAAGTAGAACATTCTTTTAAAAAAAATCTACTCTGAACTGGGGTATTACAGGAGACTTCTTTGCTATTGTGTACAGTAATCACACATCCAGCTAAAATACTGTTACTCAAGTAAAACCTCAGAAGCTGATCCCAAGGCTTGGTATACCAGCTGATATATGATTTGGAATAGGTCAAAACAGCTTAAAATGTGTTGTTGTAGACACAATGTAGGCCTTGGAAATCTGCCAGCTGCCTTTTGACATAACCCCTACATACCTGTCCAAAGTTTTCTTCATCTATGCAAAACATGAGATCCAGCTCCGTAGGGTCATTTTCCAAGATCCATTTCAAGGAGTTGTAATATTCACTGTCCTGCAGTAAAAGCATTGCTTTCAGTTAATCATTTTTCAAAAGTACAATATTGGTTTTAAAAACATTACATCCAGCATTATTATCCAGAGTTTGAGGGAGATCATAGCCAATCACAGATAAAAGCTAATAAAAGACTATCACTCTATACGCCCAATAAAGCAACTGGCAAATAATCGATATGTCGAATTCTCAACAAGGCACCATCTGCGGATATTTAAATCTGTGGATTGGGACTCTGTAGAGAGGAGAGAAGTTGTTCTGTAAGCTTGGAGGATCCTCCTGGTCTGCAGAAAAAAATTAAAAAACAGGGAAAATGGCAATGAGGGTACAAACCCCCCAAAATGAGTTAAGATTGTCTGAGCAGGGGCTGATAAGATAAAGGAAACAGTTCTCAGGAAGCAATGGTGGGCAGAGGTACTAAAGATAAAGGTTTCCCTCACTCGAAAGCCAGTCAAAACCCTCTCTAGGGTGCAGTGCTCATCTCCATTTCCAAGCCGAAGAGCCAGCACTGTCTGAGGATGTTTCTGTGGTCATGTGGCCGGCATGACTAGATGCCGAGGCACAAAGAACGCTGTTACCTTCCCACCAAAGCGGTACCTCTTTATCTACTTGCAATTTCTTCCTTTCAAACTACTCGGCTGGCAGGAGCTGCTGCCAGAGACGGGAGCGCTCACTCCGTCATGCGGCACTTGGGTCTTGAACTGTTGAACTACCAATCTTCTGGTCTGCAGCTCAGCGTCTTAACCTCTGAGCCACCTCTGAGCCACCAGAGGTACTAGAGGCTGACAAAAAGAGAAGGACTCGGATGGGCATGGAAAGAGGGCAAACAAGTGGGGTCGGAAGGTGGAAAGAGAGGGATTTCGATCGCTGTTGAAGAAATGAAGCTGGGCAGGCAAAAAGGAAGTGGCACTGGCTAGAATGAGGAAGAGGCTGCACAGCTTTCTCCTTCCTTCCTTCCACAGCTGTGGCCCTTGCCGGGGCAAGAAGGCTGGGGAGAGAGGGAAGAAGAGGGCATGGCACTGCTGCTTTTGCTCTGTTTCTCCAGTAGATGCGCATGCCAGAGAGAGAAATCAGAAGCAGTGACTGAAAGGATATGACTTCTGTTTCCTACCTGCTGCCCCAGCCCTTGCCAGAAAGAGGAGATGAGCAAGCAGGGACAAGCATGAAGAAGAGAAGGGGCAAGTGGAGAAGGCACTATGGGGAAAAAATGGCAGTCTGCAAGCTGTGCAAAATGCCAGCAACAAATGAACATTTTACATTTACATTTTACAGTTCTCAGCCTTTTGGCTAAGAAGTGTAAGCATTATCTATAAAAGTCATCTGTTCTTATCAGTTTAATATCTGATAAGTCCTCTATCTATCCCCTGGCCCCAGTGCTGGACCTCCTGATGGCACCTGGTATATTTTGGCCGCTGTGTGACAGAGTGTTGGACTAGATGGGCCATTGGCCTGATTCAACATTGGCTTCTCTTATGTTCTTATGTTCTTATGTTTAAATGGATTTTTGGGACTAATTTTAATTCTATGATTCTATGGGTATGTTGTAGGTAGGTAGGGCTATCTTTTGGCTGTGCTCCTGCAGAGTGCAGGGGGTTGGACTAGATGACCTTCAAGATCCCTTCCAACTCTAACATTCCATGATTCTATGTCCTTTGGTAGTCCATTCTATAACCTTGAAGCAGCTATTAAAAAGGCACATTCTGCCCCCACCTTGGCCTTAGATATTGGCTCTTGGGAAAAATGAAGCACAGCAAGCAAAGCCTGAAGAGCAGACTTAATTTGGTGAGTTGGCTCAAATAGGTCCTTCAAGTCATGTGGATGCCAAATTGGAAAGAGCGACATAGGTGAGAACCAGCATTGTGAATTGAGCCCAGAAGCAAGCTGGAAGGCACTGAGGTTTGTTTTAAGACCGGCGTAACGTATCTAATAAGTATAATTAGATTAATAACCATGAGGCACCCATCAAGCGATGGGCACGTGGATGCGTTCTGTACCAGCTGAGCCTGTTTTCGAGGTAGCCCCTATCCTACACCATAGATCACAATGAAATCAATGGACTGAGAAGGGTGTGATTCTGCTTAGGACTGCACTGTGGGTCTAGAAAGGAGGAAGTGTAGGGATTCAATGTGGATGAAATAAACCATTCCAAGCGACGTGCTCCCAGCCGCTTGTCTAAGAGTAAAGCTGGGCTCCAAGCTCTTCCGTCCACGAAACAGTCAACCAGACCCCATCCAAACCCACAATGGTCCCTTCCAGAATATCAGCCTTCTCCCACTGCATCACCTTTGTTTTGTCTGGATTCCATTTTAGCCCATTCCCTCTCATCCACTTGAGTCCCACATCAAGGCACTGATTCTGGATGGAGGAAGCCACATCTGGAGGCTTAATTAAAGCGCCTTAGTTGAGTGCCATCAGCATATCAATGCAGGCACACGCCATTTAATTTCATTTGGCTCCGTGGTTCTTGGCATACAGTTATTTTCGACATATCTCATAGACAGGCAAAGACGAATGCTTGGTTACTGATCACTGGGGGTGGGGGGCAGGTTTTTCAAATGCCTATCATAATACAGGAGATTGAAGCTTCTTTCACATGTCAACTGGCACAGAAAGTGGGTGTTTTTTAAATCAAGAGTTATCAATGGGCAATGTTACTTGTGATTAAGGAGATCAGCTGACACCACGTGAAGATGTTATATGAGGTCACCTTATGACACTTAAGGATTTTATAAAAAAGTGTGCACACTTTTGTTAGGCGTATTATGTAATTTTAAAAAGTCAAAATCCACATGAACAAGGTTGTATGCTAATTAATGTGACCAGAATAAAAATACTGATGTACACTACTTCCAGTCCTGCACATATCTGACCAAATCCATTAATGCCCACAGGGTACGAGGACTCTGATATAGACACAGAACTTTCTTGGCCACAAGGACGTGCCTTTACATTCAGAAAACTTGGATTTCAATCTCTGGCATTTCCAGTTAACAGGATTGGGAAGAACTCCTTCCTCGTGTGGTTGCCATGTCCCCTCTGGTTACTGGTGGGAGATGGGTGGGTAGGGTTGCCAGATCCAGGTTGGAAACTCCTGGAGATTTCAGGACGGAGCCTGGGGAGGACAGGGACCTCAGTGGGGCACAATGCTATAGATTCCACCCTCCACAATATGGAGTGGTTAAGTGCGTGGACTCTAACCTGGGAGAACCGGGTTTGATTCCCCACTCCTCCACTTGCACCTGGCTGGATGACCTTGGGCACAGCTGTTCTTGGAAAAGAGCAGTTTCTGTCAGAGCTCTCTCAGCCCCACCTACCTCACAGGGTGTCTGTTGTGGGGAGGGGAAGGGAAAGGCATTTGTAAGCCGCTCTGAGACTCCTTTGGGTAGTGAAGGGGGGGTATAAATCCAATTTCTTCTTCTTCTTTCTCCAAGGGAATTGATCTCTGTAATCTGAAGCTTCCACCTAGAGGCTGGCATCCCTACTTCCTTGAGAGTTTGGAAAGGTGTTCTCACCGAACATTAGACAATACCATGCTAGTTGGACAGCTATCCTGATAAAAGGTGGAAGTTGCACAGCCACACGTTGCTGAGAGCACAGAATCAATAACTTTGTAACTTATTGATTTCATCAAACGACATCCATTTTGTAAGGCTGCTATCAATTGACTAACATGCGATGTTCAGAATTCTTGATGTGGGCCAGTTCCCCCTACAACAGGGTGAATGTAAATGCTTGTGGGTTATGCTATTCTGGAACACAGTGGCGATATTATGACGGATGGCCTCCACACGTTATGGCTTTCTATCTGTTACTACAGTTGTTTCCCTGCAAGCCATTGAAACGTTTCGATTATCACACTGGTCCTAGACAGATAGACACCAGCTTCAGTTGTGCTTTTCCATCCCTCTGGATTTCTGCTTCGTAAAATGGTTCCCATAACGCTTGAGGCCTAGTCCTGCGACTGATGAGGTAACAGCAACCCATTCAAAGCAATATGTTGTTAAAGCCTGCATCTTACGAAGATGAGCGTATAAACATACAGGGCACTGAATATGGCCAAAGGGCTTGCAATGCAACCTTGCTGAAGCTAAACAGTCCTGGGTCAATGCGTGGATGCAAGACCTCCTGGGAGTCCTATGTATGCCATCTTGGGTTTCATGATGGAAGAAAGGTAGAATGTAAATGAAATGAATAAGCACACGCAGGCCTAAATATGCATGCAGCTCTCTCGGGTTAGAACAGATAAAAGGAAATACTTCTTCACCCAAAGAGTGATTAACATATGGAATTCACTGCCACAGGAGGTGGTGGCAGCTACAAGCATGGACAGTTTCAAGAGGGAATTAGATAAACATATGGAGCAAGGTCATGCTCAAAATCCTACAAGCTAGGCTCCAACAGTACGTGGATAGAGAACTGCCAGAAGTACAAGCTGCGTTTCGAAGAGGTAGAGGAACTAGAGATCAAATTGCCAACATTCGCTGGATTATGGAGAAAGCAAGAGAGTACCAGAAAAACATCTACTTCTGCTTCATTGACTATGCTAAAGCCTTTGATTGTGTGGATCACAATAAATTATGGCAGGTTCTTAAAGAGATGGAAGTGCCAGACCACTTCACATGTCTCCTGAGAAACCTGTATAAGGGTCAAGAAGCAACAGTTAGAACCGGATATGGAACAACTGATTGGTTTAGCATAGGAAAAGGAATACAACAAGGATGTATATTGTCACCTTGCTTATTTAATTTATATGCAGAGTACATCATGCGAAATGCTGGCCTGGATGAATCACAAGCTGGAGTTAAGATTGCTGGGGAAAAGATCAATAACCTCAGATATGCAGACGATACCACTCTGATGGCAGAAAGTGAAGAGGACCTGAAGAGCCTCTTGCTCAGGGTGAAAGAGGAGAGCACAAAAGTGGGCTTGAAGCTCAACATCAAAAAAACTAAGATCATGGCATCTGGCCCCATCACTCCTTGGCAAATAGAAGGGGAAGTCGTAGAAGTAGTGACAGACTTCACGTTCCTAGGATCCCAGCTCACTGCAGATGGTGACTGCAGCCATGAAATTAAAAGACGCCTGCTCCTTGGGAGGAAAGCGATGGCAAACCTAAACAGCATGATAAAAAGCAGAGACATCACCTTGCCAACAAAAGTCCGCATGGTCAAAGCAATGGTATTCCCTGTAGTAATGTATGGCTGCGAGAGTTGGACTATAAGGAAGGCCAAGCGCCGAAGACAGATTCTTTTGTACTATGGTGCTGGAGAAGACTCTTGAGAGTCCCTTGGACTGCAAGGAGATCAAATCAGTCAATCCTAAAAGAAATCAACCCTGACTGTTCCCTGGAAGGCCAGATCCTGAAGCTGAAGCTCAAATACTTTGGCCACCAAATGAGAAGGGAGCATTCACTGGAGAAGACCCTGATGCTGGGAAAGATTGAAGGGCAAAGAAGAAGGGGACGGCAAAGGATGAGATGGTTAGACAGTGTCATCGATGCAACGAACATGAAATTGAGCAAACTTCAGCGGACAGCGGAAGACAGGAGGGCCTGGCGTAATCTGGTCCATGGGGTCGCGAAGAGTCGGACTCCACTGTGCGACTGAACAACAACATGGAGCAGAAGTCCATCAGTGGTTATTAGTCACAAGGTATAGATAGGAACTCTCAGTCTGGGGCAGGTGATGCACTCTATTCTTGGTGCTGGAGGGGGCAACAGTGGGAGGGCTTCTAGTGTCCTGGCCCCACTGCTGGACCTCCTGATGGCACCTGGTATTTTTGGCCACTGTGTGACAGAGTGTTGGACTAGATGGGCCATTGGCCTGATTCAACATTGGCTTCTCTTATGTTCTCTTGAGGTGGATATGGGCAATTAATTACATTTTTTTTAATTAGGCTTTTAGACCTCTCCCCACCCACCCCCCGCAAGCAGACTCAGGGCGGGTTACAACAGCATGAGCACAACATAAGCATAATACAATTTAAAATCAACATCACCATTTACACGACTGATAATCCACTGTCAATGGCGCCAATAATACCTCTACTCCAGGGCTCCCTGTGTGTGTACAAGTAAATCTAACTAATCTGAGAGGGGGCGGGCAGATGAGGTTAGTGCCAGATGGAACAATGCAGATGGAATAATGCAAGCAAAAGCAAACCAGAGCAGGGAAGCCAATACGATCTAGGTGCCCGCCACCTCAATCATAGGCCTAGTGGAACATCTCCATTTTATAGGCCCTGCGGAACTACATTAGGTCCCGCAGGGCCCGGATCTTACTCGGGAGACTGTTCCACCAGGTCATGGCCAGAGCTAAAAAAGCTCTGGCCCTGGTCGAGGCTAGGAGGACTTCCGTCAGGCTGGAGATCACTAGTAGATGTTGGTCTATAGAGTGTACGTGTACGTCCCCCTTTGGTGGTGGGGAGACACAGTCCTGAAGGTTTTTTTAAAAAGCAGTCTTAAGTTTGTTCAGCAAAAGTCAACTCGATTAATGTTTTTTTTTTTCTGCAGGAGAGAAATTCATAAGGAATAATACTGCTTGAAACAAGTGCCAATTGGACAATTCAGAATGAAGAAGCACCACAAATATTGCAATTATTGTCTCCTCCCCACCCAGTACAATTTTAATTGCCTTCAGGGATTCATGAAAGGCTACACTAATAGGCAAAAAAAACCAACAAAGAGAGCCAGGGCACATTAAAAAGGGAGAATAAGAATCTAATGATTGTCCCAAATCTCCAGGTGCTAGCCTGGGGTCTGAGATTGAGAAGCTTCTTGGAAATTGCAGCACTGAGTAATTTCCCCAGAGAAGAAACACATGTAATTGAAACACACGCACACACGCACACACACAAATAAGCCTTTCACGGGGCTCACTTACCACCGACTCCATGTCTTTCAGGGTTATTGGTTTTCCCAGCATCATCTTGTAAAAAGGCCTAATGAAGAAACCTGCAGGTAAGCACAAGTAATAAAAGCTCAGTTGAAAATGTTTGTTTCCTCCAAGAGCAACAGAGGAAAAGGGTGGTGTCAAAAACATCTAGGAAGCTGGTATGGCAGAGGGGAAAACTGCGATCAGTGGAAGGAGGCGGGACCAAAAAACAAAAAAAAAACCCCGATGTCCAGCTGATGAGCAAAACACAAGAAAGGTCGTTGACAGCGGCTGCTGTTGTGGATAATACAATCAAGCAAAAATATAGGAGGAGGCACTGGGCATTTTGGAGGGATTAACAACCTGCTGAGCGAGCTAACACCCTGAAGCGAAGCCAAGGCCTATTAAACACAGACACTCGTACTAATCCTTAGGAAGCATCCTGGTGAAGGGTATTATCTGCTTGGAAATGGAACCGCTCTGTCCTCCCATACTCTTCACAGCATCTGCATCCTCTGTTAGGTTATCCATCCCGCCTCTCCCCAAGGTGGTTCATAAAGAACTGAATTTAAGCACTTCCTCCTTCTCCAGCGCCAAAAGAAAACAGTCAGATTTCACTATCATGGTACACAGCTTAGAGCACTGTGTGCTTGTAAAATACCCCAAATCTCAAGTGGAGTGGGGTTTGGTCTCAAATATTCTCTTTGTGAGTGGAGTTTGGTCTCAAATAGTCTCTTTAAATTCTTCAGGTGCAGATACGGTTTTATTTCCAGGGGTCCAGCAGTATCCTTCAGTTTCCGGGGACAATGGTATCCCACCATTTACCCAAGGCACTTAGGGGGCTTCTGGAAATTTCCTAGTTTCTCCAGACAACAACATAGCGAGGTAGACCAGGCCAGAAAACATAACTCAGCCAAGGTAAAGTCGGGAGTCCCTAATCTAAGGACTGGCCTACATGTTCAGTAGAATGAGGTGGCGATGAGCTACCCAAGTATTGAGGGGGTAGGGTTGTCACATCCGAGTTGGGAAATTTCTAGAGATTTGGGGGTGGAGCCTGGGGAGGGGAGGGACTTCACTGGCGTATGATGCCACAGAATCCACCCTCCAAAGCAGCTATCTTCTCCAGGGAAACTGATCTCTATAGGCTGGAGATCAGTTGTAATTCTGGGGGATCTCTAGGCCCCACCTGGAGGCTGGCAGCCCTATGTGGGGGGTATATCTGATGGAACAACTTCCAACTACAAATGAGAGATTCCTTCTCCAAAGTTACCCAGCATTAATAATTCCCTGTAGACAGAACACTGGTGTATCACGTAAAGGGGATATACTAGTGGATGCAGGGAGCCAGGGTGGTATAGTGGGTAAGAGTGACAGACTCTAATCTGGAGAACCGGGTTCAATTCTGCCTTCCCCTACTTGAAGCCAAGCTGGGTGACCTTGGGTCAGTCACAGCTCTCCCAGCCCCCCAAAATAAGCCTAGCTCGCTTCATAACACTAAAAAAGAGCTAGAGCATGAGGTTGCCAGACAATCCTAGGATCTCCTGGTTATACCACACACAATGCCGTATGATAATTTAATTTTAATTTTTAATAGTGGAGTTTTAATAGCTTTGAGTTTGCTTCGCCCAGACTTTAACAAAAAAGAAAATTCCGTGGGCAAATGCAGCTCAGGCAAAGGAGAGGCATCTAACTTAGCCCATTTTCAATAGCACAGCAGGAATAAATGACAGGTTTTTAACAGTCAAGTGAGGGCACTTCTACAGCGGCTACTTTGGAGGCTGCAGCATCGCCAGAACAAATTCCACTGCTGCCTGGAGCATTTAGATGAAGAAGAGAGATGGCTACTCATCAAACTCCAAATGACTGATCTCACTTACTTTATTTCCCGCCAGGGAAAGATGGGCATTGAGCGACACAATTGTAAAACAGGAAGAGAGAACACATTAAAAAAATAAAAAAAACTAAATTCAAAAACAAAAAGGAAGAGAGAACATGATGGGAGGGGAGAGCAGTATTAGAACTTTTGCACAATGTTAACAATGCTCTATGAAACAGTTACGTGCTCATATGCAACTCACCATCTAAGAGCTTCCCATGATACACGGCCAGTCCTGCAACTCGGCCAATAAAGGTGAAGTAAGACAGATGGTCTTCATTACAAAGGCCTGAATTTGGATTGATCTGCAGAGTGTAGTTATCCCTTGAAGGGGGAAAAAAGCAAAAAGCAAAAAATAGGCATCACGTACATCAGAGTTACTGCCGAACAATCAGCACAATATCCCTCCAGCGGAATTTCTCCAGCGCTATTGTTTATATGGGCAGAAATGCATCTGTGATGGAGATGGCCTCAGCAGGATGGAGAAGGTCCTTGGATCAGGATCCCTGATCAGGAAATGTTCAGGAGGGCATTAAAAAGGAAATAGGGATGCAGTAAAGTGGAATTCAAGGAGCTGCGGTGGCTCAAGTGGTTAAGACGCTGAACTGCAGGCTGTGGAAGGTCAGTAGTTCAGCAGTTCGAGACCCAAGAGTGCTGCATGATGGAGTGAGCTCCCATCTCTAGTTCCAGCTCCTGCCAACCTAGCAGTTCGAAAGCAAGAAATTGCAAGTAGATAAATAGGTACCACTTTGGTGGGAAGGTAACAGCATTCCAAGGGCCTCGGTATTTAGTCATGCCAGCCACATGACCATGGAAATGTCTTCAGACAGCGCTGGCTCTTCGGCTTGGAAACGGAGATGAGCACTGCAACCCTAGAGCCAGTTTCAATTGGCTTTCGAGCAAGGGAACCTTTACCTAAAGTGGAATTCTGGTGAAGTGGCAAGGTTGTTTTTTAATCCACTGTGTTGAAACTGAAGATAAACAGGGACGTAAGGGCTGCAAATTTCGGGCATTGGTACTATAGCTTTTATTTCATGGTTTGTTAAGGGTGGAATCTAGTTTTATTGCACTGTTTATTGTATTTAATATACTGGTCTTTACTGCATTTGTTTTATCATTCTTGGCCCTTGAGTTTCAACAAGGAAGGTGGATGTTAAATGAAGCAAGCAAACGAATAGATATACATACAGAAGCAGCTCCTTAGACCTGAAATTTGTGGGGAGAGCCTACTGTACCCTATTGCACATGTTAATCTGCTGCATTCTTTTATGGATTGCCACTGATAGATTTAAAAAATACACAAAAACAAAAGAGGCTAAAATAAACTCTCCTTCCCCCAAATCTCAGTATACATATTTTGAAATTCATGGAGAATGTTCATAAATTTGCATGGATGGCCATGTGACTTTTGAGGCAAGGCACCCTGTTTCCTCCCAAGGGTTAATGTGAATACTAGTGGGCCTACTCTAGCCTACTGGTGGCTGTAATTGGGCTTCCCTACCTACACCATACTTATCTCTTTCAAGGCCAGAGTCAAGAACATGGTAATTAGCTCTTCCTGGGAACATGTAGTCCACTAATTGTGGGGAGGAGATAGGAGTGATGTTGAAATATTCGAGAAGGTTTCAGTGAGTGTGTGGCTTGATTGGATTTGGGATATCACCTGATGCCAGGTTAGGGTTGCCATCCCCCCGATGGGGGTAGGTTCCCCCGCTTTCAGGGCCCCCACGCAACCCGCCCTGCATGATGATGTCACCTGTGGGTGACTCCAGGGAAGAATACTGGAGCCCCCCAGCGAATGCACTAAGGACCTGGCAATCCTACGCCAGATGGCAAGAGACTATAATTAAGCCATAGACCAGAGGAAAGCCATGCTAACTTTGTGATTTCACAGGACAGAGGCCTTGACTATGCCAAGCCTCATTGTAATGATCAGCTACATAGAAAACGCTTAAGCATCTACCTTGGATTTGGAAACTTTGTGCCATCTAATACCAGGATGTATTAGATAGGAAAGTTAGCTTTCTTGTTTTTATGCTACAAAATCGCAGAGACTGTGTTGCCTCGTGTTATACTGTTCTTTAAATATTTAACAAACCTTTCATATATTTTACAAAGGTCTAGTTTCTTGTGTATGTGTAGCCTTGAGGACCCATGGCTCTGGCACTGCCTGCTTGCCCAAGAGATGGTGACTCAGAGGGACCAAGACTGGGGCCCTTGACACAAGTGCTCCAGATGAAGTCCAAAACCCATAATGCACCACCTGTTTTAATGCAGCATTAATTTATCACCTGCCAAAGATGGTTTTGGACTGCCACTGGCATCTTTGCCAGTTAAACTGGGCAGAAAATGGAGAATCAATGAAAACTGCCTCTCTCAAAATCCTCCATGAAATTTGTGGCGGAACAAAAGAATGAATCGGTAAGATTTGGGTCCTGCTCAGAAGTTCATTCTGGGAAGTGGAGGGCAGTCAATACGGTAGCAGCAAAACTGAGTCTGAAGCTATTCCTCTGCTCAACATGAATCTGCACATGATCGGCCCATCTTTTAATCAGGGTTGTCAATCTCCAGTTGTGGCCTGCAGATCCCCCTCTATTACAACTAATCTCCAGACAATAGAGATTAAGGATGGGCATGAACTGGAAAAATGCGGTTCATGTCAGTTCATGACCAAACCACAAACCAAACCACAAACTGAACAGGGAGGTTCATTTAGAAACCGAACCAGTTTGTGGTTCATGGCCCTGCAAACCCCATTGAAAGAGACTCCGGTGCCTTTAAACAGGGTTTGCAGAATCCCTGTTTTTGTGGCTTTCACGGGGAACAGAAAACTGGGGTTTAAAGGGACTTGGAGTCTCTTTAAACCCCTGCTTTCTGCTCTATCTGCGAACCACCATGAACTGCTTTACAAGTCATCATGAATTTTGGTTCGTGAACCACAAACAAGGTAAAATTCGTGACGAATTCTGCTTTGTGGTTTGCTTTATGCCTATCCTTAATAGAAATCAGTTCCCATGGAGAAAATACCTGCTTTGGAGGATGGACTGTATGACATTATACCCTGCTCAGGTCCCTGCCCTCCATCAATCCGGCCCTCCCCAGGCTCTACCTCCAAATCTCTAGGTATTTCCCAACCCAGAGCTTGTAGCCGTTCTTTTAATACTGTGATGAGGAAGATCCTATCAGATTGAAAGTTATCTCAGGAAGGCAGGAGGGGCCCAGAAGAGGGCCAAGTCATTTTCCTGTGTCTAGGATCTGGGACTTCCTCCCAAAGCAAGTTGTTGTTGTTGTTGTTGCTATTATTATTAATAATTAAATTTCTATCCCGCCCTCCCGGCCGAGGCTGGCTCAGGGCGGCTTGTATAAAACAGCCTAAAATTTTATAATAAACATAAAATAAATTACAATATTCATAAAAGAGTAACAACAACAAATTAAACAACTAGACAATCCTAAAACCATTTAGCTATAAATATAGTAAAGTTCTAGTATCAGTAATTGCAGTATCTCACAGCAGCAGTTGTTACACAGTTATAAGACTAAGGGTGATTTCCCACTACAGCTGCCTCGGGGTTGCGCCGCCGTTCGCCCCGATACTATTTGTCAATTTCACACCCGAAGCCGCGGGGCTGCATTTTGACCCGCGGCTTTGCCTGATTTCCCCCACAGTTTCGTAATCCTCAAAAAACAGGATTAGGAAACTGCGGGGGAAGCCGCGGGTCAAAATGCAGCCCCGCAGCTTCGGGTGTGAAATTGACGAATTTTATCGGGGCAAACGGCGGCGCAACCCCGAGGCAGCTGTAGTGGGAAATCACCCTTAGTTCTTGAGACACCAATCAATAAAATGCTTCACTAGCACTAGACATAATGCCATACAAGCCTTCAAATTCACAAAATATGGAGAGAAGAATGCCTTCCCTCTTCGGGGGGCCCTTATATTATTTCTCTACTGGGCCAGCATCCTTGGTGATGACTGACCTTCCTTTTCCCTCGAATTCCACCAGGTCTTACCCCAGGCTTTGACTGAGTGTCCGGGGATTGTATGCCCATTGGGAAAATCCGAACAAGGCCTCAGGTCTCGAAGTAAGAGAGGGGGAGATTGCACTGAGGCCTGTAAGCTGCTCCACACCAATCGATAAAATGCTTGACTTAGGACTACTTTAATGCCATGCCAGCCAGAAAATTCACAGAAATATGGCATCATGTCAGAATTGCCAGCGGCTATGCTTCTGTGACAAAACGAAATCCACAATACAGTACTAGACAGCCATTCCACACTGCTGTGGTTTCATTCCTAATAGCTTCTGATGCATTGACCTTCATTCACTGCCCACACAAGCTCTGAAAGAAAATCACTGCGGCATTGAACAGGCCAGGCTGTTTTTTTAAAATCCATTGTCTCAAGCATAATTTCCAGCTTGCCGAACACCTATACGGAAAGTGATATAGGTATTGATGCCCTGCGTTGGCACGCTCAGCCAATAATAAATAAATCACTCTCTTAACAAACTTGTTCCAAGTTAACTGCTAGGCAGAAAGTGCAATTAAGTGGGTTTAAATAATGACTTCTGCACCCAGGGGAGAAGCAGTAATAATTAAGACTCCTTTATGCAGGTGGGGTTTTTTTTCCTTTTGTAAAGGGCAGTTGTAATGGGCAGAAATGTAATTTACTCCTGCCTTTAATGCCAAGAAGTTATTGAGTGGCTGCAACAAATCAGAAACCTTCCCGAAGTAGTACAGGTGAAAAATTAGGCCATGTTTAATTACGAAGCTGCAAAGAGCCTATCAATCAGTGGCTCACACAAACACATCTGAAACTGCCTTACACTGAATCAGACCATCGGTCCATCAAGGTCAATATGGTCTACCCAGACTGACAGTGGTTCTCCAGCACCTCAGGTAGAGGTCTTCCACATCACCTGCAACCAGATTCTTTTTTAACTGGAGATGGCAGGGATTGTTCCTGGAACCTTCTGATTCTGTGAACTTAGGCAGATCATGAGAGGGAGGGCAGGAAGGGTTGCATCAGTGCTTAGTTCTCGTGGCCCTTTCTTACATACCCAGGGAAATGGCAATCGCCACTTTGGGGTCAGGAAGCGATTTTCTCCAGGCCTGTTTGGCCAGGAATCCTGGAGAGTTTTTTTGCCATCTTCTGGGTATGGAGCCAGGGTCACTGGGTGTGTGTGTGGGGAGGTAATTGTGAATTTCCTGCATTGTGCAGGGGTTGGAGTGGATGACCCTGCTTATCAAAGAATCATAGAGACCCTAACTCTATGATTCTATGATAAGCAGAGGCCCAACCACTGAGCCACAGTGGCTCCCTGATGCAAATGGCAGCACAGAGTGGCTTACAGTCAGTGTGCCTTCGCTAACAACCATCCACTGTCCCGGTTCTTTTGCTATGTTGACCAGCAACAATGCTGTGGCTAGGCTGAATTGGCCTTGCATCCTGAGCCCATCTCAGCCAACAAGAGCATGATATTAGCTACATGATATTATGCCTGTGAGCATCTTGTGAACGAGAAGGTGGATGGGGTGCTTTGTGTGTACAGGAATAAATGGAGAGAGAGGAATCAGAATGCAGACTGCTGAGCGTTCCACTGCTGTACGGCGCCGTCTCAGAGGGCAGTGTGAATTCACAAGGGCAATTAGGGGAGTGGGAAGTGGTGCCCCAGGTTAGATGACCATGCATACCTGCACATGCATGTCTATATATCTGGAAACTGTCCTGTTGAATGAAATCACCCCCTGGCAACGTGTTAGGAGATGCTGCCACCGCTTAGCTGATGAAACTCAGTTAGGCAAAGGTGCGATCTCTCTCCCAAAGCTAAACATAGTAAACTGCCTCGCAATGACTGAGTCACGCTGCTGGTCTATCTGGAATAGTGCCAAATGGCAACAGGTCCCCGTCAGAGGGTGCTTCCACATTGACCCTATGATTCTATTGATGCTGAACTCATTTTTTCCTCCCTAAAGCTGAGTTGTAATTCTTGTTTTTCATCAGAAGGTGTCACTCTAGCACTGCGTTCATAGTAAAGGTAAAGGTTCCCTTGCTCGAAAGCCAGTCGAATCCGACTCTAGGGTTGCGGTGCTCATCTCCGTTTCAAAGCCGAAGAGCCAGCGCTGTCCGAAGACGTTTCCGTGGTCATGTGGCCGGCATGACTAAACACCAAGGTGCACGGAACGCTGTTACCTTCCCACTGAAGTGGTACCTATTTATCTACTTGCAATTTCTTGCTTTCGAACTGCTAGGTTGGCAGGAGCTGGAACTAGAGACGGGAGCTCACCCCGTCATGCGGCACTCTCGGGTCTCGAACTGCTGAACTACTGACCTTCCACAGCCTGCAGTTCAGCATCTTAACCACTTGAGCCACCGCAGCTCCGACCATATATCAGTGCTATAATAGCTCCTAATGGACAAATTAAAAGAGGTGATCAATGAATGCAGCAAGCCATCAGACAGCCAATCCGAAGCAAGGTTAGCGATGGGCTTAATTGCGCCTATAGTTTAAAAAAACCCTTCAAAGTGAAGCAGATACATTATCATTGAACACGTGCCTTCTTTCTGGATCTGAATACAAACAATATATGGAACACAGAGAATACAAACTGCCCCACTGCGGGTCTTCGACTAATAAAAGAAAGCATTTCATGCATAATGCACTTACGTTGCTGAATATTCAAAGAGACCATAATACGGGTTGAACATTTCCTTGGACAACAGGAAGAACCATTCCCTGGCCACGCCTCCATAATCAAGACCCTTTTCTGACTCAAACTCTATCCAAAGTCTGGCTTTTAATACATCCGGTCTCTTCACAGACATGATTCTTCTATACGATTCTTCAAAAATATTATTTCTGTGGAGTTTCATCTCAAATCTGTTTGGTATATCAGCCTTGACGATGGGAAGAGAAACAGATTTCATACATCGGTCTGAATGCATTTCAGTTTTTCATTAGACGCTCTTGTAGAAAAGAGAGCAGAAAACATTATTCCAGCTGAGTCACACCTTTCTACCCTTTCTATAGAGCAGCCAAATACTTAAAATATTCTATTTCTTTACATTGCCTACAAGGCCAGCTCTTGGGTGGTGGCTTTAAAAACATAAAGCTTACTGCTCGTTGAATGAAGTCATTTTCTTGGCAAAGGAAGAAAAGATAGAAGTAAAATTCTTTTCAGCATTTTTAGGGTATCTTTGTTCCAAAGTGCCCCCCCTCCCCCATTAAAAGGGGAGAGAAGTTAATTTCAAGCAACCAGGACAATTTAGTTCATGATGTATAATCATGTATAGTCATAGAATCAGAGCTGGGGAAAAGGCCATGTGTCCCAACCCTGTTCAAGAGGAAATTAGATAAACATATGGAGCAGAAGTCCATCAGTGGCTATTAGCCACAGGGTATAGATGGGAACTCTCAGTCTGGGTCAGGTGATGCACTCTATTCTTGGTGCTGGAGGGGGCAGCAGTGGGAGGGCTTCTCGTGTCCTGGCCCCACTGCTGGACCTCCTGATGGCACCTGGTATTTTTGGCTGCTGTGTGACAGAGTGTTGGACTAGATGGGCCATTGGCCTGGTTCAGCATTGGCTTCTCTTATGTTCTAACTGGAGATTTGTGTGATAGACCATCCCTGGCACATGCTGGTGCATATCCAATGTCCTAACAATCTTATTCTTGCTAAAATATCCGGGTCCCAAACATGTAGCTCAGATGTAGGGGGGGGGAGGGGCATGCTGATTTCAACGGAATTTCGAGCCAAGGCATGACAAATGGCGGAATTCTCCGACCTGAACTCTTGATGTATAATACTTTGACTCTACAATGCGGCTTCAGAGAGGCCCCATTTTGATTGGAGCAGTGGCTCTGCAGGAAAGGGCAGTAACTCTTCCACTGGAATTGTTCCCTAAGCTGCCTGGGTTTTGGTGGGTATTTGTGTGTGTGTGTATGTGTGTGCATGCTTGCATGCCTGGAAGTCATGGTGACTTCTGGCAGCCCCTGCTGGGGGCTTGGACATTTTTCAGAGAGGTGGCTTGATAGCCTGGCTCTGTGTCCGAAGCCCTGGTATTCCTTAGTGGTTTCCCTTCCAAGTACGTGCCATGCTTGACCTTACATAGCTTCTGAGATCTGATGAGATTGGGCTTGCCAAAGCAATCCAGGCCAGGGCTCTAAGCTGCCTGGTTTATGCCTCATAAGTGTTCCAAATTCTCAGGGACAATCCACCCTCACATTCATTCCACGTTTAATATATTTTATCAATATTTCTTGCACTGCTTGCAGTTTACAAACTAACATTCCTGCAAGTGAACATGGCTCACCAAGGCAACAGGGTTACCCTGCAATTCTTCTAGGATGCTATTCGGGCTCTGTTGGGGGGGGGGGTGAACACCTTGTTGGTCTCTAATGTGCTACTGAACTTGAATCTCCTTTAGATGCATATGGAGCAGAGGTCCATCTATGGCTATTAGCCATAGGGTATAGATAGAAACTCTCAGTCTGGGGCAAGGGATGTACTGCATTCTTGGTGCTGGGGGGGGCGACAGTGGGAGGGCTTCTAGTGTCCTGACCCCACTGCTGGACCGCCTGATGGCACCTGGTATTTTTGGCCACTGTGTGACAGTGCTGGACTGGATGGGCCATTGGCCTGATCCAACACTGGCTTCTCTTATGTTCTGATGTTCTTACTGCAAACCAACACAGCTACCCTCTTGAAACCAAAAAAGTATGGGGAAGAGGCATTCCTACAAAAGACCAGGGTACTGAGATGTGCTTTTCCCTATCAACAGGCCCTCCCACTGTACGATACAAAATAAAACCCAAATCACTTACCGGTTTCTTTAACTTCTTCCTGAAGTAGTCATACTTCTGTTTAAACTCTCTGGAATAGGGAACAGCCTGAAAGAGGTGAGTGCTTGGTTGTTAGTGGGAAGAGTCAGCTGGGAACAGAAGACCTGCAAATAGACTCTCCCGCCTGGGTGCCCCCTCCCTCCCTCCCCGATTCAATGGCCACAAGAACTACCATCAGAACAGGCTGTTAACAACACCCAAGGGGATCTTTTCCATTGGTCTTCAGGCCAATTCTATTCAAAGAAGGTGTCAGAGTAGGTAAGGGAAGCGGGAACTAAGACAGGCGAAACTGCGCAGGTGAGATGATTTTCTGTTATATTTGTGGGTCATGAACCAGGAACTCAGAGAGAGGGTTCCTAACACTGTGCATAGAACGACAGTCTTGGGGACAGCCCTTATGTGCTTCCCCCTCCTTCAAAAACTACCACAGCTCTATGTGGTGGACTTGTGATAAAGCCATGAGTTATTGGTCAGAGATTCATAATGAAATACAGAAAATCCTGAAATGTACTTTTAAGAAAGATCCACAAATCTTGTTGTTAGGTCTTAAACTGGAAGAATTAAATGTAACCAAGAGAACATTGTTATGGTACTTGGTCACAACAGCTAGAATGACATGCACAATTCTGGAAACAAGAAAAGATTCCTGAAACATGGGAATGGATTAAGAAGATGCTTTTTATGGCGGAAATGGACAAAATGACAAGAAAGCTTAATAATGAAGAAGATGAAGCATTTTTTGAAGAATGGAAAGATTTCAAAGACTATCTTGAGAAAAACTGGGATGTTAAAAACAGATTGATTTGCTTTGACAGTTATTAAGGAGAAAACAAGAAAAAGAATAATAAGATTGCTAAAATGTTACGTAATTTGATAATGGAAGTGACATATTTTGTTAATGGTAATTAGATAATAGAGTTTATAAGGGGGTAAGAGCATTGCGGGAAGCCTTGTACTGGGGGGAGTGGGGAGAAAAGAAAAAGATATGTGATATTTATAAGATGGAATTTTAACTATGTGAAACATATCCTATAATAAAATGTTGTTGTTTTTTTTAAAAAAAACTACCACAGCTCTGGGGGGAGGACACGACAACAGCCCAGAACATAATAGTCCTGTGGCACGCATCTGCCGTTTTCCAGCTAGAGAATTTCTCGCTAGATGTCCCAGGAGGCCAGGCTCGTTAAGATACAACATAAACAAATGCATCCCACCTCTCAGTTAGTTTCTAATAGCAAAATAATTGGCCTCATTTATCAGGGATATATCGTTTACCCATTTCAGTTCTTTTTTACTCCAGTCACCGGGGGGACCAGCGGGTGGGTGGACTGCTAAACGTAGTATTTCTTCCTCTCTTGGAACCACATCAGGTTTTTTGGGGGGAGGGGGGTCCCTCAGTAATTGATGCCTACTTGGCAGTCAAACGATGGTCTCAGTTTGAGAAAAGAAGCCGCCTGACACAGCTCCAGAACAGCGGCAGGAAGGACAGGTGAACACGGTGCCGGAATACAGAAGATGGAAATATTTGTCTGTCCCATTAATTCCGTTGCTCAGAAGATGGAGTGGTTTCACAAGAGGAAGCTCACACACCAGAGTGGGGTCCCCTGCAATTCATTACCTCTCTCTGCCCCCTTCTTGCAAGGAGCACAGCGTAGTTTAGTGTAGCGGTTAAAAGCAGAGGACTCTAATCTGGAGAATGGGGTTCGATTCCCCACTCCTCCACAGCCAGCAGGTGACCTTGGGTCAGTCACAGTTCTCTCGGAGCTGTTCTCTCTCAGCCCCACTTACCTCACAGGGTTTTGGTTGTGGGGAGAGGAAGGGAAGGGGACTGTAAGCCTCTTTGAGACTCTGAGTGAAGGGGGAGGTATAAATCCAACTCTTCTTCTTCTCCCCCCCGCCCCGCCCTATTTTATCTGGAAGTACAACCCTGCGAGATAAGTTAGGTTGAGAGACTGGCTGGCTGGCTGAAGGTCAACCAGCGAACTTCAAGGCTGTGTAGGGATTGGAATCCAGGTCTCTGTGATCTGTATCTAACCACCAGGTACATTAATAATAAAGGGAATTCGGGTGATGAATATTCAAGTAGTAAATACAACTGTGCATCTACTACTGAAGTATTTTCATCCCCCCAAAACTGAAAACAATCCAGCATGGTGATATGGGAAGAACTATTCTTGAGACTGAGAAGGATGATATGGTACTGCCGAGCACTTTCATTGTTCAAACACTTGACACACATTACCTTGACACACGTTATCCTGACAACTGTGGGCTGGGAAATTACTGGAGGTTCGGGGGTGGAGCCTGGATAGGGTGGGTTTTGGGGAGGAGCGAGACTTCTGCAGGGTATCACGCCATGAAGTCCACTGTACAAAGTAGCCATTTTCTCCAGCGGATCTGATCTCTGCAGTCTGCAGATTAGTCGTAATTCCGGGAGACGGCCAGGCCCCAACTGGAGATTGGCAACCCTACTCACAGTGGCCTAGCAAGGTAGGCATGTATTACTATAGTCATATATTACAGACAGGGGCTAAGGTCGTGATGCGTTCTGCAGGCCACCCATTAAGTTTGTGGATGATGCAGGATTTGGACCAATGGGCTGCTTAGCTCACAATCTAGCCTCTTAGCAACTCTGCCCCAATCGCCGGTTCAACTTCTCAGCTGCCATTAATAATAACTGTGCTGTCAAGCTGCAACTGACTTACGGCAATCCCTCATGTGCCAAGAGATAAGCAGAGGGTGGTTTGCCGCGGCCTGCCTCTGCACAGCAACTCTGGTCTTCCTTGGTGGTCTCCCATCCAAGAACTAACCATGGCCAACCCTGCTTCTTTAGTTTCCAGGCTGTGACAAATTGGGGGCAGTTGGGGCTCCTTAGCCTGCTACAAAGGCACTGGGGTCTGCTACTGACAAGAGGGGACTGAGCCTAATCTCGGTGGCTTTATTGCTGCTACGATCTGTTGCATCAGACTTTTATTTGGTGGCCCCGAGCAGGCTGAAGGTGAACAAATATAGAGGGTGGTGAATCTACTCCTCAAGGGAAGCTGCTGTCCTCTACTAGCTGTGTTCTGAAGGTAGACAGAGGCCAAGCATGGCACGGGAGGCATGGCCCTGCCTCCAAAGTATCCCAACAACACATGCAGTACTTACTGGACCAGTGATAGCTGGATTCTGCAATCTTGGATCTTCCCACTGGGTAATTTTATTATCTGTAATTAAAAACAGAAAGTCACAATTTGAGTTCTCTTCCAACACTCTCTCTTCCCATCCAGGTTTTGATTTTCTGTCATACAGTTCTGGCTCTTGCCTGTCTCTTTGTAACTACATTCTCCATGGTTAGAGGGGGGAAATTACATAGACCCCATTCATTAAAATCCCATCACACTGTTTAGTGAGAAACATCCACTCAAAAAAAAAAAAAAAAGATCCGTTCCGTTACCAGAGCACTGCTTGTGATTCTTTGGATGCCACCCGTTGTCACAGTTATGATCTATTAGGAACATAACTCAAGGAAAACAGAAGAGTGGGATGGGAGCCCTAGTGGAGGGGGAAGGCTAGAAAACCTCAATAAAGTACAGGTAACTTAAAGAAAGAAGGTTGAATCAGAACTATTGAGAAATCCATTCTTTTTCTTTCTCTCCATTTTCTTTAGTTGGGGCTTTTCTCCCCAATGGGGACTCAAAATGGCTTATAACATTGTTCTCCCTACAGGGCGAGCCGCCGTTGGAACTGTTGGCTGGGGGGAGAAGCCTGGTGGGCCCAGCGGCTAGGAGCCATGCCCATTGCTGCGGACCGCCTGCTGGGCTCACCTGCAGCCGCCTCCTTCTCCTCCGTGTGGAGCTCCTGCTGCTTTAGCAGGCCAGCCACACGGGAGCCATGGGGAATACTCCCTCCCCTGCAAGTATCGCGGGTCCCGCTTTTTGTATTGTACATTTCTCTGTTTCAACTGTGTTTCTGCAATCATTTATTTATTTATTAGATTTATACCCCTCCCTACCCCCCAAAATGGGCTCAGGGCATCTTATCTTAGCTTGTAGGCCAGTTTTGAGTCACCAGAGTGGCAGAAAGGTAAAGGTTCCCTTGCTCAAAAGCCAGTCGAATCTGACTCTGGGGCTGTGGTGCTCATCTCCGTTTCAAAGCCGAAGAGCCAGTGCTGTCCGAAGATGTTTCCGTGGTCATGTGGCTGGCATGACTAAACACCAAGGTGCACGGAACATTGTTACCTTCCCACCAAAGTGGTACCTATTTATCTACTTGCAATTTCTTGCTTTCGAACTGCTAGGTTGGCAGGAGCTGGAACTAGAGACGGGAGCTCACTCCATCATGCGGCACCCTGGGTCTCGAACCTCTGAACTACTGACCTTCCACAGGCTGCAGTTCAGTGTCTTAACCACCTGAGCCACCGCAGCTCCTTGAGTGGGGGAAAAGCTGAGCTTAAATGCCTTAGTGAATTTGCCCAAAGGGAAGGCACTTGTACTCGGTAGGGCTGCTTGTTGTAATGATGCTTGATCCAAGGTGCCTTTGCCCAAGTGGAAGGTTCTTCCACTTAGGGAATTGTCTAGGATCCCCCGCTCTGTGATAACGACAGGAAATAGTATATACAAGTAGATATCCCTGGGGGAAAGCAACATGCTGGCAGTTATTTGGGTCTCCTTTAATCTGATTCTCAAGCTACCGCAATGGCAGCTTCCAAGCATATCGGAGCTTTTGGAAGTGATTCAGGTCTTTAATATCTAAGGCATTTACGAGATAAAGGAGTGCAGAGTATAATCCTAGGCTCTTTGCCAGCACAATAAATATGTTGGGGGGGGGGGTGAATCATGGTAGGGTTTTGAAATTATTTGTCCATCAGTTCACCGGTATGGATGCTGAAGTACAAACTGAAGTTTTAATAAAATAATGTTCTTTACAAACAACCTAACCCCACAGCATTTTGGCATAGGTACTTTGCATGAAAGAGGATGCTTTTCCTTTTTAAACGTTGTGAACAGACAGCTGCAGATTTTAACAAAGCCAGTGTTTGGCTCGGCACTGCTTTTTAAAATTGAGGATGGCTTTATCAAGCTGTATGTGATTGGTTCCGACGCGACCAGATTGCCCTTTGCTGCATGCAGAGCGGTTTAGCAGTCAGCAGAGTGGTTTTGGACACTGATAGTGCCATCCTAAGTACTGTTATTACCCTTCCAAGCTCATGGACGGACATCAATAAACTTAGAAGAATGCCACTGTGACACTGCATGGAATAACAGAAGCAAGAGTATTTTAAGTGAGCTAAGTCTTGTAACAAGCTCTCCGGGAAACTCTGTCAGCTAAAACTTTGAGAGCACATTGGGAAAGGGGAGCAGGGATTCAGCTGAGATTTCTATCAGTTTTGCAACAATAAAAGGAAGGATGGTGAGCAGCGGTCCATAGGATCAGATAGCGGTGCCCCGTCACGGCAAGCGGCCCCCTTGCACGAGGGATAGAGCTCAGCTGGAGCACCAGAACTAACCTGGCCTTCCATATTGATGCGCTAGACCTCTCCCCTCCTGCCCTGCACAGCACAATTGTGCCGTGCAAGAGATTTGCCTGCGGCAAGGTGTGCACTGGGCTGTCGGCAGCCTTGCTGAACTGGTCTTGTATACTGGCTATCTTACAGCCAGGACTTTGAGTGGGTTTGCGGCAATTTTTAATTGCAAGTGGGGCTGAAATGCACTGTGTGAGCTCCCTCTCTCTCCCTTAGGTTTGCTTGGAACAAACATAAACATTTGCATGGCTGGAACAGAAATGGCATCTTCAGATCTGCGGCAGCAGCAATTATATGCATCGGACACAGCATCTTCTGCCCGCACAGTGTCACATGCTGCAGACCTAGAGGCCCAGGCCCACTCTTTTAAGCCTGGACAACCAAATGTGGGAACAGTGATGTAGCCAATGAACTCATAGCTGTTGTACTCTATGGCTTCCCAAAGGAACAATCAGTGGCGAATTTCAGGCACTTCTTTGTTAATTCCAGAGGAGCTCTTTTTACAGATCAAGCTGGCGCTCGCTGGAGAATTATCATCCGTTCCGTTCCTTACTTTAATGTCATGATACTGCTTAAAAACTACTCATGCACTCGCAGATCTATAAATTACTTCACACAGGCAGGGTTTTCTTCCCACCCCTCTCCATAACCCTCTGATATATTAATGCCATTAATGATAGTTCTAAAGGCTAATTCTACGGAGAGTCCGGGAATGAAGAAGCTACGACACTGGTGCATTGAATTCTATGAGGTTAATTTTACAGGCTCAATACACCTTCCCCTTCTCGCTTGCCATGTCTTTGGTTGCGTTCAGACTGGCAGTTTGGCCCGATATGGGCACATTTCGCAAACGGATTAAATGGACCTGGTGACACAGCCACATCTGTCAGGCATTCCCTGGGCATACTCACCACGTCAGAGGACGACTTGGAGCTGGGTTAAAAAGCCACCACCTCCAAAGTGGTGTTTTTGTTTCCCCGCGCATTCATCACACATGGCTGGATGTCTGAACACGGAAGAGTGTGTGCAGAACAGATTTGGCAGTCTGAGCCTGCAGATCCATTCTGCCGCTAGGGAGGGCTTTTTTTTTTTTTTTTTTAAATGCCTATATGCACATGCATGTGCACGTGCACAAGCGCATATGCGGCGCATGTGCACTTATGCACGTGCATGAATTTTGAACTTTTTTCTGCAGTGCTCATGGCTGAGGTGCTGCAATAATGTGGATGCTTGACCACAGGATGTCTGCGTGCGTGACCCACAGCATAGTATGCTGTGTGGCTGATATGCCCTGCAACACTTTAAAGCAGTTCAATTAGAGGTGGCACTGTATCGTGCCAAACTGCCACTCTGAACACAACTTTTCTCTGGTTTAATGAATATGTATATTTGCGACAATCCACAAACATTCCCAGCTGAACAAATCACTTTCTATTGCTGTTGGATAGTCAAAACACAACAACGACCCACACACTTGCTCAGAGGTGCTATCAAAGGACATATCTACAATGAAACACCATTTACATTGGGACTTCGAGGGACAGAAGTGGATAGAGATTAACAGGGTGGGTGCAAGAGAAACATGCCACAAAATAGAAAATAAGGTCAGAACTGGCATTGCCCCAAGCCCTTTTCTTTCTTTTCTCTTCTTTTTTTTGAGGGGGGGAATAATTTCAGGGGGAAACGGTTCTATCGAAAATTTCTTCTTCCACTGCCTTGCACAGATAAGACTCGTGGCTGCATCCATTTGATTTCTCATCTTATTTTCTATTCCTAGGGTGTGCTTTCGTTTATTAATAGAAGTGCATAGAAGCCATGGGGTCCATCCACAACACCAAATAAATAAATAAATAAATAAATAAAGTTCAACGAAAAACAACCACAAAGAAGAAATGTTAATGCTTCACAAGATCAAAATCGGGACAAAGCTTGATGAGCCAATTAAAAGCAAGCTTTTGGTGAATTATACAGTACCGTAAGAGGGCACTAAGTCTCGGGTATGAATGTCGCCACATATCAACACCTGGCTTCCTAAATGAAGAGTAAAATTACAAAGCTTTCACTTCGATATTGCATTACCTCCCTTCACCTACTGGCTGTAGAACCTGCGTGGCCTACTTACTATGATCTATATAAAACGTTCTTCCGTCCAAATGTATCCTTTCCTCCCAACCGGGCTGTAATTAAAAGAACAACAACAGTAAAACAAACATCAGCAGCTGGAAATATTTATTTGCAAAGCGGGGAAAGTAACTTCTCTCCCTCCCTGCCCGTATTACCCTTGTCTGAAAATGGAACAGTGCCATCCTAAGCAGAGTGATGTTCTAGGTCAGGGATCCCCAATGCGGTGCCCGCGGGTGCCGTGGGTGCCACCTCTGGTGCCTGCCAAGTGTTTTTAGGAAGTGAGTGGGTCCATGCGGGGCTTTTGCCCAGCAAGACTTCTGATTGACTACTGGAGGTTTGATTAGCTATGCAGATTTTTTTCAAATGGTGCTTTGGCACCAGCTGCCATCACAGCACAAGGATCAACACTGTGTAACCGAAGGCCGAGCGCCAAAGAATAGATGCTTTCGAATTATGGTGCTGGAGAAGACTCTTGAGAGTCCCTTGGACTGCGAGGAGATCAGTCAATCCTAAAAGAAATCAAACCCTGACTGTTCCCTGGAAGGCCAGATACTGACGCTGAAGCTCAACTACTTTGGCCACCCAATGAGAAGGGAGCACTCACTGGAGAAGACCCTGATGCTGGGAAAGACTGAAGGTCAAAGAAGAAGGGGATGGCAAAGGATGAGATGGCTAGACAGTGTTATCGATGCAACGGACATGAAGTTGACCAAACTCCAGATGAAGGACAGGAAGAGTCGAACTCAACTATGTGACTGAACCACCACCACCACCTCCTGTGGCAGTCATTTTGTGGCCACCACACCATGTCAGAATTCCAAATGTTCCCACGGGCTCAAAACAGTTGGCGACCCCTGCTCCAAGTCCACTGAAGCCTGTGGGCTTAGAAGGCTATACCTCTGCTTAGGATGGCACTTTAAGAGGTGCAGTTTTAATACTCTGATCTAGGCTAGCAAATGATGTGGTGTGTTCACGGGGCTTCTGCTATTCCAAAGAGGGACTCTCAGAGAAGAAAAAGCCAACCGACCTGTTTCCCTTTGCTGAATGAACTGTGAGACAACTGCAAGTAGGGAAGTTTCCATGTGTATGTTGGATTTCAGTGCCAACCAAAAAAAAAATAACCTGCTGGACTGGGAAATTATTCTGGAACCGATTACAAGAAATGTGCCCGCAACGTTCAGAAAGAATACAGAAGGCACTCACAGAGAACTGTACTCTGTGTCCAAAAAGAAGGAACAATGTAATTTGTTCAGCAGTCTACAAATTGCTTTCCGTGTGTCAATTCCCATTCACAGGAGCTCTCACAGGAGACACTTCCTCTCATATAAAAACATGAGGGTGGATAGAATTTATATCCAGATCTACTGAATGGATGCTGAGCTGCAGTTGAAGTCCTGGTTTGCCTCTTAACCATTGAACATGAAGCATGGCTAGTTAAGAGGTGAGGAGTGGAGAACCAGGGGAAACAGGAGTGTTCCTGGACAGGCCCCGACTGACTGACCCTGGGCTCTGTGTCCGTATCAACAATATTGGAATAGTCAAAGGGAGAATAAGACTACTGAGGTGTGTCCAAGGACTCCCTTCTACCAAGTGGGATTCAGTTAGGCCTAGTCTACACATGCAGCACAGTGAGGTGGCTAGAAATGCCGGGTCGCCCACTTTGGCAGGTAACCTCCCACTTTCAGCCCCCTGTCCTTCCCCCTCCCCCGGTAGAATGGTGGTACAGAAATGGCCAGGCAGCAATGTGTTGACGTTACTTCTGGTTATACAGCCAGAAGTGACATTGCGGTTTTAAGAGATGCCATTTGCAGAAGCTGCACCATCGCAGTCTTCTGGGGACTGCAGGGCCTCAGCCGACAATCACAGAGCTGGCAGATCGGGTTGCCCAGTCACGCCTGGCAACCAGGGAAAGGCTTGAGGTGTAAGGACATGGGAGGTGACATTCGCTGTGCTGCTATGCTGGAAATCTGGAAGTGTCATAGAGAAGCTCTAGGAATTGCCAGAAAGTGTACGGTAAAACCACAGAGCTTCCGGTGATTCCTAGAGCTACCCAACGTTACTTCCGGGTTTTCCTAGGAAGTGGCATAGCAATGCAGGCAATGTTGCCTTTAAAATAAAAAAAGTGGTGGGTGGGTACCTAGGGCTGTCAGTGGAAAGCCTGGAGGCTCTAGTGTGCCACTTCCAACTGCAAGTTTGGGGAAACACATTTTAAAAGTTTCTCTTCAATATGAATTATCTGTCAGTATGATCAAAAAAAGGCTAGAGTTTTGGCTTTGAGAAAGAAAAGTGAGGCCCACAAGCACCCATGTGCCTTTTTAAAAGAAACGCAAGGACTTAACTAACAGCTGCTCTGGGGGCTGGTGAGCTGCATGGATTCTATGGGGTGGAGGCAAAGGGGCCCACAACAAGAACCCACAACAATAGGTAATACTAGGGAGAGAAATACAGCATATGATTTGTAAGCAGAAAGTTACAGTTGCAAGCTCTGGCAATCTACTAGGAGGATCCTCTCCCCAATTACCTATGCTGCGAAAGGCCTTGTCTTGAGAGGCTGGAGAGCAGATGCTTCTCAGTTAATGGTTCCCAGGGAGTCAGTTGAGCCTATGATCTGACTCAAAGTTAGGAGTTCCTGTATGTGTGTGTGTATGTTGGTGTTATTTGCCATCAAGTCATTTCTGACTTATGATAGCCCTGTGAATTAATGACCTCCAAAATGCCCTATTGTTCAGCAACCTTGCTCAGGTCATAAGAACATGTTGAGATCAGGCCAATGACCCATCCAGTCCAACGCTCTGTCACACAGTGGCCAAAAATACCAGGTGCCATCAGGAGGTCCAGCATTGGGGCCAGGACACTAGGAGCCCTCCCACTGTTGCCCCCCCAGCACCAAACTGAAAGCCATGGATTCCTTGAGCCACTCCATCCCACACTGGGTCTTCAGATTTTCTTAACATAACTCTCCTTTCCAGTGAGCCTTGTCTTCTCGTGATGTGACCATTATCTTATGGGTTCGTGTAGAGCCCCTAACCTAAACTGCAGTTGCATACCAATGGCTGACTGCACTGAAACATTCCTCTGTTTTTCTGTAAGGTAAGCATAATGTGTGACAGCAGCCTCAGAACTTAGTGTCTGCAGCAACAGAGCTCTTGTTGTTTATCCTGATGAGAATGCAAAGCAACAGGGCCTCTGGGCTCTGTAAGTACAACCTTCCTCGTCTGCCTGCCTCTCAGAGGGAATTTACTTTCTGCACCGAAATGCAGAGCTGTTGTTTACATATGCAAATTAGCCCGCAAAGCAGGAAATCCACTTGTACTGCAAAAGGGAGCTCGGCTATTAAGCTGGATTTGTGAAGGCCTATAAAACAAGCACAAAACAACATCCACACGAACACGCACAATCTGCAGGCTGATAATACATTACAAAATTAGCTACGTTCCCTGTTGACGTGTGGCTGTCCCTGCTCTGCTCTGATTAAACCCTGTTGCTTGGTTCTGTTTTGATAGCAACTATCTGAGAGTGTCCAAAATCCAGAGCCAGAACGTAAGTGTTTCCTGTGGTTTAACCTTCAGCTCTGTTGTATCTTGTGGACCACAGTTAATAGGGCGAGGGTGGGGGGAGAGGCTTCATGGCCGAGCTGTGGAGTAGGGGACCACTTCAGAAGGGTGGCTAGAGGCTCAAGGAAATTATTACCCCCGTTCACCATGAGACCTTCTATCTCTACGAAGCAAACATCTTTCGATCAACTCCCACGCATGAAGCAAGCATACAGTTTGCACATGTACAAACACAGAAACGTGAATTCTTACAGGAAGAGGGCCCAGGTCGTTGGGATTTAAAGCTGCTTTCGATCTCAGGTGGACGGGGAACTTTAGTCGTGGATCTTCCTGTAATGAAAAACACACTGCCGTAAGGACAGGACTCCCAAAGTGGCACGAGCCCACGCCGTATTTACATCAACGCCAAGGGGCTGTCACCACCAACGCCACGTCGCTACCCCCATTCTCCACTTCCAGGAAGCAGTTGAACTTTGTGGCAAAAAGTCTGCAGCTTAATCATAAAAAAGGTGCAAAGCTGTTTTTAGAGGGATTTTTTTCCCCCAGAAGGGGGGAATTGTGCTGATCTCTCAGCAGATACCATTGTTACAGTGCAATCCTACACACCCACTGACTTCAATGTACTTGCAAGGGTGCATAGGACTGCTTAGGACCGCACTGTTAGTAGGGTGGTTTACATTCAGGCGATCACCCTAAGGCCCCGGTTAGTGCTTGGATGGGAGACCACCAAGAAAGTCCAGGGCTGCTACGCAGAGGGAGGCAATGGCAAAACCACCCCTGAACGTCTTTTGCCTGGAAAACCCCACCAGGGGTCGCCATAAGTGAGCTGCAACTTGTTGGCACTTTCCACCACCACCAATCACCCTACCCATGGAGGTGTGTGATGTCTGAACTGAGCCAGAGACAGCGCAGTGAGGAGCAGGGGCGTAGCTGCAGTGGGGCAACACAGGGCCATGCCCCCTCACTCAACACCCACGCCCCACAAGTCCCGACAGTCAGCGAGGTGGGGGGAGGTCTTCTTCTCTCTCCCCCTCCCACTCCCCGGATTTCCCAACACCCCACCACCCTGCTGAGGAGGTATTCAAGCTCTAGTCTGGATAGCCTCGGACAACAACGGTTCCATGGCCACAGTGCAGCTGCATCAATCCCAACATCTCGCTGCTGAAGATAAGGCACACAGACCGGTGCTGATGTAATCAAATTCCTGGGGGCTGAAAAGCCTTGAATGATGGTATGTGGGCGAGCCAAGCCCGGTTCCATTCCTAGCATGCATCTCTTTCCATCTCTGTGCCTCACCGCAGCTGTGTGCAACAGCATTAAATCGGATTTTATATAAAGTTCCTGCAAGGCATGACAAATGTACACTCCTCTCCGCCTCACAAATATCTGGGGAAATAAACGAGGCCAGGAAAGCCAAATAACTCAAGAATATTCGGAAGAACGAGAATGAACAGCTTCCTCGGCCGTGATCTCTGAAGAGATTACATTAAAGAACAACTTGGGAGAAGCAACCTTTAAGTGTAACCTGTCAACAAATGGTGAAGTTATTGGCCTGGTTTGACCTGTATCCTTTCCAGCAATTTCAAAGCAAAGCTTACAGCCACACCACCTGAGATTTCCAATACCTGTCTAAGGTGTATCAGGCCAGTGTTGACCTTCCCTCATCAACAGTGAACACTTTTGCTGGTTAGATTTTTACTTGTATCATTAACAGCCAAAGCTGATTCAGAGCTGGGTATGCTGAAACACACTGATTTCGCCTGGCAGAGATGTGCCGAGTTACACACACGTTTGGACTGCCTACGTCACTCTGTATCAGCTTCAAGCACTTAGCTCCTATTTTTACAAGGTCTCTTTCCTTGGTTACCTCTTTTTTGCTCCACGTTTTCTGATTTTTCAGCTATGGTTGCCAGCTATCAGACATCCCAACTGAGCCTTCTATCCTGGTATTGTTTTATCTGCCTGGGCCCAGGTCTTCTGATCTGGGAGGAACAGCAGCACCATCACAGAGGAGGTGAAGGTTACTCCTGGGACTCAAGTGTCAGCCTTGGGGTGCTGCTGGTTTCCCTGCTGCACCTGGGACTTTGGACCTCAGAGGAAGCCGAGATCACGTTCCACCACGTCCACCGAGTGAAAACGTCGATGCACGTTCAGACATGGCAAAATTCTAGCAGAATGCTGGGGCCCACATCCTCATGGAGGTGGGTCAACAAATGGATGTTACAAAAGCATCTGCCCTGCCTCCCCTGCAAAATTGAAAATGCTGCGTTTGATCTAGAGCACTAAGCCAGTGCTCTAGAGCGAGCCAGTTTGGTGTAGTAATTAAGAGCGTGGACTCTAATCTGTGAAGACCGGGTTTGATTCCCCACTCCTCCACATGCAGCTGCAGGTGTGAAACTGGGTCAGTCACAAGTTTTCTCAGAGCTGTTCTCTCAAGAGCAGTCCTTGAAAGAGCTCTCTCAGCTCCACTTACCTCACAAGGTATCTGTTGTGGGGAGGGGAAGGGAAAGGAGATTCTAAGCTGCTCTGAGATTCCGAGTGAAGGGTGGGGTATAAATCCAATCTCCTCCTCCGCTTAGGGCCAAACTACATGTTTCCGGTAGGAGTCAGAGCTCCCTCAACCTAACTGTGTCCTTTTTGCAGACTGATAGGATGTCAGGGAACAAACATTCCCAAGAGTGCTATGATCCAGTTTGGCTCAGGACCATGATATGGGGAGAGCAGAGGCTTCAGCCTTCCCTCCTGAACCATTTTCCCAAGCTGAAATGTCCACGGGGAGGAGTATTTACACTGCTGTGGGGCTCCACATGCATTGATTGGAACTGTGATCTAGTTCATGCCACAGGTAACCTGAGACTACATACTTTAAGGATCTGCCTTCCCACCTCATGTCACAATTCTATAACTTCCTTTCTTTTGATATCTGGCAAAAGTTCAAGCTGGATTACTTCATTTTGGCAAAGGCATCTGCATACATGCCTCCCTACATCACCGTGGCACATTAACGTTCAAGTGGTGGACCCTGATTTGACAGTGGAGAGGAGAAGCTCAGGCCAGGCTTTGGGGGCAAAGTGACCAAGAAGGAAATGCTGCTCTATACACAGACAGCAATGAGAGAGGAGAAGAAAAGAATGAGAGCTCTTGTGGAAGAGGCAGAATCGTAAAACGGTTCCCTCTGGCGAGCTAATGAACACAGAATGTGCTGGAGGATCCTTGGGGCAGGAAACAATCTTTGGTTTTTGCTGATGTGGTTCAAAAATACTATGTACAGCGAGGGCATCGACATAAAATTACACTAAGCAAAGAAACTAGTTACTTTCAGTTCAAATTAAAAACGAAACAGAAACCAAGGCTGTGATTGCACGGGCAGTTTGGCCCGACACAGCCACTTCTCCCCTCTGGATCAAACGGGCGCAGTCAGACAGCCACATCTGTCAGGCATTCCCCAGCCACACTTATCCCATCATAGGGTGACGGAGCCGAGTTAAAAAGGCACCACATCGCAAGTGGTGTTTTTGGTTCCCTGCGCAGTCATTGCACATGGGCGGATGTCTGACCCCGGGGGAGCTCGTACAGAACGGATTTGGCAGTCTGAACCTGCAGATCTGTTCTGCCATTAGGGAGGGTTTTTTGGTTTTTGTTTTTAAAAATTGCCTACATGCGCATATGCACATATGCGCATGCATGAATTTTGAGATTCTTTTGGCAATGCACTGTGCCTGAGGTGCTGCAATAATGTGGATGCTTTACCACAAGATGTCTCCATGGGTAACCCGCAGCAGGGTGTGCTGTGTGGCTGATATGCCCCGCAACATTTTCAACCAGTTCAATTAGAGGCGGCACTATATTGCGCCAAGCCACCAGTGTGGCCACGGCCCAAATGTGATGGTATGACTAGAGTTCAAACATGACCCAGCTTGCCAATAAGAGACAGGGAACAACTGCTGTAATCTGATGCTAATATTTTAAACCTCTAAGAAAATGGGGTAAAAGAACCATTAAAGACTGAAGAAGTGAGCATTAGATTATATAACAGAACAGCCATGTTGATCTGAAGTAGAGCCCAGTCACACCTTAGAGACCAACAAGATTTTAGGGGTGTGAGCATCTGACAGTCATAACCCCAAAATCTTGTTGGTCTCTAAGGTGTGACTGGACTTGAATCTAGCCATATGACAGAACTAAATTATACTTGAGTGAGTTACCTAACAATTGTACGCAAGTAGTCTCTGGGTCACCCCTTTAGTGAAGAACAATTTAGGTTCAAATTACTTTTTCCTCTGTGATCGTTCATGGGGATTTTTTTTTTTTTGCCTTTTCTGAGTACAACCACTGGGGTGGCTTTTCCAAGATGGAGAATGTTAGAGAGGGGCTCTTTATCACTTTACTCCTCTGCCATTTTCCTGGGCAGGAGGGGGAGGAACCCCTCACTGCTTATATGCTTGCTGGAGAAAAAAACAGGATAGCTACAAATTTTCTCCAGCAATGGTACGAAGGAATTGAGTATGTTTGTGTGGCTTTTCCAACAGGAAAAGGGCAGAGGAGGATAGAGTTAAAAGCCTCTGCACCATCCACCCCCCACACTTGAAACACCCCCCCCCCGCAGCTGCACTCTGAAAAAGAATCTTTGAAAACTATCACAGAACTCAAGCCCCGGTTGTGAAGAAACATGCCTCAGTACAGAAAAACTGAAATCTGTGGTCTTTGAACACTTCCCCCCTTCCCTACTTTCCGGTATACAATTCTACAAAGCAAGAGGAGGTGAATTCAGCTTACCCATGTGGTCGTCTTTGTGTTATGATCAATGAAGAAAGGTCTGCCATTAGGGGCTATTCGCATCTCCCAGCCAGGAGGTAAGAAGCTTTGCGTCAGTTTGTGCTGAGGTTTTGGAGAATTGTATGGTGAAGGCTGTGGCGATTGTGGGTTGGAAAGGGTGTCCTTCACAGCTCTTCGCACAGGAGAGTCCTTGGCACCCTGTGGAAAGGAGCGGGTGTGTTAAAAATCACAAATGTCACTTTCTCTCATGATGCGAGTGATAATGGCGTGTAGCCTGATCTACGCAGATCTTCGAAGCGGGGGATATAGGATGGAACAACAAATATTATCTCTTATCATTAGTTTGCTTTGAAATTAGCTGTTGGTTCTTGGTTAATGCTCACATCACATGTATACAGATGTGTATACATGTGCGCCCAGTGTGTGCCCATGGTGGTCTCTAGACTCAATACAGTTGGGTAGCCTGCTCCCCAAACACAGCAGACTTGCCTTCAAGGGGACACGTCGGCCACACATCACCTTCTGGACAGCCCAGGAAGTGGTACTCTCAATAGAACCCATCGTGGCCCAGCTACCTTTCCCCTGGATGAAATCCCATCTTCCCGAAAACTATCACGTAGAGATTTCAAAGCAATTGGAGCATCAGGTTGTCTTTCCTTAAGTACTACAAAGCTTCAGTATGTGGATGCAGTTTTAACTCAGAAACCAACAGATGAAACACCAAAGGGGGGGATGTAGCTTCAAGGTTAGGTAGAGGAGTCCACGGCAGGAATCCTCCCTGGAACCCAGAATCCTCTCCATCATCCTCTTCATCATCCCCCAGAATCCACACAATGAACCATTCACAGACGGTAAAAACACTTAGTAGAGTTATCAGGAGGACAGGTATGCTAGAGAAGCAAGAGTGGGGGGGAGAAGAGTATGAGATGTCAGCAGGGATTGGAAAAGGAAGCAGAGGACAAGGAGACCTATCGGCAATGATAAGAAAGGGCATATGGGAGTGTACACATCATAAGCATGGAACATAGCATTTAAAGGCCTTCTCAGTTCATTTGTAAGTCGTGTCGCCATGGACGCGGTGCGGCTTGCAAAAACCATTTAAAGGTATTCCTTTAAACGATTTTTGCAAGTGGCTTGGAGAACGCATTGAATGCCTTCGCCAAGCCCCGCTACCGATGCCAGCATGTCTGCCAACACAAATGACACAAAATCCACTGTCTGGTTTTTGAGAGGTTCATGGGTACTCGTGAGGGCGGGATGGCAGGAACTGAGGTTCGCAAACCACAAACTGGGCCTGGTTCGTGATGAACGTAGGTTCGTGATTCGGTTCCTGCCCATCCCTGTTCTTAACCACTACATCATACTGGCTCATTGGGATATTGCTGCGATGATAAAACGGAAGAGGGAGAACAATGTTGTAAGCTGCCTTGAGTATACAATGGGGAGAAAAGCACAATATAATTTTAAAAAGGAACAAAATATGGACGTGATTGTGTCCACTTTGGGGTGGTTGGAAAGATTTTTTCCAACCTATTGCTATTTGTGTGTGTGTTAAGAGCCATCAATGTGCTTCCAACTTACAGCGACCACATGAATTAATGTCCTCCAAAACATCTTATCTTTAACAGCCTTGCTCAGGTCTTGAAAACGGAGGCCCACGGTTTCCTTGATTGAGTCCATCCATCCCATGCTGGGTCGTCCTCTTTTCCTGCTGCCTTCAGCTTTCCCTGGCATTATTGTCTTTTCCAGTAACTCTTTGTCTTCTCATAATGTGACTGAAGTACAATGTCAAATATATTAGCAAATTCCTCTAATATTCCAAGTACTGGAATTAATTATTGCAATGTAGGTAATAACTAATTCAAGTAATTGAAATGTTAAAACAGAGGAGTTGGCTGGTAGAGTTGACATTGGTATATTTGACTTTCACACTACTGGCTGGCATATTTTTTTCCCCATTTCAATTGACTGCACTGATTTGAAACATGATGTTCAGTCTGAAATTATTATTTAGTTTCAATATCTGGAGCCCTGCCTCTCTGTTTTCACACTCGCTTCACCGACTGCTACTTCCAGTTTCCATTTCTGCTTCATCCGTGGTGATTATTAATTTTCCCCAGGTTCAAGCATTTAATCAGTAAAAATTAATAAATATTCTCCCTCTCTCCTCCCGAGCCATCACAGATTTGATTTAGTAAAAATCTAAGGGCTGCAATCCCAAAATACAATTTCTAGAGAGTAGGTGCAATGCGACTCAGTGGGAATTATTTCTGTGTGTAAACAGGCTTACGATCACAACTAGAAGAACACTTTCTCCAGCTGCTAAACAGCACAAATGTTCGGTGACGTTCACCAGGGGGATAAGGAAGTAAGCTTGTTTTTTCTCATATGCATCTAGGGTTTTAGAGCTTCATGATATATATGATGATACGGACAATACACACGAGTTCTCTGAAACGAATGCACAACATGTGAAAGAAAGCAGGAAGGAAGCACAGCAGAATAGCCGAAGGGGGACTTCCAAGAAAGGACTGAGCTAGATAGCAGCAAGGCTCCCTACGGGGAATCAAACGAACCCAAAGAACGTTCTCGTATGCATTTTTACTGGAGGAGCTCATTGCATACTCTTTTCAGTGGGGAAATTTCTCCCCGCACAGCAAAGATTTTCAACAAGGCAGAAACTGAAGCAGTTCATAGTGGAGGTACCCAGCTTGCCATTTATATTCAAGTTCCCTAAGTTTATACACAGCTAGGCTTGAAATATTCAGCTTCCTTCGTTCGTGTCTTTTACACAAACACACACGTGTACACGTAAAACGTTTGCAGTGAATATTATAGATCCCACAGTCCTGATTTTAGCTTCACATTCCAAAGTGAACGAAATTCTATTGAAAATAAAAACCCATCAGATTTGAAATGTGCTGTTCACCACGGCTCTCCGCAGCGCATGTGCTGCCCCAACAGAAACACAAGTCCAACGTTACAAATATTTCTAAAGCAATGCTATTACGAGATCTGAAATAATGATGGCCACACACGTCTACCACAAAGCACGCGGACAGTGAAAGATAAGAAATAGGAAAGAGGATAGGGTAACACTCTTACAAGCTCTGAAGCGTAACAGTTGGACAGAACAACAAAAGCATTGTCATGGGTCAAAATAAAGATAGCTGAGCATAATTATCGAGAGGGGCATGATTTTTACAAAGCGAGAAGGAGTGATTGCAAACAGGGCTGGTTCCCAAGTATTTTATCAGCCCTCCTGGGCCCAGCTGGTGGTGGAAGGTACCCAAGAAGGGATGCTAGTTACCAACCACGTGGCTGACAGCTAGGAGCAAGGCAATCGCCTGCGGAGCATCAGCACACTCCTCCTTGTGGTGCACTCGTTTGCAAGCCTCGGACAGAGAACCGGACCCTGCTTGCAAAAGGACAATACGCCAGCCAGGAAAATAGAAAGGTGCAGAGGACCAGAAAGAAGAAAGGAATGGAAATCCAGGAAGAAGGCAAGCCTTGCTTGTCGGGAGGGTAACATTTCTCACCTCAAGTGGTGCAGATAAGGTTACTGTGGGAGTACTGAGGCTACGAGGGCGTCTTATCTGAGGCTCACTTAGGTGGTTGCTACTGTTTGATGTCGACCCCGCTGCACCGTCTTCAGCAAGCTATTTGAGGCAAACACAAATTAGCTATGTGCTTTTCTGTGGCTGTGCTCTGTCACGGTAAAATATCTCCAAGTGGTACAGTTCAGTGAATTACAAAAGAAGTTAATGTTTTCAATACCACATTCCTCCCTAGAAACAACATTCACTGTCACATAGCAAAGGCCCTGCTTTTTAACTACATTCGCAATACATCCAAAAACGTTAGTTTTAGCATCAAGATCGGTGGTGAAGCATTCAGGAGGATGGCTGATCCTTTGCTACTTTTACTAGGATTTGCAAAGGGAGACTCAGGGACAGTTTATACATAATCAAGGAGGAAAAGAAAACACACACACACATGACTCACTCTTCTTCTGCAATGGGTCTACTGAGTATCAGTAGCTTGTTAGAAACCAGGAGCTTTGGGTGCGGGCATACTGTTATGTAGCCAGGAAGCATTTAAGGTGCTTCCTGGCTACCTAAGAATGCACCCACATCCAACTTTTGCAGGAGTCAATTTAATATTGGCTGTACTTCAGTTCCTGGTAGAGCCCAACAGTTCTTTGTTGCACTAGTGGAGAAGAAGAAGGCCCTCCCCACTCCCAGTGGAAGAGATCAGGAGCTGCTACAAGTGAGTAGGTGGAAGGGATTACTCATGATCATTGTTACAACTTATATATGCTATAGCCTCCCAGAGATTTTGCAGCACATAAACACTGAGTCACAGGCTCTTGGGTCAACCCAATCCTCTTTTGTATGAACAGTGTCAACCCTCTTGAGAACCCCTCCCCCATGACAGAACCCCTAACAGCTAATTGCCTAAAAATCATTGTAGGTTACATGAAGCTGCCTTCCTCTTAAGTCAATCCACTGATCATTCAGTACTATCTACTCTTATCAACTGCTCTAGGGCAGAGGTGTCAAACTCTTTTGTTATAAGAGCTGGATCTGACATAAATGTCATTTTGTTGGGTTGGGCCATGTGTGCCATAAAATGTAATGCCAGGCACCGGAGATAGAAACTGTATAAAGGACAGCAGCTGGTAAGCACCGAGTTGGTGTATCCTCACTGCAAGGCCCCATGGCAGACTGGAGAGGCAGCGGCGCAGTGCTGGGCAGATGCTCCCATGATGCTTGACTGCTGCAGACAAGGTTGTTCTACTAGGCTGAAGCCACAAAGGAGTGGCTCCGCCCACTCCCCCCAGCACTCCCTCCCTGGTATCAGTTGCTTGCGGGCCACATAAGAGCCTTGGACAGGCTGCTCCCGGCCCCCAGGCCTTATGTTTGATACCCCTGCTCTAGGGGTCTCAGGGAGAGAAAAGTCTTCCCCAGTCCCAGTGACCTGAGATTTTTTCCACTGGGAATGCCAGGCATTTAACCAGGTGTCTCCTGTATGCAAAGCACACATTCTATCACTGAGCCAATGTTCCTTACCTTGATTAATCCAGGTTGCTTCCAGATTCCTCTATAGGGAGCTGCCGCTCCATACTCCTTATTATCATGCTTCTGCTTTCTTACCTGGGGTCTAGTCAGCTCACGCACCCCATTTCAACTCATTTCCTGCCTGTTGACTTGTGGCTTAGTTGTTCATTGGCACTTATGCTAAGCACACATGAAGCTGCCTTATACTGAACCAGGCCCTTGGCCCATCAAGGTTACTACTGACTTCTCACACTGGCAGGGGCTCTCCAGGGTCTCAGGTCTTTTACACTACCTGCTGCCTGGTCCTTTTAACTGGAGATGCCAGGGATTGAACCCGGGACCTTCTGCATGCAAAGCAGATGCTCTTCTACTGAGCCCTCTGAACCCTACTTCAAAATGTGGTTTTAGATCCTGGTTTACGGGAGACACTGATTACGCTTCAGCAGGGTGCTGCTGAACTAGGGTGCCAGCAGGGCACATTGATTAGGAAAGGAGCACAGCGTGGGAAGTGCAAGCATTCCTGGGACTGGCTTTTTAACTGCAGTTAATGACAGTCAAAGATACACTTGAGAATCCTTGAAAAGTTCATGATTTCCGACCAACTGGAACTTCAGTTAGGGAAATGGAAACAGCCAATTGTGTCCTTCTTCATCTAGTTACCTCTCAGCATACCACCAAACTGCATTGACACACCTTAATAATTAAAAAAAACCCGAAGGGTGGATGTGTGTCACCACGTGGATTCGGGATGCAGAGGAAAACTGATTTGGGTGTATGCTAAGCAGCTAAAGCCAACCCTGCGTTAGTCAATGCACATCTTTTCAATGAAAACAAATAATTTCCCCAAAAGAACAGTTTCCCCCAAGAAGGATGTTGCTTCTGAAAGCCACCAGACAACTGTGCAATGGAAGACTCAAAAGGTTCTATCATTTTCTCTGAATAGCAAGCGCCATACCTGCATGATGGGCCGAGTCCAAGTTGTGGTTCGATTGTTATGATTGACGTAATAAGTACGTCCCTTTGCATCTTTCCTTTCTTCCCAGCCCGAAGGTAAGCCCGGTGTAGTGTGTACATAGGCCACTGATGGCTGTTTATGCAAGAAATTACCAGAGCGTTATTTTTGCGCCAGCTTGTCATGTTTACAAAACAAATACCTGCAGAAGTATGGGGGGAAATGCTGCGCCTGCTCATCGCCCTTCCCTACTGCAGGCTCAGATACATTCAGTTCGTTTCCATCGCCTCCTGATTTTAAAGCTCAGGTAAATCACAAAGCAACCAAATCAACAGGGACTACATACACTGTCCTATGATGAAAGGACCTTTATTAAGAACGTAAGAGAAGCCATGTTGGATCAGGTCCATGGTCCATCCAGTCCAACACTCTGTGTCACACAGTGGCCAAAACCCAGGTGCCATCAGGAGGTCCTCCAGTGGGGCCAGAACTCCAGAAGCCCTCCCACTGTTGCCCACCAAGCACCAAGAATACAGAGCATCACTGCCACAGAGCGTTCCATCTATACCTCGTAGCTAACAGTCACTGATGGACCTCTGCTCCATGTTTATCCAAACCCCGCTTGAAGCTGCCTGTGCTTGTAGCTGCCACCACTTCCTGTGGCAGTGAATTCCATGTGTTATTACTTTTTGGGTGAAAAAGTACTTTCTTTTACCTGTTCTAAGCACATTAATTTCATTGAGTGCCCACGAGTTCTTGTATTGTGAGAAAGGGAGAAAATACTTGTTTCTCTACCTTCTCTAGCCCATGCATAATTTTGTAAACCTTTGTCATTTCATTCCTCAGTCGTCATTTCTCCAAGGTAAAGAGCCCTAATCTCTTTAATCTTTCTTCACAGGGAAGATGCTACATTCCTTTAATCATTTTGGTTGCCCTTTTCTGCATCTTTTCCAATGCTATAGTACCTTTCAATAGCATTGGAAACCCTTGCAGAAGGCAGGATATAAATTAAATACATAAATAAGAACAGGAACAGCGCAAGAATATAGACAGTGTAATGCACAGCAGCTATGAGCATCGAACTCTGTTACTGTCGTCAACTAACTCTGCTTCTTTGTATAAAGGGGAATTTTTGTTTCTGCTCCCACACATGCAAATAATGACATGAACCCTGGCAGACAGCAAAAGCAGGAAATCTACAGAGACCTTGGTGGGTCACTATGCATGATTAATGTCCATCTTGCTGGTCCACTGGCTATGAAGATCTGAATCTGAGCATGTTCCTGAATAACCAAGGGAGAGACAGTGGAACACATGAAGCTGACTTATACTGAATCAGACCATGGGTCCACCAAAGTCACAATTGCCTACTCAGACTGGCAGCGGCTCCCCAGGGATCTCAGGCAGAGGTCCCCCAAATCACCTGCTTATGGTCCTTATTAACTGAATATGCTGGGGATTGAACCGGGGACCAAAACATGCTAAACAGATCCTCTACCACTGAGCCACAGCCTCTCCTCCTAGTCGTTTAACAACTAGGGTTTAAAGCTGTTTGAACACAAGGACATTTTGTGTCCTCTTATGAACAAGGCTTCTTGTTAGTTGTTGCAGATTTTCCGGGTTGTGTGGCTGTGGTCTCGGCTACACAACTCAGAAAATCTACAGCAACTAATGAACTCCGGCCGTGAAAGCCTTCGAGAACATATTAAGGCTTCTTGTGTTGGCCATTGGAAGATGCCAGGGCCAGAGATTGCAAATGTCTTAAAGGATTCTTCACATGTGATGGTTTCCCTACATGGGCAGAAAATTCTGTGTAGAACAAGGAGCTTATGAATCACGTGTGAGATAAATGTACAAACAGCTATTTTGCTGTTGGAATGCACAGTGGAAAAGCCACGGCATCGGGGGAAGAAAAATACATCCCAACTGTTGAGGGACAGATTCTGTTGAGCCCCATTGTGGTTACTGAGCTTTTCACTGGATGCTGCTAAGGTCTCTCCTTACAACCAGCAGACTCACAATGCAATTCTAAGGAGAGTCACGGTCTTCTGACCAGGGCCATAGAAGGGTGCAACTCTGCTTTCAGTTGCATTGTTAGAAACTGGATACACTGAATCAGGGCATCGGTCCATCAAAGTCAGTATTGTCTAATCAAACTGGGCAGTGGCTCTCTGGGGTCTCAGGCAGAGGTCTTTCACATCCCCTACTGCCAGATCCATTTTTATTGGGGATGCCAGGGATTGAACCAGGGACCTTCTGCAGGCAAAGCAGAGGCTCTTCTACTGAGCCACAGCCCATCCCCAGAACTGTCTGGACATTGTCTGGGGAGACCATCAAGTGTTTAGCATCATGCAAGGTGAACCTGGAAATAACTGGAATGCTCACAAGCCAAAATGATTAGAATAGCTGCTAAGAATTACAGGTACTATACCATGATATGAGAGTTTTGCCGCCAGTGCAAGAATGCCTGGATTAGATGTACCGTTTCATGATAGAGGGAAAACACGGAAGGTCCCACCATCGATAGGCTCTAGCCCATGTCAGTGCCCTCTAAGCTGAGTTAGTGTGAGCTAGCTCACAATTTTTTAGCCTCCGGCTCACACATTTTTGTCTTAGCTCAGGAAGGATGGCTCCAGAGCAAACGAATTCATGCATTAGCCAAATCACTCGCTCCCAACTTTAATGCCAGTAGCTCACAAAGTAGAATGTTTTGCTCACAAGACTCCAAAGCTTAGAGGGAGCATTGGTGCCTATGGCAATAAATGTGTTAGGGTTTGATCCAAAGATGGGTTTCCATCAACTGAGGGTACTTATATCAACTGAACAGAACTTATCTGCCTCCTCTCCTCCAACTGCAGGCCGCTGAGCTCCCTGAAATGATCCCCTATACTCCAATGCAGAGTATATTCGAAAAACTTCAATAACAGTGGGTTGGATCCAGCCAGCTTTTTAGCTCAGTCTAGTCCAGTTCTCCTTAAGACAGTCATTGTCCCATATGGCTTTTTTTCCATGCAGGCTTCATAATCCCCAGAACAACTTTTCTGGGGGGCCACAGTGGTCCTCCTCTTTTTACAAGCAGAAAGATCTGGCTGGATCCAACCCAAAATCTGAAAGAGATACATTTTTCTTCTGAGCAAATACCAAGTTGTTATATAAAGGAATGCAAGTTGTGAGAATGACATTGGCTTCATATTAAAGACAGAAGAGATGAAGAAGAAGTCAGAGAGGCCTGGGAAACAAAATGACATTTATAAATCAAGCCACGCAGCTTTGCATGAAATCAGTCTGAAATCCAAGGCACGCTATGTGCTTTGGTGGCGTCTTAACTTAACTGCAATAATAAAATTTTGTTCTGAAAACATTCTCACTGATCTAAGTTTAAAAAAAAGAAGCTCCACTAATATCAGATTTATGCAGGAGGTTAAAATATTAATGGGAAATACTATTTTAGCAGACTTCAAGGTAAAATTACAATGCGTGAGACATCAAAGTGTTTTGCTCCAATGTCACCGTCAGCTGTATGCTGTTTGAGGGACATCCCTCTGAATTAATGCTGCCTGCAAAACACAACCCTTGAAAAATAGCTCTTTGGGTTTCTTTGCCCATACATAGTTTTAGGTTAACTAGGAAAATGTTTTTGTTAACTGGGGAGCTTTTGCACCACAACCTTACAAAACCCAAGCCCCAGTCTGGCAGGTCGAAAGATAAACAGCAAAACTATAAATCATAAAGTTTTGGCTAGAAGATCAGCACTTGGGACTTTTTGAGGGAAAGGGACATGGCTCACTAAAGCTGGTAGAGCCAACACCTTGGATTAATTCTTAAAACAAAAGTTAGCCAGGAGGCAAAGGCTTCCCGCTTCGCCTCTCAGCCACCTGCTCCTGCAAATACCATCCTCAGCACAAGTGTAAAAATTACCAATGGGAGAACTTTATACTGGCTGATATTTTTGTGAAGAATCAACAGGACTAAACGGTCCAATCAGCCCTGGGCCTAACTCCATTGTGGATCCACTGTCAATGAGTTACATTGGGTCCATTGGATCCCCAGAGAAGAGAAATTGCCAACACAGCTTGAAATTAACAACACACCAAGTCGGCACACCTTGTTGTTAACGTTTTATTAGCTATGGTTAAGTGGACTGTCTGACTATAGATCATTTCACTATCTAAGGTTAGTTAAGGTCTACCAAGTCAGGATCTGAGACCATGGTCCGGAGTTCATTTATTAAGTGCAGATAAGTCTTCATGGTTTCCCATGATGTACGCAGGTGGACATGCTGGCTTATATCGTTACTTGTTCCACAGCAAGCCTCTTGCACATCCCCCCAGGTACAGTGACATCTGGGCAGATCAAAGACAATGCCACCAGCATTCACCATGGAGAAAAAGGTTTGAATGGCTGTCTGGTAGCCAAATACTGGCTTCCTCAATTTGCTGTAGCTCAAATATACCAGGATTTTACGTTGTGCCTGGAATGAGCCCTTGCGTTGGAAATTCTGGCTGTTAGATCTGTACAGCACAGAGAACGGTGGAGCCTCACTGCATAACAGCAGAGGCCAGAAATAATGAGAAGGCTGAGAAATAAAACAAAGCCAATGCTGGCTGTTCAAATAACCGGGTACTTTTGTTTCTGACAAGGGGCATTTTAAAATCTGCGGGACGCAAAGACTGAAAGCCAATAAGGTCCCATTTTCCACGGCTATGAAATGAGCTCGTTCTGTCATCACCCCTTTCTTCCCCTTTCCCCTCCAATTAGAAGTGAGTCTGTATGGATGGAAGGTTCTTCAGAAATCCAGTGAATGAACTGCAATGGACTACAGAACGAGAGGGCAGCAGTCCCCCCCCCCCCCGCTGAGTTCACAACGGCAACCTCATCACACTTTTGCAAATGAAAGGCTTCCTTAGTAACAGAACAGAACATCCTTCTACTTCTACTGACATTTTTCAGATTAAATACCGCTGACAGTGCTCAGAGAATTCTTTAAAGGCATGACTCCTAAAATGCGCAACTGTATTTTTCAGTGCTCATCTGAAAGAAGGGTGGGGGGGAGTGCCTAGGCAGCCACTGAAGATATTTGGAATCCATCGAGTTACAACCCACATCAATACGGTGCTGTGAAGCCCCATGGTGAGCAAGTCTCAGAAGATGTTAGAGAAAGAAAGTACTGCACGCTTCGGGTCGGAGAAGAAGAGACTGGATTTATACCCCGCCCTTCACTCAAGAGTCTCAGAGTCACTTACAAACTCCTTTCTCTTCCCCTCCCCACAACAGACACCCTGTGAGGTGGGCGGGGCTGAGAGAGCTCTGACAGAAACGGCTCTTTTTCAAGAACACCTCTGACAGAACTATGGCTTGCCCAAGGTCATCCAGCAGCTGCAAGTGGAGGAGTGCGGAATCAAACCCGGTTCTCCCAGATTAGAGTCCGCGCACTTAACCACTACACCAAACAGAGGCTAGCAGGTGCCAAGGATCAACAGATCGACACAATGTTTGACCCCTTTTTAAGATGCTGGGCTCTTGCTTGCCCCCCCTCCAATCCAGAGAGTACAGCTGCCACTACCAATTTCTGCTTAGTAGTAAGGCCCCTATTTGCCTATGTTGCTTCTACTGAGCCCTTTCCAACCACTTGCATGGCACGGATCATGATAATGGACACTGTTGAGTGCTTTCCCCTTGCAATAAGGGATTCCCAATAGGCTTTCTCACTTTGCCAGCCTTTTCCATGAACTGTCCTCCAACTGATGTTCCCAGATAACGCCCTCTCTCAGCTTGCCAACTTCAGGTTGGGAAATTTTCTGGGTATTGGGGGGGGGGAAGCCTGAGGAGGGGACCTTGGCAGGATGTAATGCCATAGAATCCACCATCCAAAGCAGCCATTTTCTCCAGTGAAACTGATCTCTGTACTCCAGACAGAAGTTGTAGTTCCAGGAGATCTCTGGCCCCCCAGCTGGAGGCTGCAAACCCTAGCTCTGACTTAATCCACATCCCACCCCAGCTTTGCAAATCCACAGGCTGGCTTCGAGTGACCTGAATCTACACACACTTATTCCAACAGATCAAAGCCAAAGCTCGTGGCCATTAACTTCACTTTGGAATGAATTATGGCTTGCAGGGAACACATTATGCCTGAATGCTTGTTCTTCTGGGACAGAGTCCACACATCAGTTTCAGCTGTTATTACGGATGGAATTCTAACTCAAGAAGAAGGTGGGAACTCCACATCCCTGGAACTTGTTGTAGTCTATTTAATAGACTGACAAAGGGAGCTTTGACTCTTGAGAGCCCATACCCTGAAAACCTTGCAGGTCTCTAAGGGGCTACTGGACTCGAAAGTAGCTGTCCTACCACAGGCCAACATGTGAGTGTGCATGTATAATCTTTTGATTCAAATAAAATAAAAAAGCCCTGAATTTCTAAGCATTTCTATTGTTTTTACTTAATCCTGACCTCAAAACAACAATAACTGGGTGGGCCATGGCGGTGGTGGCAGAAAGTGCCATCAAGTCCCATCGAACTACGGTGGCCCTGTTGGGTTTTTAAGGCAGATGTTCAGAGGTGGTTTGGCATTGCCATCCTCTGTGTAGCGACCCTGGGTTTCCTTGGTAGTCTCCCATTCAAATGCTAACCAGGACCAACCCTGCTTAGCTTCCAAGGTCTAACAAGATTGGGCTAGCTTGGGCCATCCAGGTAGGCCGTGCTGCCCTAAAGTCCACCTCTAGTTCTCAACTAGTTGTTGTGGTTTTTTGCATAACGGGTTATGGAGCTCCCAAGAACTGAATTAATTTAAATAAATCCTATATATTTTAGAAAATGTCTACAGAATTACAAGGGGGAGAGTGCTCCGACTGTTGTCAAAAGTAATATCATATAGGCACCCAAAACAGTTACCCTCAACGAGGTAACAAGGCCTTGCCACTTAAGTATAGGAGGTATGGTGGGGAGGAGAGAACAGGCGTTCCCCAAAACCATGATTTGTGGCTTAAATGCTGGAGGAAACACTTTTTTTTCCATAACAGAGACACAACAGCGATATATGACCTATCTACATCCCCACAAGCAAATAGTTTCGAGCACAGAACAATTTTTCAACCTAGATAAGATTCGCTTTCTGAAAAGAAGGCAAAAGAAGAGAAAAAGCATGAGATCGGAGTGACAGAGAAGGATATTTTTCGGCTCGATAAAAGCATTATTACCGTTGACTCTTCACCACCCGTGACCGTTGAAGAACGAGCTCTCCTAGATGGACCGCTTGGCTGTTGAACAATAATTAATGTTAGAGTTATGGGGTGATCAGGAATGAAAGTCATGGATTAGTTGTATGTCTTCGGCACAAGAGACAAAAAGCCATTTTTTTAATATGTTGGTAAAGCACTGAGTCAACTTCGCAACCAAGGAAAGAAGCTATCCGTCACTGATAACAAGGCCATGTCACCTCTTACAGTAATTCACTATGAGTTACACAACACTATGAGTCCATTATGATAGGACCAGAATACATCTTATTACCTTATTTCCCAGATAGGTAAATGCAATTTCAGGACAGAGTTATGCCTGTAATGTCACACCAGTGTAAACTGTGTGTACACCTGCACCCAAGGAACTTGCATACTGGGATGAACACATAAAGGCAATATCCAAGCCATTAATTAAAATCCGTTCCTTTCCTTTGAACAGACTATGTAGAACTGATATACAAAGAAGATGCTGAGATACACAGAGAGTCAGAGTGAAGTGGCTTCTTTTTGGTTGCTCACAGGTGCAAAAGTCTTGAAAAGAATATGGCTGAAAAGCAAGGTGCCAGTCTTCATAATTTTCCGTTAATTGTGCTGGAATTAATTAATGGTGCATATCAGGAAAAAGAGAGAGTGTGTGTGTTCAAGCATATGCAGGGAAAAAGAAGATAAGAGCATGGTTGGTGACAGAAGAAAAATGACAAGAGTTTGTTGCAGCAGGTTGGTCATATCCAGTAGTCCCAAGATAATGTTTCTCATTTGGTTTTGCTGAATTCTGACAGAGTTCAACGTAATCGACATTCAGAAAAAAGGTTTAGAACAGATTCTTTATCATGCAGTCCCTTATTTTACTAAGTTCTCGTGCAAGCCAACCCTTTCTGATGGCAGGAAAAGAATGTTACAATGCCATAATTAACCGTTTCTGGTTTATAAAAGGAAAGAGCTGATACTGGGGCCATATTCCAGAGAACTACTAGCTTGTTATGACCTGATCTGTCGTTAACACTTCACAGGTCTCTGAAATTTCAAAAGCAGTTGCCTCTTTGTGGGTGGGAGCACAGCAGCCATTGTAGCCAGTTACAGACTCCTGGTAAAGGTAAAGGTAAAGGTTCCCTTGCTGGAAAGCCAGTCGAATCTGACTCTAGGGTTGCGGTGCTCATCTCCGTTTCCAAGCCGAAGAGCCAGTGCTGTCCGAAGACATTTCCGTGGTCATGTGGCCGGCATGACTAAACACCAAGGTGCACGGAACGCTGTTACCTTCCCACCGAAGTGGTACCTATTTATCTACTTGCAATTTCTTGCTTTCGAACTGCTAGGTTGGCAGGAGCTGGAACTAGAGACGGGAGCTCACTCCGTCATGCGGCACTCCCGGGTCTTGAACTGCTGAACTACTGACCTTCCACAGCCTGCAGTTCAGCGTCTTAACCACTTGAGCCACCGCAGCTAGGTGCCTGCAAACTGCATCGTTCAGGTGCCCCCAACCTTTTTTCTTTAAAGCTGTGGGGACCTTTGGAATTTTGAGACAGAGTTGTGAAGGCCACTCTAAAACGGCCACTGTAGGAGGTGGAGCCAAACGCAATTCCGTTTTGCAGCCATGAGAAACCCTTTCACTTAAATGAGGTGAGCTGAGAGAAAGCTCCCCCTTAAAATGGTTCCTCCCAGTTTCCGAAAAGCTCGACAGCCACACGCTCCACAGAGGGGAGCCCTATCATAGTTCTCTGGGTTATGGCAGAATACAAGACCAGAACAGGTAACACCACAGAACAGTGAGAGTGCCAATATATTGTTAGTACGCAAAACACAAAAACAAAACAACACAAAGCACCCTCACCCGGGAATCAAAAACCTATCTGGGAAACTGGCATGTTTTCCTATTTTCCGGTGAAATCATTCTGATAATGGCTCCACTGAATGGTACAGACCACACTGCTAAATATGTGACTACCAGTCTTAACAGGTTGGGGTAAAAAAACAAAGAAGAAGAAAACTAATTCAGGAATTTCGGACTTTTTGTTTTGAGTTCTGCTTCTGTTCTTTGATGCATCCCTTATAATGCACAAGTGTCCCCATTCATCTCTTAAGTAGCTCCTAACCATACACGGGACAAATATATCCCCTGACCCCTTCTACAGGAGAAACCCCCAGCCTGAAATCTCAGGATGCCTGAAAACTGCTGAGTTCATCCGGCCACCATACACAACTGTCATCACCATTCTTTATGGGGTTTCACATGTCTCCAACCTGTCCCCAGAACCACCTCTCTCCAGGATCTGTCCTCTCTGCCTACTTTCGATTGTGCGACATTGCCTCTAGTCAGTGTATGACTGGAATTGTAACGGAAATAATTTCCACAGGGGAAGGCGACGCTGACTCCACAACAACGGAAGTCACAGTTGACACACAGAACAGAAGACTATTTTTTTAATAACGAGAGAAGAGAAATAAATAAATGCATTCTACTTACCAGCGATAAGAGGGACTGCTCAGCAACTGCATCGGTTACGCTGCAAGATCTTAACCTTGCCGAGGGATCTCTTTGCTGAGGGAAACAAGACAAAACGGCGAACGGTGAACTTTTTTGCTATTTCGTGGAATTTCCCCGCTGAAAACACGTCAAGTTTAACGTTGGATATTCTTCCTCCTGTCCATTCAACTCCTCCCACCCCACCCACCGCCAAAACACAAGGGCCAGGGGCTGTTGTTTTCAGGTTCTTCAGCAGAATGAATAATATTTCGCCCTCACATGTCAACATTTTCTCAAAGTGGTTAAACCAGCCTGAGGAAACCACGCACAAAGCTTTCCTTGATACTTCTCTGCCATCAACGCCCCTTTCTGACCAGCTTCAAGGAAACAGGGCTGTGTAAGGCCTGCTCTGAACATGTACGTGCATGAAAAATACTTTTGCAATAGGAACTATACATTAGGGCTCGGGAGAAATAATATGAAAAGGGGTATTTCTGGATGGAATTCCAGTGGGACAGAACAGAGGGAATGTGTGCCTGTAAAGTGCTCTCAAGTCGCAGCTGACTTACGGTGACCCCGCTGGGTTTTCAAGGCGTTCAGAGGTGGTTTGCCACTGCCTGCCTCTGCGCAAGGACGACAGCTGCCAACCAATGTTCCCTCTAAGCTGTGGGAGTCTTGTGAGCAAAAATTCAACTTTGTGAGCTACTGGCATTAAAGTGGCGAGCGAGCAATTTGGCCACTGCAGAAATCCGTTTGCTCTCGAGCCATCCCTTCCTGAACGGAGACAAGGATGTGTGAGCTGGAGGATAAAAAAACTGCGAGTTAGCTCACACTAACTCGGCTTAGAGGGAACACTGCTGCTAATCTCCGGGTGGCGACTGGTGATCTCCTGGGATTACGACGGATCTCCGGGTGACAGAGATCAGTTCACCTGGAGAAGGTGGACTCAACGGCATTATACTCCGTTGAAGTCCCTCCTCTCCCCAAACCCCGCCCTCCTCAGGCTCCTTCCCCCAAACAACTAGGTATTTCCCAGTCTGGAGCTGGCAGACCTAAAGAGACGCTGGACTTCCTTGGTGTTCTCCCATCCAAATACTAACCAGGGCCAACCCCGACTAGCTTAGTTTCCTAGATCTGACAAGATCAGACCCACCTGGGCCATCCAGGTCAGGGCAGAGGAAATACAGAAACAGTTTTAACGACTGGAACAACAAACATCGTCAAGGGTTTACTCCCAATAAATCACTCCCCTAGTCCAATGCTCCCTCTAAGCTGTACAGTCTTGTGAGCAAACATTCTACTTTGTGAGCTACCGGCATTAAAGTTGTGAGCGAGCGATTTGGCTACTGCAGAAATTCGTTTGCTCTGGAGCCCTCCTTCCTGAGCTAAGAGAAAAATGGGTGAGCTGGAGGCTAAAAATCCGTGAGCCAGCTCACACTAACTCAGCTTAGAGGGAACACCATCCCCATTCCCTGCAACTGCAATTTTGAGGATAATAATCACTTTCCTCAAAATGCTCCCTCCTTAAGAATTACTGAGATAATGTATGTAAAGCGCTTCTAATATTTAAGAGTTACGAAGGAAGGATTCAATCCAGCACAACAGGCATTGTGTATGTAGAAGAGCATGGTAGGCGGAACAGGTTTTACAGATTTCCCTTTTCACACTGCACTCCCTGGAGTGGCATCCCACACCGTAACAAAGGGCCTGCTTACCCTCCAGAGCAGGTTTTCAGTGGGTACGTGGAGCTGTAGTTAAAAGGGGAAGGTGGGAAAAAATCTGTATCTCTGAACATTCTGCTCTGGATCTAAGCCAGTTGTTTTTCCCTTATGCACATTATTTATTTAGAACATTTATTTGCCACCTCTCCGAAGTCGTCATATTAATTACAATGCCCTCTGTGGCGTAACCACAGGAACTCACAGAATCCAGCTCTTTCCTGTGATCAAAAAGAGGAAACATCTTACAGCCACCCCTGCTCCCGCCTCATGCATGGTGAAGCCTCCATTTGGGCACTGGATTATCAGCCCGTTACTCGTGCCAAACAGAAAACTCATTCTTCTTTCTCCATCCATTTGTTTCTTTCGCTTCTCTTTCCTCTCTGGGCCTGTTTGGAGGTTATTTTCTGCCAGGGACTGTCTCCAGTAGGAGAGTTTAAAGCTTGCTCTTATTTACAAGTAAGACTGCTCTCAAATTACAGTTTCATGACATTTTCCTTTAGGGGAGAGATGATTTTGACTGTACTGGCTCAGTGTCTACCAGGCAAACTAGCTGGAAAAATTCTCTTTCCATTCTGTGCCCTCTTTCCTGTAGATGATTGATTGATTCTTTATAGGATTGTTCTAGTGACCTACTGTTAAATTTGTTGTCAAATGATGACAAGCAGGAGCTCAGGCTGAGGTGCTATACTTCCTAGGCTACCCAAAGATATTTATTTCATTATATTTATAGCAAGCCTTGTTGCTATCATAGAACTTTGTGAGGTGTTCATAGAACATCCCCAAGAGGTCTCCCTTACCGGTATTTCTTTTCTTTTCTTTTTTTTTTTTTGGGGGGGGGGGTTAAGCCAAAAACAAATTAGATATTCTTTTCGGCTACTGATATAGCTGAGCCTGAATAAAAGCTGATATTATTCAGCTTTTATTCGGGCTCGGCTTGGAGAAGGCATTTAAAGAAACCGTGGTCTGTTAAAATACCTCCTGATTTCACTTGCTGAGTCGTGTGGCGGTGGCGGCCACTCACTGTGGTTGTATAGCTTTGAGAAGGCATTTAAAGGGGGTCTCTTTAATGCCTTCTCCACTTCATTGAAAGCAATGGAGGATGGGGGCACCTTCTTTGTGGGCCCATAAAATTGGACCTCCTGGTCCAATCTTTTTAAAACTTGGATTTTTTTTTGAGGAGCTATGTGGCAAATTTTGTGCCTCTAACTTAAAACAACCCCAGCCTCCCAGAGCCCCAAATACCCCAGGATCAATTCTCCATTATACCCTATGGGGACCATTGACTATAGTGGTCCTCATACGGTGAAAAAAATTGGATTTCCTGAATATTTCCCAAATCTGAATCCCATACCGCTATTGGGATTCGGGAATGTCAAGAAATATCAATATTTTCGGGTTCAGTATACCCAAACTTCACCAAAAATGTCTTCTTTCTTTGCACAACCCTAGTTATAAAGATAAAATGGAGGTGGGGAGAACAACAACGACAGTGTTGTAAGCTGTTTCGGGGAGCAAAGCAGAGTATAACTATCTGAATAAACAAATCACTTAGGAATTTCAAGATGGGGAAGGGGGAGAAAGGAGGCCTGCCTTGGGGAGTATGGGCTCTTCCTAAAGTCTCATGTCTGAAGCGTCCAGAATGAAATGCTGTCTGAAACCTACAAGATCAAGTGCTTTGTGCCCAGGACTGTTAGGTCCCAGTTCTGTAAACCAGCTGTCTTTAGCAAAGGTTGCCTGCCTCGTTTTCAGACTGAGAGCATCTTAGGGGTCCTCGAAGGCCTGGAGCGTTCTTGTACATTAAACATCCTGAACAAACTGATTTCTTTGTCTCTGGTCCCCTATCCTGGGAGAAGGTGGGATGGGCTCAGGAGAAGCAGGATGATGTGTTCCGGAAGTGCTTTGAGGATAGGTTTGCCAAGTGGTACCTGGAGGTGGTACCTAGAGATCTCCTGCTATTAGAACTCAACTGAACTCCCGATGACAAAGATCAATTCCCTTGGAGAAAATGGCCGCATTGGAAGGTGGACTCTATAGCATTATACTCCGCTGAGGTCCCTTCCCTCCCCAGGCTCTGCCACCAAAATCTCCAGGTATTTCCCTAACCACAGCTGGCAACCCTGTTTGGGCAGCTATAAGCCAAACCCCTGTATAGGTTGTAGGGTTGCCAGGTCTGGTTTGGAAAATACCTGGAGACTTTGGGGGTGGATCCGGGAGAGGGTGGGGTTTGGGGAGGGGAGGGGCCTCAGCATGGTACAAGGCCATAGAGTCCACCCATCAAAGCAGCCATTTTCTCCAGGGGAGCTGGTCTCTGTCAGCTGGAGACTAGTTGTAAAAGCAGGAGATCCCCAGGCCCCACTTGAAGGCTGAAGTAATGGCTCTGGATCAACCCTACGAGGTTCTCTGACATGTTGGAAAGGTAATTTACAATGTATGGGCAAACTAATTTAAAATCTCCATATCAGAGACTTGTATAGTTGGACAGCTTGGACTATGCTTTAGCAAAACTTTAAATATTTAACTTTTAAGGGGTTTCATTCTCTAACCGACAGAATATGATTAACGGGACAATTATTATTTCTGACAGGTCTTAACTTTAATCAAAAGCTATGAAGTCTCTTTGAAGGGGTTATTAGATCTGTCTGAGGAATACAATACAGGGCCAGCATAAGAAACAGGAAACATGGGACACTCTTACCATGGCCCTGCCAATGCCTCTGAGGGATACACAAATGACTCTTATTAGGATGCTCCAATTTTTCAGAGCAGTAGCCACAACAATCAAGGATATAATGTATCTCCCTATTCTCTTCAATCCATATGCATAACATATCATAAGGAAAGTTGGATTGGATTTATTTAGATGAAGGTGGCGTGAAAATTGGTAGAAGGAACATGCAGATGACACCACATTACCAGCAGAAAGACCTGAAATGACTACTGACGGTTAAGGGAGAAAGTGCCACAGCAGGATTACAGCTGAATGTCAAGAAGATAAAAGTAATGACTGCTGGGGAATTACACAACTTAAGGTTGATGACGATGAAGAAATTGAAACGGTTCAAGATTTTCTATTCCTTGGCTCCATCAACAGACAAAAGGGAGATGGCAATCAGGAAATCAGAAAGAGATTGGAACTGGGAAGAGCGGCCATGAAGGAGCTGGGAAAGATTCCGAAGCGTCAGGGTGTGTCGCCGGAGACCCAAGGTCAAGTTAATTCATGTCATAGTATTTCCCAATACTATATTTGGGTGTTAAAGAAGAAGACTTGATTTTTATACCCTCCCCCTTTCTCTACCTTAAGGAGTCTCAAACTGGCTTACTATTGCCTCCCCACAACAGGCACCTCATGAGGCAGGTGGGGCTGAGAGAGTTCTTTATTTTTAATTTTTTTTTTGGGGGGGGGGATTTTTTAAAATATGTGCATGTGTGTATATGTGCATGTTTGTGTGTGCACCTGGAAGTTAATGGCAACTGGTGACTGACTGTGCATGCACCTGGAAGTTATGGTGACCTCTGGTGACTGACCCCTACTGGGGGCCTGGAGGATATTCAAAGAGGTGGCTGAATGAAGCTTGCCCCTGCCTCCCATCTCTGGTATTTCAATGAGGTCTCCCATCCAAGTACTTGCCAGAGTCGGCCTTGCTTAGATCTGATGAGATTGGGCTTACCTGGGCTATCCAGGCCAGGGCGGGCTGAGAGAGTTTTGAGGGAACTGTGACTGGCTGTTGGGTGTGGCCTATTATGCTAATGAGTTCCTGCTGGGCTTTTTCTACCAAAAAAGCCCTGAGGACATTAATTCATAGGGCTGCCACAAGTTAGAAATGATTTGATGGCACTTAATACACACACACACACACACAGCCACAATGTAAGAAATGTGTTACATTAATCTGCCAGTATTTCACTACTGTCCTCTTTGATGATCCCAGAAACAGATAAATGAAAACATCTGCTAGATCTAGATCACTGTGGGTTGGGACCAAAATGGAGGAGGCCATGAAAGACGGTCTCTTGGCTCAGTAATACAATAGGTTTATGAATACAAAACATGGAAAAAATAGAATATAGAACCGCTTTGGTGCTATTGGATGGGAATTTCCTAGATTTTATATATACTGTTGGGAGTGGGGGTGGGGGGAGAGACAGTATATCTCTTTGTATCAGTTCCTGGGGAGCAAAGGTTGGGAGGATGGTCTTGCGGCCATCCTGTCTGTGGGTTTTCTAGAGGCAGGTGGTCGGCTGCTGTGTGAACAGAATGCTGGACTAGGTGGGCCTTTGGTCTAATCCAGCACGCCTCTTATGTCCTCAGTAGCACAGAGTTACTTGGCAAGTGGGTCCTTAAAAGTACAGTAAAATTTAGAAATGGGTCCTGAAAAGTGCAGTACGTTTAGAAAGGAGACCCACTTCAAAAAGCTCGAGAGCCCCTGTCCTGGGTTATTATGAACATAAGAACATAAGATCATAAGAGAAGCCAATGTTGAATCAGGCCAATGGCCCATCTAGTCCAACACTCTGTCACACAGCGGCCAAAATATACCAGGTGCCATCAGGAGGTCCAGCAGTGGGGCCAGGGCACCAGAAGCCCTCCCACTACTGCCCCCTCCAGCACCAAGGATAGAGTGCATCACCTGCCCCAGACTGAGAGTTCTCATTCTATACCCCGTGGCTAATAGCCACTGATGGACTTCTGCTCCATATGTTTATCTAATTTCCTCTTGAAACTGTCCATGCTTGCAGCTGCCACGACCTCCTGTGGCAGTGAATTCCATATGATAGACAGAGCTATCTCCCGCTCCCCCCCTTTATGGAACCGCCACTGAAACAGGAATGTATGATCTAGTGGTATTCAAGTAATCGAAGCATTTCACCCAATGGTTCGATGCAACCTGCACATTTGCTCAACATTTTTACAGCCTTGTTTAGGCTCCCTGTCTCCCGAACTACAAAAGGCAAGCAGACAATGCCTCCCATTAAGCTGCCGATAGGCTTCTCTTCCTGTGTCCCAGTCAATGTTTACGATGTTTTCCCCCAATTAAAAGAGTCTAGTGGTACTGTTATCCCCACTGATTTCATTAGCCTACCCACATTCATCATGGCCTACAAAACACGTGCTGAGTTTAGAAAACACCGACAGATTGCTCCTAATTACTCAGTTCTGATCACAAATTATCTAGTTGCACCCCTTGCACGGTTGACCCCCACGGAGCTCGGCTGCCATCGGGATTTGAGAATTTAATCAGTTAAAATGTCTGTGAAGTTTAAAGGTCCCCTTTCATTTGGATACCTGTCTACCAGGAATTAAAAGGGCATTTTCCGTGTACAGTTTTACATATTTATCTCAATGACGCACTTTGGGGGGGGGGGGAATCACTGTAGTGTTATCTGTGGAATGCCTACAGCAAATCATACCTCAAACAGAATGAGTTTTTCTCCCAGGCAACTGAGATTTACAAAAGATAGATATAATGCATATGCAGGACGATTCTGATAATGCTGACTCAGAGGTAAGTCCTAACGGATGCAGCTGGACTTCCTTCCTAACGGGTGTGCTTTGGAGTGAATTCAAATGGTCCAATCCCGGGCATATATATAGGTCTCCCGTTCAAATACTGGCCAGGGCTGACCACACTTAGCTTCCAAGAACTGAGGAGATCAGGCTTTCCTGGGCTATTCAGGTCAGGACCTAAGCATATTAATTCAGATTAAATTGCCATTGTGTTCCATGGGCTTGCACACACACAATTTGTGCACATAAGATCACAATCTTAATAGCCTATTTTCAGTGGGAGGAAAAATGAGGGGGGCATGTGCACAGACACATGTCCAGATACACATGGAGGTGGACCCGACCTCATCCTACCACGCCATCTGGCAAAGTCGGAAACCTTCCCCCTGGCCTAGGGAGCCTGCCTTCCAACACTTGTTCTTTCTCCAACAGAGGAACCACTTAAGTCGGAGGAAGGCCCCTTAGGCTGGAGGAAGGTTTCCAGCTTTGCTCAGGAGAGTGGTCGGTTCAGGTCAGGATACACTCCACATCGTGCAATGCATTTCTGAAGCTTCAAACTACCATATATAAGGAAGCCCAAGCTCTCTTATGAGAAGACAAGAGTCACTGGAAAAGACAATAATGCCAGGAAAAGCCGAAGGCAGCAGGAAAAGAAGATGCAATATGAGATGGATTGACTCAATCCAAGAAGCCAGGGCCCTCGGTTTGCAAGACCTGACCAAGGCTGTTGACAAGGAGACATTTTGGAAGTCATTCGTTCACAGGATTGCTGTAAACTGGAAGTTCTGTGCATCAAAACATCCAACAGATGATTCTAGTATCTTCTGAAGTTCATTTTCAGGTGGGAAGCCATGTTGGTCTGAAACAGAAGATCGAGAGTCCAGTAGCACTCTAAAGACTAACATGGTTCCCAGGCTTTGGAGAGTCAACGCTTAGGTTGCCGAAGTGAGGTTCTGCTCTCAAAACACTGGCGACTGTGTTGATCTGTAAGATACTACTGGACTTGAATCTTGCTGTTCTGAAGTTCAGGTAAAACATATGCTCTTTATATAGAGAAGACAGCATTTCCAGCGATCCTTTCACAGTATTTCAATTCTGTGCTTATGCCCCAAGATGAGAATTCAGTGAAATTCAATATCTTAACCTCTGAGCATAAAACTTTCCAAGCATTCCTAAGAATTCCAGGAGAGTAGAAGCTCATTAACCACCTGTAGCGAGGTTACTTACAATCATGGAAGAGAGTTGTTCCCCATTTGAATCGGGAGTGATCTGAAGTCTTCTGCTCAGTTCGTCTGACAGCTCCTGAGGACTGGTCCGAGAGATGGGTGAAGCAGGAGGCGGTGGCAAGGACAGGCTCAGGGAATCTCCACCCGTGCTCACTTCTTCAGAAATCGTTTCCCAAGGCTGGCGAGAAGGAAAGCAACCATGGTGACGAGGCCGAAAAACCCAACCTTCTCTGCCAGAAACCCTTTTGCCCACAATAACTTGTCGAGCCTCAACAAGACTGCTTATTGAACAAACTGGGGGGGAACCAACATGTACTTTTTATAAACACCCTTACAACACAATTAGTATTTGATAATCAGCTTTGCTTTCAACACAATGTACTGTGGACTTATTATACAGGGAAGGGGCGAAACAAGCTGGCAGATAGCAGTTGCAGGATACTTAGCATTTAAGAGCCAGAGAAAATGTGTGACGGTTTCGGGATTGGGTGTCATTGGAAATGGAGATAATAGTTATGACAAGACTGATTATGAAATTTCAGAACAATGCCCCATGGTATAGGTTCTTAAGGCCAACAAGAACAAGGAGCTGCTATGGACTTTCCCAGCATCATTAGCGGGTCTTCGTACTTGTTATTTAGTGATTATTCAAATTGTAGCTGTCCTTCCTCCCTCCCTCCTCCCTATTGTTTTCCATTCAGTAACCAATGTAATGGCCCCAAAACATACCATGAGCTCATTTGGCAGGCTCCCTCCTTTTTCAAGTTAATTTGCCCATATGGGCTGGTAGTCATCAGCCAACTAGTCTTTACATGGCCAAACCTCTGGCTGTCTAATCATATCTCAGAGGAAACTAACAGTCAAAAATGAAAAAGCCAGAATCCAGAAAGGTCTGCTGTACAAGAGGAATTGTACAAAAAGAGCAGGGCATCTACTGTTGTAGCCCCAAAGCCATGAATGGGTTTCCTTTCCAACGGTCGATGCATTGTAATGATTTTTTATGATACCAGCTAGAATCCAAATAAGGAGATCCATACACGAAGAGGGCTTCTAGGTAAGCATTTCTTGCTGAATCAGGAATGCGGGCATATGTATAAGAGCATGAATGTGGTCTTCCTGTACTATGCTGCTTTCAGTCCCTTTACATGAGCATTTGAATGAGCACATTCAAGCAACCAATCCCATATAAATATCCTTTTAGAGCAGAGCTGGAGTTAGACAGGTGAGGACAGAAAGCAAGCTTTAAAAATACTGTGAATGGGGTGGGTTATAAGCAGAAATCAAGGGTATGCAGGTTTACTCAGAAGTAAGTCCTACTGAGTTCAGTAAGGCCAGGCAAGCATGCACAAGAGATTGTACCCTAAGTAAGTAAACAGACAGCCAGTCAACCTTCATGACATTAAGCCTTATTTAAGCTTTCTACCAACCAGTTATCACAATTAATTACTGAGGGTCATTGTCTTTATAGTGGGGAACAGCTTGTTGCATTTTTTTTTAAATCACTGTATCTTTTGAACTTCGCCTTCAGAGCACATCTTCCCGGAAACTTTAATTCTGGAACGTACTTCTGATGCCTCTACACTCTCCACGGGTTCTGGATCCAAATCCTCGCTGATGTGTCTCCTGGATCGAAACCTTCGGTGGGCCGCTTCTTGATTTATCTGTCTGATGTTGTTGTCAGATTCGGATGCCACATCCCTGAAAGGTTGAGTTAATAAGAGGACCATGAGTTTGGAGTATGGATATTATTCGTGGCAGTGTTGCTAAATAAATAATAAAACCCATCATTTGATTTATATAGATACGGTCTTCCCTCGTGCATCTGGATTGTAGCAACAATGGCACGCAGTGACAAACTGAGGCCGAGGATCCTTGACATTGAAAAACAAACTTTCTGTTCTGGTATTACTGCCTCCCCTCTGAAGTTTAATATCACACTGAGGAATGGGCTTATTGCTGACTATTTTTTACAGCTCACAGCTCCACCATTAAGAGCAGCTTTTATGCTTGCACGTTTACCATCTGTGGTCCTTTATGGCAGATTTGCAAATGCCCCCTACCCTGAAAGAACCTGTCGATATAGTAGCAGGAAAACAGAATCGATCACCCACATCTTGCTTAGCTGTGAGTTCTACGATAAAAATACGGGATGTCCTAATCAGCCCCCTTTTGATCAATAGGCACAGTTGCCCAGAAGAGGGACTAGTATCCTACCTTCAATCAGATCACTGCCCTCACATCACCTTTGCAGTGGCGAGGTTTCTCTCTTTTGCTACGAGGGTTTGAGAGTATAAGGTTAAAGCTCTGGCGGAATGACTGTATTTGTATATTTAAAATCTGTGGTTCCTGTGTTGTTCTTTTCTTTTTCAGTCTATGCCAACAAAGGTTTTGACTGACTGACAAATTACATTACAAACTGAGAGCCAGTTTGGTGTAGTGGTTAAGACTGCAGACTCTTATCTGGGAGAATCAGGTTTGATTCCTCACTCCTCCACATGCAGCTGCTGGTGTAACCTTGGGTCAGTCATAAGTTCTTTCAGAGCTGTTCTCTCAAGGGCAGTTCTCAAGAGAGCTCTCTCAGCCCCACCTACCTCACAAGGTGTCTATTGTGGGGAGGAGAAGGGAAAGGAGATTGTAAACCACTCTGAGACTCCTTCGGGTAGTGAAAGACGGGGTATAAATCCAATCTCCTCTTCTTCTTCTTCTTCTTCTTCTTCTAAATCCCCAGCAAATTAATTTAAAATGATCGATCCACATTACAAAGCAAACAGAAAGATTGCAGCCAGTCTTAAGCCATCAGCTTCAACCAAGGGCAAATTCCAGCAACCATGATGGCTAAAATACAATAGGAAGGAACCGAATCCCAGTATAGATTCTTAAAGACCAGTTTGCATTTGAACATAATCCTATTAACTACAGATCAGTCCTGACCTGGGAGGTACCTTCTCTCAACTGATGCCAAACTCTGCAGCTTGTCTATCACAGGACACTGGCAGGAAAGGATGTTTACTTGATCCAGTAACGATCAAGTAAAACAGAAGTGTGATGTGGTGGTTAGAGTATCAGACTAGGATCCGGGAGACCCAAGTCTGAATCCCATTTTTTGCCACGGGAGCCCACCAGTGACCTTGAGCCAATCACACACGCTCAGCCTAACCTACCTTACAGGGCTATTGTAAGGATAAAATGGAGAAGGGGAGAACTCTGGGTTCACATTGGTGAAAAAAGGGGTATGTGAGGCAAAATTTTAATTTGTCATGGCTGCTTAAGGAATGGAAGGTTGGATCCACCCACACTTTCTGCTGCTGAAAAAGGGAGGAAAAGTCCTCTTTGACCACTGAACAAGGGTGTGCTGGGGATCATGGGACCTGCGCGTACATAAGCCACATGATCTGGGGGCCATAGTATGCAGCAGAGTTGGGTGAAATTGAACGAAAAAGCTGGCTGGATCCCACCCAGAAGTTGCACAAGTAAACTGGAAGCCATCTGGGCATTTCCCCTTTATTGTTAAGGGGAGAAAACTAAAGATAGAAATTGTGTTTTCAGTACTTACAATAAGCCTGCCAACCTCCCGATGGAGACGGGGTTTCCCCCGGTTTCGGGGGCCCCAATCCGCTGCTGGCCAGTGGGGGAACCCCACCCCCGAAGAGTCAAGTGGTGTCTGATGTGCCCAGCACGATGACGACACCTCCGCTAGGCATGTAATGGGGGGCACATCATATGGCCACCATAGAGTTTTTACCCAAATGCTAGACTGCCCTCCCACGATGTGACCGGTGCGATGACGTCACTTCCGGATGATGTCATTGTGCCAGGCACGTCAGCCAGAAGACTCAAGGAGCCGGGCTGGAGCCCCCTGCTGGGGCGGAGGTCAGACCTGGCAACCCTAATTACAACTAGTGTAAGTTTACGAAGAAGGTTTCTGAAATACAGTAAAATTACTGATATTTTAGTTTATGGACACAGGAAGGAAAGGGCCAAAGACTTGGACAACATTGTCATCATTTATGGAACATGGATTGAATGCCAATACTATATGACTTCCTGATGCAACTGGACAAGGCGCAGGAGCCACAGTTCTGAGAAAAGAACCTCTCCAGTTAAAGGACCTTAGCTAGTAGGGAAAAGACCACTGTGATCCACTGCCACTGGGAACGGGAGAACATGCACTTGTTCTTTGAAGAAGGGAGTGCTGTCAATGTTCTGCTCATTCTCCAGCACAAAACTAACACTCAGTGTTCAGAATCCTAAACTTCGACATGTCCATTGCTATTTCAAAACCACCCCCCAGTTTAACACATCAGTTTGTCATTCCCTTTTGCACTGCAAACCAGTAATCAAGATTTCGTACAGGGTGTTCTCATAAATATTAACAGAAGTGTCAAACCAGGATAAAAGAAGAGGAACTGGGATTTAGAAAACCACATGGTATAAATGGGCATGAATTCAGATTCAAAATGAAACAAGTGGCTCTCCTGCCATATTTATATCAGTCTGGGAAGAAAAAAGTTGACTGTCAAAAAAGCAAAGTGCCCCCCCCCCCCCCAATCTGGATATTAAACATGATGTTAGCGGAGCTCATCCCCCATTCAATTATGTGTGACATTTAAAGTTAAGCCTCTCGTATTTTTAGAACGCTAATCATACAAAACGCTGAACTGTGAACACGAAAAGAACACTTATCACAGAGATAAGAAGACTACACAGATTACAAGTTTCAGTACTTCAATTATATATAAAGGAGGAAAATCTAGTTGTGACATCGCTTAGGTTTAATGAGAAAGCTGCCCACTTCTCTTGGTTACCCCTGTTTTGATGGGGTATGGGATGCAAGGTGCTAGCTGTCTCGATGGGAGAGTCTCACGACCGAAAGATGCTACCTGAAGACCCGCTAGAAGCTTCAGTCACATTTAACATTGTCTTAATTTTATGGAATAGGCCAAGGCAGTGATAGTAGCTCAGGGTAACTGGTTATTAAACCAATTTAAAACCATGGTTTCAGATCCTGGTTAGCACTTCTTCACCCAAAGAGTGATTAACACATGGAATTCACTGCCACAGGAGGTGGTGGCAGCTACAAGCATGGACAGCTTCAAGAGGGAATTAGAGAAACATATGGAGCAGAAGTCCATCAGTGGCTATTAGCCACAGGGTATAGATGGGAACTCTCAGTCTGGGCCAGGTGATGCACTCTATTCTTGGTGCTGGAGGGGGCAGCAGTGGGAGGGCTGCTAGTGTCCTGGCCCCACTGGTGGACCTCCTGGTGGCACTTGGTATTTTTGGCCGCTGTGTGACAGAGTGTTGGACTGGATGGGCCATTGGCCTGATTCAACATTGGCTTCTCTTATGTTCTTATGTTCTTAGTGGCTCAGGAGCCATAGGTGGTTCTTCACATGCTACTTGTGGTTCTTCTGAGCACTGTTCCCCAATGTGGCACCTGCCTCAAGCTTCAGGAAAGTGAGCAAAGCCATTGCCCAATGAAGCTTGTAGTTGGCAGGCAAGAAACAGCTGGTGTTGGAGAAACTGATAGGCTGCAAGCATCCCTAATGTGCAGGACTGGTAATAAATGTGGCTCTTTGGATTGGTGGTAATTGTGAACGTGGCTCTCCGGGAGCCACAGAGTGAGTACCAACTAGGGCAAGTTAATAATGGTATTCTGGATCAGTCTCAGATTCAGTTCAGATACAAAGCCATACTACGGTTTAAATAAACCAACCGTGGTTACTTTGAACACATGAATGTGGGCCGCTCCACTAACTTTAGTTAGTTAGGGGCTATCAAACCAGGATCTGAAACCATGGTTTTAAATTGGTTTAATAACCAGTTACCCTGAACTATGGTTTCGAGTGACACATGAACACAGACATCTTGGCTAACTGCACTGCTGCCCAGCGACACCCAGATGGCACTCCCCAGCTACCAAGACACCTGGCCAGAGCAAAGGAGATGAAACCAGCATTTGTTGTGGCAAACAAGGATCTGAGCGGTTCATCTGTAAACCGAACTCTGATTTCACAAATTAACCATATGTTAAAATAAACCATGGTCTTATTTATTCTAAGGATATATTTACTAGGTGTGGAACAGAAGTGACAGGGTGCCCTTGCTCTCACCTGTAGAAGACCTTCTCACCCTTCCAATGGCAACACATGCAATGTTGGGCCGTACTGACCAGATAAGGTGCCATCAGTTAAGGTGGCCCAGGGTCAAAGGGCTTACCTGTAGGGTTGCCAGCTCAGGGTTGGGAAATACCTGGAGATTTTGGTGGTTGAGCCTGAGGAGGGCGGGGTTTGGGAGGGGACCTCAATGGGGTATAATGCCAGAGAGTCCACCATCCAAAGCAGCCATTTTTCCAGGCGAACTGATCTCTGTCGACTGGCGATCAGTTGTAATGCCAGGAGATCTCCAGGTACCACCTGGAGGTTGACAACCCTACTCACCAGCCAAAACTCCTCCGATGTCAACTAACGTGGGTCTTTAACAAGAGCACACAGAACATGTGCTACATCCAGAACATACTAGCAAAGATGAGGGCAGGGGGAAGTTGTCTCTTATAGCACCATTCCAAAGCAGAGTAGCACCCTTCTAAATCTGCTGAAGTATATGGTCTTAGAAAGTTGTATGTGTGCACACAACACCTTGTTTTTTATCTGCATGGTAGCTGGGATCCTAGGCAAACTTACACAGGAGCAAGTTCTGCTGAACGAAATGAGACTTCTGAGTAAGCGTGCATAGTTTTGGGGAAGTAAATGGCTTTAGGGACATTATGACACGGAGCGACTATGTTCTATGGATATAAATAACAAAAGGTATTGTACTGCAGTAGCTAGGCTTCTTTGAGCAAAAGAGCCTTTGTACACGGGGGACAACTTCCAAACAGGAGAGAATGCGATGCGGCAAATCCCATTGTATAAATTCAATGGTTAAACAGTAAGAGAGACTGTCCTAAAGGGATAATCTCATTTCAGCTTCACAGTACAGAAAGAGAGAGAAAGAAATAGAGAGAGAGAGAGAGAAAACCTAAACCAAATTTTAAAAGGATAATTGACACAGCGAAATATTAAACGGACCAGGCAGGTTTTATTGCAAAGAATTATATCAGAACGTTGTGAAAAAACCTGTCCTAATAAAACTTGCCCTGAAATTAAATTAAGAATCAGTATCTTAAACCACTAGTAAGCTTCAGGATTGGCCCTTATTCTGAGGGGTACAGGAATCTTAATTATACCGTCTCAGATCCAGTAAATTTAATCCACTTTATGCCAAAGTACATCCTCTTATGCATGTGGCAGTGACATCAATTTCCAGCGGGGGCGTTCCTGAAGACTGTGTTTCAAAGCCGGGGGGGGGGGGGGGGGGCTGGTCCACCTAATTAGCGGCCCAATTCTATGTTTGCTAACTCCAAAGAAAACCCTTCCTCATTAACTGGGACTGACCTTTCGGGGAAATGCATTTACAGATTTCAGTCTGCATTTCAGGTTAAACCCTAGTAATTTAGTTTAAACTAACTGGTGGATCAGGCTGTGCGTTTCACAGACAGAACGTACGGGGAAGAAGCAGCAGCAGCAGCTGGTGCAAATACAAGGGTGGGGAAAGCTTCCATAAATTAATGTCCAATGGACTTAGAAAGGTGTAACTCTGTTTACGAAAGCACTGTGAGACAACTGGGTATTGGACGCCTACTGTAAGGTATTGATGGAAAGCCGTCACTACTTACGGTCAAAATTAAAGCATCGAGCTTTGCTATAACAAACAGAAGTTAAAGACTAACAGTTTTTTATTCCGGCATAAGCTTTATTGTGGACTACAGCCTGCTTCATCATGGGAAATGAGTGGCTCCGCGTTAGGCTGACCTTTTATGTAGAAGTTATTTAAAAAATAAACAAAACAGTAGGGTCCACCGACCTTCAAAGAGTGAAATTTAATGATATAACATTTAAATCCATCCCTGGCCTGGAAGGGGTCAGCTAGCCCCTTTCTTGTCAGATCTCAGAAGCTAAGCAAGGTCAGCCCTGGTTAGTACCTGGAAGGGAGACAACCGAGGACGTCTACAGTTCTTTAGAGGAACATTCTTAAAGAGAGTGTATTTCAAAGCCTGGTAAGTGACCTCATCATGTCGGCGATGTCGGGACAACGCTCTACTTTTTGGCCAAAACTCTATGGTAAAAATGGCTACAAGCCATAGAGTTTTGCCCAGAAAGTAGAGCGTCACCCTTGACATCCCCACAGTATTTTACTTCTGTGAAAGACTACTGGGAGATGCTCCCGCACGCGAGTACAGCAGCGAGCAGCTGAATATTTCCTTTATGTGTTCTCTGCTTTATCATCTACAACTCTAACATTTAGGGCAGAAGAATGCACGCCCAGACCATCAGTGACTGACAGACACTGGCTGATAACTGCAGTGTCTCTGTCTGGAGATCTTCAGGAGGTGCTGCAAGGCCTGCCTATTTGCCAGGACTTGTGAGGGGGTCTGAACATTAGCAGACCCCCAGGAGCTTTTCAGGGAGGGACATGGATAAGCATCATGGTGGCTGATGCTGCAACGTCACTTCCAAGTACATACGTTATGGTGACACTCTAGGAATTCCCCAAATTGCTATGGTAAAACCATAGAAATTAAGGGAGGGAGGCTTGCTATTTATTGCTGGTTTTAGCTGGGGATGTTTTAACTATTACTATAGGCTGCCTTGAACAAAGAGGAAAGGTTGGATATAGATGCTTTAATAAACAAACAAACGTACTTACATACAAACAAACAAAGACTTGAATACAGAGGCTTATCATAAGATCCAACCAAGGGCCTATCTAGTCTAGCATCCTGCTTGCAATAGTGGAAAGTAGAGTTGCCAACTGTCTGCTGGCAACCTCCAGGAACTTTTCGGGGTGGGACCTGGGTAAGTATCACAGTGATCGATGTTGTCATGTCACTTCCAAGAATGAAGACTCTCTAGGAATAGGTAAAATCATAGAAATTTAGGAAATTGCTAGAGCGTTGCCCCAATGCCATGATGGAAGTGACATCACAGCATTGTGTGCAGTCACTCCCCCCCCCTCATTTTGCTCTCATGGCACCACCAGGCAGTAGCAGGAGCCAGGAGCCAGGGAGGAGGGAGAGGTCTCCTGCCATAGCGGCAGAGCTGGCACCCCTAGGCGCCGAAAAGATGCCTCCAACTTAAACCCACATTTAAAACCATAATCATGACACAAGAGTTCCCTCCCTTTTGCCCCTGGCATTTAGAAAAAAATACTGCCTCAGAAACATGGAGGTTGCATTAATTCATTCAAAATATTTTTATCTCGCCTTTTCCCCAATGGGCCCGAGCAATATCCCAACAGCATTAAAATTACATTAAAAACCGTCACAGTTATGCATAGTTATCCCTCTGACAAAGGGAGTTTTGACTCTCACAAGCTTACACCCTGAAAATCTCGTTTGTTAATCTAGCTGCTACGCAGTTACCCATAACATCAATAAAAGTATTCCCCACAGCGGGATGGCTTCAGAAGCATGAGTTCTCATCTTCAACACAGAGCCCATAAAATCAGCTGAAAACACTGTGGGATAAAATGGCTTTATGTTTCCCCCACCCCCATGACAACACAGTAATGATGGTGCCCTCCTGACTTCTTCGGGCACGCCATGTTGTATGGTTGGAGCTCTGACCGAAAAATCCCAAACATGGGTGGATGAACAGAAGAAGAAGAAGAGGAGGAGATTGGATTTATACCCCGCCCAAATAGGTACCACTTCGGTGGGAAGGTAACAGCGTTCCGTGCACCTTGGTGTTTAGTCATGCCGGCCACATGACCACGGAAACGTCTTCGGACAGCGCTGGCTCTTCGGCTTTGAAACGGAGATGAGCACCGCAACCCTAGAGTCGGATTCGACTGGCTTTCGAGCAGGGGAACCTTTACCTTTACCTTTACTTCACTACCCGAAGGAGTCTCAGAGCGGCTTACAAACTCCTTTCCCTTCCCCTCCCCACAACAGACACCCTGTGAGATAGGTGGGGCTGAGAGAGCTCTGACTGAGAACTGCTCTTTTCCAAGACCAGCTGTGCCAGAACTATGGCTTGCCCAAGGTCATCCAGCAGGTGCAAGTGGAGGAGTGGGAAATCAAACCCAGTTCTCTCAGATCAGAGTCCACGCAATTAACCACTACACCAAACAGCAAATGATCCTAAGGCGTGAGACAGAACAGAGACACTTCTCAGAGGAGTCCAATCAGCATATGATTCCTATGGAAAGGCATGACCACAACTAATAGCTATTGACAGACCAAACTTCTAGGAATTTGTTGAGTCTTTACTTCATCACCCTGCCTTGTGGCTTATAATTATAGGTGGCGTGAAGAAGCACACTTACATTAGACTTGGCCGGTGCCACTGTGTTGTCCTATTGTTATGGTTGACATAGTAGGTACGCCCAAGATTGTCCACTTTTTCTTCCCATCCAGGAGGTAAGGGAGGGGGTGGTAACTCTTCCTGGCGCTGAGAGGCAGAATCATTGGAGTCCACCACCTCCCAGCCATGCTTCAAAGTGGAGGGAGGGGAGAAAAGGAAAGTGCAAGGTTAATTCTAATGCACGGCCGCCTACGTAACTGCAGATCCATCATGCAACTAAAACACAGGTGCTTTCCAATGATGAAATTACACATAACGAAGTGGCAGCTGTTGACATTATCATACGTTTATTTGCAGTGAGCTGTTCTTCTAGTACAAAAGAGTTTTGGGTCAGAGTGAATTGATATATTGACAAGCTCATGTGGAGGACTAAAAATACGGATGGGCCATTGCTCAGTAGTCAAGCATCCGCTTTGCACGCAGAATGTCCCAGGTACAATCCACAGCAGGTCTAGTTTAAAGGCTCAGGTAGTAGGTGATAGGAAAGACCTCCACCTGAGAACCTGGAGAACCACTGCAGTTCACCGTAGACAATATTGATCTCGATACACCAATGTCTTGACCCAGTATATACAAGGGTGAGTCAAATGAAAACGTTAAAATGGTGATAACATTTAGAAACACTGCACCATTGCCTGTAAGTTGGCAGTATTTTTACCAATGACATAAGGAATGTCCTACAGGTGGCAGCAGAGTGCAGACAAGCAACGCATCATCACAGAAGCAGTGCGTAAAGATGGCTGCCCCACTTGAGACATGCACCAGAGGAGCAGCATTCCATCATTCATTTTTTGAGTAGTGAAGGAGTGAAACATACTGCAATTCATCAACAAATCAAGTTGCAATATGGTGATGCATGTCTGTCACTGCAGCAAGTGTACAAGTAGAGTAGGAAGTTCACTCCTTCACTACTCAAAAAGCAGATGACGGAACGCTTGCTCCTCTTTGGTGCATGTCTCAAGTGGGGCAGCCATCTTTACGCCAAGCTACTGCAACGGCGTGTTGCTTACCTGCACTCTGCCGCCACCTGTAGGACATTATTTATGTCTGTCAACTTACAGACAATGGCGCGGTGTTTCTGAATGCTATTGCCATTTTAAGGTTTTCATTTGACTCACCCCTCGTATATTGTGCGTGCGCAACTGGTAAGTTTGTTTAGGAAAAAAATGTCAAAAAAGCTCAAAACGACTGTGGACCAGTCACTCTCCTGCTCCTAACCTATGTCAGAGGGTTGCCGTGAGATAAAATGGAGGCAGGGAGAACACCCTGAGTTCCTTGGAGGAGTGTGGGATAAAAATCTAGTAGAAAGAAGTGATTTATTCCACTGTCTTCCCAAAGCTCAGTTCTAGTATGTAGCATTGTTAACCAGGAGTGGACTGCCCACTTAACTCAGAAGGAAATTTCCCAATGGGCCACTGCCCCAAAAGGACATTGGTGGCCAGAAGCAAGCGAAGCCAGGCCCCAGCAACTCTACCAATGCCTCAGACCGCTCGCCAGCAATCACTGTTAGGGCCAGCTTTCTGTCTCTTCCTGTACTGCTGCCAGTTTGGGTGAGAACACAATGGGGGAGCTACTGCCTATTGGTGGCCCCATCGAGCTGAGTAGATGTAAAGAACTGGCTTGTAGAACCACATGGGACCACTCAACTGGGCTTGCTCCAGGGCTATTTTTCACTCATGTTGATAACAAACTCTGTATACTTAAGAGCCCAACAGAGTAAATTCTGTTCTGAAACTCTGCCGTGACAGCCTAAGAAGGAATTCCATGTTTGCTTCATATCCCGGAACTGATACTTATTCAATTAGTTTGAAAACAATGCTTCATTCTAACTGCCATCCCAGAGAACGAAGACTGAAATAGCTCATAGCTGATTCACTCATCATATGATAACAAGATACCGTTTCCAAAAGAAGCATGCTCCAGTTCTCGTGGCTGATTCACACAATGCTTTCAAATGCATTACAGTTTGGCTTGCGACGCGTGATGAATTGAGGATAAAGCGGTCACCCTATGGCTCACCGTGCCCACAGTGAAGTTACAGGAAGTCAGCTGTGTGGTGAACCACAATCCAGAAGTACAGTGAAGTGATCAGATGAAAGTGATTCGATGAAAGTTCTGAATGCCAAGAACAGATGAAGCTGCCTTCACTACTGATTATGATGGAACAAGGGTTTGATTCAACATAAGACAGCGTCGTGTGTTCATGTAAATGACAAATCTGTTGCTTGCAGGCTATCCCATCCTAAGAAGCAGAGAGTTGCCTTGATGGACCAGTCCACCTATTCCAGAAGTCTCTTTCTAGCAATGGTCCTTTGCTATTTGTTTTCCCCAGCTATGTGCTATGAAGGTTGGAGGAAACATGATGCTTCCTCTAAGACGGGTATGCACTGCTAAACAGTGGGACCATGGCTCAATGGTAGAACATCAGCAGTGGGAGGGCTTCTGGTGCCCTGGCCCCACTGCTTGACCTCCTGATGGCACCTGGTATTTTTGGCCGCTGTGTGACAGAGTGTTGGACTAGATGGGCCATTGGCCTGATTCAACATATTGGCTTCACTTAGGTTCTTATCTCCTTGGCATGCAGAAGGTACCAGGTTCAATCCCGGGCATTTCCAATTAAAAGGACCAGGAAGTAGGTGATCTAAAGAATCCCCACACACACACCTGAGACCCTGAAGAGCCGCTGCCAGTCAGAGCAGACAATACTGACTGTTGCAGGCCAATGATCTGATTCAGTATAAGGCAGCTTCATGTGTGTCCACCTGGACTGTGATCTCAGCTCACTTTCAAGCACTAACACTGCATTAAGCTGAATGTAAACATAGATTTCAAGGTCTGCAGTGTAAGACACACCTGAAAACAGACTGAACCAAGCAGAGAAAAAAAAAGCTTTTTTGACTGCCACAGCCACAACAGTAGATCAGATATTTGGAATAATTTACAGCGACGTCAAAGAAGAGTGTGTAAAGCCACTTTGAGCTTGTATTATACAGAGGAACTTTGAGCACGGACAGTTTGGTTTACAAGGACACTTCAAATATTTGTATATTTTGTATTGGACTGTTGTCTTGTGATTTGTACCAATACTATAAATGCTTAATAACAATGATTAAATAGATGCATAATAATATAACGGTTGGGGTTTTTTTGTTTACTTACAACCTATCCCATGATTTCACATTTGTATAACCACTTACATTTCTAAGCAATACAAGTTATGAAGCTGCTAGATTTCTAGCATGCCTACCACCACTATTTCAGGTAAGGAAGTTCCAGAAGGTAGTCATGTTGGTCTGCAGAAGAACAGCTAGGTTTGAATCCAGTAGCACCTTTGAGACCAACAAAAAATTTTTGGGTGGAAGCTTCTGAGAGTCGAAGCTTTTTCCCTCATATCTGACCAAGGGAGCTTTGACTCTTGGAAGCTTACACCTGAAAAATCTTTTTGGTCTCGAAAGTGCTACCGGTCTCAAATCTAGCTGTGCGGGCAAGAAGTAATCAAGAAAACTGGAAATGCCTCAGATTAAAAGCTGCTTACCTCAGAGTCCTCCCTCTGGTCGTTGTCCTCATCTTGGCCACCGTTCTTTGGCATGTAGGCCATCTTCAGCCTCAGAAAACCCTTTACCCGAGATTTGTGGCTAACGGGAAGAAAATAATTGTAAAGACAGATGAGCTACATAATGTGCTAGAAATGCAGTTTCTTAGAAATAAGGTTGGATGGGTGGCCGGGTGGGTGGACAGACAAGACAGACACACTCACCTTCTTGGCCTGAGAAGGAAATCTTTAAATGTGTAAGGCCGTTCCATAGTTGGGTCTTCTGTCTATTGATACAATAATAAAATTTAAGTCAGTAGAATACTCAAAAACACATTACTGCATGCCTGGCAAGAGGTTCCAAGGGAGCTTGGAACAAAATTCCCGTCCTAAAAACAAACTCTGCCTCTATTGGCGAGTGGAGCGAATTGTCGACTGGACTTTTCCACTAGGTGTCACCCTCAACACCGTTATCGAGGCAACCAACCAACCAATGTCCTGGTGCAGGAAAAAAAATACTTCGAAGGCAGGAGCAGTCAGAGGTGCAAACCCACCCCCCAAAAAACCCCCGAGTTGTTTAAAAAAACACCTTGCTACAAAATAATAACGTAACCCCAATGTCAGCGTCTACTCTCTTCTTTGTTTGTTTGCTTCACAAAAGTACTCCTAGTATGCACAGAAGAGTCAGGTTTTGTGCTATGTACATTTACCTCCCTTCCCATGCACACCCAGACGTTAGCAAACTGAGAAGTAGGGGAAATGAAGAGTGACAGGGAGAGGAGAAGCCCGCCCCATCCTCGCCTCCCCCCTGAATTCTTCAAGTAACGAGCTACTGTGACATAGGGTTGCCTACTCAAGACTGGGGAATTCCTGGAGATTTTGGGAGTGGAGCTTGGGGAGGGAAGGGAGGAGGGCCCTCAGAAGGTTATAATGCCATAGAGTCCACTATTTTTCTGCCGGGGAATTGATATCTGCACCCTGGCAATCAATCGTAATTCTGGGAGATCTCCAGGAGCCACCTGGAGGCTGGCAACCATACTGTGATCTGTGACCTGACACTGCAGGGTATGGACACACAGCAAGAGTTCAGCAGGACTCTGAGACAAAATGTTGTACTGCTAATATGACTCTTGTCCTAGCTGTAAGAATATTCATAGAATGACATTGCATCTTAAAAGCTCAGAGTCAAACGCTGTAGCAAAGGGAGGGGACAATCTAATCGGAAGAGTTACCTTTCCAGCAATGTGGGAACTCAGCTCTGAGAGGTGCCAATTAGTGTGAGGATCACAGCCAGTGGTGCAATTGCTGCATCTGCAAAATTCTGTACTGCTGGCAAACTACCAGGTAGATTATTACGTTTCAAATATTAGCTTAAGTGCCTTGTACCTTGCAACATTCCACGACCCAAGAATTATCAGTGTGAACTGGCAAAGCACTAAAACATGGTCCTAAATGAAAGTATGTTGTCGCTTGTTAAAACAGGGGAGAGGGAAGTCACAAGATTTAGAACGGGTCACTTGAATGGGGGCTTGATGTCTGTGGGTGCATCCTGCCTTAGCCCTAGGGAGTTGGGGTGGATGGTTTGCTGGTTCTTTCTTGGGCCCATGACTCTGTCAGAGTTTTGGGTTTACTTGGGGTCTTGCCATTTGTTACGGTTCTGCAAGCAGAAAGCTGCAGTTCTCACTGTGTAGATCCTCCCTTATCTCTACACCTACTTCCAGACACCACAACTGCCTATAGATAAAAACAGCATTAATTTCTTTCTGGAGCAATCGAGGGTTAAAATAAAACAGTGCACAGTCTCTCAGAACACCCCTAAGCCATGGGCTCTTCCAACATCATTGCTTTGCATTTATGAAAAAGTAGCACAGCAAGCAGTCTGAGCTCTGCTTTTGCTAGATATTTTAAAAACTAATGTAACCTACAACTTCTAAAATTTTTCTTATTGCATTCTTGAAATCCGTGCTGCGCTTTGAGTCTCAGTGAGAAAGACAGACCATAAGAAAGTAAATAAATCAGTTCAAAAAGCTCACGGCAATTTAACAATCCAACAGCCTGTTCAATTTATGAAGCAGTTACAATGCTTCCTTTCAACCTCAGCATTCCTCTGATGAAATCAACAAACTTTCAGTCCTCAGATCACTCCAAGGATTTTTAGTTTGTAGAGGAGATTCTGTAGACATAGACCCTGATTTACATGGAATGGCAGCTACAGGTTTGTTACAGCCCAGGGCTGATCTGATTTTTCATTGATTGTGATGTTCAGTTTGAAAATGATCCTATCGGTGAGGCAGAACTCACTGCCAAAAAAACTCCAAAAATAAAACAGGCAACTGAAGAGAAATCAAAGCTGCCCAGATTGTTTCATGGGGAACAATTTCTTAACCACGGAACACTGGAGCTCGCAGCAAATATGCAATACTACTTTCTTAATACTAAACATATTTAGAATCTAAACATATTTAGAATACTAAACATATTTATAAGATTATAAGATTATGAATGGGATTGAGCAGGTTGAGAAAGAAGTACTTTTCTCCCTTTCTCACAATACAAGAACTCGTGGGCACTCTATGAAATTGCTGAGCAGTCGGGTTAGAACAGATAAAAGGAAATACTTATTCACCCAAAGAGTGATTAACATATGGAATTCACTGCCACAGGAGGTGGTGGCAGCTGCAAGCATGGACAGTTTCAAGAGGGAATTAGATAAACACAAGTGGAGACCCGCAAGAAACTTGCGGGATGGTCATCCCATTCCTCACACCTTTGCTTCCTCCCCTCTACCCTTACCTATCTCACACTCCTTCTCCCTTCTGGGGGTGGAGCCATAGACTCAACCCTCCAAAGCAGCCATTTTATCCAGGGGAACTGATCTCTGTCACCCGGACAACAGTTGTAATTCTGTGTGATCTTCAGCCCTCACCCAGAGGCTGGCAATGGTAGTTCTCATGGAGGAAATGGCTGGTTTGGAGAGTGGAGTCTATGGCATTATACCGGTCTGAAGTTCCTCCCCTCCTCAAACCCCACCATCCCCAGGATCCACCCCTTAAATGTCCAGGAATTTCCCAATCCAGAGTTGGCAACCCTATTTCCTTCCTACCCAACAGCCAACTTAACCTTTATCTGCCTTTATCTGTCTTCAGCTTTTCGTCTCCACCCCCTCCCCCACAGCTTCTACCAATGAAAATTATAGTCTTTCTCCACAGTGGGGACCAAAGCAGTTTACATTATTCTCACCTCCTTTTTATCTGCACAACAACCCTGTGAGGTTGGTGAGGCTGAAAGTATGTGACTGGTCCAAAATCACCCAGTCAGCTTCCACCACAATATGGGGATCTGAACCTGGGTCTTGCAGACCCTACTCTGAGGCTCTAACTGCTGCACCACTGCTGGCTTTCTTAGGGTGGCTGCTGAACAGCAGCAAGCAGCCAGGCCAAGTTGAGTCATGCAAATTAGGTGGTATCAAGTCATCCAGAGGGTGCTGCCTAGGGATGCCAGCCTCCAGGTGGGATCTGGGGATCCCCTGGAATTACTGCTCAGCTCCAGACTACTGAGATAACTTCCCCTGGAGAAAATGGATGCTTTGGAGGGTGGACTCTAGGGCATTGTACCCCACTGAGGTCCCTGTCCTCCCCAGGCTCCATCCCCAAATCTCCAGGAGTTTCCAGACCTGGAGCTGGCAACCCCACTACCCCCATCCCCTGCCAGTGCCCGTGGGGGGACCTGGCAACCCTAGACTGCTGCCAGGCCTAGGGTTGGCAACCTCCAAGTGGGGCCTGCTGGAGGGTGAACTCCAGAGATCTGTGAACAACGGAGATCTGTCTCCCTGGAGAAAATGGCTTCTTTGGAGGGTGGATTCTGTGGCATGATGCCCAGCTGAGGCCTCTCCCTTCCCCAAATCCTGCCCTCCTTGCACTCCACCCCAAAACCTCTAGGAATCCCTCAGCCTGGCCCCAAGGCTCCCTCCCTCCCCCCCCTCCCTCCAAGACTGAAAGAGGCCTGGAAAGAAAAGGCCCTTCCCCCCACCCTTGACTGACACAGCCAGTCAGAAGCCTCCTCCCCCCACCCCCCAACGTTCTAATCTCTCACCGTTGAGGCCTGGAGTCAGGTCCCTGCAGAGGCCATTTCAAAAGGTTTTGGGGGAATTCAACCGTCCCTGAAGGGATTTCCTCACTTTTGGGATTTTTCTACAAACCCAGGAAGTCTACTGACTGTGTAGGAAAAGCTGTTGGGGGAGAGTGAGGCCCCTGTTGGAGGGAATAGGTATCCGCACAGAAAAAAAAGTCTGGGAATTAGAATAAGGACAAGTGGAGACCCGCAAGAAGCTTGCAGGATGGTTATCTCATTCGTCACACCTTTGCTTCCTCTCCTCACCCCCTACCTCTCTCACACTATTTCTCCCTCTGCCCCCTTTTCTTACTCTCTATTTCTGCTCCATGCATGTGACTTCTTCTCTCTTTCTGACCTGTCATCTTTCTCTTTGTTTTTCTGCCTCCCCACTTCATCATTCTTTCTCTCTCTTTCTGCCCCCCACCCCATCATTCTTTCTTTCTGCCCCCATCACTCTCCCAGCCTCCTGCCTGCTTCCTCCCCCACTCCGCAGAGCAGCAGCAGCAGTGGTGGCAGTGCTCTCAGCCACCCACCTGCTTCCTCTCCCCCCCACAGCAGCAGTGGCAGCACTCTGGGAATCACAACGGATCTCCCAGCTACAGAGATCAATTCACCTTGGGGCTGCCAGCTCCAGGTTGGGAAATTCCTGGAGATTTGGGGGTGGAGCCTTGGGACAGTGAGGCTTGGGGAGGCAAGCAGCCTCAGCAGGGTATGATGCCATAGACTCAACCCTCCAAAACAGCCATTCTATCCTGGGGAACTGATCTCTGTCTCCTGGACAACAGTTGTAATTCTGGGTGATCTCCAGTCCTCACCCAGAGGCTGGCAATGGTGGTTCTTGTGGAAGAAATGGCTGGAGGGTGGAGTCTATGGCATTACACCAGTCCAAAGTTCCTCCCCTCCTCAAATCCCACCCTCTCCAGGCTTCACCCCTCAAATGTCCAGGGATTTCCCAACCTGGAGTTGGCAACCCTATTTCCTTCCCAACTAACAGCCAACCTACCTTTATCTGCCTCTCTGTCTCTTGTTTTCCATCTCCACCCTCCAGCCTCTACATAGGGAAATTACAGTCTTTCTCCACAGTGGGGACCAAAGCAGCTTTCATTATTCCCTCCTCCTTTTTATCTGCACAACAACCCTGTGAGGTTGGTTAGGCTGAAATATGTGACTGGTCCAAAATCACACAGTCACCTTCCACTGCAAGATGGGGATCTGAACCGGGGTCTTGCAGACCCTCCTTTGAAGCTCCAACTGCTGCACCTCACTGGCTTTCATAGGGTGGCTGCTGATGAACGCTGGCAAGCAGCCGAGGCTAGGTGAGTCATGCAAATCAGGGGGGACCTGGCAAGCCTACACTACTGCCAGGCCTAGAGTGGCCAACCTCCAAATGGGCCCTGGAGACCCCCCAGAATTACAGCTGGACTCTAGACAGCAGAGGTCTGTCTCCCTGCAGACAATGGCTGCTTTGGAGGGCGGACTCTGTGGCATTATACCCAGCTGAGGCCTCTCCCTTCCCAAACCCAGCCCTCCTTAGAGTCCACCACAAAATCTTTAGGAATCCCCCAGCCTGGCACTGGCAACTCTTGTGAGGCCTGGCCCCAAGGCTCCCTCCCTCCCTCCAAGGCCGAAAGAGGCCTGGAAAGGGTCCTTCTCCCCCACCCTTTTACTGACAGAGCTAGTCAGAAGCCTCTCCCTCCCAACGTTCTCACCGTTGATGCCTGGAGTTAGGTCCCTACAGAGGCCATTTCAAAAGGTTTTGGGGGGAATTCAACCATTCCTGAAAAGATTTCTTCACTTTTTGGATTTTTCTACAAACCCAGGAAGTCTACTGACTATGTAGGAAAAGCTGTTGGGGGAGAGTGAGCCCCCTGTTGGTGGGAATAGGTATCCGCACATTTTGGCTATTAGAATAAGGATATGGAGCAGAAGTCCATCAGTGGCTATTAGCCACAGGGTATAGATGGGAACTCTCAGTCGGGGGCAGGTGATGCACTCTATTCTTGGTGCTGGAGGGGGCAGCAGTGGGAGGGCTTCTAGTGTCCTGGCCCCACTGCTGGACCTCCTGATGGCACCTGGTATTTTTGGCCGCTGTGTGACAGAGTGTTGGACTAGATGGGACACTGGCCTGATTCAACATTGGCTTCTCTTATGTTCTTATGTTCTTAATCAAGAACTTAGTTAACTATATGATCTGACATATTTATGAAAATTAGAATCATCGAATCACAGAATCACAGGGTTGGAAGGGGCCATAAAGGCCATCAAGTCCAACCCCCTGCTCAATGCAGGATCAGCCTAAAGCACCCCTGTAAAGTGTTTGTCCAGCCGCTGCTTGAAGACTGCCAGGGAGGGGGATTCCACTGTTGCACAACTCTTACTGTCAAAATCGTTTTCCTAATATCCAGCTGTTACCTTCCCACCCTTAATTTAAACCCATTATTAGAAGTACAATGCCCCAGCGTTCTACACATAAAACTACTAATTTACTTAGCATTAGACAGAAACATAGCTTTAAACCAGGACACACTATGCTATAGGGTTTCCAGGCCCTACTGGCCACCAGTGGAGAGGTTGCCATATCCAGGATGGGAAATTCCTGGGGATTTGGGGATGGAGCCTGGAGAGGACAGGGACCTCAGTGGAGTGCAATGCCACAGAGTCCACCCTCCAAAGCATCCATTTTCTCCAGGGGAACTGATCTTTGCAGTCTGGAGATGAGCTGTAATTCCAGGGGATCCCCAGGTCCCAACTGGAGGCTGGCACCCCTACTATGCTATGTTATCACCCGGCATGCAGAAGGTCACAGGTTCAATCCCTGGCATCTCCAGTAAAAAGGACCAGGCAGTAGGTGATTTGAAATACCTCCGCCTGAGACCCTGGGGAGCTGCTGCCAGGTTGAGTAGACAGGACTGACCTTAATGGGCCAATGGTCTGATTCAGCGCAAGTCAGATTCATGTCTTCAATGTGAACCACAATGGTTAAGGAGGGAAAGATACCGCAGCCCTTTAATGATGTTTAAAGTCACTGGCCTGTATCCTATCACTCTGCTTAGCAAAGTCTGAAGCCTTCATTTTCCAAATACTAATGCTACTACTAATAAGTGATTTTTCTGCTCAGTGAAAAGGCAAGGAGAGAAGAGATGTAGTATTTGGATGTAGGGCACGGCTGGTGTATGTATGGCCCTGACTTGGATAGTCCAGGCTAGCCCAATCGCGTCAGATCTCGGAAGCTAAGCAGGGTCGGCCCTGGTTAGTATTTGGATGGGAGACCACCAAGGAAGTCTGCTGAGCCAAGTAATGGCAAACCACCTCCGAATGTCTCTTGCCTTGAAAACCCTCTGGGGTTGCCCTAAGATAGCTGCGACTTGACTGCACTTTACACAATACTAGCCACCCCCCACACACACACATACTTCTCAGTTTGACAAAACACTTATCTCCCCTCACCCTTCACTCAATGTGCACATGGGAAGACACAGGACTGGATCATACCGAAGATCTTCACAAGCACAACAATCCTTTGGCAAATGGAAGTGCTAAAATTACTACTCCCAGTTTACTTGTGCTACATGAAAGCAACCATTTTTCCATTATTTTTTTTTGTATGCCGTAGACCAAGGTATTTCTTCTGCTACAGTTCCAAAAACCAGATTAAATGAAATCATGCAAACCACTGGTTAGGGACTGTGGCTCAGTGGCAGAGCTCCTGCTTGGCATGCAGAAGGTCCCAGGTTCAATCCCCAGCATTTCCAGTTTACAGGATCAGGCAGCAGATGATGTGAAAGACCTCAGTCTGAGACCCTGGACAGCTGCTACCAGTCTGAGGACCAAGGGTCTGATTGCGTATAAGCCTGCTTCATGTGTTTGTTCATCAGTTGTATATGCCACTGCTCCACATGCACAATGTTGTTTTGTAAAAAATTACATTAAAGCGCTATGTATTGCATCAAAAGACGAGCCACTTAAGTTGGAAGAAGACTTCCTCCAGCCTGTGGTAGAATACTACTCACTATATTTTTAACAATATCCCTTAATTAACCTTACACTACACAGATCCCTGGTTTAAATCATCAGCATGTATCCTACCACTCCACCGAGCAAACTTGGGAAGTTTTCCTCCAGTCTCAGGAGACTTCCACCAACTTAAGTGGCTCTTCCGCTGGAGGAAGACCTGTTTAAGGTGGAAAAATGCTCCTTAGGGTGGAAGGAGGAGGAGGAGGAGGAGGAGGAGATTGGATTTATACCCCGTCCTTCACTACCCAAAGGAGTCTCAGAGTGGCTTACAAACTCCTTTCCCTTCCCCTCCCCACAACAGACACCCTGTGAGGTAGGTGGGGCTGAGAGAACTTCTGACAGAAACTGCTCAAGGTCATCCAGCAGCTGCCTGTGGAGGAGTGGGGAATCAAACTCAGTTCTCCCAGCTCAGAGTCCGCACACTTAACCACTACACCAAACTGGCTCTCAGGCTCCTAACGGAAAGATATGTGCCTTTATTTCTCTGGCAGAAAAGACTTTCTTCCTAACAACAGTTCATCTCAACTTGTACTCATTCAAGAGCTGTTATTTATGAACAGACAGGGCTTCAAATATTCTTTCCATATCTCACCATGGAAAACATGCTGAAATAAAGATCAATTAACACTTATGAAGGGAATTATGAAGTTCCTAAGAGGTCTGGATAGGCAAGTCCCACTGAAGGCACTGGATAGTGTTTAGCCTAGTGCAAAGAAGATAAAAATATTGGCAGTGTTCAAATATTTATAAGGATGTTGGAATGGAGATGGCAAAATTTATTTAATCTATTTAGGGCTGAATAAGAAGCAGTGTCCTGTATCCTACCACTCTACTTAGCCAAGTATATATACTACTGTATCTAATATATATGATCTGTTTGTTGTATGTGTTATCTTGCTTATGACTATATTGCTTTCTACCCAAGTAATTTCATTTTTTGGCACTGTTAACATACCATATCAATATTATCTAATTCTCAGCATGGCCAATTCAGTGGATACTTAAATCCAGAGACTGGAGCCATTGCCCCAGGTGTGCCGGGGGCGGGGGGTATCTGAAATCCAAAAGCAAACAAGGAACAAGACATTGGGAAGTTTTAAAAAATTCCAAATTAGAAGCAGCACCGGTAGCTTTAAGAAATAAATGTCCTCAATGGCTGTTACTAGGCAACCAAGCAATGTTGCCAGGCTTCAAGCCCTGGTTTCTGTCAGTAAAAGGCAAAGGGAAGTGGCAGGCAGCTTTCTAGGGCTCTTTCAGCCTTTGAGAGAGGACTCATTGGTGCCATGCTCACCAGCAACCACCAGGTGACTTGCGACCACTCTACTTGCAAGAATCAACTAGGCCTGGCTGCTTGCTACTGTTCAACAGCAGCCACCCCATGAAAGCCAGTCTGATGTAGTGATTAGGTTTTCAGATCAGGATCTGGGAGAACTAGGTTCAAATCATTGCTCTGCCATGGAAGCTCACTGGGTGACCTTGGGCCACTTATACATTCTCAGCCTAACTCACCTCACAGGGTTGTTGTAAGAATAAAATAGAGTAGAATGTTGTAAGCTGCTTTGGGTCCCCATTATAGAGAAAGAAAAAGTATAAATGAAATAATATCGCTGAAGATGGGAGAAGATAAGAGGTAGTTTGGTGGGTGGGTGCAAAGTTGAGAAGGAAGTAGGAAAAAGTGAGGATATGGAGGTTGCTAGGAGAAGGGGAAGAGGGAACAGTATGGAGAAGAGGATACCGGGGAAAATAAGGTGCCCCTTGCAAGTCCTTGAAGATTCTCCATTGTGGAACTGGGCCTGGAAGCCAGCATTGCACAACTGGACCATATTTTTCCTAGGTAGAGGTTGCTGGGGGGAGGGAAGGATGAAAAGCTAAAGACAGGAGGCAGATAAAGGTACACTGGTTGGTGAATGGGAAGGAGAAAAGGAAGCAGGACAAGGTTATCAGGCCTTTCAGGGCAGGGAAAGTGACAATAGTGCAGGAGGGGGAAATGAGATTCCCCCCATAAGACCTTACGGGGCCCCTGATTCCTTTGTTTCAGATTTCTGTAATCCTAGTCCTATTACTTTGTTTATCAGATGTCTCATTCTATCGAATGCCCTGATTTACACTGTGTAATCTGCCTGGAGTCTGAATGAGAAAGGTGGACTATAAGTAATGCAAATAAATAGATAAACCTCCTCCAAATTAAGCAGCTCTTCTTCCAGAAGTGCCATTTATCACCATATTTTACAGAGCAGGGCTTTCCTGTTCTCCCCCCACCCCGCCACACACCCTGCTGGCTGACTGTGGGGCAAAACAGGAGGCAGAAATCGGTGGAATTCACAGTCCCAGTTTCCAGAAATGGAAATGCTGTTCTGTCAGACAGCCTGCATGGCTGGATACATGCCATCATTTTTTTAAAAAAGATGAGAAATAATTAGGTTTTAAACTTTGGTGTGCACCATGGTAGGATACAGTTCAGTGAGTTTAAATTTCAGAAAATTAGATTTGGGTTAAACATCGGGAAAAACGTTTTAATATGAGGGATGTTTAAGGATGTTGCATAAGCCACTTTCCTGGCAGGGTTCAAGGAAAGTCTATTAGGAGATAATGGGTTGGATCCTACCAGAATTTCCACTCGATCTTGTCTGATTCCCCTCTTCACTGCAGTTCCCCCTCATGTGACTTTTCTCCATACAAGTTCCATAATACCAGGGGGGGAAATCCTCTCCAAAAGGACCCTTCCTCCTTTTTTAATTGATATAATAGAGGGCAGGATCCAGCTCACAGTATATGTACGAGTTTACAGCTGCTCCAAATCTAGATGATCAACACTGATGCAAAGATATATTCCCAAAAGAAATGCATGATTGCTGTTACTTGCAGGCATGATTATTTGAAGTCTGCGTAATGCAACAGTTAAGGGAACATGTCGGGAAGTCCTTGGTTCAAATGCCACCTCATCCACGGGCTCCCTGGATGGCCTTATGGAAACATTTCTGTGTCCCAAGACTGGTTCACCCAACACAGAAAGGATGATGCATGTAGATGAAGCATGTAAAGTGCTCTGAGTACTATGAGAAAGCGTAATAATAATAAATTAACAAGCATAACTAACGTGACTTAACACTGAACCTGCTAAGCAAGCAAGCAAATTCAGCTTTGCTCTTCAGAATTTCTTTGGCAGTTTTGCTCTTAAACAAACAAACTGCAATGGATTGCAGCTAGCACTAATTAAGTTTATTGATTGCAATGAACATAATTAGTGGGTGCGCCCCACATATGTAACAGCAAACTGATAGCCTGGTGAGATTCAACTTTTGACTATTTCTCAAAATGGAAAGAACTAAACACCAAATCAGTTTAATGCTTGGAAATAAGCGTTTGGCAGAATTTCAATGGACACTAAAAGGGCGGGGGGAACTAGGTTAAAGAGAGAGGAGGGGTATATGGTTCGAACGTTCTCTGTGAAACAATTCAGATTTCCGCCCTCCTTAGGTTAACAACCTCTTTCATAAGGTGCTGGTGAGGATAATTGAGGTAAGAATTGTAATGCACTTTGTACATTGAACTGAAATGATTAATTAGGGTAATAAAATGGCATGCGCTGATTGAAGAAACTGGAAGGATTCCAACTACGCTGTAAATTTTTAATGCTGTTACTTAACCCAAGAATGAAACTGCTCAGACGTTTCTTTAAAACCTGTGCTACTTAAAGCAAACAGACTGGGACAGCTGCACCAAAGACATATTAAAACTCCCAGACAAAGATGAAATTATAGTGTTCAGGACACCAACAAAGCCAACCGAAAAGGCTAGAAACAGTCTGGAACTGTTCTTCCTTTCCATTCATTCCTAGAAGGGGGAACTCGACGACTGGTCTGATCTGACACATTGCGGTGGTCTTGTCTATCCCAAAACACTTGGCATCAGGTCCTGCCTCATAAAAGCATAAATAATACCAGGAAACACTGTAGAACTAGACAGTTGTGTCTGTGGGGAGAAATTCCAAACCACTGCTTTCATGTATAATGTACTGGGAGTGGTATAACAGAGAAAGCAACTAGCACGGACCCAAGCAAAACGGTTATTCACTTTAGGAACAATTACCACTTTTATGATGATGATGATCATCATCATCATCGTTATTATTTAGATTTTTAATATTTATTGGATTTCCTAGCTGGCACCCTTTGTTAGAATGTCTGGAAAAACAAATAAACAAACACATTGTCTATGGAGGGAAAAAATGGTCTGCAAACTGGATGCTGACACACCAACTCTTTCTATTGGACAAGCGGGTAACACATGAAACCAGCTCACGGGAATTTGATATTTCCTTCCTCGGTGGCCCACCACAGACTTCCAGCCTCTTAGGGGCACTTACTCAAAGGTAAACACAAGCATCCTGGGCAGGGGGGGGAGCAGCTGACGAAACTCAAGAGCAAGCCTTCTCTTGTGGGAACAGCTGCCTGGCAAGCAGTGAGCCACCTCCCTCTGCTCTGCTCTTGGCTAATCCTACGCACCGCTCGGTTCATGGGAACATGCGAGACATATGGCAGTTAGAGGCTTAAGGGTACGCAAATGTGTCCAACCCCTAGGGAGCAGGCGGCAACACCCCCTTCTTCACCAAGAACCCCTGCATGAGCAATAAAGCTTATTGGGTGACCACAGACTAGGAGTCCGTATCTTTCAGTCTGAACTCTCTGGGGGTTGATATAAGGAAGGGAAATGGGATAACCCCATCCATGCACACCGGCCTGAGCTCCTTGGAGTAAAAGTGAAATATAAATGGACGAATGGGAGGCGGAGGAAAAGCAATAGACCTTCTTCTCCCTGTCTTCCCTACTTTTCAGTACAGAAGACTAAGAGCACAATCCTATGCAGCCTGAACCTGTTGAAATTTACTCCAGTCTAAGCCTGTTGAAATCAATGGGATTAGAGGGGAGTCACTCTGGATAGGAATGAGTCTCTAAATCTTTGCTATTCCCCCCCCTCTCTCCCCAAAAATCAAATGATTGTGTTCTTTTATGAAAAAAGGAAAATAGTCCCAGTGGTCCACCAAACTCAAACAGCAAGAATAACAGATCAGAAATGTTTAACAGAAATCCTCCGTATTTATGGAACTCCCATCCACAAGAAGTTTAAGGAGCAGTGCAAGACATGGGGATCCTACCTGGGGTGAAAGGTGGCACACAAATGTTTTAAACAAGCATTTAAATTTGCTCAACAAAGTACCTGGCAGCCAAAATTAAGGAAACAGATGGGGGCATTTTACCTGCCTGGGGCTCTGGTACAAGGAGGCATAGATGCTGATTCCAGGAAAGGAAATAAATTCCTTGCTACACTAACATTCCATCTTGATGCCAAGAAAAGTGTTACATGACATTTGTGCTTGTGCGACCCTATATAATAGCATGGTGCTGGGGGAGGGGGCAACAGTGGGGGGCTTCTAGTGCCCTGGCCCCACTGGTGGACCTCCTGATGGCAATTGGTATTTTTGGCCACTGTGTGACACAGAGTGTTGGACTGGATGGAACATTGGCCTGTTCCAACATTGGCTTCTCTTATGTTCTCTTATGTTCAGTGAAAGCCTCTTTGGTGTAGTGGTTAAGTGCGCGGACTCTAATCTGGGGGAACCGGGTTTGATTCCCCACTCCTCCACTTGCAGCTGTTGGATGACCTTGGGCAAGCCATAGTTCTGACAAGAGCTGTCCTTGAAAGGGCAGTTCTGGAAAGAACCCTCTCAGCCCCACCTACCTCACAGGGTGTCTGTTGTGGGGACAGGAAGGGAAAGGAGTTTGTAAGCTGCTCTGAGACTCCGAGTAAAGGGCAGGGTATAAATCCAATCTCCTCTCCTCCTCCTCCTCTGTTCTTATGTTTTCACAATGTCAATAGCTCTTGATGTCCACGATGAACCTAACCATACAGTTTAAGGACGCAAGAATGCATAAAATATACAGCTTTTACCTAAAAATCAAGACAACTAGGGTTGCCAGCTCTAGGTTGAGAACTACCTGGAGAAGTTAATAGCTCGGGTTGACAACCTCCAGGTGGTACCTGGAGGTCTCCTGGAATAACAGCTGATCTCCAGGTGATGGAGTTCAGTCTCCTTGGAGAAAATGGCTGCTTTGGAGGGGGGACTCTGTCATTGGCTGAGTTCAGATTGGCAGTTTGCTCCAGTAGCCAGTCATGGCAAAAAAGCCACAGAATAAACTGTTCCGGGTTTTCCCGTTCACACAGTCCAGGCCGCTGCCGGAAAATACGGGGCGGAGCCGGGCGGAAGCGTTCAGACTGCCGCGCCAGGGGGCACGCTGTATTCGGCATTTCCCCATTAATTCAGCTGCGGGTGTATGGGTGTATGTGCGCATGAGTGCTCATGCGCTCATGCGCATAAGTGCATTTTGCCAATTGGGGGAGGACCCCGCAGCGCCGGCACCGCATTGGGCAGTAGAGCAGAGCACGGCCAATCATATCACTGCTGTCTTCTGCCCAACACAGGTTGCTCCCGGTTTTTCAGCTGCGCGTTCAGACTTCCCGAAAGCGGAGGGCCCTCCCCAGGGTCCACCCCCCGATCTCCAGGAACTTCCCAACCCAGAGTTGGCAACCCTATATAATAGCATGGTCAGTCACTCAAGTTTATGAAGGTTCCTTTTCCCCCCACAGTAGGAACCAAGTCATGTGAAAATGTACCTTCAGCCTAATTTAGGTCTTGAGACGCTCTTAGCAGCTTCTTTCCTCAAGGACGTGTCAACAAAGCCCTCCTACCCAGATGGCTCCCACAGGGCCAAATTCTTAGCTAGCTTTCTTTAAAAGGCCTGCTCCACATGGAATCCCTTATTTGTCAGGAACACGGCCTATCTTTCTGTTTGGAACAGTTTTAAGAGAGCACATTTCACATTGAGAAGTGAAAATGTTCCACAGAGCGGCAAAAAAAGAAAAGTGCCTTGCAAATGCTTTCAACAGGGACACTGAAGATGTTCTTTCTAGCAAGTCTCGAAAGTGTTCACAAATGTTTTATGCTTCCTCATTCTGGCTGGTGAAAGAATCAGCTAGGCTCAAAGACATATGTCTCGCACATTAAAGAAGAACAGGAAATTACAAACTGCGTGAGTCCTGTGAACAGTTTCAGATTTCCACCCATTTTAACGATGGTCCGCAATCTCAAACTTCACAGTTAGTTTGTTTCAGTGTAATATAAGGTCAACACTGAGATAAACCGACTGAAAATAAACTTTAGCAGGACCGTGCTTGGCCTTTTTGGCCTTTTAAAGACATTAAAAGGAGGCCCAATGTCAATGTAGAGATACTAGCAACATAATCATGACTAGGAAATCCGGGTGGTCTAGGAATCCCTCACCTAATCCATAATTTCTGGTGGTTATATTTACCACAACATTGCTAGTCTTGGGCCCCGGTCACACTACTGTGAAAAGCCGTGGTGGAAGTGCAGCTTTTCAGAGGCGTGGCAAAAAGAAGTGCGGGAGCAAGATCACACAGATCCCCCGAACCGCCGCACAGTTGCTCCCTGGCGTGATCACATGCTGAGGGGGAAGCAACGGGATGACGGGGCAAGGTGAGGCAACTGTGCATTTGTGGGCATGCGCAGTTTGGCAGAGCCTTGCTTACAACGGGAGTCAGGTGTGTTGGCAATCTCACATGCGCCCTTGCTACGGATCATCGGCTAGGTACTGCATTTTGCCTAGTACCTTTTTGATCCGTGTTTTCAGCTGGATGGGACGAGTTAGGGGCGGGTGCACGACGCTTGCCAGATGTTGGCATGTGATTGCGCCAATTTGATCTGCCCTTAATCCGTCCCATCCGCGTAGCTATTTCTCCGTGTGACCAGGACCATAATTACTTTTAAACCAGAGTGGTGGTGGAAATGGCCGTCCAGTCACAGCCGACTTTATGGCAACCCCGTGTGGTTTCAGAGCCAAAAGATGAACGGAGGTGGTTTCCCGTTGCCTGCCTCCGCGGAGCAACCCTGGAATTCCTTGGTGGTCTCCCATCCAAGTACTAACCAGTGCTGACCCTGCTTGGCTTTCAAGACCTGATGAGATCAGGCCAGCCTGGGCCATCCAGGTCAGGGCTCCAGCCAGAGTGTGCATGCCCCCAACACAGATTTGAATCTAACCATGGTTCGTATTAGAGCAGAGACAATAACGTCATTGTTTGGTTACCTGTGAAAAGAGAAGAAAGAAGAAAGTTCCCACACGTGGGCAGGGGAAGATGACGCAGAACATTCCCCTTCTCCTAGTTATGGTTATCAGGAACATCATGTTCGCCCGTGGCCTGGGATCTTTGTATTGCATGCTAGTGGTTTGCAGCTTTTTTTTTTTTTTTTAAGTACTGTGAAGGTTTTTGAAGTGTGAAACATGTTGGGATTTCCTTCTTCCTCTTTCAAAATAGCCTATGTTCACTCTCCGGAATGTGTTGCTCTCCGCTACGCTGATGATAATATGAACGGAGTCAATTCCATGGGACAGCATCAGATTTGTGCAATCAGTCTTAGTATTTTTTTTTTAAGGAAATGCAGGTGCAGGGAAGCTGAGAACTTGATCACAGCAACAGCAGTGCTGTGGGGAGGGGGAGAGAAGATGCTTATTTAACCCCTTTTGCATGTGAGAAAGAAGCTAGAGAGGTGGGTTGACTGCAAAAACTGCTTCCGTACAGAGTGCCACTGCTTTGATAAAATTTGCACGCATGCACACTCTGGAAGCCTGTACTTCCCTTAGATTAATAAAATAAAGTAAAATCTTATGAAAGACTGACCATGGCTCTCCCAGCATCACTTTGCTGGGGTTGCCAACCTCCAGGTGGTCAAACGACACATACCCACCGTGAAGAATAACAAAATTGCAATTTATATAAACTAAATTTATGTAATGCATACCTCAATTTCTATGTACCAAAAATGTGGCAGCACTGACAAGAAAAGTTTTGGCAATTACTGCTGTTTTGGAAACCTAGGATTGACCGCCCAGACTTAATTGGATGAATCTTCGAAGCTCGTATTTCACAATTTCCCACGAAGAAGCGGGTGAAGGAGGCATTATTGCTGGCCTGTTGGAGTCATGTTTGTGAGCCTTATGGAAACACAGAACAACGGATAAGTCAGCTGAGAACCTCCGTCGCTTCCAGTTTTCAACGAGGTCAAATCACAGAAAGGACACTTAATGGTTAGAATACATGGAGTTCCCCTGTTGAAGGAATGCATGCGACTGCCTCAGCAGTTTATAAGGGACACCAAAAGATTGTTGAATCTCTGGTACATAGAAACTGAGATATTAATTGCATTACACAAATTTAGTTGTTTATATAAATTGCAGGTGACAGAGATCAGTTCCTCTAGAGAAAATGGCTGCTTTGGAAGGCGGACTCTAGGACATTTAACCCCGCTGAATCTCTCCCCTCCCCAAACCCCGCCCTCCTCAGGCTCCACCCCCAAATTTCCAGGTATTTCCCAACCTAGAGCTGACAAGCCCAGTTATTGGTACTTATAGTCTGTAACAAAGCAGTCGAGGTGAATATTTCAGGTTTTTAACTTACAAAGAAAAGGAGGCAAGGGAGAAACCTTTTCAACTGTGACCAAAGGGAATTTCACATTACCGAGATTCTGCTGGATTGAAGCCGTTTCTGATTCGTCTTGAATTAAACCAGTACAGGGCTGCCATTTCACACATGGCTTTCCCTGACCGGAAAAGAGCCAAATCAGAAGTGGTTTGGCAATTCAGACTGCACCGCTTTGTTTCCCCGCCGTTTCCCGCCGCGCCTTTTTTTTAAAAAAATGTTCGCTTTAGAGCGCTATAGCACTATAGTGCTATAAAACAACACTGCAGGCATTCCAATGGGGTTGCTATGATGCTATTGTGCTATAGCGTTATAGCGCTCTAAAGCGAACGTTCAAATAAAAAAAACCTGGAGATCGCCTGCGTGGGCGAAAAAGGCGGAAAAAAGCGTATCGGATCCGGGAGAAAAAACTGACGACTACTTGGAAGTGGTTGACAGGTAAAATGTTTCAGCCCCGTTTCCTGAACGGGACAGAAGCGATTCTGTGTGAAATACATATTCCGGTAGGGAACCGGTTCTAAAACGGTTCTGTCTGAAATGCCAAACCAGAAACCTTTTGGGAACCGTTCCTCTTCCGGATTATATCATCTGTCTGAAATTCCCCCAAGTTTCTCTCCTATGCAGGGCTCTTTTTGTAGCAGGAACTCCTTTGCATATTAGGCGACACACCCCTAATGTAGCCAATCCTCCAAGAGCTTACAGAGCTCTTCTTACAGGGGCTACTGTAAGCTCTTGGAGGACAGGCTACATCAGGGGTGTGTCGCCTAATGTGCAAAGGAGTTCCTGCTACAAAAAGAGCCCTGCTCCTATGTATAGCATCTAAATGGGTGGTCAGTGACAATGAAAGGAATGGATACAGCTATTTCTATGAGACCTAGGCAGGAGCTCAAACCGCTTTCCCATAAGGAGCAGAAAACTGTAGGAGACTAATTATTTTTTTTATGAATCATCCATAACAAACCACAGTCCTAAGAAGTCCCCAAGTGATTTCATTTTAGATGGCAGGGAATTCAAACACCACCACCACCCCGCTTAAAACGGTGCTAACGTTGGCAATGGCTTTGACTAAGGAAGCTAATACATGAAAGCTTCTCCAGGGACATTTAACAAATATACCTGCTGGCCAGATTATCATGCATCAAACAAGCCAGGACCTCAATGCTAGACTGGAGAGCCCAGCAGGTTTGCAAAAATTCAGCACTAAAATACAGCAAGTATTAATACAAAAATGTAGAATAAAAATCCCAGTTGGTTTGTTTAACGTCAACACAGGATTTCCTTAGCCTTGCTCATCTCTTCCATCTTAAAACTTCAAACTGGCTCAGTACACAAAGTGTAACTGGAATCACTGGTGAGAGGGCCATTAGGAGGTTCTATCCCTCCCACCCAGCAAGAGACCACATATATTCATGGAGGGAGGCTACTCTTTTCCCCCTTTTTAATGAAAATAAATAAAATACTTGCATTGGCCATTTACAATCTTTGGGGGAAGGGGGACATACATCAAATACACCAGGGCTCCCCAACGTGGTTCCTGTGGGCACCATGGCACTTGCTGAAATCTTTTAGAGAGCCAGTTTGGTGTAGTGGTTAAGTGCGCGGACTCTTTATCTGGGAGAACCGGGTTTGATTCCCCCACTCCTCCACTTGCAGCTGCTGATGTGACCTTGGGTCAGTCACAAGCTCTGGCACAGCTGTTCTCTCAAGGACAGTTTCTGTCAGAAGTTCTCTCAGCCCCACCTACCTCAGTATCTGTTGTGGGGAGGGGAAGGGAAAGGAGTTTGTAAGCCGCTCTGAGACGCCTTTGGGCAGTGAAGGGCGGGGTATAAATCCAAACTCTTCTTCTTCTTCTTTCCTGGTGCTGTCAAACTTTTTAAAAAGTGGGTGAGGTCAAGTGGGGCTCCTGTCCAGCAGGGTTTCTAACTGGCTGCTGAAGATCTGATTGGCTGTGCACATTAATGTTCTTTCATTGGCATCTGCCGCTATAGTGTTCTTTTACTCTCCCTCTCACTCCTCTTTCCAGTGTATTTTTAAAAATTACTCCTCATGTCCCCTGCGCTTGGGTTACTTCCAGGCCTGTAGCCATGGGGGGGGGCCCTTGGGCTGACGCCCCCTCCTGAATGAGCCTTGCCCCTTCCTCTCCTGGCAACCCTTCCCCAGAAGGCTGAGGGAGCCTAGAGTCTCAGAGCGGCTTACAATCTCCTTTCCCTTCCTCTCCCCCACAACAGACACCCTGTGAGGCAGGTGGGGCTGAGAGAGCTCTGACAGAAACTGCTCTTGAGAGAACACCTCTGAGAGAACTGTGACTGACCCAAGGTTACCCAGAAGACTGCACGTGAAAGAGTAGGGACTCAATCCCGGTTCTCCAGATTACAGTCTGCCGCTCTTAACCCCTACACCAAACCGGCTCTCTTGGTGCAGTATAAAGAGTGTTGTGTTTTGAGCTCAGAGATGAGGTTCAAATCTCTGCTCGGTCCTGAGGTTTAGAGCAGCAGACTCTAATCTGGAGAACTGGGCTTGATTCCCCATTTCTCCACATGAAGCCTGCTGGGTGACGTTGGGCCAGTCACAGTTCCTTCACAACTCTCTCAGCTCCAGCCACCTCACAAGATGCCTATTGTGGGGAGAGGAAGGGAAGGCGATTGTACCCCACTTTGAGACTCTTTAACGAAGACAGAAGCAGGGTATAAAAAGATTCTTCTTTTTGTCCTGACATCCCCAAGGCAACTCACTATCCCTTTGCTTTGCTCACCTAACACAAAGTTAAACACGTGGATATGTTTAAGTAAAAATATATTGTAATTTTCCCTAGGCCCTGGGGATCAAGTAGCATGGGAACTGGAATCAATAAAATCCACCTGTTCCTTGTAAAAGTGAGCTTCAAAGGAGTTTTCAGTGCATTTCCCTGGATCTGATCTAATTTGGATTTACTGGCGTCTTAGCAGCCCCTCAGAAGTAACTATGAGCAATTTCCCATAAGGCCTATGACCTTAAAGAGAGATGTAGAAAGTATGAATGATATTCAGGTTTTCTCTAGTTATTACAAGTGAGTGTAGACAAGTGAAGAACGCAATTAAAAGGTTAGACAGAATGGGAGCAGATCAGTAATGACAACTTGAAACCCAAGCGGAGCATCTGATGTGAACTTTAAGAAGAGATTCTCGGTTCATCATGAAAACGACACTGATTTCAAACTGGCTTGTCAGCGCTGCAAAGAGGCATGATGCCACATGATGATAAAGGAGGACATTGCAAGGTTTTAGAAAAATAAACAGCACGCCTCCAGAAGTATAACAGATGCTGGAGTTTAAGGCACTGAGCTATGGTTCATAGTGAATCAGCGATGAGGTGGGCTGGGGGAATGACTGATTCTACAACTTTTCTGTCTCTACTCGTCCTGCTAAAAAACCACTTGAAACCACAATAGAGAATCACCAAGACAAAAGTTTCAGGCCCTGTAGCCATACTTCCATTCCAGACATTCTGGCTTGGATCAAACAAATTGTTTACAGAATGAATTCACAGAATGGATCTCTTTCTCCTTCTCCTGCCGTCTCTTGTAAGTCATGCCCCCACTTTGGCAGTAGAAAAGAGTAAGAGTCCAGCAGCAAGATTTGTGGTAGGGTACGAGTAATGGAGGAGCTTTCCTGAGGAGGTTCTTTGGTCTATGGATTGTTTCCTGAGGAGGTTTCCTGTTTCTTGAGGAGGTTCTTTTGTGTGTGCATGTTCATAGCCTGGAGAACTACACAAGATAATGTGTAGTCCATTAGCATGTTCATAGCCTGGACAACTACACAAGATAATGACTCAGCCCTACCCCACCTTCCAGGGTAGAAATAAATTACTTGCCTACCATTTTCTGCTCACCTTGACACAGAGAGTATTCCATCTGTCTGTGTTATACCTCTGAGGATGCCAGTCACAGCTACTGGTGAAATGTCAGGTCTTACAATGTGAAGACCACGGCCACACAACCCAGAAAATCCACAGCAACTAATTTTGCCACAATGTTTCCAGTGATTCCTAGAGAGACATCCCATCACTGACGGCACCATCCATGTTCCCCCCTGTCCCCCAATGGTTAGCAGGCCATACCCACCCTAGTTCCTCAAGCCAGAAAGGATCTGTCATTTTTGCCTCTGTTCCTTGATTTATACAAGCTAATATCATATAAAAATAAGGTATTTAACCAATCATAATTCAAGCTTATTCTATTATGCGTGAAATGTAAAGCATTCTCTCTTTAGCACTAGCAAAATAAAGCAGGTTGGTCATGAAAGATCTTACCGGAAGATGATTAAGTGGCACATCAACTTGACCAAGGAAATCGTCTCTGGTCTGTTAACAAAAAAGGAAAGTATGCTTATTAACTCAATCGCAACAGCAGAGGATCAAAACAAGGAGCAGATAAACAAAGACAACTGTGTTGACACTGTCTCCATTAGCACCACTGTTATCTACCGAAGCCCCTAAATATCTCTCCCATTAAAGATCTTCTAAATGTCTTCTGTGGACAGGGAAAGTTATAAGCTACACTTAGAAGTAAAATTCCACTTGTATCTCATCTTGCAACTGCTTTCTTGCATGCTGAACTTGTATATAGTAGCCCCTAAAAATGGAAGCTACCTGTAAATGCGCTATATATAAGGAATGGCTCATATGAAACTTCAGATATAGACAAAAAATAAAACACTTTATGTATCTGACTCCATTTTAAAACATGCATATAAAACATGAATAAAATGAGGTAAAAAGACAGGAAACAGAACTTTTTTGTACCATGAGACCCCAGGGTGTTCCTAGTAACTGCTAATGCTTTTATTAAACATGTAGGAAAAGCAAGTTATCCTGTCTACAGAATACTAATGGCCTAGTAAAATTTCAGTGTCCTCCTTGATGCTCATGTGTGCACTTGATTATATAAATTTCCTTATTCATTCCAATGGACAGACCTGAGCCACACATTAAAAGTACATAGACAGCCAGTGTAGTGTAATGGTTAAGAGTGCTGGACTCAGATCTGGGTACAGCTCCCAACTCCCAGTAGGGAGATTCCTGGAGAACTGAACTTGGAACCTGAGGATGGAGGAGTCTGGAGAGAGAAGGGACCTCAGCAGGCTATAAGCCATAGAGTCCACCCTCCAAAGCAGCCATTTTCTCCAAGGGGGGCTGATCTCAGTAGTTTGGAGACCATTTTTAATTCCAGGAGATCTCCAGGCCCCACCAAGAGGTTGGCAACCCTGGATCTATGAGACCTAGATTTAAGTCCCCACTGACCAATGAAGGTCACGGGGTGACAATATACCATTCACATTTTCTCAGCCTAACCTACCTCACAAAATTGTGATGGGGATAAAAGGGGGAAAGGAGAGCCATGCATGCCACCTTGAACTCCACCACAACTGAAGAAATGTGGGATTTTTTTAACATTGTCTATAGTCCACCTTTTTCACTGAGGCTCAAGGTGTATATACTAGAGAGATAAAAACGTATACCCATTCATGTCCCTCCACTGCCCTGAACGAGGAAAGTCACCACATCAGGATAACTAGTTGTACAAACTAGATCTTCATTGCGCCACCAACCAACACCAGACTGGGGTGGGACCTGGGGATCCCCTGGAATTACAGCTCATCTCCAGACTACAGAGATCAGTTCGTCTGGAGAAAATGGATGCTTTGGAGGGTGGATTCTACGACATCTTACATTAGAACATAAGAACATAAGAGAAGCCAATGTTGAATCAGGCCAACGGCCCATCTAGTCCAACACTCTGTCACACAGTGGCCAAAAATACCAGGTGCCATCAGGAGGTCCAGCAGTGGGGCCAGGACACTAGAAGCCCTCCCACTGTTGCCCCCCTCAGCACCAAGAATAGAGTGCATCACCTGCCCCAGACTGAGAGTTCCTATCTGTACCTTGTGGCTAATAGCCACTGATGGACTTCTGCTCCATATGCTTATCTAATTCCCTCTTGAAACTGTCCAGGCTTGTAGCTGCCACCACCTCCTGTGACAGTGAATTCCATGTGTTAATCACTCTTTGGGTGAAGAAGTACTTCCTTTTATCTGTTCTAACCCGACTGCTCAGCAATTTCATTGAGTGCTCACGAGTTCTTGTACTGTGAGAAAGGGAGAAAAGTACTTCTTTCTCAACCTGCTCAATCCCATGCATAATCTTATAAACCTCGATCATTGTTCTCCTCTCCTCCATTTTGTCTTCATAGTGACCTTGAGAGTTCAGTTAGGCTGATACAGTCCAAGGTCAGCCAGTAACCTTTCAGGGCATAGTGGGGATTTCAAACCTGGGCCTCCCCAGATCCTAGTCAAACACCCTAATCACTATACTACATTGGCTCTGATGGAGTAGGTTTCTCACTTGACCACCAGGAAGAGAACCAGCACCTGTGCAAGTGGGTCAGCTCCTTGGGACCCATCTTGGAAACCACCAGCACAGAGCTGGGGCCCACATGGGACACGGTGGTGGTGGCAGGCAAGATCACAGTTGCCAAGGTGACAAGCCTACTCCCCAGCCAGCATCAAGGCAGCTTCCAGTGGAGGCTAAGCCTGTTGCCCCGGAAACCAGAGAATGATAAGACTTCAGTGCCCCAAGAGACAAGGTGGGAGGGCTGGAAGGGGGCAGGACCAGTTTAGGGGAGTTAAACCCCACCCAATCCCAGCTGAGGAGGATTCCTTGCCCTGCTCTTGGCAAGCACAAGAACTGATGGGCTGGAAGAGGCAGCAGAATTCTCCCTTCCAGGTCTGAGGCCTACTGTGGGCTGGAAGCCCTCATTGCATATGCTATCACCACTGTGCTGCCACAAGTGGAACCCTAGTATAAGTACATTCCTGCACATTCAACCCCCATTGCCCTTGTTGCTGTATTTCCTCTGCCACTTTCCATAATCTCTGCTTCCCTTTCCTCAAATTTTAGATGGAAAACTCCTCAGGCTAGGGACTTGTTTTTATGTTTCTTTGCACACCTCTGCATTTATCAATGGTGCCATAGAAATAAATAAAGTCACAACAACAGGCTTATTTTAAAAAAGGCAAAGAGAGGGCATTCACCACCCATTCATTGACCAGCTAGGAACAGAAGAACTGGATTAATTTAGGTATATATATATATTCTGCAAAACCTGCCTTGGGAACAGACAGCTGAAAGGAGGGAGGGGGGAATACATTTTAAAATAGAGAAAAATAACATTAAAGAGGAAAATCTGAAATAAATGCTTGGCAAGCAATCTGGTTTCTATGTACAGTTCTCCCTAAATGCTAGTTGGCGGTTCAGAGAAATTGTTCTCTGCTGGGTTCCTCTGCCTGATATATTCATGGAGACTTGCGATCTAAATGCATCACACAGGCTGCCCGATTTAAACCTCGCTATTTCACATCAGACAAAAACAAATTAGATGGAGGTTCCTGAAATGTCCAATTGTTTTGTCATTTGGGAAATTAACCATTAACAACCGGCCAACAATAACAACAAAAGGAGAACTGACTTTGCTTATTCCTACAATAGGAAAGGGGAAGGAGAGAAATATAAATTCCACAAGGGTAATGCCATTACAGCACAATCTTCAATTGAGTTATGTCCTTCAAAGGCCACTGACTTCAACAGACTTATTGTGGCACAGCCTGCCATCAGATGCATGAAATACAGTTAGCAGATACAGATACGTGCACACAGATTAGGGTTCCCATTTGCCTACTTACTAGGGTTTAGTGTTGCTAACCCCTAGTTAGCACCAGGAGACCTCCCGCTATTATAATTGGTCTCCAGACAACCAGATCAATTCCCCTGGAGAAAAATGACTGCTTTGGAGGGTGGACTCTGTGGTATTATACCCTGCTGAGGTCTCTCCCTACCCCAAAATCCCCAAAATCTCCACATATTTCCCAACCTGGATCCGGCAACCCTGTTAGGTTGCCAACATCTAGGTGGGGCCTGGAGATCTCCCAGAATCACAACTCATCTCCAGGCAACAAAAACCAGTTCCCCTGGAGAAAATGGTTACTTTGGAGGATGGAATCTACAGCCTTATACCCCAATGAGGTCCCTCCCCTCTCCAAACTCCACCCTCTTCAGGCTCCACCCTCATATCTCTAGGAATTTCCCAGCCTGGAGCTGGCATTTTTTATGGTGGGAGACCTCCAGGTAACTGTGGCCTTTCCTCACTGATAAGTCACCTGGTTGGTGGGCCGAAAATTGGACCAAATGGGGGAAGATGATAATCTTGGTGAGAAAAATAAAAATAAGGCCTTGTTTACTTTCCAGAAGTTCTGACCATAGAGTTCCTGGCAATTCCTAGAGCTACCTGGAAGTGAACAAGCCTCATTCTAGACCACACCAGAAACTTTATGGTCAAAACTTTCAGTAAATAGATAAGGCCTTATTTCTCTTCTCCTCCTGGGATGCTGCCCCCCCAACCCTCCTACTGGTTGTTTGGCAACCCTAATACAGGTAACAATAGAAATATTGTGAACCGCAGAGTTCAAAAGCTTTGAAAAGCAAGAAAGATCATTTGTAACACTGCAAGAATTATTGTGAATGATAGCAAAATGAAGGAGATCTGAGTCACTCTGCATTATAATTCAGTTCAGTTGTTGATCTCTGCAACATCAGAAGTCAGTTGACTGGACTGCCTCAGATGGAGATTCATTAGGCAACAATTAATTCCTCAGCTACTACGCCAAGACTACAAACAAATCCTTCCTTTTTACCAAGGTATGAACTCAGTCTATTTACAATTATGCAACTGTGTAAGGCTACAACTGAAACATTCACCCAACTAGCACTGTGTGCCTGAGGGAACTCTAGATTCATGGCAAAAAAGGTTTCTAAAACTGAGGGGAGTTTACTTACTGGCTTCATGTACACTCCACCCTCTTCTCCAATGGGGATCCAAAATGGCTTACATGATTCTTCTCTCCTCCATTTTATCCTCACAACAACCCAGCAAGGCAGGTTAGGTTAACCACATATGACTGGCCTAGATTATGGGGCAAGCTTCCGTGGCAAATTGGGGGTTCAAACATGGGTCTCACAGATCCCAGTCTAGGGATTCCAACAGGAACTACACTACAGGTTTCAGAGATTTTCATACATACTAACACTACATGTTTCAGAGATTTTCATACATACTAATTTATTTATTTATTTGCATTCATATCCCGCCCATCCCATAAACACGCACTAAGGACAATGAATTGTCTTTCAAAACAGCATCATGAGATAGCTGCAGCGCAAAAGAAGTGTTTCTTTTCTAAGCACATGCATTAGAGGCCTTATCGTTCACTAATGAAAGAATCCGATAACATAGTGATAGAAACAAGCCAGATGCTTCTAGAGTGGATGCTTTGCGCCATTTTTCTGTTACAAATCAGCCTCCTATACTTCTTTTTTTTAAAGTACCTTAGATCCTAGTTTTTGTAATTGTAGTTTTGTTTCTGTTGTAAGTGGCCTTGAGTTCTGTAAGGTGGCTAATAAATGTTTCAAATAAATAAACAATCCATTAATTAATAGCCCCCTGTTAAGCGAAATGAAAGGGAATCTTCTTATTAATCAGAAATATTTGTCACCTGTGTCTCTCTACTGCACAAATCCCGAGTCACCATAACCTCTGACAACTGACATTTCTTGTGGCTATTTTTAAGGTGGTAAAATCCTGCCAATTCCTCCGCACACGCTCTCTCTGGCGCACCCATGCACACGCTTCTCCCTTAAACAACTGCACCCACTGCTTAAAAACGTTTTGCTTTTTCTGCTGATTTTATCCAGCAAACCTTGGAACTTTGATGCTATTTCTGCTTGGTTTTTGAAATTGCCAGCTATAATTTTAAATTAACAGATGCTTGCAATGATATTATTATTTGATTATTACTGCAAACGGACCAGAGTGCTATTATTAGACTCAAGTCCAGTAGCATCTTAGAGACCAACAAGCTTCTCAGGGTACGTGGTTATGAAAATTAAAGCTCCCTTTGTCAGATAACAAAGGTATGTGACAAAAGGAGTTTGGACTCTTGAAACCTCATATGCTGAAAGTCCCGTTGGTCTCTTAACGCACTACTGGACTTGAATCCAGTTCTTCTACTGAAGACCAACATGGCTATTCTCTGAAACTGTCTTGCAGTTTAAGAAAAATGCAAGTAACACTGCTAAAATTCTTAACACTGCATTCATAATTTTTAAGTTTTCTCCTTGATGCTGGAAATTATCCCATATATGCACACCAGTTTGAAGGGATGAATGTACTAAAAACTTGTATCCAATTTCTAATAATAATACTTCCTTGAGAAAGCAGAGAGGCAGGAGTTGCACCAGGGGAGAGTGGCAGAACAACACAGAGCTTGGGTAATAAAATCAATTTACCTGCAGTCTAAAAAAGATCTTTGAAATGTTCACAGACGGTTGCAATGTGATCTGTCCAAGCACATTCCTGTACTAAGTGCTGTTTGGGGGAGACACATAGAAAGCAAGCCCTGTTTCAGAAGAAACCAGTTTGCCCATAATTTAAAAAAATGCATGAAAGCAGATTCTAATCCCAACTACTTGAATGTAGCTTTGCAAGGATTTTTATCAAAGGCTTGACTATATTTCTACCTCTATGAGGTTCAGCAATGAATGTTGCCCACTGAAGCAATTTGCATGCTACTGAAGGCCACAACTGTTAAGTTGACTGGTTGACCTATCTAGATATCGATTCCTCTCTAAAGCCCTTTAAGCAAGTAAAAAAAAATTTGGATGTCTGATGACAGGGATCAAAGGAAAGGCTTTTAAAAAAGAATTGCTATGATCCTCATTGATAAAGTGAGCTATTTTCCAGTTCACTGAAGGAATGGCAGAATTCTCTAGTTATGGTTAAGCTGGGTTCTAGGCACAACAGTAGACATAAGCCCCAGAAAGTTCTCCCCTATAGTTCTCAAGCCACTTTCCACCTTAGTTACAACCTGCTCCCAAGATTACCAATATGACGTCCACTATCCACCTACAGCAGTCCTTGCAGCTTCTGGGTTTTTCACCTCACTCCCATTTATGCCAGTCAGGAATCTGGTGGTTGTTTCTACACTCCAAAATACAGTCCCTGGGCTGCTCGCCACTCAAGAACAACCAGGCCACTCTTCTTCCAGACCTGCTGCTGTAGTCTTGGATCTAGCTGCAAATTTTGTGCATATGCCTCTTGGGAAGAGGCTGCAGCTCAGTAGTAAAGAATCGGCACCTGCGGAAGGCCCATAGTTGAATTCCTAGCACCTCTAGTTTAAAAAATCAGGTGAGCCGCTGTCAGTCAGAGGAGCCAATACTGACCTTGATAGACCAATGGTCTGATTCAGTATAAGGTAGCTTTATGTGTTGCCAACCTCCAGGTGGCACCTGGCGATCTCCTGGTATTATAATTGATTTCCAGATGATCAAGATCAGTTCCCCTGGAGAAAACAGGTACTTTGGAGGGTGGCCTCTATAGCATTATACCATGCTCAGGTCCCTCCCCTCTCCAAACCCCACCCACTATGGGCTCCACCCCCCCAAAAAAAATCTCCAGGTATTTTGCAACCCAGAGCTGGCAGCCCTACAGCCACATGATTGGCCTGATGATAAAATCTCTATTGTTACTAATGCAACTGGACCCTTACATTGCCTTTCCCTGTGGTACTAGGTTATTCTGAAATATGGACCAATATCTTCTAGTCATTCTTTTTTTATATATTTGAAAGCTCGGTTATTTGTCAGCCTTTACAAACATTCACTGAAAGAATTCAGAAATGAGTTTCAACATCCCTTCTCTTTTATTACAGGGAAGGAATTGAACTATTTAACCTTCCTCACTGCACAAACAGCCGTCAAACCAGTTCTGGCCTCTTTGAGGAGGATTCCATGGTTGTCCATGGCAACCCTGAGGCCTAGCAGCCCTGTTGTCAAGAGTCCCGTTTCACTCAGGTTATCACTAGGCCAGCTTTAAACCTGCCTGGCCATAATGTTGTCTACACAACTTTGGTTATTTCCCCCCCTTACAGTGCTTTGCCTTAATATATCAGACAATTAATCTAATTCATAGATGCTAGAGATCAACATCTTTCATCAGTTTCTTCTGTTTCGAATAGAACTTCTACTTTTATAATTTTTTGGAAAGGAATATCGTTACTGGGTTCTAAATGTGCATATGGGGTACAAGCATACACCCCGAGATGTAATCATGGGTGTATTTCTGTTTTCAGGTCATACGGCAGTGCATATACACACTTGAGACATATATTGGTATGCAGTCAACCATCTCCAGATAATGTTGCGGCAACGTTGGGATCTTCTGTGGGAGGGGAGGGTCAGCAGAAATCGCTGCTGCCTGTTCAACCAATGACAATGTTGTTCCATAGGAGGAACCGCTAGGTTGGATACATGACACTGAGTTCTATTGTCCAATACAATTAGATTTCACTGGAGGGGGTGGAATTTGTGAACACACACTGAAAATGAATCTGAGGTAATCAGTTATTCCCCAAGCAACAGAAGTGCTTTCTTCCCCCGTGTTTAAGTCAAGATTTAATAGGTAATTTACCTGCTGGACGAGGTTTGACAAGAGTGTTCTACTGGCTTGGGGGAAGCTAAAAAGGACGGGCTTTTTGCCCCCTTGCAGTGTGTGTGAGTGAGATGATATTTTTTTCACCACACAGTTGGTTAAAAGAGAAGCACCCACAGAGTGCTGTTAATCTTTTGGAATCAGATGCAGCATTAGTAACAGTACTGCTTACTCCAGTAGTCCGTTTGCCTGCAGTAGTTCTGCTTATTTAATTGTCATTGAACAGATAACAGATATTACAAAAATACTATGTCGCCGATGCTCCCTACCATCCAGAAGCAAACTGACAGTAACAAATCCAGATTTATTCCTGTCTAAATTTGTTGATATTAGTGTGTTTAAACTGGAGAGACTCTACAGAAGATTGCCCTCTGACCATGTAGAAAGGGATAAGAGGAAACCAAGAAATGAGATACAATTAGGGTTGCCAAGTTACTTACTGTTAATAGCGAGAGAGAGCTGGTCCCTGGCCGGGACATGCATGCGCTGCGATGACGTCACCCGGAAGTGATGTCATCAGGTAGGGCTCATCACTGGCTGATGCTCTAGCAACCAGCCTGGAATCTCTATGGTACCATAGGCTGATTGCTAGAGTGTCAGCCGGTGACATGCCCAGCGCAATGACGTCACCTCCGGGTGATATCATCGCGCTGGGCATGTCGGCCCAAACTGGGCACTTTGGGGGCGGGGTTCCCCCCGCTGACCTTTTCCGGACTTGTGGATTGGGGACCCTTTTAGTGGGAGAACCTCCGTTCTTCCGGGGGACCTGACAGCCCTAGATGCAATCCTAGTATGAACAGTGACACCTCGTTCAGCATGCAGCTTCCTGAACTTTCCTCTCCGCCTCTAAAAATGGAACATGTTTGTGTTGTGACCAAGATTATGCAATGGAAGCCTTGTGATGATGGCCACTAATTGACTCTGAAAGGTGATTAAGGAACTTCATGGTCCCTCAATGGCTGCTATCCACAGTGACTAAATGGAACTTCTGTTTCAGAGTCTATCATCCTCTGAATACCAGGGCTGGGAACATAAGAACAGCAAGTTGACCTCCATGCCCTTTCCTTAAGCTTTCTGGAGGCATCTGGTTGAGCACTGTATGAAACAGGATTTTGGACTAGATGGACCACTGGTCTGATCCAATATGTTCTTATGTTTAAAAACCACACCAAATTTAAATGACTCATGAAACATATTAAGTTCATTTTACAATGGACTGTTTAAATCCTGTTTTATGTGACCCAAATTGACTGAGTGTAGACTTTGACAGACCTTGGTTTAATAACTAGATGGTAAGAGCAGACATCGGATTAGCTTAACACTCAAGCAAATACCAAGTCAGACTATTGGTCCATATAACACAATACTATCTAATCTGAATGGCAGAGGATATCCAGGGTCTCAGACAGAAGTTTTTCCCAGGTCTGATGCCTGTGACTCTTTAACCAGAGATGCCAGAGATTGAACCAGGAACATTTTACATGCAAAACTGAGGTTTTAGTACTGAACCATGGCCTTCCTGCTCCCCGCAAACTCTGCTGGGGGGAAGAGAATTTTCCCACTAGTTTGTTGGGAATGCTGTACTTAATGATCTATCCCCTTTATCAGTGTTTCAGAAAACACCGACCCTTAGCATTACTTTCCCTTCAGAACTGGCTGGCAATTCCATCAGCTTTGGCAGCCCATGTGCTCTGCTGAGTACACAGGTTGTTTCCTTGCAATACTTTCATTCACAGTCGCTTGACCTACATTGTCCACTGTACCTATTGACAACTGCCCTGTACATGTTCAATCAGGTAACCAAAAAGTCTGGAAAAAAAAGAAAACCCCTTACATATGGAATTACCATTGTTGAAAAAAGCTAAAATTATATTCCAAAAGATGATTGTAATGTGTGACATCCCCATGTGTATACGCACAATTTTACTTAAGAGGGTTTTTTTTTTATAACTGAGGGAAGGTACCTATATATGTAACCAAAGACTGATGTACTTTAAGGCACCGTTTTTTAATACTTATAATTTGATTAAGGGCTTTGGAATATAATTTTAGCTTTTTCAATTGACAGTGATAACAATTCCATATACACACCCCCTTCTGCTTTCCCCACCCATTTTAGTTACTCAGTCTGTTCTGGGTTGAAAATTCCCGCCACTTTTTTTTTGTTCGTTTCACTGTACATGTTTGGTGCCGGCTATCCTGTTTTCATGCTACAAGTAAACAGCCTTTTTAATTTTTACAATTTTTAAAATCTCAGAATGATGTATTTGGGAGCTATACTTGTAAGACAGGATGAAGAATGCTTTGGGTACATGATATCCATACGTAAAAGTTGTAAGATGGCAGAGATTTTTGGAGTTGGGTCTCAGCTTTCTTGTATGCGGAATTCTAGCCACCAGACGAAAGCTAAGGGGCTTCTCTTTATAACACCCGTGAAGTAGCTACTTTCTTACGTATTTTAAAATAAGGATATTTATGTTCATCGGTCAGAATGACGGAGGGCATGTCACTCTATCTACAGTCCTCCAAGTACATCTTGTGCTCATCCCTCTACTGGTTCCTCCTCCTTTGCCCTGATCGCATACTGCAATTTAGATCTGATTACAGTCTGCGATTCCATGAAGCTTTCCAGAGACACATTCAGTTTTTCCATCACAGCTCCCCCTCTTACTGTTTCCCTTCAGCTGCAAGATGTCACAGCGGCAACCCATTCCACTTCACCCCACACATGGCTACCGGCCCTGTCTCACGCAGAGCACAGAACCTCTCTCCGTCTTGCTTGTAAGAGTCCACCCACGCCCTTCCCAGCAAAACCTCAGAGGGTGGTTAACGGTTGGAAGACCGAGGGCAAAGACCCAACTCTGTTCACCCAAAGGAAACCGGAGGCCTGAAGATAGCGCGCCAGCGGGAACAACCGTGATTACTATGATTTCTATCTTGCCTTGAACGGCAATGAGAAAAAAAGCTCCCCCTCGAGCCAGCAAACAGACCCTGGCTGAGAAGGGCTATCAAGGGACTGGATGCAGCCATTAATAAAAGCCTTGGCAGGAAGACAGCCAACATGTGTTGCCCTTTGGAAGGTCCAATCCTTGTGTAAATGTCACTGTCATTGTTCTCTTGGCATCTGTGTCTGTTCTGTGTCACTACCACAGGCCAACGGAGATAACGCAGCATATGGCTGGGAGGCTGGAGGTGAGACAGCGAGCCTGGGTGGGAGGTGTTGAAACTCCCAAGGCCGAGCTCTGCACAAAGAAGGAAGCAACACTTTAAGGTTACCGAGCTGGACCAGCACAGTTGTTCTATCAAACAGCGGAATTCAGGAGTGTTGTAGGACCACCCATGTCAGTCTGGCCCCCCAAACCATGCTCCACCACAATTGCCATCTTCTTTGCATTTTTGTACAAATGTGTGTGGGCTTAGACTAGTGATCCGTGAGCACTGATCATTAATGTGGCACCTGTCCCATGTTCCAAGGAAGTGGGCAAGGTCCTTGCCCGGTGGGGGCTTGTGACTGGCAGGTGGTTTCCATTATGAAAGAGCCACTGCTGGAAGAACGGCTGAACTGCAAGCTTTCCTGGGATGCGTGCCAAGGATGGAAGTAAATATGGCTCTTTTGGTTGATGGCCATTGCTAATGTGGTTCTCTGCAAGATGCTGAGTGACTACCGCTGGCTTCGTGGTGGGAAGCACTGTCAAGTTGCGGCCAATTTATGGCGACCCCATACAGTTTTCAAGGAAAGAAATGATCAGAGGTGGTTTACCATTGCCTGACTCTGCAGGGCAACCCTGGACTTCCACGGTGGCCTCTCATCCAAGGCTAACCCTGCTTAGTTTGAACACAAGAATACATGAAGCTGCCTTATACTGCATCAGACCATTGGTCCATCAAGGTTAGTACTGTCTACTCAGACTGGCAGTGGCTGTCCACAATCTCAGGCATTCACATCACCTATTATCTGGTCTTTTAACTGGAGATGCTGGGGATTGAAGCTGGGACGTTCTGCATGCCAAGTAGATGCTCTACCATTGAGCCTCTGAAAGCTGATGAGATAGGTCTAGCCTGGGCCAGCCAGGCCAGGACACCATTAGCTTAGACATATTATATAGATTATACAGCTTTTTCACTCAGTCACCCTTAATTCTCCTCATTCATACAGCTCCCAATCCACATGGCATTTGTCTATGCAGTTCCTCTGATACCCAGTGTTGCCATTTTGGGTGGTCAAAAGGGCCTCTTATCTCCCTTTTCACCAGTGAAGGAGCTGGCTGGATCCAGCTCGTAAACTTACTGGGAATTTGGTTTTTTCTCATTAGAGAGCCAGTTTGGTGTAGTGGTTAGGAGTGCAGACTCTAATCTGGGAGAACCGGGTTTTATTCCCCACTCCTCCATGTGCAGCTGCTGGTGTGACCTTGGGTCAGTCACAAGTTCTTTCAGAGCTGTTCTGTCAAGAGTAGTCTTCGAAAGAGCTCTCTCAGCCCCACCTACCTCACAGGGTGTCTGTTGTGGCGAGGATAATGGAAGGGGATTGTAAGCCGCTCTGAGATTTCTTTAGGTAGTGAAGGGTGGGGTAGAAATCCATTCTCTTCTCTTCTTCCTTCTCTTCTTATGCAAGAAGAACATTTCAAAAAATATTTTATTTAGATATTTACACCTGCCCTTGCTTTCCTCCCAAATGAGGACCTAGAGCACCTTATATCTACATTACCTAGAGCACAGGCACTAGAGGAAAGCTTAGAAGTTAGCATCACTATAAATCAATTATTTTCACTGAACATTTTAGGAAAAGGAAAATACATCGTTTTCTCCTTTTGGGTTCTCCCTGCATTTCTTGCTTTCTCCTGGCTGACCATGGCAGGGAGGGGAGTTCTAATTTTGTTTTCTGTCCCTCCCCTTCCCTTGAAAAGCACAGTTTTTCATTCCCAGACTATGGATCAGATTCCCGCTGACCTTCGGAATTAGCACAATTCAACAAGGGCCAGAACAGAATGAGCCTAAGGTCAGAGATGTCACAGACCAGGAGTGAAACTTTGTTTTGGCTGTTTGTTTGTTTTTACTCTGGTATATGGACAGCTGCATTAGCCATTATAGCTGAGATTTAACATAAACACCCGGGTTGGAATCCTCGCTCTGTCACAGAAGTTCACTGGGTGACCTTGGGCCAGTCACACACTCTTTACCTAACCTACCTCACAGGGTTGTTTTGAGGATGATATGGAGAAGCGGAGAATGAGGAAAGCCATCTTGGGCCCTCACTGGGGAGAAAGGCGGAGTTTAAAATGCGACACTGTACTGAAAGCCATATTGCTATTTCCCCCTGCTTTAAAAAACAACAACAATGAGCAAATCGGGAGATTCATCAGCAGGAACAATGCACAGCAATCTACATCCCCCCCCCACCCCCAAAAAACAAGAAAATCTTTTTGTGCAGTCTTGCAGACTGTAACAGTCATAGCCGTTCAACCTACATTTTACACTTGAGAAACAACAACCCACTGCAGCCATTTAGGGGCTTATTTAAAGCAGTTAATTGATCGTTCTTTAAATATAGAAAATGTGAAGCAAGAGTTTCCATTATAGGATTAGTTTTCATTTATTCAATTAAATGGGAAAAACAGCCAAAAACATGGGGATGATCAGGAATCTGGACAGTGATGTAAGGTCGTATGAGACACGCAACAGGCTCAATCCAGATGTTTTCTTTCCTCTATGAATTGCAGATGGCTACTGGGTTGCGGTGGACCCATTCAAGCCTTTATGACATTCTGAGGGCCATCTCATACATTATTCACGCAGCAGAAAAGAGCAAGAGTCCAGTAGCAACGTAAAGACTAACAAAATTTGTAGCAGGGCATGCTCCTTTCTGACAAAGTGAGCAGTGACTCACAAAAGCTCATAAAAAGGTAAAGGTAAAGGTTCCCTTGCTCGAAAGCCAGTCGAATCCGACTCTAGGGTTGTGGTGCTCATCTCCATTTCAAAGCTGAAGAGCCGGTGCTGTACGAAGACGTTTCCGTGGTCATGTGGCCGGCATGACTAAACACCAAGGTGCACGGAACGCTGAAAAGAGCGAGAGTCCAGTGGTACCTTAAAGACTAACAGAATTTGTAACAAAAGCTCATACCCTGCTACAAATTCTGTTAGTCTTTAAGGTACCACTGGACTCTCGCTCTTATCTTCTGCTACAGACAGACTAACATGGCCACCCATCTTGGTTATGCACACAGAGGTTCTTTTACTAGTGGCTGCGAGGACACATCCAGAAACTACCACACCCCTAGAAGCTTCTGGAATCATTACCAATAATCAGTCCTTTTTAATAAGCCTGATGCAAAACAAACAAGAAAAAAAAAACCCAGTGCCTTCTACATATTTATTACGCAACATCCAGCATATATTAGCACCTTGACCGTTATTTGATAGATGCCATACACTGTTATTTGATATTCAACAGTATTTTCTGGTTGGGATGCCATAGCAGTTAATATTTAGACAATATGTGCAAGCAGACATTGAACAGTAGCTGTTAACCGAAAATATTTAGTAGATGACATGGGATGGGATTTGACGATATTTAATGGATGACAGGGTGTGAAATTTCGTATTTGACACCTGTCAAATCCAACAGCATCAAAAGATACTAACATGCATACATATGTCAGAACTGTCAAGTCACAACTGACTAATGGTGACCCCAGCAAGGGGCTTTCAAGGCAAGTGGGAAGCAGAGGTGGTTTGCCATTGCCTTCCTCTGCAAAGCCTTCCATGACAGCTTCCATGATGGCTATGCTCCTGCAGAGTGCAGGGGGTTGGACTAGATGATCTGCAAGGTCCCTTCCAACTCTAACATTATATGATTCTATGGTCTTGCATCCAAGTACTGACCCTGCTGATTTTCTGAGATCTGGCCAGATCAGGCTATACCATGCCAACTTCCCTCCCACTAACATGCTTAAATAACTCCAATTTTTTTTTACTTCTGAGATAACCTCTAACATTTAAAAGTTGAATGCAAAATTTAAAATGACAAATATTTGTGAGAAAATGAGTGTGCAAACAGAGTCCTGCTGGGTCTGACCGGTGGTCCATCTAGCCCAACATCCTGTTTCACACAGCAGCCAACGCAAGTGGAGAGTCAGAAAAAACAAGGCATGGAGACCAAAGCCTTCCCTTAATGTTGCCTCTGAGCACCGATATTCGAAGATTTCCTGAACGCAAAGGTTCTCTTTAGTCTCTGTCAATGCAATCCTGTGCAAAATTACTCCAGTCTAAGCCCAGTGAAATCGATGGTCTAAGACTGGAGTAACTGGGATGAGGACTGCACTGTATGAATAGTAGACTCAGGTGGGTAGTCGTATTGGTCTGAAGCAACAGAATGAAGTTTGAATCCAGCGGCACCTTTAAGACCAACAAAGTTTAATTCTGGGGTATAAGCTGAAGAAGATCTGAAGACGTGTGCAAGCACACGAAAGCTTATACCCGGAAGTAAACCTTGGTGGTCTTAAAATGTGCCACTGGACTCAAACTTTGTTCTGTATGAATGATGAACCTCTCCTCCATGTATCTGCTTGTCTTGGCGGAAAGTACTATCAAGTCACGGCCAACTTATGACAACCCAGTAGGGTTTTCAAGGCGAGAGAGGAACAGAGGTGGTTTGCCACTGCCTGGCCTCTGCATAGCAACTCTGGGTTTCCTTGGTGGTCTCCCATCTAATTACTAACCAAGGCCAACCCTGCTTAGCTTCCAAGACCTGATGAGATCGGGCTAGCCTGAGCCACCCAGGTCAACGTATGTGTCTTCTTATCCCCTTTAAAAGACATCTAAGCTACTAGCTACCTCTACGTCCTTCGATAGTGAATTCCGTAACTTTGGCTCTAGGCAAAATATACACATAAAATATTTGCTTAATTGTACACAATAATTAATACGTATTAAGTATAAGCCAAATGAAGTGCACTTAAGCCTCATTGATTTCACTGGAGCATATTCACGGCACAGTGTTTGAGAGTGCAGACGATGGTAACAGGAAACAGGAAACGCTGGGTTTCTGCCTGTATTGAAAACAACCCATTCAATTTTGCTATTGTTATTAAACCACACAGTAATATTTTATTATTTCCACTGCAGCATCCATCACTTGGACTTCAATTCAGACATCACGAGGACTACAAATTAGGTCTGAAAAGTTTTTTCCCCATGTTTAAAATAAAAGTGTGGCCACAGGGTACAATCACGGGATGATACTTGGGTAATGGTGCCAAAAGCGACTACCAGCTAAAGCGCCATACAACATTTGTCTTTGAGGTAATGTCAAAACCGGGGGGGACAACATCAATTAAACAAAAATAACCTTATTTGTAAGAGTAAATCTGTGTAATATCTTTTAACAGAATTGGTATTCTTTCTTCTTCTTCTTCTTCTTCTTCTTCTTCTTCTTCTTCTTCTTCTTCTTCTTCTTCTTCTTCTTCTTCTTCTTCTTCTTCTTCTTCCTCTTCTTCTCCTTCTCCTTCTCCTTCTCCTTCTGCCAAGACATAGCTGACTTATGGTGACCCGGTTGGGTTTTCAAGGCAAGGGACATTCATAGGTAGTTTGCCAATGCCTTCCTCTGCATAGAGACCCTGGGTGAATAAAATCTTGCAAGTTGGGGGCTTGTGAAGAATAAGGCAGGGGGGATAAACAATTTAGAAATTCTCCCTGATCCAAATCCCACTTCCAGGGCACTACAAGATCTCAGGGGTGCAAAGGAAGTCAATTTCTCCATCCCCCTTTTGGTCCTCCCCCCTTTCGGCAACACTCAACTGCTTTGAACATTCCAAACTGTCTACAAGACAGGGAGCATGCTCCATCTTCTGCCAGCTGATCTCAGGGGAAGGAAGAGTCCCTTCTTGAATTCACAAAGTCATATTCTTTATGCTTAACTTGGAAGTCCATTCATTATTCAGAAATCCCAGCTTTGTCTGCAGGTGGACCTTTTTTGCTAACTAAAGACAACAACTCATGCACAAACACACATGAAACTGCCTTATACTGAATCAGGCCATCAGTCCATCATGGTCAGTACTGTCCACTTAAGATTAGCAGTGGCTCTCCAGGGTATCAGGCAGAGGCCTTTCACATCATCTACTGCCTGGTCCTTTTGAACTGGGGATGCTGGAGACTAAAACCAGGATTTTCTGCATGCAAAGTAGAGGCTCTACTGCTACCCCTTGCCCAAAGTTCATTCAACTATGAACTTTACTACTTATAATTTCATTGAGGCAAAACTCTTTATATTACTTTGCTGCTCTTCCAACGCACCATCACCAGACAACATCAAAGTAAAAAACTAAACTAAACTATCCCTCTTTGTTCTTTAGTTTGGAAAGAAACATATATGTTATCCTCCCTCCAGACATCGAATTTGCATAATCTCCTACGTAAAATGGGGCCACTAAGCCAATTAATGTTACAAAATATTTACAGTAGTTTCAATTTGTCTCAGACAAGAAAACAAAAACATTGTTTATGAGTTTGTCCTGTGCCTTATTATTACTTAGCACAAAAATAGGGGGTTTTTTTCCACCTGCAACAAGTAGCAATAACCCATTTCGTTTCTGCTTGTAAACAGACTGCAGAACATGGGCTGGTTCAGGTTTTGTCTTTCTAAACACTCTGGAGCAACGGGATTGTAAAAATGTTCCTCACCCATTGCCATGTTATGAAAACCGAGGGCAGTTTTAATTAGAGTCTGCTGCCACCTTTTTCAGTTTTTTGGTCTCCTCAAGTGCCATGATAATGTTGCTAAACATTTCACGAGCAGGCCACTGTACTTGCATCAGCTATCCAATTACTCCAAGTTATTTTTAGCAAGAATATTTAAAATAAATATTTTTACCCTCTGCTGTCCTTTTGTTTGTAAACACTAAGGCCTGCTGCAGAATGATTCCATTCTTTTGGCAATGCACTGAATAGAGCACTGATTGAAAGGGATGGAAACCATGCCAAAACAGAGAGTGTTAACGAAAGATAGTTACCTACAATTTGCTTTTCCCAAACAGCAATCTCACTTATCTCGCTTGACTGTAAACATAGTATAGCTGGACTATATTTTATGGCAATCCTCTTTTAAAGAAAAAAGGCAAAGGAAAACCATTCCAGCTACTCTATATAGCTTTGGAGGAGGGCCAACAACCATTATTTGGGGTATGCCAAATGAAAATTGTAAGAGCCAAATGACTTGTCTTTCTCATAAAATTCTTGATTTAGTTTTGGACAATCGGAAGTGATGCACAGGGAAAGATTCTTGCATTTCATAGGCATGTGTAGACCTGGCAATTCACTACCAGGCAGGTCCAAGCTGTTTGCATGGAAGCCGAACAGCCTGGCAAATATTCGGCTTTCCTAACCATAACATGTGAATGAGAAGAAGAAGAAGAAGAAGAAGAAGAAGAAGAAGAAGAAGAAGAAGAAGAAGAAGAAGAAGAAGAAGAAGAAGAAGAAGAAGAAGAAGAAGAAGAAGAAGAAGAAGAAGAAGGAGGAGGAGGAGGAGGAGGAGGAGGAGGAGGAGGAGGAGGAGGAGGAGGAGGAGGAGGAGGAGGAGGAGGAGGAGGAGGAGGAGGAGGAGGAGGAGGAGATTGGATTTATACCCCGCCCTTCACTACCCAAAGGTGTCTCAGAGCGGCTTACAAACTCCTTTTCCTTCCCCTCCCCACAACAGACACCCTGTCAGGTAGGTGGGGCTGAGAGAACTGCTCTTATCAGAACTACGGCTTGCCCAAGGTCATCCAGCCAGGTGCAAGTGGAGGAGCAGGGAATCAAACCCGGTTCTCCCAGATTAGAGTCCGCGCACTTAACCACGACACCAAACTGGCTCTCTACCAAACCAAAGCCGAACCAACGGACACTCTCACTTTCTTTACAATGCCATCGCCACATGGCCGACACTGCTAGCAAGAAACATTGTAGATCTATTCCCGTTACAGAAGTGTGTTATCTCGGTGGTTATGTCCATTTGTAATGCTGCAGGACACGTTTGGCCAGGAGGATTTGAAAAGTCATGCCGCATTGCACATTCACGAAATTACCAGTAGGGGTTTTTTTTCCTGCCCCCAGGGACTGGAAAGTCCTGAAGATAATGTCACTGCATTCATGCTTTGCATTGTGCTTGAATCATTCCACCCACAACATGCCAAGAGTCACATGAATATTGCCCAGGGTGAATGACAGTAATTGCCTTTTTGTGAGTAACTTCTCTGTGCACTGTCCTTTTATTGCAGGATCTGCTCATTTAGTACGATCCTGAACGCATGCTATGATCCTACCCTTTATGCTAAGAGCGCTTACCAGCAGTCACAAATAAAGCTCAAATTGAGCAGGAGAACGACAGTGTGGAGAGAGGCGAGGAAAGATTTGAGGAAAAAAGAAGAAACAATTCAACTGTCTTGGGAGTTTTCCTGCATACTCCTCAAGGATTGACAAAAGGGGAAAAAATCCCAGTCTCCTCATATATACATGCCGGCCAAAAGCCATAAGATTAATGTTAGTATTATTTCCATTGCTAGTTTCAGGGTATCGAATACTGTAAAGATCTTGTTTCTCATTGCACCCATCCCATTGTAGAAAATCACCAAGAACTGAGCTTCTTCTATAGCAGAACCACATGACAGTTCTTTCTGTACTATACCACTTTGGACTACAAGTGGGCAAATTATCAAGTTCCCCCAGATAGTCAGTCAAACACCAGGCTTCATAAGAAGTTAGTATTTATTAAAGACCAGTCTTAGTGGTGCATGAACAAGCTCTTTGTCAGTGATGCCAGGCAATATGTTACATTATAGCCCATTCAAACTAACCCCCCCCAGCTACAAGCCAATGGATACATTTTGCACGTGCACCTAAAAGCAAAAGAAAATACCTAGACCAGTATATCTTAGCCGCCAAAGCGGTATGGGACCCAAGGTCAGGCAAAATGATAAGACACACTACAGAGACAGTAATTTACCGAAGCTGGAGACTCTGTGTTCCTCCCACATTCCAGAACTATGAACGATGTCTCTTCCCCCCACCCCCACTTCCAGCTATGGCAGGGTTACCTGACAAAAATGTATGTCTGAATGGACCCAAATATATATTTTAAAAAACCCCGAACTAGGACATTGTTTGCTATAGTTTCATTTATTTATTTATTTTGAAGTGCTAGTTTTCTCAGTGTAGGAAGGTGGGTTTGCTTTTAACCAGGAGCCAAACATGCAATTGCACAACGGCAGCCCCAGCTGGTATAGCCTAAAAAGAACTGAACCCTGTGATGATGTAGCTTGGCAACTTACGATAAAAGACCAGGTCAGCCTCCAGCGATCTATCAGATTCCTAACACAAACTTTGTTCCAGGAGCTCAGGTCATCTTACATGGCTTTTGCTCTGTGTTATCTTCACAGCTACCCTAAGAGGTAAGTTTCAGCTGAGACAGAGTGACTGCCTCAAAGCCACCAAGTGAGCTTCACAGCTGAGAGGGAACTCAGAATCAGAGAATCACAGAGTTGAAAGGGGCCACATAGGCCATCATGTCCCCACCCCCTGCTCAATGCAGGACCAGCCTAAAGCATCCCTGATGAGTGTTTGTCCAGACGCTGCTTGAAGACTGCCATTGAGGGGGCAATCACCACCTCCTTAGGCAGCTGATTCCACTCTTGCACAACTCTTACTGTAAAAAAAAGAAGAAAGATTTTCCTATTATCCAGCTGGTACCTTCCCACCCTTAATTTAAACCCATGATGGCGAGTCCTCTCCTCTGCTGCCAACAGGAACAGCTCCCTGCCCTCCTCCAAGTGACAGCCCTTCAAATACTTCAAGAGAGCAATCATGTCCCCGCCCCCCCGCCCCCGGCCTCCTCTTCTCCAAACTGAACATTCCCAAGTCCCTCAGCCTTCCCTCATAGGGCTTGGTCTCCAGGCCCGTGATCATCCTTGTCCTTTTTGAAGTAACACCTCCAGAACTGCACACAATAGTCCAGAATCTTGAATCTGGATATCACAGATCTTAGTTTGAAACGCTCATCACTGCATCACAGAGGCTGTTAGGTATGCTCGGCTTCACTAAAATCCAGTGGTGGAAAGGGACAGAGAACTGAAACAGTATTTGGAGGTGATGGGTTCAGGTTGAAACTATGCTAATCTATTAACACCCATCCAATTGAGAATTTTAGGTTCTGTAGTTAAAAGGCATGGTGCACGCTAGGAGCCGGTACAGTGTAGCGACTAGTGCGTCAGACCAGCATCTCACGACAGCCAGGTTTAAATCCCACCTCTGCTACAGGAGCTTGCTGGATGACCTTGGACCAAGTCATGTGTTCTCCACCTAAACTCACTGATGGGGTTATGGTTGAGAGGATAAAACGGAGGAGGGGGTAATGTTACAAGATGCTTTGAAACGGTGGAATTCCCTGCCAGTGGCTGTAGCGATGGACACGTACACAAACGGCTCGAAAAGGGGGTCAGACAGATTTAGGAAGGAGAAGTCCATCAATGGCTATTAGACAGGGTGGGTATAGGGAATCTTCATATACAGAGGAAGCAAACCTGGACCTTTTGAGACCTCCAGGACAACAGGTTGGCCGCTGTGTGGAACAGGATGCTGGACTAGATGGTCTGATCCAGCAGATTCTGCTTAAGTTCTTAATGTTCATTCCATCTTTCACGGTGAAGAATTCTGATTTTGATTTTTTTTTTTAAAAAAAAGGAGCACTGCAAAGCATCGGCTTCCACAGACCTCCCAGCTCCTCTTCTCCTTTCCCTAAGACCTGCATAGGAAGCCGAATACATTATGCGAATTAGAGAAATTATCCAAATTTGCTTAGTATGCATTACATGTCATGGAATTTAGCATTTTAGCGTGCCGGGTATAAGTGGCCACGGAGTGCAGGATTTTGAGCTTAAGAACACGAACGCCTGTCTTCTTACTTTAAAAGACTTTCTCTCCATTATCTTGTCAGGAATTACAATGAAATTTCTTGTGAGGGAAAATGCCTAGAGAGACTTTGACTTCTTTCAAAGGCTTCACAATCCTTTTTCTGCCTTTTTCTATTCAGAGCTCTGCTATCCTACGTGATTCTGGGCTTCCATTATCACACAAAGTGGGTAATTCTTTTGTTTTCAATGCGCTACTTTCCAAGCCTAACTCACTCACTCTCACGGAAAAGTCTTGCAAGTTTAACTATTCCCTGGCAGAAACTGCTAACAGTACCCTTGATATCAGGTGAGCTCCAACTTATAGCATCTCTTTATTTTTGTTACTTATAGACTGCCTTTCTCACTGAGACTCAAGGCAGATTAACTGGTGGAGGTCTATATAATCAATAAGATGTGGAGACATCTAATAAACAATGTAATAGGACTAAGATTGCAGAAATCTGAAACACGGTATAAGTGTTAAATATGACATGTGAAATGCTTATTTCTTTCCCTTAAATAGAAGAGTGACTAGGCAATCCTACGCAGTTTTACTGCAGTCTAAACCCATTGGTTCCAATGGTCTTATATGTACTATGCACATGATTGCACTATGCACTATGCACAGGATTGCACGAAGAAGAAGAAGAAGAGGAGGAGGAGGAGGAGGAGGAAGAGGAGGAGATTGGATTTATACCCCGCACTTCACTACCCAAAGGAGTCTCAGAGTGGCTTACAATCTCCTTTCCCTTCCCTTCCCCACAACAGACACCCTGTGAGGTAGGTGGGGCTGAGAGAGCTCTGACAGAAACTGCTCTTTTTCAAGAACAGCTGTGCCAGAACTATGGCTTGCCCAAGGTCATCCAGCCAGGTGCAAGTGGAGGAGTGGGGAATCAAACCCGGTTCTCCCAGATTAAAGTCCGCTCACTTAACCACTATGCCAAACTGGCTCCCACACCAAACTGATAGTAGCCTTGGTCCTAAATGACAGTGAATGCACATGCAACCTATGTACAGTGCTCCCCCGGTGCTTTTTAATATATATGTTGACTAGTTCTTTTGTTACATTCAACGAACATACAACTTAACTCAAATGTGCGTAACTAAAATCAGAAGTGCTACTAAATTTCGTAGCTCTACCATTTCAGCTTGAAAATTTCAGCCGTCACTCTGCTTCTCCTTTGTGCCAATTGCACAGGCAACTTCATTTTTGCCATCTTTTTCTGCTTCCTTGAGCCAATGTTTTCTTTTACCCTTTCCATTATGTTTACGCATGATCACACGTGTACACTGCACGCATACGTTACACATGACCAAAACTGCACATCTGCACAACTATTTTAGTAATTTTAGAAATCAATACATGAAATCAAGCAATTGTTTCTGGTTTTATTTCTAAAGCAAATGCACACTGACTCTTTCTTACAAACAGATGCTTGAGTGTACATGCTGGATGTACAGTGCAACGGTCTCTGCTTTCCCAAACAGAGTTAACTACAGTCATCCAACAGAAGCCAATGAACTTAGAAGGGCATGACTCTGCTTAAGCTTGCACAGTGAGTCTTGTATCTCTTCTATTAAGCACATTATCAAATAGGTATGACCTTGAACCTGTCAACCTTTAGGTGTAACCTACTTCCCTAGGTTCCAATTTGCTAAATATGGACTAGTCCCAACGTACTTCCCAATGAGCTCCCTGGGGGAAGTACCTACATAGATGCTATTTTAGCAATACCTATCTATGCATCTAGATAAAATTAATTCAGAGAACTGTCATCTATGAAAACACTATACAACCATATCGTGCAAGCACTTGGTATCTATAGTCGCCGTCCTGGTAAGGATAAGTGTGGAAAATTTTTAAGCCTGAATGAAATAGAGATACAGTGCACAATATCCCATTTGCCAGAGTAGATCAGAAAACTTGTCATCAAACCTTGTATCAGCACAGTACTTCAATTAAGAGGAAAGGGATAAAAAGGGGAAATGAAATAGAAAGTCATAACAAATTCAAAGTTCCTAATACAGATGTAAAAATACTATCTGCATACTTCAAAGTGATCACTTTATGAACTCTTGACAAGCTCACCTTACAGCTAAAAGCATTACTGTTACTACTGATACCTGCTGCAAGAGGTTCTTCTTGTGATTCCATCATTTATTCTGCCTCAGAGCCCAAGATTTTCCGGTCGTGGCTCCAGCCTCACAGAATGGCCCCATTAGGCAGAAACCATTTTCGCCATTGTTTCAGAAAACATACAAAATAGTGTAGGAGGGGTCACGGATGAGGGTAGCCATGTGAGCTTAGCTTTTCAAAATTCTCTGTAGAATATTAATATTTTGGAGCATTTTAAGTTGTATTACTTCTGTCTACTGGCAGCTCAGCAAGAGATACCGCCCGAAGTTACGCTCTCCCAGCACCATCTCCTACCTGTACCCCTCATTGCTCCTAGTTACCACCTATGCCTGAAGCAGGCCCATAGCTAGACAGGGGCAAGGCCCCCCAGATGTGCCCAGCAGCTGCTGCCTCCAATGGTCTGCCACCTGAAGTCACCCCCTCACCTAATCTCATTATAGACTTGGCCCTGCCTACTGACATAGTTTGTGAGCAACCTTGGTCTCTCTAGGGGAAAGGAGGGATTATCAATATTTCAAACAAATAGCAATCTGAAGAGTTCAATCTTTGTTTAAAGCTGCTTTTTTATCATCTGCTCCAACCTGCTTTATGGATATCGTTTTAGGCTGCTGAACACTGTTCTTATGGCTTGTTTTAATACTGAATTGGTTTAAGAGTTTCATTTGAAATCTTCCACACAATTTTATGTTTATTTGATGTCAGCTTCTCATTTATTTGATGTCAGCTGTTGTTCTTCTGACAGGGTTTCATTTGCACTCTTCTATACAATTTTGTATTTATTTGACTCTGAGCAAGAAAACAACCCAGTCATTAAAATCCACTTTCCATTTGATTTGAGTTTGTTAAGCAATAGCATTTTAGAAAACATTTTAGTATAATACTACCGTTAATCACCTCCTCCTTCCCACAAGCCAGGATTTGTAACGCAGAAAGCATTAAGGTTAATATAGATCTTTTCTCATGAGAAGAAACCTGTTCCGGGTTAATACAGTGGGCCCTAGCCTAGAATTGTTTTTTACAAAATAGCAACATACAACAGAGATTACATCTTATAGTACTTAGGGGGCTCTGCCCTAAAGATACTTGCTATGAACTTACTGAGACTTGATTCTCTGTACTTGTATTTTGGGGAGGACGGCTGCGCCCTAATGCACAGACAAAAAACCTGAACCTATTTTCCTTGGAAAGAGAATTCAGAGCTGTTTCTTGAATACGGTGTAAGGCATGTGATACCCTAACACCACAAATGATGCTTTTGGACTTATGGTTGGAATCAAATTTGGAATGCTCCCAACGAGAACTAATTTCCATCTTATTGGCCTCAGCACTCCTTACAATTGCATGTAACTGGAAAGAACGCAAACCTCCCTCTATAGCCCTTTGGTACGAGAAAGTCTGGGACCAATTTATTATGTGTAAACTTTCTAACTTGATAAATCATACAGAAACAGCTAAATCGTACACCAATTTTGAGTTAACTTGATTCCCGGTTCTTCAATATATGGCAGATAATGACATTTTGCTGACCAATCCGCTTTACAGGAAGGAGATACTGTTCTAACAAGGAGATGTAAGAAAATCGTTGTGGCTCACTGATGTTGATGATATAAGTTGGGATTTTTCTTCCCCTTTTATTGCTTTATATTTATTTCTTAGTTTTTATTTTTTGTGTTAACACTGTATTAATAAAGAACATTGATCCTCTAAACAGAGTAGAAGGGCATAAGTGTTTAGGTTGACAGACAATAAATGTTGTAACAAATGCTTCAAATAAATGCACAATTTATTCAAATCTAAGTGCATGCTTAACTTTCCATCAAACTAATGGGATTAGGAGAAACAAGAGGAGGGACCCGCGATACTCGCGGGGGGGAGGGAGTATTCCGGCGGCCAAGCTTCCCCCTCCCTCCCCCCCCAGCAGCGGCGGCGGCAGCGGCAAGGCCCGCCGGCCCGCTGAGATTCCCCCTCCCCAGCAGCAGCAGAGGGGCGGTGAGGCGGGGTGGCCCGTCAAGCCTCCCCCTCCCTCCCCCAGCAGCAGCGGCGGCAGCGGCAAGGCCCGCCGGCCCGCTGAGATTCCCCCTCCCCAGCAGCAGCAGAGGGGCGGCGAGGCGGGGCGGCCGCGTCGAGCCTCCCCTCCCTCCCCCCCCCAGCAACGGCGGCGGCAGCGGCAAGGCTAGCCGGCCCGCCGAGATTCCCCCTCCCCAGCAGCAGTGGAGGGGCGGCGAGGCGGGGCGGCCCATCAAGCCTCCCCCTCCCTCCCAAGCAACAAGGCAGCGGCGGGGGGGGGAGGCCAGCCGGCTGGCTGGCCCGCCAAGCCTCCCCCTTCCTCCCTTTCAAGCAGCAGAGCGGCGGCGACAGCGGCGGGGGGGGAGGCCGGTCGGCTGGCCCGCCAAGCCTTCTCCCGCCCTCCCATCCCTTGATGGCGCGGCGGCAACGGCCAGTTTGTAGAGTGTTCCCTGCGCATGCGCAGGGAACGCTCTTACTTTTTTGGGGATTTAGATATCCCCCTTACATTTTAAAAAACTTTTTAGATTTTTCTGCACACGTGGGGACTGCCCCACGTGTGCAGGAAAATCTCCCTGCCCCCCAGGTGCCCCCGATGTGCGGGTTTAGATATCCGCACACAGGGGGCCACTTGGGAATTAGATATATAGATGCTTGACTTTGCTGAGCATGTGCACTTTATAACTTTCTGAATGCAAAATTTTGGTGCAGTCCCTTCCCTACAACATTAATGCACAATGGGTATTTGTAAGCTCAAATGACGCGTAAAGCAGCCGAGCAAAGTTGGACGGCCGTTTCACACACGCTAAATAATGCACTTTCAATTCACTTTGCAACTGAATTTTACTGTGTGAAATGGCAAAATCCACTTGCAAATGGTCGCTGAAGTGGATTGAAACTGCCTTATTTAGCATGTGTAAAAGCGCCCCAAGTCCAATGGCACCTTTAAGACCAACAAAGTTTTATTCTGGGAATAAGCTTTTTGTGTGCATGCACATTTCTTCAGACACATAAAGCAGAATTCCAGTATCTGCTTACAGGCCTATTTGGATCCTAATCCCTTTGACTTCTGAGTGAGGTGAAACTAAGGGCGGCTCTGCATTGGCTTTGGAACAGAAATTCCCCTTTGCATTGCATGCTGCCTTCACTTTTTTTGATCATCGGATTCTATGGTACCCTCCACACTGCATGCCCCTTTCGCTTCCTTTGATCATCAGGTTTTATGGTACCTTCTGCATAGATTTATGGCTGCTCAGGGGTGACTTTGCAGTTAGTACGGCATTGCCCCGAGGTATCTGAATGTGGCTTTGAGTTGCACTTTTCCCTCCCAGTTGAGAAAATGTGGAGCAAATGCTAGATGCAGTATCGCCCTGGAGTCGTATACTCCCTTTCTCCTTTCCCCCTTATCACAGGACTTCTACTAAGGATTTTTAAATTCTATAAATGTTGAATCACTCCAAGCATAAAGAGAGGAAGGATATGAGCATTTTACATAATTAAAAGTAACATTTCTGTATGCTGTACAGGAAGGCAGGAGAGCACAGTTAGACAAAATTCCTGATCACATGGAGAAGCTTTATTTGAACATCTATGTTCAAATGAAATATCTATGAACATGAGGAAACTGGAACTCCAGCACAGCAGTTAATTGGCAGGATTTAACCACTCGATAAAATTTAACCACTCCATGGAAAATAAAATAAATTATTTCAAGAAGGCAATGTATGATTATTCAAGACTCGTTTTCCAAGCTTCAAAATAACTTTTTAAAAAAAAATCCCCAAAAGCTCCAGAGAGTCCAACTCTCGCAGCCATGCATTATTACCGCAGTAATGCATGGCTGCAAGAGTTGGACTATAAGGAGGGCCGAGCGCCAAAGAATAGATTCTTTTGAACTATGGTGCTGGAGAAGACTCTTGAGAGTCCCTTGGACTGCAAGGAGATCAAATCATTCAATCCTAAAAGAAATCAACCCTGACTGTTCCCTGGAAGGCCAGATCCTGAAGCTGAAGCTCAAATACTTTGGCCACCAAATGAGAAGGGAGCCCTCACTGGAGAAGACCCTGATGCTGGGAAAGATTGAAGGTCAAAGAAGAAGGGGACGGCAAAGGATGAGATGGTTAGACAGTGTCATCGATGCAACGAACATGAAATTGAGCAAACTTCAGAGGACAGCGGAAGACAGGAGGGCCTGGCGTGATCTGGTCCATGGGGTCACGAAGAGTCGGATTCAACTGTGTGACTGAACAACAACAACCAAAGCTCCAGAGAGCAGATTTCATTCCTTTTTTCAAGCCATTCATTTGTCTTACTGATTTGCAAACTGAATAGGGATTTTCCTAGTGTCTAAAAAATTAAACAAAAAGCTTTTAACTGGTACAATATTACACTCTTCTCACTCCAGTCATTAGGATAGATACTTAAAATTTATAGTGACCTCAGGGTATCCAAAGGACTTCAGATAGATAAGATTAGATTCAGTAGAACAGACAGACAGAGACAAGCATCGTAAGTTTTCTGCCTGCACAAAGCCAGTTTGGTGTTGTGGTTAAGTGCGCGGACTCTAATTTGGGAGAACCGGGTTTGATTCCCCACTCCTCCACTTGCACCTGCTGATGTGACCTTGGGTCAGTCACAAGCTCTGGCACAGTTGTTCTTGAAAAAGAGAAGTCTCTGTCAAAGTTCTCTCAGGCCCCCTCTTTCCTCACAGGGTGTCTGTTGTGGGGAGGGGAAGGGAGAGGAGTTTGTAAGCCGCTCTGAGATGCCTTTGGCAGTGAAGGGTGGGGTATAAATCTAATCTCTTCTTCTTCTTCTTCTTACTTTACAGGTGTTTGAGATTAAAGGGAGCCAACCTCCAGGTGGCGGCTGGAGATTTCCTGGGCAAAAGAGATCACTTCCCTGGAGAAAATGGCTACTTTGGAAGGTGGACTCTATTACCAATTGTACGAAGGACAATTATATCCTACTGAAGTCTCTCCCCTCTCTAAACCCCAGTTTCCATAGGCTCCACCCCCCCAAACCTCTAGGTATTTCCCAACCCAGAGCTGGCAATGCTTGGGGGGGGGGGCAACAGTAGGAGAGCTTCTAGTGCCCTGGCCCCACTGCTGGACCTCCTGATGCCACCTGGCATTTTTGGCCACTGTGTGACAGAGTATTGGACTGGATGGGCCACTGGCCTGATCCAACATTGGCTTCTCTTATGTTCTGCTCAAATCAATTTCAGGTGAGAAGCAGTGAATTAATTACAGGAAGAAGCAGCTTTAAAGGGCTACAGAATCACTTTATATTTATTTATTTGTGTGATGCATTTTATAGCCTGTCTTTCCCAGTGAGACTCAAGGTGAGTTGCACAGTTAAAAACAATGCAAGAACAGCATTAAAACATACAACCCACAAGGAATAAAAATGGGTCACAACTTTAGAAAACAAGGCCCAAAACCTGCATAATATGTACAATATACTGGGCACAATGATTGCAAACAATGTGACAGAACTGGATTGCAAAACTGGAGAACAACGCAATAAAAGCAGTGAAATGCATACAAGGAACAAAATGAAAACTGCCTAAAATGAACTACAACTACTAACTAAAATTAACCACCACTTTTCATGGAGAAGATCTAAGGAGAAAGATTCAAATAGAATCCTCAGGTACTGAATTGCCTGCCTTTGGGCAAGGTGTTTGAAACAATCTGGATTCCTTTTAGATCTACAGATCTATACTTGTGGGCTCATTTAACCAGGAACTCTGTCTTCCTTTCTACCTGAGCACTTACCTCCACCCTTTTCAATGGAGGTATTTGGTAGTATTTCAACTCCTGAGGAGTGTGTGACATTTCCTAAAGGGTGGCTCAGTTTTCTTTTGTTTTTTAATGGTACTTTGGCTAGGAAACAAAAATCCAAAGACTAGTTCTTTAGAAACAACCAGCCAGCCAGCCAAAGCAGCCGAGAATCAGGAACTCTAAATAGCCTGGATCCTCTTGGTTCAGAAGGCAATGCTTGCCGCTCCCTTGAAGTACTAATATTAAGTATTAAGGACCACTAATCCAGTTCTCTGGGTTGCTGAACGACTGGATATTCCCTCGAACACTGTTGGAATGAGTCCGCTCGCACTCAACCAGAAGCTATTATGTGAAAAGTCTTCATTACCGTAATCCCTTGGCATCATTTCTGCCCATTAAGGGCAGTTAATTATGAGCCGCTGTAGCATTGGCTCCCCAGATATTACGTACACTTGTGCATGCCTGATCGAGAGTAATGCCCGGCCATACTTTAGCAATGCCTAGCATGCAGACACTGGGCCCACATGGATTAAGCCAGGAATAAAAGACATGTTAAAGCTACTGTGACCAGGGGAATAGAGCCCCCAAAATAGCCACAGCGGAGTGAAAATAAGCATGAAGCACAGCCAGTGCAGCCAGCACTGACAATTAGATCTTTACTAAAAAGGATCTGGCTCACTGAAATGCCCCAACTATCAGACATCTGACATATATTTGGTATTCTGCTCCAGAAAAGAAAAATTCTGCACTGCGCTGGCAGGAAATTTACCCTTAATGAAAGCCACATGCTGTGATCTGTACGGAGGACAGAAATTAAACAAACGTGTTTCTTTTTGCTTATTTATTGCAAAGCTGATTCTCTTCTAAAATTCATGTTTTTTGGGGGGGGGTTTACTGGAATTCTTTGGCAGGAACTTGGTACGTGCGGAGAATGGAAGGAGAGTATAGTCTCTGTCTGTTCCCACAGCCAGCTTCCCTGGTCGAAGGGATTATTCATGTGAGATTGTGATGTTCCAATGCTTTTTTGGTAGAAAAATCCCAGCAGGAACTCATTAGCATAATAGGCCACACCCAACAGCAGAAACTCATTAGCATATTAGGCCACACCCCTGACAGTGCAGCTCCCTCCCAGGATTGGCTTCCCCAGGTGCCCCGTGGCTTGTGGGGCACTTGGGGAACCCAAGGTGGTGGTGGGGCGGGAGGCTGTAGGCGTGGCCAACTCAGAAGCCAGCCGAAACTCCGTTCCTGTGCGTTCCTGCCCAAAAATAGCCCTGCATCTAGTGAAGGGAGTGCTGACTCATGAAAGCAAGAAAAAAAATTGGTTAGCCTTTAAGGTATCACTGGACTCTTGATTGATTTTTGCTTCTAAACACACTAACATCATTACCCATCTCTGGAATGATTAATCTCTAGTCTCTCCACCTTGTCCCTGTTTTATCGCTCTAAGCACCATAAAAGTATTTTACATGAAAGGAGATGACAAGAGTAATGGGAAATATACCTCCTGGCACTTAATCAAGTGGTACTGTATGACAAGACTGCCAGTCTCCCTCCCCACAAGCCTGTCTGACCACTTCGCTGAACTCCTGAACTTGTAATCTCTGAGAACAAAACTGATCCTTCATAGTTCTTCCTCCTTTTCTGTTTCACTGCCTTTTAAACTTCCTTCAAGAGAGGCTGAAGTCTCTGAAACACATTCCCACTCCGTGTGTTGGTAGTGGAAAGCAGAGGAGGGCGCAACTAACACTGACAGCTGAATACAGCAGCAAAGTTTTCCTGCTGTTCTGTGTTTCCCTCTTTACGTGCAGGAGACCCGGAAGGGCACTGCTCCTGAACAAACTAGTATTTCTGCATTCAGAAACTGCAGCAAACCTTATTTAGTACAAGCCTGGTACAAACCATGGTTTACAGTCAGTGCCATCCTAAACAGAGTTACATCCTTCAAAACTCATTGATTTCAATAGACTTTTAAAAGATTAACTCAATTTAGGACTGCAGCATTAGCCTCCCAGTTTACCATTTCGCCATAAACCACAGTATCTTCAGTAGTCTGCATTCAGATATCACACTAAATCAGCATTAAGTCAAACCAGAGTTATATGGTTCATTGTGACATCTGACTGCAGGCTGTGTGAGAGAAGAAAGCATCCAAGGTTGTAACACCTGTTTCGGGCAAAAAAACACCCCCACACTACCTTACGGTAAATCTGGTTACCTTCTCTTTTCCCTCTTGATGCATACTTTGCAAATGATCTCCTTGCACTAATTGGACCCAGAAGCAAACCTCTTTACCTACAGGAAATGACACCTGTTCTGTATTCATGCCCTGCTAATTCCTGATCTCATTATCAGACTCAGTCAGAATCGTTTTTGCATCTGGCAAGATCATTGTGTGACAAGCTGACAGGGAGGCACACAGCTCAGTGGCAAAGGCCATGCTTTGCAATAACAAGATCCCAGGTGCAATCTCTGACATCTCTAATTAATCGACCTCAAGTGACAGATGCCTGGCTTTAGACCTTCAAGACAGGTAAAGTAGCTGTAAGCAACCCCTCTATAAAAGTATACTGATATAGAGTTAGAAGTCACTATCACCATCACAAATAGTAATATTTTAAAATAAAAAACTGTAGAAACTAGGAGTATGGGAGTAATTTTGGGATTCCCAAAAAATCCCAGATCCCAATACCAGTAAAGTTTTTGATTCCAGGATTTTGAGATCCCAATTTTTTGGGGTCCAACAGTCCCGGGAAGAAAAAAAACAGGAAAAACCACACACAGCAGCAGAAGCAGCAAAGCCACCAAAATTGTTTTGCAGGCTGTCTTGTACAGCTGTTTTTCAGGCTGTCTTGTGCAGTCTTTTTAAAGTTTAAAGGGACTGCACAAGACAGCCCAAAACAGCTGGGCAACAGGAGCTTCCCCCTGCTCAGCTGTTTTGCAAGCTTTCTTCTGTAGTCCCTTTAAATGTGCCCCAATTAAAGGGACTGTAGAAGAAAACCTGAAAAACAGCTGAGCAGCGGGAAGAATCTGCTCTAGCTGCTTAGCTGGTTTTTGCAGCTTTGTCGATCATCCTGGTAATTCCTGAATATATCCAGGATTTTTCAGGGATCTCTTTTTTGGTTTTCCAGAAAAATCCCGGATACCTTTGGGATGCCGAAATACACCCGAACAATACCAATAAGGTATTTTCCAGGTATATTTTCAGCTCAGGTAGATCCAAATGCATACCCTTAGTAGAGAGAGCCTGCAATAAAGAGAGAACAGCAAGCTTTGAAAAAGTTTGCCACCAGGATAATCAACTTTGAACATTTAGTTCTGGGCTAAAAAAAATAAAATGTTTACATGAAAAGGGCAGCTTATAGTTACAAAAAAGGGGAGCAATGGTTTTGAATCCAAAAGCAAGGGTCTTTATAATTTTACAAATGACGCAGGAAAATATGAGTTTTCCAACAAATATTTGGCAAGCCCTCTTTCCAGAATCCATCTCTCTTGGGCCCTTGTTCACATGTTAAATTGAATGCATATACGATCCATGCACAATGCACATTCGATTATTCTTTATACGTGCACTGAGTAACTCTCATGTTACAGTCAACATATTTATAGTTGTACATATGATACAAATGCCACATTTATCCAGATACTGATCCCTGGTTTCATGTGTAAAGTGAATGGGCATTGACTGTTTCTTACAAACAGACACATGCACACACAGGCAGGATTAAGAAAAAAGAAGAGGAAATTGGATTTATACTCTGCGCCTTTTACTTGGAGTCTCAGAGTGGTTTACAGTCTCCTTTCCCTTCCCCTCCCCACAACAGACACCCTGTGAGGTAGGTGGGGCTGAAAGAATTCTTTCAAGGACTGCTCTTGAGAGAACAGCTATGAGAGAACTTGTGACTGACCAAGGTCACACCAGCAGCTGCATGTGGAGGAGTGGGGGAATCATACCCGGTTCTCCCAGATTACAGTCTATACTCCTAACTGCTATACCAAACTGGCTCTCATGTGTGTGTTTACTGTAACATATGAAAAGTCTTTTGACCATCAGGGGAACAAGTGGTTAGAGACTCCTGATTAAGAGTGTGTACTAAGTAAGATCACCCCACAAGAAAAAAAACCTGGTTATTCCTTTATATATTTTCTTCTTTATATGCTGCTTTTCTTCCCAATGGGGACTCATTGGGGTCATAAACACTGTTCTCTTTGTCATCTTTATAACAACCTTTTGAGATTGACTGAGTGAAGAAGAGACAGTGGCTATAAAGTCGGACTAGGATCTGCGAGATGTTTATATCTTCATCCTGCTGTGGAAATTTTTTGGGAGATCTTGGCCAACCACTTTCTCTCAGCCTAAGCTACCTTAAAGAGTGGTTTTTGTGAGCAGACAACGGACCAGGGGAGAATTTTGTAAGCCACTTGGGTACTCAGTGGGAAGAAACGCAAGGTATTAATATCCACATAAAATAACAAATAACATTTTTTATTATGCTCTCCTTCTTTGGAGGCTTTCAAACAGAGGCTATATGGCCATCTGACACAGCAATGAGGATTCTGTGAATTTAGGCAGATCGTGAGAGGGAGGGCAGGAAGGGTTGCCTCAGTGCTTAGCTCTCGTGGCCCTTTTTTACACGCCCAGGGAAATGCTGATTGCCACTTTGGGGTCAGGAAGCAATCCTGGAGGGTTTTTTTGTCATCTTCTGGGCATGGAACAGCGGTCACTGCAGGTGTGGAGGGGAAGGTATTTGTGAATTCCCTGCATTGTGCAGGGGGTTGGACTAGATGACCCTGGAGGTCCCTTCCAACTCTTAGGATTCTATAATTCTATGATTAGGCTGAAAGAGAGAGACTGGCTGAAGGTCACCTGGTGAGCTTCCATATAAGAGTGGGGATTCAAACCTGGGTCTCCCAGATCCTAGTGCGCCTCATTTGATCATCCCTTGCATGCACATAGTGAGAGTACAATCACATACACATGAAGTTAGAGGCACTGGTTATGCTCTGCACACAGCTAAGAAAATAATCCACTGCTTAGGGGGAAGAAAAATCCAGTCATTATTCCTCTGCTTTCAGATCAAAAAAAAAATGCAAATGAATTGTTTTAAAGCATAAAATGCTCTATTCCAAAGGGGTTACGGCACTTCCAGAAAATCCTATTAAATAATCTACACGCAGTTAATGTGCCTTAGCAGAATGTCTTTGACGGTCGAGAGTTATAATTTCCATAATCCCCTGTTTATCTATCAAGCACATTGAAAGAGACATTACAAAAAATTAACCTTCAGCATGCATTAGTAAGCAAGCAACAAAATATCAGTTTGCACAGCAGAAAAGAAAATAATTATTAACTTGCTTTGGTGTGTGGAATGAAAGCCTGCCCTTAAGAAAGCTCGTCTCAGCTTGAGAAGAGAATCTTGAAAGAGTATGGTGGTGGGAGGCGCCATCAAGTCTCAGCCGACTTATAGAGACCCTGTAGGGTTTTCCAGGCAAGAGACGTTCAGAAGTGGTTTGCCATTGCTTACCACTCTGTAGCAATCCTGGATTTCCTTGGGGATCCCTCATCTAAGTCTTAACAAGGGCCAACCCTACTTAGTTTCCAAGATCTAATGAGAGTGGGCTCGCCTGGGCCAGGCAGGTCAGGGCAAAAATAGATTTAAAAAAGGGAAAATATGAAAAATCAGATAAAACTGGGCCAGCTATATGAGGTTGAGTCTACAGCAGTGCGTGCTGGCCAAGTCTCCGGTAGCAACAACCTCCAAAGGAAGTTTAGAAAACCGGTAAAGCGCCAAAAATTAAAAAACACCAATGGGTATAGACAAAAGTGCACGTGTTTATTTCCGAAACATATAAAAACCTTGTAGGGGCCCAAGTAAAGCCTCATAAAATAATCAAAGTGACAAACGCACAAAAAGAGCCATATGTGACCTGACGCATTTCAGCCCACGAAAGCGAACTACACAGATCAAATAGTACAGAATACAACATGCAACAAAGCCCCTGTTACACTTGTAAGGCAGTGAACAAGTGATATAGGACCGAAAGCGGAATGCTGTACAGAGAAATAAAAATTATTTGATTAATATTAAATTACCCAATTGAATAATGCCATCCAATATTACAAATGCATATTTTACTGTACCCAAATTTAACACACTTACTTCCAATCTGGAATTGAATCACACACACACACACATACACACACAATTTTTTTGTTTGTGGGGCCACAAATGTATCTGGCCTTGTGTCAGAAGCAACTGTACATACTGAAGATAGTAATAGTACCAGTAGGTACTTGGAAATAAAAATGAAAGTAAATTCCAAAACGTAACGATTAGTAAAATGTAATCAATAAAAGCATGAAAAATTAAAAATAAATAAATAAATAAATACCTTCCAGTTTAGGTCCTAAGAGTACAAGTAAAATTGCCTTCCTAAACTGGAAGGTCTTTATAGTTAATTTCTCATGTTTTTTAATTGATTACATTTTACTAATAGCTACATTTTGGCAGATTCATACTTAAGACACGTAAGAGAACTGCCACAACTGTTGAAGCACGGCCAATGGCCCATCTCAGTCCAACACTCTGTCACGCAGTGGCCAAAAATACCAAGCTGCCATCAGGACGGTTCCATGCAGTGCGGGCCAGAACACTTAAGAAGCCCTCCCTACTGCTGCCCACCTCCAGCTATCCAAGAAAGTACTAGAGCACCCCGTTGCCCCAGACTGAGAATTCCAATCTGCTATACCCTGTGGTCTACATAGCCACTGATGGACTTCTGCTCCATATGTCCTCTCTAATTCCCTCTTGAAGCTGTCCATGCATCTGTAGCTCGCCACCACCTCCTGCGGCAGTGAATTTTTTATTTGGCATTTTTTCATTTTGACTTCCTTTGGAAGTTTTCACTTGGTTGATTTAGTTTTCCTTCCCCTCTCTCTGTGGGGGCAAGTCTCCAGTAGCACCACAGTCCAAGGTACCATGTGAGAACTGCCCTCAAGAACCACTGCTCTTTGTGAACAAAAGGTTCATTTCAGCATATCAAATGTAGCTTTAAAAGCACCAATAGACCGTCCTGACCAAAGATATTTGACAGTGCCATCCTAAAAACACATTCCTAGAAGCAAGCCCCACTGAATCAAGTTGTGAAGGATTCTGAGTAAACCTTTACACAGGATTGCCCCTCACGATCCTTCCTCGTGGCTGTTTGGTTTCATTACGGATTTTGAACTAGGTGGTTCTAATTAATATTCTAAATGCTGGAAGACGCTGCTGTATTTTAATGGTGGTTCTGAAGCTGTGAGCCAGAGATACAGGCCGGAAAAAGGAAGGTGGCTAATTAACACCCCAGTTCACACAAGGGGATCTATACAGAGAAGACATGTCGCTTGCGGGACCTAAAACTGTGGTTATAAATTAGAAATACATGCAGATATAAAAGCACTACCCATCCGCACTACTTTGCTTTCAAATGAATGCTCATTTTGTTTCATAGTGGAGTAGTGATACATGACTTTACAGAGCACTATTGAGAAAAATGTTTATAGAAGTGGGCAGAGTCACTGATTTCCAAGTGTCTTAATACTTTCTGTAGTGGTGGAAAGGGCCTTCAAGTCACAGCTGACTTATAGTGACCCTGTGGGGTTTTCAAGGTCAGAGACGTTCAGAGGTGGTTTGCCATTGCCCGCCCGCATGTCACGGAAACCTCTGCTGTTAACTTCCAGAGGGGCAACCATGTTAGTCTGTTGCAGGAAAAACAACCGAGAGTCTTCAGGGACATTAAGTTGCTGCCTTGGAGAGATTTGTTTTTTAAAGTGAGGGTACCTTTTATTGTGCTTTATTGCTCTGGTTGCCATATCCTGTTCTTATTAATATTTGAATTTTGGTTCCACCACATTCTATGCTTGCCATAATTGATTCGGCACAAGAATTGGCAGTCAGAGGACACTGGCCAGGGCTGACTGGCTGCTTGGCGAAGTCCCACCCACGTCAGCCCCAGACAGTGTGTTCGGCTCAGTCTGCTCCAGTCCTCCGACAGGAGAGGACCGTCTGGAGTGTAAGCGCAGGGACAGGCCCTCAAGGCTGAGGCAAGTGAGAGAAGCCCTTTTCCGCCCACCCACACCATCCCCTGGGCCTTCTATGAGGGGACTAGGCCCAGAGAAGGCCTTTTCTGTCCCCCACACCCCATCCCCTGGGCCAGCTCTGGCACAGCTGTTCTCTGAGTAGACAATACTGACTTTGATGGACCAAGAGCCTGATTCAGGAGAAGGCAGCTTCCTGTGATCACGTGTGGGTTCAAAGTAGGCAGTAGTGACTTTGATAGACCAATAGTCCGGTTTAATATAAGGCAGCTTCATGTGAGTGCATTCGGATCGTAGGGTTTCACACACTGGCTGCAATCTACATGGAAAATGAATAAGGAAGTTCATTTGTGTCTCTAACTTGGAGGGAAGTCCCATTAAGGTTATTTAGCCATTTGTTCTATATCAGTATCAGTAAGTCAATTAGTTCACTCCAAATAATTTTTAAGGACTTTATTCAGTAAATCTGAGTCATTGTTTATAAACGCCTTGGGTTCAATGCACTCATTCGCTAGGGTATCAAATTAGTATTTGTTTCAATTAAGCGGGTTTCAAATTATTCAGAACATTTTTGCCTGTTATAGGATTAAAATATGAATGTTCCCACTCTAAATCCTGCTGACAAGTTTATGATTTGCAACGTGTATCAATTTAAACCATAAGCATAGTTTCTCATAATACAGTTTCATTTCTGTTTTTTTTTATAAATCCAGCTGCTTTTTGCCTAAAGGCACTCAAAAGTTGATTATTATTTTTTTAAGCTGGAAGGAGGTTCCTGTACTCTTTCATTTGTTTTAAAGAACAATTTCCAAATTGATTTATTGCCATAATCGTTTTATAAGGAAGTTATATAAACAAATCAGTCAAATTATATTTTCTCCCACTAATATAACGGCACTAGGAGCTATTTGAGCGTATCGAAGACGACTGCTTTGTGGAGAAATTGCATTAGTGTGAAATATTTCATCCCTTTTAATAAATATGAGACCATTAATCTCTTTTTGCAGACTGGAAATCAAGGGCAGTCGTGCCTGAAACCACCAAATGGAATGTGGGGGCCGAGGCAGGACTTCCGTCCACTGAGTGGTTCGCCGTCTCTCCTCAGAGTTGTTATTTTCACTGTATTTACTCCCTGACAGCAGAACAAAGTCTGACTCCAGTGGCACCTTTAAGACCGACGAAGTTTTATTCAAGGTGTATGCCCACTTCATTAGACACAATGATAGCAGATAGCCGAAGACTGCTCTTTGCTTGAGGATTATTTGGCTCTACAATCATAGGAAGGTGTTTCCTGGACCAGAAGTTTATATCTGAGAACCACTGGGCATGTGATTGCACTAATAGAGGCCTCATTTGTATTTTCTTGCTCTATGCCTGGTGGGTTATCTTGAAACAACTTGCTTCTGGTCCTTATTGTATTTATGCCCTGTATATGATTGTGTATGATCGTGCTATATGTTTTTATAATAGCCAATATGTTCCTCATTATTGACCTCTGAGGAAGGCCTATGTAGGCCGAAATGTGTCAGGTCAGGTTACAAGCCCTTGTCTTTTAGCATTTGATATTTATAAATAATGTGTGACTGGGCCCTTATATATTTTTAAAGTTGTGTTTAATAAAATACATGTATTTTTATATTTCCTTTATCAAGTTTTTAACATTGGCCCCCTTTCCCACATTTAACTAACCTTTGTCAGGTTCTGGATAGCAGATAGCCGAAAACCAGGGCTTTTCACATTTCTTGGCTTCTTCTTTGGATTCCCCCCCCTTTATGTTTATTCCCCCTTGCTTTTTAATCACTTCTCTGCTTGCCGTTAATGACCTGGTTACATAAATGCAGCCAAAAGAAGCAGAATTCTGAGGCAAAAGAATAGATGCGCCTGCTGACGTCGACGCCTGTGCGGGCTCACGTTCGTCAGCATGTGCCAACTGCATTGGTTACCGGTTGAATACCAAATTTGCTTCAAGGTGCTGGTAATAACCTTTAAAGCCTTATACTGCCTGGGACCAGCATATCTAAGGGACCGCCTCTTCCTGTATACGCCCCGAAGAGCATTACGCTCTAAGGATCAACATCTCCTGGAGGTCCCTGGCCCAAAGGACATCCATCCTGCCTCGATCAGGGCCAGGCCTTTCTCTGCCCTGGCCCCTGCCCGGTGGAACACACTCCCTATTGAGATCAGGGCCCTGTGGGATCTTCTTTGGTTCCACGGGGCCTGCAAGACGGAGCTGTTCCACCAGGCCTTTGGCTGAGGCAGCGGGCGTCCACGTGTGGCCTCCCTGAGGTTGCTGCCAGCCACTCACTGATAACTGGCCATGAGACACCTATACCAACCCAACAGGCCCGAGTCTCTCACAGCCAACTGATTTCTGTTGTTAAGCTGTAACCACCGGTTTTAATGTTTATACTGTGTTTTAAAGTTCTAATTGTATTTATTGTAACATGACGTTAGCCGCCTTGAGCCGCTCGTGGGATGGGCAGGATGTAAGTACAATAAATAAATAAATAAGCAAGCAAACTTCAGACTGCAGGGGAGGGGGGATAACTTTTCCCCAAAACTACATTTATAAAGACAACCAGTGTGCTTCGTGGTTAGATTATCAGCCCTGGATCCGGGAAGAGTCAAGGTCAGATTCCCCCTTGGGTCACTCATACGCTCTCAACCTCACCAACCACCAGGATTGTTGTGAGGATAAAATGGAGGAGGAATGAGGTGAGCTGCTTTGGGTCCCCATGGGAAAGAAAGGTGGAACATAAAGTAAACAAAGTAAAGTAAACTTTTTGGGAAATTCTGGTGTATTGGGGGGTAAAGCCTGGAGAAGGCAGGGTTTGGGAAGGGAGAGGGACCTCAATGGGGAATAATGCCATAAAGCCCACCCTTCAAAGATCAGCTGTGATTCCAGGGAATCTCCAGGTCCCACCAGGAGATTGGCAACCCAAGTTCTTTTGTAATCCACCTTGAGTCCCAGAGTGAAAGGAAGACTATAAATGAAGTTCATAATAATAAAAACAACAACAACAACAGAAGGCATCAGCAAGTCAGCCCTGTTGAAAGATTGCAGGAAAGTAGGATCCTTTCTACAGGAGAAGGTTAATTGCAGCTAACCAGGAAGAGTCCTGGTATTGAATCTCTTAGCCATGGTTACGGTATCAGGAGCGAGGCTTTCTTTTCTGTCCCCATACCGGGGCAAGCTCCCTCTCCCATTCCCTTCCCAGCCTTAACGATGCATTCGCACAACATCTGCACTGCTGCTTAATGCTAACCAGGTTGCCTCTTAACCAGGGCTTGCAAACCAGCTTCAAGCTCTGGTTCCAAAGGGAACCCTAGTCAAAGCTCTGCTTCTGACTGCGGAACTCTGGCAGAGATATTTTCCCACCTCCTGCCATGATCACTTTTCTTGCTGGGGAAAAAAACCCCAACAATTGGCAGTCTTCCTCTATGCATAATGCTAAGCCAAGGAAGAAAACTCTCTGACTGTGTAAGCGCTAAAACATCACAGTATCTTATAGGAAAGGGAAATAAATGTCTCCCGTTTGCAAAAGCAGACTCGTTTCTTCTCTTTCACATCTTCCTCTAACGTGCCACACGCTTGGGCATTTGCCACTCTCAACGGTTCAGGGCACACTGAATCGCTGGTAATCCCCACGGTGCTTTGAAATCCACTGTAACACGACCACATAACACAACCGTCGTCAAACGACCAGAGTTTCTGAAAAGCCATTAAATGTTTCTCTGACCCCCTGTGAACTGGCTTAATAAAATGCTTGGCCTTACAGGCCGACAGAAAATAGCTGGCATTTATGCAGGCTACAGTTCCCACTGCAGGGGGATCAGTTGTGCTCTGTTACCAGAACCACGGGATCCTTACGGCAAGACCCACAGTCTCCTGCTGAAAGAGTGGGAACACCGCCCTACACTCAGTGAGCATCGCGTCAGGTCTGAAAGCAGGGGTGTACAGTAGGCAACATTTTAATAACTCTATTCGGCTCCATAGGATCCACATTTCCAAATGAAAATTCAAGGTGAATGTAGTCAGAGGACTGGAGTTGCCAGCTCCAGCTTGGGAAATTCCTGGAGATTTGGGGGCGGAGTCCAGGGAGAGTGGGTTTTGGGGAGGGGAGGAACTTCAGTGGGATATAATGCCGTGGAGTCCACCCTCAAAAGCAGCCTCTCTCTCCAGGGGAACTGATCACTGTCGCTCAGAGAACAGTTCTAATCCCAGGAGATCTCCAGCCACAACCTGGAGGTTGGCAACCCTAAAGAAGACAGAATGGAGGTTTCGGGGGGGGGAGTGACCAAACATATACAGCACAGAGCTTTGAGTATTAAGAGTCCTCTAGTCAAGCAGAGCTTCCTTGCTGCTTCTCACCTCTGTGTTCAAGTCAGTTTGGACCAGTTACTCTCACTCTGTCTCAGCCTAACCCACCTCACAGGGCTGTTGTTCCCTTCAGATACTGTTTAATCTAGCATCCCGCCTATCCATCCAATGCATCTTAAATATTTTGTGACAGCGGCTGTCATGTTCAGAATGCCCCTGCCTTTTGAGATTAGGCGGGTGGCCACCTGGGTGAGGGCCTTCTTGGTTGTGGCACCAAAACTCTGCAACTCTCTTCCCAGGGAGAGCCACCTATCAGCTTTTGTTGCCATTTTCTGCCAGTGCGCGGAGCCTTTTTTTGTCTCGTCTGGCATTTCCTCAACGATCCCTCCTTCCTGCGGAATGTGTTAACTGTTGAATGTGCGTTAACTGTCAGGTTTTTATGTATTTTAGCTCTGGTGTTAATTTGTTTTAATGACGTGGAGGGGTGTTGCTGGTTTTAATGTGTGACTTTTTATGCATGTTTTAATTTCTTAGTCCCCCCCCCAGTGGCCCTTATGAAAGAAAAAGTGTGGTGTATAAGTTCTGAAAAATAAGGGAATACTATTTCTTTTTTAAAAGAGCTGTATCCAGTTCCGCACTGAGACATGTTCTGCTCTGCTAGCTGTGGGTTACAAACCCCTGCTCTAGTGCAATAGGACAGCCCATGATTCAGTGGAAGATCTGAGCACCCACGAGTGTTCCTGTCATTACTAAACTGGGGTAACTGGTGCAAACTACACTGCCCCCAAATTCTAGAAGTATACAAGACTGGATTGTCTTGCAGCCACAACTGATGCTCCCTGAGAACCACCATTGAACAAAAGGCTGGGCCCAAGACCCCAAATGCAGAGCAGAGCAAGTGGAGAGGCACTTTCCTGCCCTACCTTTCCCATTGAAACACACTCCTCACCCATTTTTTTTGGGGGGTGGCAACAGTCTTTCCAGAACAGTGTAGGGGGGCAAAGTGGGGTTGGCAGAAAGGGGAGTTGGTAAAAATTATGCTTCCATCTTCTGCCAACAGAAGTGCTGTTATGGTGCCATCAACATGGTTGTGCCTTTGGATCCAACCCACAGTTCCAAGCGTGGCTAGCTTACCATCAAGAAATGCATTTATAGCTCTTTATGTTTATTATGGTTGTGCAATCATTTCCAAGTGCCAACTGAGACAGCTATGCGATTGTCTCTGAAATACTCATTTCCGCCTCGTTCTTTAATCACATTTCCAGAATAATTAAATAATCCAATGCAATAAAACCTACCCCCTGAGGGCAGATGATACTTTTTAAAAAAGACTTAAATATATTTCAGTAAATGTCAGCAATAAATTTTATACGGAGCTAGATTTTTTTTAAAAAAAAGAGAAAGACTTGGAGCCTATCCAGATGACATTTAAGCCAGCTCTCCACTCACAAATAACTGCGCACAGAAGTGATCTCTTGGCGCAAATAGTATAATAATACCAGGAAAAGGAACATCTGTGGGATCTTGGCTCCTCCTCTGCACTTAGAAAAATTTCATCTTTTTCCCGTTCACAGGGCTCAGCTATGGCCCCTTCAGTGATTACGATAATAAACCACTCATGTGAACAGGGAGTGCCAGAACTGTGCCATGGTTAAAGGATCTGGAACTAGGATCTGGAACACCCAAGATCAAATCCCCACTCTGCCACGGAAGCTTGCAGGGTAATCTTGTGCCAGTCACAAACTCTAAACAGCCTCTTTCTTGCAGTTTTTGTTGTGAGGATAAAATAGAGTAGGGGAGAATACCGTGAGTTACCTTGGGTTCCCACAGGGAAGAAAACTGGGGTATAGATGAAGTAAATACATAAAACACTTCCCAGGAAGGATGGTCCCACTGAAATATTTCTGGAACAAGAGGTAGGGAATGGGCCACCGCTCCATAGAAAAACATCTGCTTTGCACGGAGAAAGCCCCTGGCTTGATCTCCTCAGCATCTCCAGTGTAAGATCAAGTAGTGGCTGACGTGAAAGACTTCTGTTTGGGACCCTGGAAAGCTGCTACCAGTCAGAGCAGACAATACTGATCTTGATAGGCCTAGGGGGTCTGACTCAGTATGAAGTAGGTTCTTATGGTCGTGTGTTTCAGTAACATTTGAGAGGCACTGGGTCTTCCACATTAGCTGTTAGCCCAGTACAGTTAAAACATTGTTTTTATATTAGCTTATTTTAGTTGTAAGGCACTTTGGGAAGACTCCGATGAGGTGGCACAAAAATCTCTTAAACCAACAAACCAACTCACAGGATAACTTACGCCCAACTCTCCGGGTCCCCCTCCATCCAAATGCCATTTGAAATGGAGCTAGAAACACCAAGGAATGATACCAGCGCCTCCTAGGTGCAGATCCTATGGTTCCTTAGAGCTACTGCTTCTGTCCCATCATCCACTCTTGAAAGGGTTAATGAGTTTGGGGACATGAAACCCATGGGCAATCTAATGGGGTTAAGTATGCACAGTAAAACGCAGCCCAAGTCCACCACCTTTTCTTCAAACATGGGCAAGTTTACCTTCATGCCTAGGGTGGAGTGTGATTTTTTAAAGGAAAGTACATATATTCGTTTTTCACTAACAAACAAAGCTGGTACCTGCTACTGAAGTACATTGCTAAGGACGCAGATTAGACATTTTTTAAACTCAGATTTTATCCATCCGGCAGTCAATAGATACCTTCTTGTAACTTCACCTACCTCTCTCTGCACAGCTTGTAAACTGAAATCTACATGGGGTTCAAAGTATAGCAATGCATACGGAATTAATGTCGCACATACTAATGCTTGACAGTTATAATACACAGAGTGCTAATTAAAGGGCAAATAAATAAGGTCTGGAAAGCATTACTGAACAGCACAGAATTTACAAAGTGTCGATAAACTTTAATGGAGAAACTTTCAGATGTTTTGTATAACAAGGGATCATCTCCACCCATATGAGCCTGCCCGTGACCAACCATCAATGGCTATCACCCTCTCCCATATGCCCATGCTATCTGAGATGGGATCAATAGGGACCCTTAACAATTTCGTTTTCAGAAATCAGCTCCAGATCTGTGAATTCCCTACCCCAGGAAACTCAGCTTGCCCCCTGATCCTGGCCTCTGGTTAAATCTATTTTGTTCCAAAAGGCATTCGATGGTTGATTAATGGTGTTGACTGACTTTTTATCCTGTCAGTTTTTATTGCTTTTTCATGAAGATTGCTGGGTTTTTACTGTTACTGCATTATTGCTTTTATGACTCCTGCTACTATATGTTTTTGGTTCCTTTAATGCTTTTACTCTTTGGTGCCATTTTAAAAATTTTCACTTGTAAGCCACACTGAATGCTTTTTTTTTTTTTTGTAGAAACGTGAGCAACAGCCTTTTGAGGTAAATAAGTAAAGTGATTGTTATTGAGATAACAGCCACTGCTTTGACTGATGAGATGAAATTTCAGGTTTGGGTTTTCATACTTTAAAAGAGTGCAAATCAGTCCTTTCCCTTTTATATGAAGGAGTGTGCCATCAGTGTATCCAAGTGTTTTCTATTATCCACAAGCATAAAATCAATTTCTTAGGTGTTGCCTTTTAGCTTAATCCATAATGTAAGCACTCTGGGGAGGAAGTGTTCCTTCTTGGGATCTCATGCAGCAGCCGCAAGCAGCTAACATCGAAGAAAAGTAGAAAATTCCTTCTTCCTGCAAAACACAGGCCAAAACATACACAATCTGTTCATTTTAAAAAAAAAATTGTAGACTTTCATAACACTGTTCCCTGTCTTGGCAGAGTTTAAGGCGCTGTTCACAGCTTAGGGGTAGTTTTACATTGTTCTCAGTTGTATATTTAAAACTGTGTTGTTTGATTAGGGCATAGCCACACACCCCTTCGGAGTGTACTTAAAACCATTTTTCTCTGAAGCCTACAAGCACAACGAGGCAAATGATATTCCATCCAGTGTCGGGAGCCTTTCTTCACAAAATGTCCTCTATGCGTGCATTCCGAATGATTACATTTTCCTTCACTCTTAAAGTTCTGGGAACTAGTTTTATTAAAATATAAAGCTGGGGGGGAGGGGGGGTCAGGGAGCGCTCTGCACCAGCCTCAACACGAATGAACATACGGACTGGCCCCTCCAGTAAAAAAGAGTTCCAGCAGAACATGAGAAGGAGAAGTGTGCTGTATGAAGAATACAAGCATGTGTGAGGGTGGGGAAAACATTCCGTGATGGGACAGTCAGTGAGGAGGAAGAGAAGGAGATTGGATTCACACCCTGTTTCACTACCTGAAGGAGTCTCAGAACGGTTTACAATCTTCTTTCCCTCCCCACAACAGACACCCTGTGAGGTAGGTGGGGCTGAGAGAGCTCTTTCGAGGACTGCTCTTGAGAGAACAGCTCTGAGAGAACTTGTAACTGACCCAAGGTCATGCCAGCAGCTGCATATGGAGCAGTGGGGAATCAAACCTGGTTCTCCCATGTTAGAGTCCACACTCCTAACCACTACACCAAACTGACTCTGAAGGAGGACCATGAGGCATTGGCTTCCACATTCTCTGATGAGTGAGAAGAAAGCATCTACAGCTCTCTTTGGTGTGTTGTGGGTGGCTGATACCATTCATACTAATATAGGTATCCATAGACAAACTTTTGGAAGTGGGAACTACATCAAAATTTCTCCATTGCAAAGTAATCCCATGCTAATTTCCCCCTCCTCGTCTTGGGTGGCCAGCCTCCAGGTGAGGCTCAGCTGGTCGGGGGGGGAGGTGAATGGTGGGAAACTGGGGGAACATCCTAGCATGCTGCCACCAGCCCATCTGCCTGGAAATGATGTCAGCGTGTTGCTGGGGGACAACCAGGGACGCTCTGGCATTTGAGCAACACTCTGCATCTACATCCTCAGCAACATGCCGATGTCACTTCCAAAAACACAGGGAGTGATGTCACACCATCACAGGTGATGTCAGCATTTCACCAGCGAGCCTCCCCCTGGGAAGGTGAGTCCCCTGCCAGTTGCTATGGGCGAGGGGGGGGAGAACCTGGCAACCCTAAGGCATTGTCAGAGCCAATGCTCTGGAACAGATCTATATTTCTCTTCCAAGGACATAGAATTGGCATAATTTGAGCCGAAAGAATGGGACTTTGAGATTTAATATTCGACAGTCGCAGCAAAACTCTGCTCCTCAGAGCCACACTGGGCTACCTTCCAGGCCAAGTGAAAAGCAGCACTATGTATTCGCGTGCCCTACAAGACATATCTCAGTAAGAGGCACAAGTATCCACCACCCTGATCCCAAAATTCTGAGTTCCCGCTTATGTCCTGGGAACCACCATTTTACATTTATGATTTCTGTTTAACTTAGAGCAGATGGCCACATTCTGTGTGGTAAGCCTCAGTCATCACACGCGAGGATTCCTCTGGAATCCCGGTTGGCCCGAATCAGTCCCATGAACCAGGAACTCAGACGCCACTCCTGCAGCTATGCAATGGATCCTCCATCCTGAATTTCACGGGGAACCCCACTGCAAGCAGAACTGGGGAAAGTCTGCACGTGACGAGGAGATAAATAAATGTCTGCTCAGATTTATTTACTTATTTTTTTGGCTGTTGTTTTAAATATAAGGGAATATCATCACCAGTAAGTCATGCCCACCACTTGATATTAATAGTGGGATACTATTAAATCAGAGCTGTTAATAGTATATATTGTTCCAGGGGGGGGGGGAATTGAAATAGTAATACGAGAGAAGCCCCTGCTAGAACACTGGCCCCATGGAAAATGAGGCTGGCAGCACAAATTGGGGACACAGAATTCTTTTACCCTGCCTCCTGTTCCAACATCTGTTTTGGCTGGCGTCTGACACAGGGACGCTGTCTCTTGTCACCTGGCCAACACAGCACCGCTGTAAGCTTGCTAGTCAAAGGGGGGGGGACACGCATACCAGAAAAGTCACACAAGAGCACAGAAGCTGCCGAAACAGTTTAAGTAACAGCTCTTCGACAGTGCTGCTGAAAACCTTACCGATTCACACGATCCTTTTCTCCCCTTCAGTCTCCTTCCTCCACGCCCCCTCCCCAAATTGTAAATAGATCGGCTCTTGTTGGAAAAAAAGTTGCCTTGGTTTGTTTCACACTAACAACTTAATGTTAGGGCAGCAGAGTGTGACTGGTCGGAGAGGAAACGGAAAGACGTCTCTATCCGCTAATGGGGAAGAATCGCCTCCTGGACCGCTTTCCATGGAATGGGATGTACAAGGTAGCGGCATCCTACGCAGAGTTACACTTACAACTCTGAGGGTTTTTCCCTCTGTTGGAGTTTAGGGGGGAGCATTTTGTCCCCTTGGGAGAGCCATAGGGGAGTCCTGAGAGAAAGGACAGTTCGGGGGGGGGGTTTCTGAGGAAAAGAGGGGAGACAGAAGTCATCTGGGTCTCAGGGCAGAGAAAAGAGTGACCCGAGAAGGAGCCCCAAGAGAGCTCAAACATACCCCCCATTTCTCCCACCAACCACAGTGGAGAGAAGAAATTTTGGGACCTGGGCTTGTTAACGTTAAGAACATCACTCTGGTCTGTGCCCTCAGACCCAGATGGGGTCTGTCTCCCTTTTTTGCTCCTCAGAAATCTCACTCTTTTCCTCAGAATTCTTTTTCCCCTCAGCACCATCCTTTCCCTCAGGAGTGTCCCGCAGCCCCCCACAGGGACGAAAGACCTCCCCCCCAAACTCCAACAGAAAGCCAAACCCACAGGGTTACAGACCCTTCTGAGACTTCAATGAGCCTAGGAGGGTCTAACTCTCCTTAGGATGGCACTGTGAATTAACCTCAAGGTTGCGATACAATACTGTTGTCAAAGAAAGCAACCATTTAACCTCCTTGTTGTATCTTCTTTCTCCTTGTTGTATCTCAAGGGTTGGTAGTCCTTGCACAACATCATTTCATCACTTTGTTCCTCCTTTCCTCTACTCCTGTGCTGCCATAAGTCACTGGTAGAGCACACACCTTACTCATAAAGCTGCCTTATACTGTCTCAGACTATTGGTCTACCAAGATCAGTATTGCAGATTCTGGCCAACAGTCACTTTCCTGGGTCTCAACAGAAGTTTTTCACACACCCTTATATACAGTTCTTGTATAAGGAGATGAAACTGGGACCTTCCATATGCAAAAGCAGATGCTCTACCACTGACCCACCCTAAAGACAGGCAGTTCAAATACCTTCATTCAAAAAGAACCCAAGTAGAAAGCTTGGGAAAGAGCCCCAGGAGGACCCCCGCCAACCATGGTACTGAGTTCCATGAGCCAACATGTTCAAAGTGTATACCATGGAGTGCATACAGAAGGGAAGCGGAGTCTCAAAAACGAGCTCCATCTCTGACCTATCTATATATCTACTTCTGAACTGCAGCCCCCATCTGCAGATATCTATATCTGCGGATCAGGGCCTAAACAGATGGTTCTGCAAACTTGGTGGACTCTCCCCTGGTTTGCAGAAACATCTGACAACCTTAAAAAAATACATTGGGGAGTTAAATTCTTCCAAGCTGCTGGTGGCAGATGCTGCTGGTGGTGGCAGATGCTGCTCCAGGCTCGGCTGCAGTAGTGTCCGGGAACCTCTCCAGGCCTGGCCGCAGGGTCATCCAGGATCCTCTCCGGGCCTGAAGCAGCTCCCAGATGCCGATGCCGCTCCAGACCTGGAGCAGCTTCTTGACACCATAGCTGCTGCAGCTGGTAATATAAGGAGGGGGAGACATAGAGGCAGGTAGGACGATAGAGAAGGGGCGGGGCAGATTGATGGGGAAGGGGGATGGGAAAGAGGGGGAAGATTTTTAGAGAAGGGGGAAGAGGGAAGGAAGCAAAAGGGGGAGGCACCCTCCCCGCAAGTTTCTTGCAGGTCCCCACTCGTACATCCTAGTTGCATGGTCTGTATAGAACTTAAGGGTATGTAAGTGGAGGGATCTCTCTGTGCTAAAAGGAACATGCAAAACAAACTTTCCAGTAGTAGATGGAACCCACATTGGTATGCACATAGGCTCTAAACAGACCTTCCAACAAGACTGCACAGGCCACTGTGATCCTCCTTCCCACTCTTATATCACCGTGTCCCTCTCCCTATTGCTGAGGAGTTGCCTCCAATCCGGGGTGGGCTTAATCCACAAAACCTCATCCTATCCTGTGTTCGGTCAGGGCAGAACTATGTAGGCTCCACACCAGGCGACCTTCTAATTGTAGCCCTTGAAAGCTTTAAAAAGGAATGACTGGAAATGCTAAGGACATGCGTCCAAACTAGTGGTGGTAGAAAGTGCTGTCAAGTCTCAGCTGTCTTATGGCGACCACACAGCGTTTTCAAGCCAAAAGATGAGCAGAGGTGGTTTGCCATTGCCTTCCTCTGCATGGGGACCCTGGACTTCGTTGGTGGTCTCCCAGCCAAATACTAACCAAGGCTGACCCTGCTTCCAAGATCCAACAAGATCAGGCTAGCAGAGAGAGGAACAATTTCCCCACTGCCGTTTTCCCACAGATTTGGAAGTTACAGGAATGAGTTTCTTTCCCAGTCAGGAAATATTTAATGTATTTGGCTAAATCATACACGTTTCAGATCCTCTGGAGTGTCTGCCTGTTAGATTTCAGAACATATTGCTGTTTTCTTCTTCTTCCTTTAAAAAAATAAAACCATTTCAAAAATCCCTTATGCACCCCAATCAAACTTTTATCCTTTGTTATCCTTTGTTCCTCTTACACAGCCAAAACACTTGGAAAAAATCAATCTACTGCAAGCCACTATCTAAATTTACAGGCTTTGAAGAAGTTATTGCCCAGCAATAGAGTCATACAATGAAATCAGAAAACAACCTACAAAAAAGCCTTGTGGGAACACCAGCTGTTGTGCCTTCCAGGCATTTTCCAGCAGTCTGTTCCTTAAGATCAGATCTGTAAGGAAAGGAACAAGACCTTTCTGAGGGAGACAGACCACACATGACTAAAGGAAGGCGTTGCTAGAAGTGACTTATGTGGTAACATTCAGGTAGGCGGCCATGTTGGTCTGAAGCAGCAGAACAAAGTTTGAGTCCAGTGGCACCTTTAAGACCAGCAAAGTTTTACTCAAAGTGTAAACTTTCGTGTGCAAAGCACACTTCTTCAGACGAGGCCTATGCGGTAGCCGTTTGAGCAACGAGCCTTTTCGGAAAAGTATTTCTCGTTCAAGGCCTGGTCACCTAAACCCTACTGGAGGGAGGAGGAGGAGGAGGAGGAGGAGGAGGAGGAGGAGATTGGATTTATACCCTGTCCTTCACTACCCAAAGGTGTCTCAGAGTGGCTTACAAATGCCTTTCCCTTCCCCTCCCCACAACAGACACCCTGTGAGGGAGGTGGGGCTGAGAGAGCTCTGACAGAAACTGTTCTTTTTCAAGAACAGCTGTGCCAGAACTATGGCTTGCCCAAGGTGATCCAGCCAGGTGCAAGTGGAGGAGTGGGGAATCAAACCCGGCTCTCTTGATTAGAGTCCACACACTTAACCACTACACCAAACTGGCTCTCAGAAGCTCACAGAGTCCTCCAGCTTTTCGGACAATGCATGTCTTAGTCTTCCTTATACCTCTATTTTAATTTTTCCAGTCACTTTCATCTTCTACAGTGACTCTTCTAATAACTACACAATAGAAATGCTACAGGATTCCTGCAGGATTTCCAACTGCCATACATACAGATCCTCCTCAGTCAGAGGAGAGAGGGCTCATGCAGAAGAGCAATTAAGCTACAGAGGTATAGTGGTCTTCAATAGGCAGAAATGCGGCATACAAATATTCTCAATAAAATAATTTTTATTAGGATGCTGGCTAAGATCTGAAAGACTTGGAATCAAATCCCTTTCAGTCAGGGAACTCACTGGGTGACCTTGGGCCAGTCACCCTGTCAGTAATTTTTTTTTTTTAAGAATGATATCTTTAAGTCAACGTATATTGGAGGGGTTGAAGGGATGCTAGTAGAAGGATCAGTATGTGGTGGGAACAGCAGACAAAGATCGTTATGGAATTCAAGAAGGGAGGGAGCTAGGGAAGGGCTGTGTGGCTCAGTGGCAAAACATCTGCTCAGCGTTCATGAAGTCCTAGGTTCAATCCCCAGAATCTCCAGCTAAAAGGATCAGGTAGTAAGTGATGTGAAATTAACACCCTGGAGAGCCACTGCCAGTCTAAGCAGAGTAGGCTATACTAACTTTGAGAACATAAGAAGAGCCCTGCTGGATCAGACCAATGGTCTATCTAGTCCAGCATCCTGTCTCACATGGGGGCCAAAAAATTCCTCCGGAGGGCCAGCAACAGGGCATAGAGGCTGAGGCCTTCCCCTGATGTTGGTTTCTGGGTCTGGGATTCAGAGGATTTAGTGCCTCTGCATGTGGAGGTTCTCTTCAGTCACCATGGCTAGTAACCACCAATAATTCTATCCTCCATGAATCTGTCCAATCCCCTTTCAAAGCTGTCTATGCCGGTGGCTATCACAGGACTAATGGACCATTGCTCTAATTCAGTATAAGACAGCTCCTTGCGTGTGTGTTTAAATAGCTTCTTAGAGAACCTTTACAAGAAGGGAAATTATAAAAGGTGAACAGCTGTCAGGAATCCACAGGTGTACCATGCAGAAACTTATGCCACTGCACTGTAAAGGATCGCACACAGTTCTCCTCTGTATATTTACCATCTATTGTGTGACTTCATGTGTGCCCTTTCCTAATAAAGGACTCATAGCAACCAGTGTTTGGGCTGCAGAGATTTTATGGACTACTAATCACCATATCAATTACCAATAATGTTAAGCTGTATAGTTTAAGCTATGCAAATAGGCTTTCTTATACCGAGTCTCTGTTGCTCTCTTGCTCTGAATTTTGATGTAGTTGGGCTGTTTAACTGTAAAAGACTGTAGACCTTTGTTTTACGACATCTGTTCTTACATAAACTATCAGATCATTAAACACGAGGGTTTGGGTGGGGAGGGAACACATACCAAAGGTCAGGTCACAATGCCCTCCTGGAAAAGTGACTTGCTATTTTTCGCTAGCCATTTCTTTTGCTCAGACAGAACGAACAAAACTGTAATATCCCTGAAATATGTTTATATTTTCCTCCCTGTTAAGATTCAAATCGTCCTGACCTGGATAGCCCAGGATAACCTGATCTTGTCAGACCTTGGAAGCTGAGCAGGGTTGGCCTGGTGTTAAAAAACATTTGGATGGGAGACCGCCAAGGAACTCCTGGGTCCCTACACAGAGGCAGGCAATGTCAAAGCACTTCTGAAGTCTCTTGCCTTGAAAACCCTATGGGTTTCCATAAATCAATTGTGTCTTGACAGAGGAGAAGGAGAAGGGAGAAGGGAGAAGAGAGAAGAGGGAGGAGAGGAAGAAGGAGGAGGAGGAGGAGATTGGATTTATACCCCGCCCTTCACTTGGAGTCTCAGAGCAGCTTACAAACTCCTTTCCCTTCCCCTCCCCACAACAGACACCCTGTGAGGTAGGTGGGGATGAGAGAGCTCTTTCGAGGACTGCCCTTTCAAGGACAGCTCTTGTCAGAACTATGGCTTGCCCAAGGTTACCCAGCAGCTGCAAGTGGAGGAGTGGGGAATCCAGTTCTCCCAGATTAGAGTCCATGCACTTAACCACTGCACCATACACCAAAAGATACAAATCAGTCGCTCTGTAAAAGAAAAAGACAAGCTCTCCTGATAACAGTGCTAATATGGGAGTATATTGTTTTTTAAAAAGGAATTTCTTAAAATCTTTTTTAGAGCATAACGGTGACATTAATTGGCAAGTTAGTTATCAAACTGACTATCTGGCTGTAATGTGCCATTCAAAGATAACGTGGAATAAGCAGATTTCCCTTCCTCCTGCCCCTCACCCCTGAGAATATGTCAATTTGCTTTATTTATACAGTTCTCTCTATTTAGCCTCACTGTCCTTTGTTGGGAGATACAGCTTCTACTGCACTTACCAAAGCACAAGGCTCTTCCTCTCCTATACTATTATTTAACCACTATTGCAAGCTACCTTGAACCACAAGGAAAGAGAGGACTAACCAACTAACTAACTAACTAATGCACTGAGGTGGTGGAGGAGGAGATGACAGAAAGAGGGGTGTTGAAGACTATGGCAAAATAAATTAGATCTGCAAGATTATTATGAAGAATCTACTCTCTCAAGTGACCCATCATCATTACCGGCTCGGTTGCCTCAAAAGCCTTTCAAAACTGGTAGTAAGCAGCGCACATCTAAAACTAATCGCAGGTGTCCAGCCAAACCAAATCAGTCTCCTTAAAGACCCAGAATGCTCTGAAAAATCTAGCTTGCTTCAAACAGGGATCCAATTGATTGCTTTATCGAAGCATTATGTGCCCCCCGCCATCACTTAAAAGTGAGATCATTGGGTTGGATCCAGCAGTCTGCTCACACGAGGACTGTGTATCTTCCCCACTTCCCCCTCTTCAAAACAACAATTTCTGACCATATGAAAGCTGATTTCCAGGGCTGCAGTTAACAGCTGCCCTGACCTGGATGACCTTGGCTAGCCCAATCACATACGATCTTGGAAGCTAAGCAGGACACCTCTGGTTAGTACTCGAAATGGTAGGAAACCCCCCCCCAAGAATACCAGGGTTGCTATGCAGAGGCCGGCAATGACAAACCATTTTTGAACGTCTCTTGTCTTGAAAAACCCTAAATCAGGGGTCGCCATAAGTCAGCTGCAACGTGGTGGTACTTTCCACCACTAAGTAACAGCCATGCAGGCTGCAAGTGAGGAGGGAGAAGAGGGTTAAGTGATATAGTCCCCTTCTTCCTTCTTACTGCCGCCATCTACCTGCATGAAGGTCCCACAACCCTGGGAATTGATTTCTCAGGATCAAAAGCCATTGGGGAGGGGAGAACGCAGGAAAGATCTGAAATCATCACAAGAACATAAGAGAAGCTAATGCTGGATCAGGCTAATGGCCCATCAAGTCCAACACTCTGTCAAAGAGTGGACAAAAATACCAGGTGCCATCAGGAGGTCCAGCAGTGGAGCCAGGACACTAGAAGCCCTCCCACTGTTGACCCTCCCAAGCACCAAGAAGACAGAGCATCACTTGCCCCAGAGTCCCTATCTATACTTTGTGGCTAATAGCCACTGATGGACCTCTGCTCCATATGTTTATCTAACTCCCTCTTGAAGCCGTCCATGCTTGTAGCCGCCACCACCTCCTGTGGCAGAGAATCCCATGTGTTAATCACTCTTTGGGTGAAGAAGTACTTCCTTTTATCCGTTCTAACCCGACCGCTCAGCAACTTCATTGAGTGCTCACTGGATCCAACCCATTCTATTCAGCAGTCACCTTGTCAGATAGTATCCTGGGTGCTATTTTACAGCTGTAGATTTGAACTCATTCAGTCATGGCATCAAACAGTAAACATCTGCTAAAAACCAAATCCCAAAGTTCCTTCAGACATGCAGAACAATTAACTATATATGTAAACCTAGTTTCAGCCATCCATTTAAACACCAGAGAGAACAACAACAAAAAATCATCTTATTTTCTAATTGAGTGGAGATCACAGTTTTTTTTTTAAATTGATCGTTTTATTGAGCATAACAGTAGCTGCAATACAAAAAAACCCCTGTACTTTCAGAAGCATTTCCCCCTCTTTCCAATTTTGCGCTACTGGGATAGAATAGCAGCAAAGAACTAGGGAGGCAATATAAAATATATAATTTTGTCAATTTCACCCTATCTGCCAATTTCAGTTTCCCTTTCAATGCAGCTGGCAGGTAGAAATGGCCCTAAAGCATCAGGACATACCATTTGTAAGAGCTATGAGTAAGGGATCACAGAGCACCAGGGGGCAACAGGCCTCACCGAGGCAAAGAAATACATCAAACTGTAGGAGACTGAAAGCAAAGTTTTATCCCTTTCTTTCCCCACTTCTCAAGATCCATTTAATGTTTGCAAGGAGACAGCCATGTGGGTTAAAATTACTTAAAAAAAAAAAAAAAGGTCAAAGACCAAGAGGAGTATCCCAACAGCATGCCGCACATGGGAGGGGGAGACTGAAATCAGTACCGTAAGGGGAGCCCCCAAGGTAACCACCCCCCTATAAACACGGATCATGTGATATGCCTGCAGGGAGAGGAAAAGCTCGTTTTTGCAACCTTGTGCCATCACCCCCGAGGCAAATTGGGACAAGCTGCCCACCGAGCTACGCCTGCGGCTGCAAAGTCATTCCTCGCTTTTAAAGACAGCATAACCCTGCACTTGTTCCCTCCGTCACGGGTATACGGAAACTTGACAAACTGGGGGCCATAAGCAGAAAAAAAGTCTTCATGTAGGGCTTTGGTATTCTTGCTAGCGGCTGGATATATCCCTACAGAATGGAGAGAGACAGAGGTCACTCTGTGGCAGCATCGGAACTCACATTCCAATGTTCCGGAGGGGTCTCTACCTTCGTCAGCGATTTCTTAAAGAGTCTGACGGTGACAATATTTTATTTGCCAGGGCCCTCCATGGCACCCTCCGACACGTGCCGTCAACCAAAAACACAGCACTCAGACCAGTTGCCTGTGGAGGTTTTTATAAAACAACAACAACATGAGACTGTTAGAACAGAACAGACAGACACAAATGTGCTAGTATCAAATTATACTAAAATACGGCATAATCCTATTTTTAATTAGGCAGACGCAAATCTGGGAGGACACCCCCCCTCCAGGCAGTGGCTGGTAAAATATCCATCTTTGAGATCTGTGGTGAATCTTCCGAATACATGTATATAATGATTAAGTCTTATATGCTTGAAGTTAGGTCACATATTCGTATTTTACTTCACATTCTATGATAACCCGTAATGAAATACATCCTGCTGGCCCGAAAGCTCTACTGTCTAAAAGAGAAGATATTTGAAAGGTCATAAACACTCGGTAGCAGCAGGACTACAGACGCCCGCATGAATGTTTTCACTCTAGATAAATAAGGCCCGAAGCAGCTGCTGCCTACAGCCCAAATCCCATGTCCTATATCAATCAAATACATGCAAACTAGCTGAACTGGAAGAGACTCGAAATTATTCTGCCCAAACAGCTTTCATCTAATAAATGGAAACTGCAGAGAAAGCACTTAAGAAAGAGGGGAAGGAAAAATACCACCTCCACAAATGTTTCCCAGCATTGCTAAGGAGACAATCCCAAACAAAATTTAAAGAGGATTTGAACGGCAGGATCCTGTCCTCATGTAAAATGGGGTTGGCAACCTTTTGTGAACGAAAGAGCTGAACAACATCAGAATTCGGACCAAGAGATCAACAGAGAGTCGGTAGAAGAAAGCCCATTGGCCTAAGTGAAAATATATAGTTCCAACATTACCAGTAATTGTCACGTTGATTAATGATCCGTACGGTCTCCTCAACCCAAGCACTGGTTGTTGCGAGTCCTTTCTTAGGAAAGAGCACGCACGAGGTCACACAATAACTAATAAATACACACAGGAACACCATGCACAACTATTTTAATGCACCTGCGTAAATCTGAGCGTGGTTAGGTTCCTGGCAACAATTCACCTCTATCATTTGCCTTTCTGTAAAGCATCTCTTTAAACCCATAAAAATATCTGCCTGCCATGCCCTTCACATAGTGGTTGTTCTAGGATCCCACCTACCCCTCCCAACATTGCCTTGACTTAAATATTTTTCTTTTTTTAAGAGCCACATTTGGTTCTGTACTGAGTCACCACCTTTGGTTCTACAGCAATAGGCTACAGGCCTCTGGGTAGGGTCACATGAAAAGCTACCTAGCATGGGTGCTAGAGTTGCCAGCTCTGGGTGGGGCAATGCCTGGAAATTTGGGGGGTGGAGCCTGGGAAGGGCAGGGTTTGAGGGAAGGGCCTCAGCAGAATATAGTGCCCACAGAGTCCACTCCTCAAAGCAGCCATTTTCTCCAGGGGAACTGATCTTGGTTGTCCAAAGATCAACTGTGATAATGGGAGATCTCCAGGTGTGCCCTGGAGGCTGGCAAGCCACATAGGCCATATAGCTAGTTACTGGCATTCCGCTTGGGAAAGTTATTTGAGGTTGCCCCGCACCGGCCTAAAAGATAACTTAGGCACCATGCTGCTCTTCTAGCTGCCCAACATAGAAAGAAAAGCGTCTGGTGGGGAAATGACAGATGAAGGCCTAACTCTGTTAGCCCTGTTCCACCACCAGGATAGTAATCTGAGCAGAGGGAGAAAAAAAAATTGATCGCTAAACAAAAGACACATTTCCACAGAAGCACTGCAACCCAACGCAACAATTTTACGAGGCGGCTAAGCTGTATTAACATGATTCCTTTATTGTGAGCGAGGTAACGCTTAAAATGGCTTGTGAGTGATTTATCGCAGCATTCGGAGGGTCTTGCCCAACGCAGCTTACGAGCCAAACAATTTTTATTTGATGGCAAACACAGTTTCGATCACCGAGCACACTTGATAATTAAGCTTTCGCTTGTGTCCCGGTCCCATTCCATGTCTACAGAGCTTTGGGTGGGCGAAACTAACAGTGGAAAACAGGTTTAGGAGAAATCGTATTGTACAAGTAACACAAGATGTACCTGCTTTGCTTGGAAGTGACTGATGTTCGGTAGTATAAACACAGAATCAAGGAGATCACAGGATCAAAGGCCATCTTATCCCTCCCCTTATGATAATGAAAGACCACTAACCTTTCAGTCCACCATACCCTTTAACCCATCAGCAGATCACTAAAGAGCAGCTGCCATTGGTGGAAAGCAGGTTCATTTCCCAAAAGGTGCCCGCAGAGCAAAAATATCCAGATAACTCAAGCAAATCTCTCAGCAGGACACATACAACCCTGCACTGTCCAAACTGGGACTTTTGCAGTAACCCCTCATGCCTTATCCTTCCAGCTCTGTTTCTATTAGGGGGTAATCGCTGCATAATTTTACACTTCTTCTTTTGCGTACTGCTCTATAAGTATAGAGGAGTACATAAAATGTAATCTTATCCTTCTATTAAAAACCTTCTTCTGGCACTTGTATGTGTAAGGTTTTTTTTAAATAGTGGGTGCATCATCGTTATTTCTTGGACCCAGAGCTTTCCTCACTCCCTCGCTTTCACTGAAAAGCCCACAAGCGGAGAGCTGAGAACTTTCACTCAAATCTCCGTTTTAATATTTTTGCAGAATATCGAACTCTTCTTGCTGCAAGGATAGGATTGAATGTGCACATCGGGAAGAAATGCTGAAACAACCCAGAAGGAAGAATCTTGCAGACTGGTTGTCAGAATCCATTGCTTCTGCAATTTGCAAAAGCTAACAGACGCAGAACACTTCAGGAGCTGGATTTTGCGAATCCATTTATTGATTGAACTTTCCCCTGGTACATGGAGCCCTCTCCGGATACAAGAAGTGAGCCCCTGGTGTCTGGGGAAGGTTCCTTGTACTAGGGAAGAGGGCACTGCCATTAGTAGAACAAATCTGCGGGATCCAACCCTACATAAAATGCATAAAATACATATAAATCAGCTTAATCTGTGCAATTTATACAGGATGCCATACACAGGTTACTTTTTAAGTTTGCATTTTTAAAAATGTGTTGACTAGAGCCTAAACACCTTTTCTTGCTCCACCGTGCTCCCTTCCCCATGACCCACCCACACATGGTTTCTGAAAAGTGCTACCAAATTTCCTTTCAGCCACCGAATACAAGAAGCACATCCACAGTTAAACGCATTCACTGCACAGCCTTCATTTGCAAAACCCACAGCTCTCCTGTAAAAATAAGACTTAACCAAAAAGCAGTCAGCTACTTGGATGGAAAACAGCAGCTTTTAGAGGAATATCTGGAAAATGCCTACCCAAAGAGTTTGACTGCCATGCTCACAGGCTCAATCCAAACTTTTAAGTGCTAGCAAAGCGTGGGGGGGGGATCAACTCCATGTTATCCACACCTATTTTTCACCAGGGCCAAGCAGAAATCTGGGACTTACATACGTCTCAGCAACCACAATACATTGTGAATCTGTAGCAAGATTAAACTGGAGAGATCCACAGCTTTTTAAAACCAACCGACTGAAAAGAAGTGTGAAATGGGAACACCACCAGGTCAAGGACTGAGGAATTCACCCAAGAGGTCCTTCCTTACTACCATCTTGCTAAGACTGCATGGGGAAGATTTCCTAGCTGTGTTATGATCCACAAAGTTTTTCAGACTCACAACATGACCCCCAAAAACCTTCCACAAAAGGAAACGACAACAAAAAGGGGTGCAAGTGACCCTTTGTTCACAAGCACAGTGCTAAATGTGGCCACTCTCACCTGAAATATAAAAACAAACCATGCGCAAAGATCTGCCCAGAGACCACACAAATTTTCCTGAATCCTTCTACGCCTATGGACAGAGCGATGAGCCGCTACTTCAATAGCCCCCAGGAGCAGGAGAGAGGCAGGTACAAATTCATTACAGCCCATGTAAAGCAGCACGCCCCCAAATGCAGGTGGGGATTTGTGTGCACACACATTAACAGCAGTTGGATGTATCCACGTGTGCTTGAAACACCACATTACACAGTACTGATGCAAACTTTGCTTTCAATTCCAAGAGGAGGTGAGCCAAGAGGAAAGATAAGGCATAAATTTTTGAATGAACAATTGAACAAATTAATTTTTAAAAATTCCCATTGCAGGTACAACTATGTTTGGGTAATACCAGCTGCAGTCCTGGAGTTGTCCCTGACCCTGAAGGGCACAGAAAACTCCACGCACACGTCAGCCATGTTCTACGTGCACTCATTCCTGGTGTGGACTAATTTGTACCTTAAGACTGAGGCTCACCTGCCAGTGGTATTTATCTGGCTAGCACAGTATTGCTGGAGTTACTTGGGACCTCCATTTAACAACTTGGCCAACCAGGAAGTGATAAATGGGGTAGTAACAAATATGCTCCCCTCTTCCACCCCTGCAAGGCAGATTTCTTTTTTAAAATAACCATTACCATCTACTGTAAAGGTAATAATCATTGCTGTTTGTTGGTAATTAATAAAAAATGATTTTATGCTACTTAAAATACTGCTGAGTTCTTCTCTTTTCATAAGAAACTGGCATCCCTTGAATTGGTTTTTGTACATAATTTTTAGCTGTTTACTCCTGTCAATAAATGACCAACTTTTAGAGGGCATCATGAGTTAATAAATCTGAAGACGAAGAAGAAAAGGTGAACTGCAAAGCTAAGGATGTGCCTATTTGGTTTTTGGAATTACTATTTGTAACTATAAAAAATGATGATGTAAAAATTATGTCTCAGAAATGGTCCTGAACAATGCTAAATACCTTGAAATATATTGGGATGCTGGCAAGGATTTTTTAAAAATAAGTTGCATTTCCATGAAAATCTGCATTTCAGAAGGCTTGTTGAGTCTCATCCACCCGTGTTCCCCCTCCCAACTTTTCAGAATTGGGTGAGATATGCACCTAAATAAAAAAGTGAAATGTGCATTCACTTTTTTAAAAATGTACATCTTGAAACTAACATTGCAAAAACATTCTTGGACACAGCGTGTTACTAGTTCCTATGGAAGACAGTTTTCCAGCGGCATGCTCATTATCACACTGTGAATTCAACATAGATTTTTCCCTTTTGTCCAATATGTGAGGAGTAGTAGTAGTAGTAGTAGTAGCAGCAGCAGCAGCAGCAGCAGTAGCAGTAGTAGCAGTAGTAGTAAATTTGGGCTCTATTTTCAGCATGACACCTTCCTATTTCAAATCATCCTCACTTGTTTATAGCTACAGCCTATATCCACATTATGCTCAGCATCTAAAGAAACTCACACAGTCAGTATAGAACTATAAGCAGGAGCCAATAGCTTAAAATAAATTTACAAAACAAGCAACTGAGAAAAGTGAAATAAAGAATTTTAATGCTATGTCATTACGTCTGACACAAAACCTGAAGCACCTTACTAATGGAGGGTTAAACCTTAGGGGAAACCAAGCCAATTCAAAGAAATCTAGAAGGCTGAATCAGAATTTTACATATGGTAGCTAGGAGTACTACGTACCACCAAATATGCCTTCTACTATAGGGCTCCAGTCCCACAAACACTTTCCTGGGAGTATGTCCCATTGAATAAAATGGAGCTTACCTGAGAGTAGACTAGCTAAGGGCGGCTTCCCCCAAAAAATCCACAAATGTGATCCCTTATTTAGAAACCTTCTCAAATGTATATATGCATACTAAAAAAAAAAAAAAAGCAAAATAAAGAGGGACTCTGGCTAGCAGAATAACCAATGTTACTCTTAACTAATGCTACTAACATTCTTGATACTAATGATGTAGAGTCATCACTCTGCACCTTCCAGTTGGGCACTGCCTTTTCACACTAATTTGCACAAAGAATCTCTGATCGATCACTATGCACACATACATGGAAGCAATTCAGCCTGAAAACCCGTTCTAGTGTTTATTGTTTTCATATACTTGTTACCGGTTATATATACTAGATCACCAAGTTGAGAAACTCAAGTGGTCCAAGTTCAATGGCACTGCACAGCAATCAAACACCAGTTTTCTTTTTAATTGTTACACATATTAGTTGGTGAAGAAAAGGTAAATACAGCTTATTTCTGGTATTACGTACAAAAAAAGCGTTTCTTTAAAAAAGAGTAAATTTCCTCTCCGAAGTTGTGTGTTGCCACACAAATCAAAATACTCGGGATTTCAATCATGCTTACCACCCATCATTTCTCACTTTCGACTGGGCAGCAAGCAACACAGCAAAGGCAAAAATTTTACCATTAAAAGTTGACATTGACTGAAAGTCAACTTTAGATGGTTTGATTAAACAATTTAGATGATCGTAACTCTTGGTACAGTGGAGCTATAATCTGGTTTCCTGGAGCTAGAGAGTGCTTATTCAGCATGCAAACATATTTCTTTAAGAATATAACAAAGCTAACTGAGAAACAAGGATATAAATGCTCCAGATAAAGAAAGAACAATGTTGTGTTTTGGGTTTATTCATTTAAAACGTTTCTAAGCTGCCCTTTCACCCAATTCAGAGTCCCAAAGGTGGGAGTGTTATAAACTGTGCACTGATTAATTTTATAAATAGAGACATTGGGTGAAATCCCACCATTCTGTGCAGTTGGCACAGCGCATTCCTCTGGTATGAGGTGCCTTCTACTGACCCAAGGTGCTCTTGTGGGGACACCTTCCATTAACGAATGGCGTCTTGGGCCAGAAGACCATGCAGGTGTCAGTGCACCCCAATGGTAGGATCCAACACATTGTTGAGATGATGTAACAATTAAGTAACATGTGTGTCACTAGGATACCTCAAAATATTACTCTGGATGTAGTTATGAGTGAAATCTATTTTAGCTTAACAAATCAAGGATGTGTCAAGATTGTTCCAGAAGCATATAGGCCTTTCTAGTATGGACAGCTGCGTTCCACATGCCCAAGCCAACATGCAATTTTTTTAAAAAAAATTGTCCTCTAAAAACACTGAGGGGGAAATGAGTTCAGATATTAACTTACAGAGGCGTTGGTTGCCACAGGAATAGGAATACTAGAATTTTCCTGTCCAGAAGCTTGACTTTTCTCATTAGTCCCACGAGTGACAAGAATTCTGAAGTGCTGCTGTCTTGAATTTTGATCCGGTAGGATTTTAAATGTGCACCCTTGCCCTGGAGAAACCCGCTCCACTGAATTGCTTCTCGATATTTCTGAAGCATTCCCCCGAACGGCTGTATTCATGCTATCATCCAGAGGGCTGACTCGTTCTGAATGCGGCTGAACTGGGTACGAGGTACTTCTTTCCAGACGGATCCGGGGATATCGAACCAACCTATCCCCTTTTGTTCCAGTGAAACCAAAATTGCAATCTGCCCCTGCCCCCGGACTGTTCAAATGTGGTTGCTGCAATTGGAAAACAAAGAATTTTTTGCCTGAATTGGTCGACCCGTCTGGCAGATGCTGTAAAGACCAGCGCCTGGGTTCTGAAGGAGAAGCATTATTTGGAGTGTCCGAACCAAAGGGCATCAACGTCACCTGAGGCACATCGACACTTGAGGCACGATGCTGAATTCTTACCCCACTAATGTTTAAACCAGACGTGGCCTTGTTTGCTTCATCATCTTGAGCAGCAGCTGTACCATTGTCGTTCCAATTATTGGAAGGTATTGTACAGAATATTCGATGGTTGGAGGATCCTCCATTCACTTCTTGCTCCATGATCTCAGACTGTCTGGGTGGGGAATTCTCTGGAGTTACCTGTGGACTGCTTGCTGAAGAATGGCTCCCAACCAAAGAAGCACAATGCTCCCCAAAGTCTGAAAGTTTACACGTCTCCTCCGGGGACTCTGGCACCCCACACTCGTCAGCGTGTCCATTTACAGCCTTGCGCTGAAGGGAAATCTGCATGGATGAGCTCCTGGTCGGGCGCGCATCGAGGTTGTTCAGCAGCTGAGGAATAAACATGGAGGTGCTTCTTTTCAAAGCCCCCACTTCTCGCAAATCACCCCCACTGTCACTATAATCCATTCTGCGCCTGGAGAAAGCATGAGGCCCATTCCGTCTTGGCAAAGTGTGGAATGCCATGAAAAAGTCATCATCCTCTCTCTCACGGTCTAGGATCTCTGATTCGGGAGCTGTGTTGCTTCGTCCAGAGCCAAAATGAAACCGCAGCCGATGGGCCATGGTTTAAGGAGAAAGGCGAGGGGGGAGGGAAAAAACCTCCGGCAACAAGTCCACAGGCACTGCCAGAAGTTAAGAACTAAAGACATAAACTCCAAGAAAAAGTGTCCCATCTGCCAAACTGTTAGCACTGCTACACTGATAGCGACAGATAGCAGAAATAGCCCAAGTGGCAAACAGCATTCCAGGCATGATTGGATAAGAGCAATCAGCGCTCCTCTGCACTGTGACATAGGGTAGGATGGCTGGCATCACATGACCCGTTTCTCCCTCTCCAATGCAAGCGACTAATTTTTTTTTTTAATACCAGCAAGAGCCTGAAACAGCACCTTCACAGCTGCTCTTTTTCCATCAGAAAGGAGCAGCCCCAGTGGGAGATCTCTCACAGCTGACTACGGCAGCAAACGCACTCGGCTCCGCTGTAAATCTAAACTACATCATATTCACAGAACACTTTTGTACTAAGCAAAAATTGAAAGGAGGGGGAAGAATACAGCAGCAGCAGCACACACACACACACACACACACACACACAACACACACACCACCCTCCAAAAAACCCTTTGATTTTGCACTGACGTTGTCGGGTAGATCAGGAACCACGAAAATGGCCGAAGGGAGGCATGTAGAGAAATTTCATTTTTGTTTGAAGCTGTCTGGCTGCTGCCTTCAAAGTAGCCCAAATAAATATCAGAGACCGACTAGCAGTTAGATCTTTCCTTGCTTAAAGCGGTTTTAAGTTGTTCGTCCGTTCACTGTAGCAACAGAGACAGATATCAGATTGCCACCGTAAACACACTAGAATTCACCCGCTTCAGCTAGACACCGAATTTTCCTCTTTGCTGAAGTGGAGAAAAACAAAATGAGAGTCTTACATGAACAAGTCAAGTAAGCAGCAAAAACGTAAGAAACGGTCTTCCTTTTCCAGTTGTTGTTTTTTTTTAATCTTTGTTTTTGCGGCGAGGGGAGGCTGAGAAGGCAAGTGAAAATGGGAGCAGGAGTGTGCATGAAGAGCTGCACAGATTCAACTTCAACACAATACAGAAAACACTGCCCAACCCTGGCCAACTTCCAATGAGAAAGTGAGCAATATTAGTGGCTTGGATTGCCAGCACGGAATACAGCTCCGCTTGTTAGAAGCCAAAAGCCTCCGAAGAACAAACAGACGGACTGAAACTCAACATTAAACAATGCCCGAATTCGGTTCTGCTATGTGTAGCAGCTTAAATCCAGGGGCGGAGGTAAGGAGAGAGATAGGGCCTGAAAACACTCATCCAGCATGGATTACGACCCAGGTCTATGAAACTGAACAATATATTATAGATGCAAACAAAACTATTTGATTTCTAAATGCTTCATAAGAGCAGGGGAGTGGGTGTTGAGTCAACCACGTTGAGATATTTAGGCATTTGTTTCCTAACAGCTTGTTTTACGTACAGAAGAGAGCAGCCCACCCCCACCACTAATGAAAATGGAAGTAGCTTCAAATTATAAACCTTGCCAAAGGCCAGTACAATCCTCTATTGTTTCAACCAGATCGCAAGCCAACAACAAAGACAAAAAAAAAAGTTTATTTGCTATACAATGAAAACATCAAGCTTTGAGGGCTCGACGAGGTACAAATCTGTAAAATAAATCAATGAAACAAAGCAAGCATTGAACAGGACTGTGTTCATCCATGGAGGTTTAGAATTATTTTCATTCAATTTCTGATATACCCAACATATTCTCAATGCTAGTAAAGCACGTCAAACTTCTTCAACAACCACCCTTGTAAACATGAGGCTCGATCCACGGAATCCTTTGAGGGGGCAGAGGGTTGGGGGGACCTCCCACACCCCCAAGGACTTTCCCACACTCTTCAATGGACAAACAGGCTGGTACACATCTCATCTAGAGTTCAAGGAGATACAAAAAGCGAACCAAATGCTTTGAAACTCTGCTGGTTATCTGGGTGGAGAAAACCTGCTGGAAATGGGGTGATTTGGAGCAAAGAAATGGCAGCTCAAGGGTGAACTCCTTTCCCATGAAGAAAGGCCAAAGAGCTTGGGATTTTTCAAATCAGAAAAAAAGATAACTAAAATGGAACATGACAAATGTTCATAAAATTACATGTGAGATTGAGAAAGTGGATCGAGAGAACTTTTTCTCCCATAATCCTAGAATGTGGGGAGGCAAACGATGAAGATGATGTGGAATAGATTCAGGATGGACAAAATAATTTGCCTTTACTCAACAATTAATTAAATTGAGCCCGTTCGCGGGAAGGACGTGGTATAAATTAAATAAATAAATCAATAAATTGTGTAATTCACTGCCAGTGGATGTAGTGATGGTCACCAGCATAGATGTCTTTAAAAGGGCACTAGACAGATCCCATCCATGACCAACAGCCATGGCGAGTAAAGGGAACCTCCATAGTCACAAGCAGCATACCTCTCAATACCAGTGGCCAGGAGGCAACATCAGGGGAAGGCCTGGGCCTCTACGACCTAATTGTTGGACTTCCATAGCAACCAATTGTCCACTGTGTGAGACAGGACGTTGGACTAAATGGGACCACTGATCTGATCTTCTTAGGGTCTCAAATGCTACACACTTGTGAGCTGCTCCTCTCTTCTCTCCTCAAACTTATTATGGAAAACAGCACTTGGTCTGTTGTGCATGATGCAGTCTTACATGCCAGTCAACCCTTGATGTTGCAGTAGTCAGATAATGATGAAACAACCTGTGCAAGCCAGCTCAGGTATCTCAAGCCTTACAAACCGTGCTCTCTACCTACACCTAGAAACTCGACTGGGTGTTTAGAAATAACCTCTGCTACAACTGAACTCAGTGCTATTTCCTCTTCAGTTGGCCAGCTTCTACAACACTGTGCCCCCCTCCCCATCTCAATTCACTACCAGGCTGGGGGGGGGCTCCTTTGGGTACGCAAGCAACCCCATTGGGCTGGTTTAATCAGTAAGGAATCCAACATTATTTCCACCTACAACTTTTCAAGGAACATGGGACTATTCCCAGAACTGGTGGGGTGGGGGGAAGCTTTACAATTACAGCAAAATAAGAAGACAATATTTGTATTTATCCAAAGATGCAATACTCACCAATCTATTTTCATCAAACACTTCAAAGAGTAGTCTATGGTTAGAGGGATTTACCTAAAAGAGAAAGAATATGCAACTCTTATTGAAAGAGAAAAATAATTACCTCTTCACAAGTGTCGTGGTTATTTCATCATGGGCTAGCTGATGCAAACAAATCTTGCCTATATTAAAACAGCTATACTGGCTGCCAATTTGTCTCTGAGTTCAGTCAAAGGTGTTAGTTCTGACTTTTAAAGCTTTCCTCGCCTATGGCCATATCTCCCCATACATCCCTGTGTACCGAACACAGTCCTTTCCGATTACCTTCTTCTAGTTCAGAGGCCTCCAACCTTTTTGAGCCTGTGGGCAATTTTGAAATTCTGACCCAGCATGGTGGACCCGGCCACAAAATGGCTGCCGTAGCTTGCCTTCAGCCCTACAGTGAAGATCCTTGTGCTGTGGTGGCGGCTACCACCAAAGTAATTTTTTTTTTAAAATCTGCATAGCCAGTCAGAAGACTTGCTGAGTAAAAGCTCCACCCACTTTCTAAAAGCACTTGTGGGCATCAGAAAAATTGTCAGTGGGTGCCATGACACCCATGGTCACCACGTTGGGGCCCCCTGTTCTAGTTGTTTCCCCACTTAAGGTTGTCCATCTACCAGGGCCTGGTCTTTTGCAGTTATGGTCCCCACCTTGTGGACAGGCCCTCTCAGCTGGAAAGGAGAACACAGTCTTCTGACATTTTTAGGAAGCAGTATGGGAACATTTTATTTGCTAGAGCTTTTAAGAAGATTTGAGTTGCGGGCACTTTGGGTGGGGGGGTAGAGAATTTTTGTTATATTATGTACAGTTTTCATGAGCCATTGGGGGGGGGGAACAGTATAAATATGTTAATAAATAAATGAAGGACCCAACACAGACACCTCCTTACTATGTTACCAAGTCCAGGTTGGGAAATTCCTGGAAATTTCAGGATGGAGTCTGTGGAAGGGAGGAACTTCAGCAGGGTATAATTAGAGTCTACCCTCCAGAGCAGTGTTCCCTCTAAGCTGAGTTAGTGTGAGCTAGCTCGCAGTTTTTTAGCCTCCAGCTCACACATTTTTGTCTTAGCTCAGGAAGGATGGCTCCAGAGCAAACTAATTTATGCAGTAGCCAAAGTGCTTGCTCACATCTTTAATGCCAGCAGCTCACAAAGTAGAATTCTTGTTCACAAAGCTCCACAGCTTAGAGGAAACATTGCTCCAAAGCAGCTGTTTTTTGAAGGAGAACGGATCACTGGAGACCAGTTGTAATTCTGGGAGATCTCTGGGCCCCACCTGCAGGTTAGTAACCCTACTCTTTTGCTCCTACAAGCCCAGAGGGAAAGGCAGAGAAAAGCAACCATTCAAGAGACTTGCATTATCTGGTAAATTCGTTCAAGACCAAAGCTGGATCAGGATGAGGTCAGAAAAGGAAGACTGCATCTCCTCCAGCAAGCACATCCACAGGTGGTTCCCCCTTGTATTACTTCTTCCTACAAACTCAGCAAGGGCACTTTCCTCCTTTCATGTGTCACAATAAGCCACTCCACTTCCGAGCTATTTTAATGCAGGGAATAAGCTTCTTATAAAGAATTGCCTTTTTTTTTCTTAGCACTGCCTAGATTATCTCTAGCCCTGCCATGGAGAGAGGAAATTAGAAGCTATAAAAACCAACACACGCTTGTGCAGATAATGAGCACTCCACAGCCACTTCTGTTGGCAAACTTGCCACGGTGTCAAAAAACACTGACCTATGGCAGTCATCTATGACTTTTTTTCTGAAGAAGACAGAAATCAATTAGAATAAGACAGAGTTGTAGCCAAGGACCATTCAAGGCAGCAGGTTGCCCCAAGAAAGATATGCCTGTCGCCTCCTCCAACGTCAAAGCTGGCTGCAATCAGAGGCAGCAAACCTCTGAAAACCAGTGCAAGGGGGTACCGTATGTGGAAGGCCTCAGCCTCTAGGCCCTGTTTGTTTGGCTTTCCAGGGCAACTGGTTGGCCACAGTGCAAAACAGGCTGCTGGACTAGACAGACCACTGGTCCAATCCAGCAGGCTCTACTTAGGTTCTTATGGCTCAAGATAAGGCCCTGTGGCCGTACTACAGGGACTCCTTTAGATATAGTCAGCTGTAGTGTGGATCCAGAAGGTGATGCACATCACCTTCCACAGAGCTGATGGGCTGGAGTGAGCTGAGCCACTGTGGTCCACTAGTTCCCTTCTGTGTGACCACAAGTAGTGGCACGGGCTGATGACTTGGCACCAGTCGCTTGAATTCCGAGAGGACCCAACTCTGGGTCAAAGCATCCAAGTGCTGGCTTCTCAAAGTCTTCTCAACTATAAAAGCTAGCAAATGAACCATCGGGGTCCAAACGTTTCCAACTGCATGGCCATACCATCTCCCTGCTGCACTGCACTGACTTCTGTCCACCCACCCCCCCCGAGAAGTGCCTGGCCTTGTGGGGCTTGGTGGGGTAGATGAGCTTGCTGCCCACTGCCCTGCCTGCCTTGGACTTTGGATGGCATGAGAGGATGGAGGAGGCCTGGAGGAGGCAGGCAGGGCAGAATGGCCCGCCCCAGCCTGGTGCCTCACTGTGCCTGTGCCAGGGGAGGAGCTCCCTGCTGCCATCATTCTGCCCCGCCTGCCTCATTTCTTCAATAATTTAATTACATTTAATATTAATTTAATTTTACAATTAATTTAAAATTTAGTTGTAAGTTAATAAGCACTGCCCCCCCACAAAAAAACTCCCTTTAACAGAGGCTTAATGGAATGTTATTTACCAGGTGATGTTGCTCACTTCCATGTCAAGAAAAGCTTCAGCTGCCCAGTTCCATACACTAAGCCTCTATTAAAGGGACAGGACATTTTTTTTCTCTCTCTCTAGGCATTTCGCATTCCTGCTACAGGCATATAAATTTGATAAATTAACACCATGTTCTCTTTCGGGCTGGAATCTGAGGAACCTTTTATGTGCCTTGAATCAATCTGGATTGCCAAGTCAGCTCCTCTTCTGTTTTTGTTGTTTTTTCAGACCAAAGAAGGGCAGGCAAGATCTCTCCTGGTATTCAGGGTCCTTTTCACCGTTAGGTTTTCATTACGTTTTGCAGTAATCCATGAAGTAGTAATTAACAACAGATCTGTGCTCTTCACAGAATGCAGGGTATGAAATGTGGGCGAGACCTAAGGTTTAACACTTCTAGCACATTAAGGGTTTTTTCCTTCAAGCATCCAGAGATGTGAGGGACTTCTTTGAAATCACAGTACAGAGACTCAGATTTCAGGGGTTTCATTTCTGGGGGGGAAATCTGGAAGTGTCTGAGTCAGGGGTGAGTTTCCCTTTACAGGGCCACCTCCAGGATTGGGGGGGGAGTCCTGGGCAACGAGTGCCCAGAGCCCCCCTCTCCTCCAGGACCCCTGCCCATGCCTTCCTTCCAGCCCACCAGCCACATCTGCTGATATGTCACTTGACCAGGTCCTGAGCCTTCCCACTGGCCTTTCCCCATAGTTACTGTGTTTGCAGATGGGAACACCATCACCATGTCCATCAGGAGAGTCACCACTCCTGAGTGTGGCTGGGGGGGCGGGGGGGGCTCGGTGACAGTGGTGCCTCTCAGAAATCTGGGGCCCTAGGAGCTGCCCCACCTCAGAGTATGCTGACAACAGGCCTGTCCCTCTATACTTTCCTGTCCCAATGAACCTTCAAATAAACATTGCCCTTGAAAACTACACAAATCCTGTGTCACATACAGGGGAAACAATCCATGGAGAATACACAGTCAATCCGAAGCAGATCCTGCTAAGTTCAATGGACTTACTCACAAGGAAGAATACACAGGATTGCAGTCTGCAGTGCCATCCGAAATGGAGTTACACCCTTTTAAACCCACTGAAATGAATGAGCTTATATGGGTGTAACTCGGCTCGGGACAGCACTGCTAAGTATCTTAAAGTATAACAGGACCAGACATAAGTTCTGGTAGAAAGATTCCTACATATTAAACCTTGTTGTGACTGGAATGGAAAAAGCAGGGACCAGACAGGCAGAATTCATTGCCAAGACAATTCCTAGGAATTGTGCGCATTACTAATCAAAACAGGCATAGCCCACTATTTCCCCCCCGACACACACACAGAGTATATGAGAGGAATCAATGCAGTTAACTAGGACAGTAAAGACGACTGACGAAATGAAACCTTCTCTGTTTTCTCTGTTTAAATGTGCTATAAAAATCAATTTGAAAACCATTTATGATCTCTCCAAATTGAGGTGCTGCTAAAAATATTGTTCCCAAATTGATCGCAGAGGAAAGAAAAAGCCAACTGTGTAGACAACGATTTGAAAAAGATACCACCGTTTTTTCACAATCTACAATGCCCTAGTCTGTCTGCAGACAGCTGCTCCAAAAGATTAAATTTAAACTGCTGAAATATTACCTTGCTTTCTTTTGCCTTTCGCTTTTTAAACGAATACTTTTCATAGAAAAATTAACCACCACATTAGAGTATAACAAGACATCAGCGATACGGAACTCAAGACTCATTTTATCACTTTTGACTTCAAGTAGTCTCTTTGGAAACAAAAGTCTTTGCTACTGGTTAAGAGTAGCCCAGGTTTTATGAAAAATATAACAAAGACAAGGTTTTAACTGAAGTTCCAGAAACTTGTTTTGCATAATCTGTATTTAAGTGAAAATTAAGACTCAAACAAACCCACAGAAACATGACTTTGCCACAGTTTCATTCATTATACTCCTGCCTCTCTGGCATGGCTTTGAAATTCCTAAACCATAAAATAAATCACCTTTGTCTAATTATATCATATAACCACAAAGACAGAATGTAGACTGGTTGTCTACTGGCACTTTACTGGTTAAATTACGTAGCAGAACTTAGAACTTTTGATGTTGACATCTACACATTCTTTTTGGACTGAAGTCCTTTTTCACGGAACCTGTTCTCAGAAGTAAGGCACAAAAGTAAGTTTAACCCTTATTCTGCCTTCTCCTGCATTTAATAAATGTGCAGGATAAGTTGGAATGCTGGTCTGGGACCTGGGAGATCTTAGTTCAAATATCCACTCAGCTCTTGCAGCAGCCTAAAATGCTCCTCCCCGGTCCTGCTCGAAGCTCTGGGAAAGTATCCCAGCAAACAACACTTCCTAGAGATCGTCCCAGACTGACTTCTGTTGAATCAACTTTTTCTGGCCTGTATGCAGGCCTTAGGGGCAGCCCTCAGTTTTATTCCCCGATCACTGGGATGAAATGGAAACTTTAGAGAACAGGGAATGAAGGTCCTAGCTGTGAAGGATGAGAGGGAAACATTTCTCAGGAAAGGCTGGGAGAGCAGGGGAGGACGAGCAAGGAAGCCTCTGGAATGGGCTGAATCTTTCCTAAGATTTCACAGAACTTCTGGAGAAAGCTTGGGAAAGACCTTGTGCCAAGGTGAGGCAATGGAGCCTTCTCTGTTCTTCTGTGCCACAAGCTGTTACTGTTGGTACCACTTATGGGCACATGCAGCCACGGTAGCCCCTTAAATCCCGTGCTGTCTGTAATATCACAAAACGATGGGCCCTTCCTCCTAGCATGAAGCTTCTGTCCACCACAAATCAGCATTTGTACTGAAGGAAACTGAATGAATATTCCTGCTTTGGGGGGGGGGGAGACAGTATTATGTACTCTGCTCATAGCACAGAAATAAGGCACACCTTATGGAAACTCTTTTGTGCTCATGTGAGCACCAGCTCCAGAGATATGGTAGAGTGGGTAGAGGAGGGGTCCCCAACTTTTGAGCCTGTAAACCCCTTCGGAATTTTGAGAGATGGTGGTGAGCACCACCCCAAAAATGGCTGTCAACCCAAAATGTTTGGTGGAGCCAAACACCAAATGGCTGCCTCGGGAAGTACAGCTCGATGGAATATCTCCCTCCTGACACCTTCTGGGAAGAAGGAAATCCTGAAGAGGGAATGAAACCACACACAATGACTAAGGAAAGCCCAGATGCTTAACGGTCCTCCTCATCCTCCAGTGAGAAATCCTTTCATTTTAATGAGGGCAGCCAGTAACAAGCCCTGCTTTACAACAGCCCTGCCCACTTTCTGAAAAGCATGGCAAATGCCAAGAGAAATACTGGGGTTACCATGATACCGATGGGCACAATGCTGGGGAACCCTGGAATAGCAATTTGGAGTGGGAGCATTTCCATTAGACAGAGAAAGAGGGTTAAATCCAACCAGTTTTTTTCATGGGCGGAAAAGGGAGGGAGGGGTCAACTCTGACCACCCAAAAGGCTGGGAATCATGGGACCTGCATGGGGAAATGTTATGGGGCACAGGGATTGGAATGCGGAGAATTGAGTGAGACTGACTGAAAAATCTGGCTGGATTCAACCCATAAACTTTGATAGGGGAGAACTGTGATTATGGCCTTCGTCTGTGCACACCATTTTAGCTCCATCATCCCCTCACAGGGTTGTTGAGAGATGAAGAAACATTTGGCAAATTAAAGCATGTTGCTATATCTTACAAAATATGAGGAATAGTTATAACAGTAGCTGGGACTTGACGCTGACAAACAAGTTCATCAACCTCGGATTTGGCTATTTTAAGAACTGAGTTCCTTAGAGCAGAGCAAAAACCCAGTAATCCAAAAATCTGCCTTGAACTGCTCCCAGCCAGGTGCCAAGTGGCTGTACACAAAAGAGATCTGTCATTTAATATTTTAAAAAAGCCAACTTACTCTAAAATAAAATTCTTCATTCCATTTCGGATTTAGAGTCTGCAAGAGAGAGGGAAAAAAAGGAAATCATTCACATTTAGCGACAAAATAATCTGCAGTGTTTTCCAAAGCTCTTCAAACCTGCCGGTAAGTACATTGTGCTACAACTTAAAACAAGAAACAACGTTCTTCTTCAAGAGTCAGAAAGGCAAGTAAAAAAGGGAAAAGGCATAGCAACAGCTTCCAACAATAATAAAGACACCGTCCTCGAGAAATTCATTCGCTGAGCAAACTTCGTGTGGGAAGGTTATGCGAAATGGGATGAAGCAGAAATAGATGTCTGCTATAAATAGGAACCTCACAGTGGGAGGCAGATCACTGATGACCTGGGCAGAGATGTCTTAATGAAGGCCGTTAAATATTTCATTATTAAAATTCTTTAACATGTTGCCGGTCGGGTGGTGATGGGTTATGCGTGCAAATGACCACTGTGTGAGCGGAGGGATAAATTTAGATCACTGGAGCTAAGTCACTAACATACACATGGAATTTATCTCCCTGTGAAAACACTGGTTTTCTCCAACCGAAAATTTGTTGATGACAACTTTTGAATTGCGGCAAACGAAACGGCACTTGTGGCGAATTTTGCTCTAAGCCTGCCCTCGGGGTAGTTTAAAACGAAGCTGGAAACCACCCAGCATCCCTATTAACACACTGTAAAATATAAACAATCATGACAATAGTATCCAAAGATTAGAACTCAATGCAAAAACTAAAAGCAGCGAATTGTCATTTCTAAAGCCACTCTGATACAGCACAATTCAGCCATCTTTCTAAAGGCCATGAGCTAGTGGGTCTAATGTGCTGTGCTAAATAACAAACTTCATTGCTGAAAGGTGCCACCACTGGAAAGGCTTTTTGTTCTTCATACTTAACGGCCTGTACATGTGAGCCCAGCAAAGATGGCTGCAGCTCCTTCCATACGGCGATGTTTCTCCATGTGCCTTTCAGGTTCCTCTGCAAATCCTGAGTCACCAAAGGACTTTTTCAGGCTTTAAAAAAGAAAAGCTCAGCAACTGACATATTGCTACAAACGATCTCCTAGCTCCACTGCATCCCCGGATAAAAGTCTGGCTCTTGCCCCTTTCGTTGCAGAGATATAAGGGTAAAGGCATACCCCATGATCCCAAGCACAGCTTTTACAGTAGGCCAAAGGGTCTCCTCCTCCCTCTTTCACTAGTGGAAAAGTCAGAAAGATGCAACCCCCTGCCAGCTTCCCAAAATATCATCAAGCATCATGATCCAGGAATACAGAAGCACAGAAGCATGGAGTTTGAAGAGACCTCCAGGGTCATCTAGTCCAACCCCCTGCACAATGCAGGAAGTGCAGGAAACAGGCCATACTGTTTACTTGACTGCATCCATATTGGTTCAATAGACTGGGGCTGCTGTGTGGTTCCACATGCCTCTCCAGAGCTCACAGACATGCCCTAGTACCACCAAAGCTAAGACAGATAATGGATTCGACCCATGTTATATTTGGTTTCTTCCTTCTCTTGCAGGAATATATAACAGCAGTAGTTAAGTGGTGCTCACCAGGGTTCCCTCTAAGCTGAGTTAGTGTGAGCTAGTTCACAATTTTTTAGCCTCCAGCTCACATATTTTCGTCTTAGCTTGGGAAGGATGGCTCCAGAGCAAACTGATTTATGCGGTAGCCAAATCGCTTGCTCACAACTTTAACGCCAGTCGCTCACAAAGTAGAATTTGTGCTCACAAGACTCTACAGCTTAGAGGGAGCATTGCTGCTCACTGTGCATAAAGTACTGGGTGGGGGGGAAGAGCACATGACAATACATACCATATGCTCCAACTTCCCTGGGGAACACTTTGCGCCCGAGTTCCAATGGCATGTCAGGCAGAAGAAAAACAGCAGCCTCCTGCCACTTTCGGGCGCTTACCCATTAATCAAAACATTGTGTGGGGAGAGAGACCACTCAAGCCCAATTCCAGGACTTCTGTGCATTGTTCAGAACAAACATTTGGTTCTTTTTTTCGACAATTTCAGAACAGCCAGGTACAATGGCCTGTGGCATGCAAACCTTTCTCCTTGCATTCACTGACAATGGGGGGCAACGACAGCAGGGGGCGAGAGCACTGGTAGCCGCGTTGGCTTCAGCTGCTCAGGTGATTGTAAAACGCAAACGACTGAGAGTTACCCCTACAAAATTGACACTTGTCGCCAGCTAGAAGGGTGAATTATGCTAAAAACTGGGGGATCTGAATAATCAACCATTTGTATGCATCTGAGGAAATAAAAGGGTTTTAGCTTAAGGCCAGAAAGTTGACAAATCTGACACCAAATACACGATCAGATTCAGAAAAAGAAGAATACAGGCCTGGCAGGTGACCATGTGCGTCTTTTTTTATGGGAAAGGACACAATGACTGGAGAGGACTGGGTGTAGATTCTCACTCAGGCATGAATCTGCCCAGGTGGTCTCAGACCACTCACATTCTTTTCGGCTCGATCTACCTCACAGGGCAGTTGCAAGGACAAAATAGGGACAACCCAGTATAAGCTACCTTGAGATTATTGAAGGACATACAAGATACTAGTGGGATACATTCAAAATCTGCTGGGCAGCGGGGGGGGGAGTATGGCCCATGAAGGAGAGCAAAGCTGTTTGCATGTGCATGTCCAAGTGCACTTATGACAAAGCACACAGGGGCTCTACTAGGGTTGCTAACCTCCAGATAAGTGTCTGGAAACCTCCATGGATTACAACAGGTCTCCATGTGACAGGGATCAGCTCACCTAGAGAAAATGGCTGCTCTGGAAAGTAAACTCTATGGTATTGTATCCCGCTGAAGTCCCTCCCCTCCCCAAACTCCACCCTCCTCAGGCTCCACCCCCCAAATCCTCAGGTATATTCCAACCTGGACCTGGGCAACCCTAGGCTCTATGCACCCCCCCGCCATTGTGTCAGTTCAAAGAGACCATGCCCCCTTTACCTTTTTAATCGTTTTTGTCTGCACCAGGGCAAGCTCTCTGTTTTCGTCCGCAACGTACAATGAAAGCTTCACGTAGGGGTCACTGCAAAAAACCAAAAAGAGCTTGGGTTTAATCTGAGCTTAATTTTAAAGCTCTGAAAAAGCACACACTGAAGGAGATATCGCCTCGACTGCCCTCTCTATCAATTACTCCAGTTAACTCATGTCATCAAATCATTCAGAGTTTTTTTTGTAGAGAAAGCCCAGCAGGAACTCATTAGCATAACAGGCCACACCCAACAGCAGAAACTCATTAGCATATTAGGCCACACCCTGAAAACGCAGCTCCCTCCCAGGATCAGCTTCCCCAGGTGCCCCGCGACTTGCGGGGCACATGGGGAACCCGAGGGAAGGAAGGCAGTTTCTGAATCGGCTTCCCCCTGGGGAACCCAAGGAGGGGAGGCAGTTTAAACAGCCTTCCCTCCCTGGATCGGTTTGGCTTCCCCAGGCACCCCATGTCTTGCAAGGCACCTGGGGAACCCAAGGGGGGGGAGGCTGTAGGTGTGGCATGGTCAATTCGGAAGCCAGCCAGAACTCCGTTCCTGTGCGTCCCTGCCCAAAAATAGCCCTGAAATCATTCATATCCAAGATGATTGTTAATTAAAATATGTTTGCATCAACAGATTGCAATGGCATATTATAGAGACTTGAAGGGGGGGGGAAACCCCTGGGATAATGTACACGACATAGTAGAGAAAATGCCATGTGTTATTAGCAAATGAACTATACCTTCAATTTTAGTCACCCAATTTACATTTTAAAAATACTAAACACTAAATAAAAATACTTAGAAATATACCGGCAATAGCAATTCGGCCTTTTTATCGTGCAACAGCTACATTTCAAAATACTTCTAGCATTTTAATTCCCCTCTGGAAAGCAGAAACCTGTTGCCTAGCTCCAAAAAGGAAACTTGCAAATTAATAGATTCAGGTGGGGAGCCGCGTTGTTCTGAAGCAACCAAACAAAATCCGAGTCCTTTCAGACCAACGAAGCTTTATTCAAGGTACAAGCGTTCATGCGCTCGCACACTTCTGAATGTATCTAAAGAAGTGTGTGTGCACACAAAAGCTGATACGTTGAATAAAACTTTGTTGGTCTTAAAGGTGCCACTGAACTCGAATTTTGCTCTGTTGCAAATGAATGAAACCGAAATGGTCAAGTACCCTCTAGTGGCTACAACGAATGGTACAAAAATAAAACACAACCCAGAAAGTTATGGTGTGTCATGAAGCCGACGGTGACCTGGGATTAATACACTTGACAGTGAAATCCTGTACAGAGTCACTCCAGCCTACATCCATTGATTTCAGCAGGCTTAGATGGCAGTAATTCTGCACAGAATTGCGCTCTTGACACTGGAGGGAATGAAAGAAATCCACACAAACACACACACACAAATACATGTAATTCATTTGTTGACTGTCTGTTATCAAACCTTTAAGAAATTAAATTAATATGCTTCAGATAATGACCAAAGAATGAGGAATTCTTCTACAGACAATGTATGACTACTTGCATTGTAAAGTTAAAAGTGATATAAAGTGACTCAGAAATAGAAACTGCAAAAGTTGTTTTTAAAGCCTATGTGAGTCAGTTTTCACACAGTCTCCATAGACAAGGGGGTGCGATCTAGCCAGCTGTATCACCTAGCCTTTGCAATTCTCCTTCTTACTACACCCTCCCTCCAATCTCATGAATCTTCCATCCATACCAGTCCTACAATTTCCACTATAGACATTTTGAGTGGTCAAGTGGATCCCGTTCCTCCCTGTTTCATCAGTGGAAAAACCTGATTGGATCCAGCCTATTCCAACTTTTCTGCCTCCCCCTCCCCACACTTTTTGTTGCAGCTTTCTATGACCTCTGAAACTGTGCTCCCCTAGATGAGTGAACCAGGAGAAAAACATGGGCATCAAAGTGACTTCAATGGACATAGAAGGATGTAACTCTGATCCTTAGGATTCTACTGTAAGCTAAGGCCTAGTAGGATGCATACAGGTAGATGTTACGATGTCATGCTTGTCTCCTTCCAAAACAAGGAGATAAGAGAAAGCAGGGCTCACTTGGTATACAATGTTGTGTTTAACCATAATTGAATATGAACTGCAGTTTCCCGTTCAGGTTAGCAGCCAATCCTTTGCCATATAATGAAACAGAAAGGTTGGATACAGCCAACTTTTTCATTCAACGTTACCCAATTCCCTTTCTTTCTACAGGCTCTAACCCATACATTTCTGTTCAAGCAGCTCCCACAATGCCCAGCACAGGCTATTCTGGAGATCAAAGGAGACCCCCTTCTTCCTTTTTCGCCAGCAGAAATACTGGTTGGATTCAACCCATTATGCTTAACTATGGCTGCCGTCAACAAATCCTGGTTAAGTGTTATGTCTGCACAATAACTTGTGTTGCCAGGTCCCCTCAGAGCAGCTGGCAGAGGATGGAAGGTACAACTACTGGGAGCAGGGAGGAACACTTTAAATTACCGTGACATGCTTATGTGACCCAGAAGTGGTGTAGGCATGTTGGGGACATGGAGGGGGAACGCTCTGGTTTCTGGGCAAAACTCTATGGCAGAAGTAGCCTCTACCATAGAGTTTTGCCCAAAACCAGTGTTGCGCCCCACCCCCCGGACGTTCCCAATATGCCTATGCCAATTCTGGTTCATGTAGGCACGTAGCATTAATTTCCAATGTTCTTAACTTTGGGGGGATAATTACCCCCTGATGACCAGCTGGCAGGCGGCAGAGAGGTAGGGGCTGAGAGTGGGAGATCCCCGCCCCCACCAGGGGGGGTCTGGCATCCCTAACAATAGCATACCCAGGCTACACTAATTTTTATTCCCAACTGTTTTATTACCCTGTAAGGGTTCCCCTGCAGAATACAAAGAGAAGCACCTGAAATAGGGCTGCCAGGCAGTGAGAGCCTGGGGGGGGTGACAAGGGGGGACAACGAGCCAGGCTTCCCTCCGAAGTGACATCTGTCCTCTTTAGGAATTGCCAAAAACTCTATGGTTTTGTCATTGAGTTTCTGGCGGTTCCTACAGAGGCCTGAGAGCACTTCTTTCTGTTGCCCCCATGGGGGGGGGGTTCTGGAGTGCCAGCAGGCAACACCCCTGCACACTGGAAATCTCTCGACCCCCAGCAGGCATGCGGCAACCCTAACCTGAAGACATCTATTACTCTGTCAAACACCAAACAGCAGTACTTTTCTCCCTGACCCACAACCAACCTTCGAGAACATTATAAAATCCAGTTCCAGCAGGTCAGTCTCTCGTTCCCCACTGCTTTCCTTTCTTTTTCTTTTTTACAATCTCAAACTAATTACCAAAGCACTATAAAAATGTGCATAACCATTTCCTCTAACCCCAAAGTTCACTGTGCATTGGCTGCAGCAGCAGGGCGGCAGCATGGAGCCACCCGCTCACAAAGCCGGTGGACTTCTGCATATGCAGAGGACGCCCCAGATATGCGGACAAATGTTAATGCATAAATTTTAAAAAGGAAGGACACCCCCCTCTGGAAATGCAGGTTAATGGCAAGTGAGCATGTTCGGAGTCCTCTTAAAGTTGAGGGAGGGAGGGAGGGAGGGAGGGAGGAGGAATTAGATAAGCATATGGAGCAGAAGTCCATCAGTGGCTATTAGCCACAGGGTATAGATGGGAATTCTAAGTCTGGGGCAGGTGATGCACTCTATTCTTGGTGCTGGAGGGGGCAGCAGTGGGAGGGCTTCTAGTGTCCTGGCCCCACTGCTGGACCTCCTGATGGCACCTGGTATTTTTGGCCGCTGTGTGACAGAGTGTTGGACTAGATGGGCCATTGGCCTGATTCAGCATTGGCTTCTCTTATGTTCTTATGAGGGAGGGAGAGGTGAGGAGATTGGCCCACTTATAGTACTTCCAAGGGTTAGATCGGGATCTAGGAGAAATTTCCCAATGATTTATTCCCCCCCTCCAATGCCTTGTTATTCCCTAACTTCTTCCCTCTAACACAAACTTCATCGTATCAGTGGACTCGTGAAAGAGCAAGGGAGCCTGTGGGCCCCTTTAGATTTCTGACACAGCGTGGTAGGCGCAGCCACAAAATGGGCGTCCCAAAATAAAATGGCTGCCACACCTTACCGTCAGTCACACAGTCAAGACCCTTGTACTGTTCACCAGAAGAGAGCCAGTGACTCATGAAATCTCATCCCCTGCCGCCAATGTTGTGAGTCTTTTAAGGTGCTACTGGACCCTTGCTCTTTTCTACTGCTATGGACAGACTAACACGGCCACCCATCTTGATCTTTCTCCCCAACAGTGACCCAAAGTGGCTTATGTCATTCTCTCCTCCATTTTATCCTGTGAGGTATGTTAGGATGAGAGTGTATGGGGCTGGACCAAGGCCACCCAGCAAACTTCCATGGTAGGGCAGGGATTTGAACCTGGGTCACTCACATCCTAGTTCAACACTCTAACGACTACACTACGTCGTCTGGTTTGTACCCTTTTCCTGTCCACTGTGATCGACATATGTCCTTCAACTGGAATTGTGTGTGTGTGTGTGTGTGTGTGTGGAAAACATCTGTGTAAAGTGCTTCTATCCCAGAGTTCAGAGGAGGAGGAGGAGATTGGATTTATACCCCACCCTTCACTGCCCAAAGGCTTCTCAGAGCGGCTTACAAACTCCTTTCCCTTCCCCTCCCCACAAGGTGAGGTAGGTGGGGCTGAGAGAGCTCTGACAGAAACTGTCCTTGAGAGAACAGCTCTGCCAGAGCTTATGACAGACCCAAGGTCACATCAGCAGGTGCAAGTGGAGGAGTGGGGGAATCAAACCCGGTTCTCCCAGATTAGAGTCCGCGCACTTAACCACTACACCAAACTGGCTCTCAGCAGGTGCAAGAGGAGGAGTGGGGAATCAAACCCAGTTCTCCCAGATAAGAGTCCACCCACTTAACCACGACACCAAACTGTACAGTAGAAGTGGTGACTATGGGGAGTGCCATCCATCAGGACTCAACACGTGCAAAGATGGGAGGGAAGGTTGTATAAAAACAAAGAAATACAAATGATGTCGCTGCCGCTTCCCTATCTCAGCAGGCTAGAAACAAGCCATCTAAAATTAGATAGCATATGATTCACATATAGCTTACACTAAATGGATTCTCTCACACTTTGGCCCTAAGTTGCCCAAAAGACTAACCCCTCACTGCTCAAAGCCTTTCAGGACCAACCTTCTTCTTAGAGAACTGGTGTGGTGTAGTGCTTGAAGCATGGACTAGAAACAAAGGGGCCCTGGTTTCAAATCTCCACTCACTGGGTATCTTCGGCCCCGTTACTCTCTTTCAGCCTAACCTGTTCTACAGGGTTGTTGTGAGGATCAAAAGAAGAGGGGAGGCCCACAAACATTGTCCTGGGCTCCTTGAAGGAAGAGCTAGGTTTTAAAAAATAAGAAGAGAAGAAGAGAAGAGATTGGATTTATACCCCACCCTTCACTACCCGACAGAGTCTCAGCGCGGTTTACAAACCCTTTCCCTTCCCCTCCCCACAACAGACACCCTGTGAGTTAGGTGGGGCTGAGAGAGCTCTGAGAGAACTGCTCGTGAGAGAACAGCTCTAAAAGAACTCGTGACCAACCCAAGGTCACACCTGCAGCTGCACATGGAGGAGTGGGGAATCAAACCTGGTTCTCCCAGATTAGAGTCCGTACTCTTAACCCCTACACCAAACTGGCTTTACATAGAGGTCTTCATATCTAGGTGCCATTTCACTACATTATGACAGAGGGAAACATATTCTAGTGAATTTTTGTCGCCGTATACAGGATAATGAAGTTTCATGCATCTATAATACCAAAGAATGCAACTAAGATATGCACACAAGTGGGGGGGACGGACAAGGTTGTTTGGGGAGAGCAGGCCATAAATACTATTTAGAAAAATGAAATATTTTATTTATTTATTTGATTTATACCCCGCCCTATTCCACGAGTGGGCTCAGGGCAGCTTACAACATAAAAACCATAAGCAACAAAAACAATAAAACAATAAACAGTAGCAAAAGCCCATGCCTGCAACATCCCCTTAACACAGACAAACCCTCTATTAAGAACTGAAGAATGGAACAAGGAAATCAGTTCCATCCACAGATTCCCAGCGAGAAGGCCCTTACCAAACACTTTGAAACAGCAGCTCATGTTAACAAAGCAAGACAACCGGGCAGCCCCAGAAACTGAACTTCTGTAGCCTTCCTGTTGTCAGAACATGGATGACTAACAGTGGCTGCATTCAGACTGTGTTTTTAAATGGTTATGTAACTTCTAATTGTGTGTGAATTCATCCTGAGATGTACTTACTGACTACCAATGCAACGCCTGTGGAAGACGCAGAAGAGATTGTACATCAGTACGAAACCCTGATTAAGCTGATTTCCACTGCGTTCCCGGGGCAGATGAAGACGCTCTATGATTTCCTTCAGGAAGCATTTTGTGGCAGTCCAGCTGCTTTATGTCTGGAAGGTATTACTGCTGTTAGGCAGACTGTACAGAGTCACCTTTGTAAAGCTGACCTATTCACAGGTTATCCTTTTTTAAACACATATTTAAATTTTTAAAAATCATTGCCTTGAGTAAGCTTCTGAAAGGTGGACTATTGATGGCTTGCATGCATGTGCACTCAGAGGATGTGCAAGTCAGGTTGCCAACCTCCAGGTAGTGACTGGAGATCTCCCAGAATTACAACTGGCGTGCAGAATACAGAGATCCGTTCTCCTGGAGAAGATGGCTGCTTTGGAGAGTGGACTCCAGGGCATTATACCCCGCTGAGGCCCCTCCCTAAACCCTGCCTGCCCCAGGCTCCACTCCCCCCAAAAAACTCCAGATATTTTCAAACCCAGAGCTGGCAATCCTACGTGTAAGCCTGAGCTAGCCCACACTCATCTTGTCCCCGAGCGTAAGTCATCATTTGGCACCCAAAGGGCTCTTCTGGCCATTTGGCTCTTAGCTTGAGGGTTGAACCCTGAAACTGGGAGGAAAATTTGCAGGCAAAGAAAAAAACCTGCCTTGCATTCAGAACACCTTCCTCTCCTACTTTCCCCTGCGTTTTTGTTGTTGTTGTTGTTGTTTAAGCCTCTTTAGTTCGCCACGGGGGGGGGGAAGCAGCATACAAATGCATAAATAAAAGAATACTGTAAAGTCAAAGTGGCTATGTTATCATAAACTGGTCTCAGCACTAGAAACATAGAGCCAGAAGGGATACCAAGGATCATCTAGTCCAACCCCCTGCCCAATGCAGGAAATTCATAGCAACCCTCCACCCCTGACCCCTGCTCTATGCCCAGAGGAAGGCAAAAAAAATTCCATGATTCTAGACCAATTTGGTCTAGAGGAAAACTTTTTCCTGACCCCAAAGCAGGAGTCAGCATTACCTTGGGCATATAAGAAAAGGCCACAAGAGGTGAGCACTGGCTCATCCCTTCCTACTCTCCCTCTCACGATTTGCCTAAGTTCATAGTGAGTCACAGAGTCACTGTCAAATAGCCATCTAGCCTCTGCTTAAAACCCTCCAAAGAAGGAGAGCCCCCCACCTCCCAACGAAGCCTGTTCCACTGAGGAACCCCTCTAACTACCAGGAAGTTGTTTAGCCAAAAACTCTTTCAATTTAATTACACTAATTGCACTATGTGCAATCCTATACCCCTTGTAAGTCCATAGAGTGCATGAAGGTTCCTTAGGCTGAGTTGGTCCATTGGCTGGACAAAGTCCATATTGTCATCTGGAAGCTGTTCTCCAGGATCTCGGGGCATGGCTTTTCACATCTCCTTCAACCTCATCCTTTTAACTGCAGATGCTGGGGATTGAACCTGGGACCTTCTGCAGGCCAAAGCAGATGCTCTACCACTGAGCCACAGCCCCTCCTTTTGACTTTAAAGGACTCAGAAAAGTGTAACTCTGGTTTGTACTGTGTTTTTAGTCATAGAATCAGAACAAGAAATTCGTCCAACAGGATGGTAACGAAAAGAGCAAAAATCTGGGATTTCCGCTTCCAGAACAGGGCTGAACTATCAATTAAACTTACTAAGGACAACTAGCTGGAGTTGCCAGAAGTTATTTGTTCTGCAAACACCCTACTGTACTAATAAAGCTTATCTTTCATACAGTGTTGTGTGTGTGTGTTCAAAGTGCAGCATCATCACACATGTGACCTTGTTGTAATCCTTACTACAATCCTATAAACTAGGTAAGTGTTGTTATCCCTGTATGGGAGGGGGAGTCTAAGATGGGGAGGGGCTTGTACTTGGCAGTGCAATTCTGCACTTACTTTCAAGAAAATCCTGAAGTAACTTGTCTAGATTTGGGTAAAAATACATGGACATTGGAATGGGACAGGAAATACTTTCATGTTTTCCACTGCATGGGTGCAAACTGTCAAAATGCAGAAGAAACATAGAAACATAGAGCTGGAAGGGACCCCAAGGGTTATCCAGTCCAACCCCCTGCACAATGCAGGAAATTCACAGTAAATCCCCCCTGGCCCCGTGACCCCCCTGCTCTATGCCCAAAGGAAGGCCAAAAAAACCCTCCAGGATCCCTGGGCCAATCTGGCCTGAAGGGAAATTACTTCTTGACCCAAGACTGACCCAGCATTACGCTTGGCATATAAAAAAGGGTTGCAAGAGCCAAGTACTGGCTTATTCCCTCCTTGCCCTCCCTCTCAAGGGCTGCTTGAACACATAGAAGAAAGGAAAGATGAGCCAGTATGGCCACTGTTGCTTCATTTTGATTCTATGTGTGGAACAGCAGTCACTATGGGTGTGGAGGGGGAGGTATTTGTGAATTCCCTGCATTGTGCAAGGGGCTGGACTAGATGACCCTGGAGGTCCCTTCCGACTCTATGATTCTATCATCAATTTATTTACAAAATTCATAACCCTGCCTTTCTGCCTTCATAATGGCCAATCGGATGGCTAACTGATTAAAACATACACACACACAAAAAAAACCCACTTTAAAAACCATTCAAACAAAAACACATAATTAAAAACAATTAAAAACCAAGCTCAAACACACATACGGAAACTTCAAAACAACAATTAAAACACATGGCAGGAAGGAGAGATCGCTGAGGGAACACCGTGCGAAACAAAACAAATGCCCTTTATCCACTGGTGTAAGACAGCAACAGAAGGGGACAGATGAGTCTTCTCTGGGGAGGGTTCCAGAGTTTTGGGGCCACAACCAAGAAGGCCCTCTTCTGGGTTGCCACCCGCCTGGTCTCAAAAAAGTGGGGGGATACCCAAAGGAGGGCCTCAAGAAGACCGTAATGATTGAGTTATTGTGCACAGTCTCAGCGGCTGAGTTCAGACTGGCAATTTGCCCCACTATAGCCACATTTTAGCCACGTTTCCCAAGCGGATTAAAGGGGGCGTTCACACAGGCGCATCTGCCTGGCGTTCCCCACCCGTAGGCAACCTGTGCCGTTCCGCTTCGCTCCCGAAATGAAAAGATACCTGTTGAAAGTGGTAGCAAATCCTGGAGACTGCCTTTATCCCGCTGCATTCCGCTTCCTGGGAGTGGGAACGCTCAACCGAAAAGCCGGGAGCAACCCGCATTGCACATAAGGCAGCAGTGATATGACTGGCTGTACTCTGCTCTACCGCCCAATATGGTGCCGGCGCAACGGGATCCTCCCCAAATCGGCCGGATGCCTATGTGTGTATGAGCGCATATGTGCTCATGCGCTCATACACACATAGGCATCCAGCCGATTTACCAGGAAAAAGCCATTTACAGCTGCGCCTCCAGGCCAGCAGTTTGAACACTCCTGCGCACCTCCTCCCAGTATGCTCCCGCATCAGTTGACCCTGTGTGACCGGGAAAACTGTTCCGGGGCTTTTTTGCCACGACTGGCTCCCGCTTCAAACTGCCAGTCTGAACTCAGCCAGTAACCCTCTATTTCAATGTGGTATTTTTCATCATTTATACATACCCACCATTTTTATGCCTGTCATACACAGATAATGTCAACAATATGTGCATTTTTCCAAAAGGGGAGGCAGTGGCATTTGTTCAAGGATACAGAAAACAGTACAATTTTTTTTCAAAGAAAGAGTCAAGGGTGGTTTCTCATGGGAGCGAAGCAAAATTGAAATGGGGATATTCAAATCAAGCCAGCAAGTGAGTGAAATTCTGCCTCATCCCAGCCACAGATGTCAAACTACAGGAACAAATATGCTTGAGGGTGCCAATGTCTGGAGTTATCCAGGCAACACTTTGCCAGTAACTAAATGTCTTTCTTGGCCAAGGCTGTCCTCCTAGTACCGTGTTTGACCGACCTGAGTTTTAGTAACTAAACCACATTTCCTAATTATCAGACAGGCATCAGTCTTAAAGTTTAATTAGACTGAGGTTGCCGGTACCGCACTGGCCCGAAACTCTCTAGAAACGAAAACTGCATAATACCGTTGGTTAAGATGAACCAATCAAGCTGTATTGGGGGGGGGTGTTTCAGGTCATGACCTGAAGGCTCCTTGCCCGTATCCTGGGTAGAATGTCAGGCAGATATGAAGAGGTCAAAAAGTAGTGCTGGTTAGGGATTTGTGGCAGGTGGCTTCTGGGAAATAAGCAAGAAAGGCAGCTCAAAATTGAAAATGTAAGTATCTGTGAGACCTGTGGGGGGGGATTCCACCCCGCCTTGCCTGTCAACCCACCCACTGGTAATGTGGCTGCCACCACCCTTGTTGCCTGCCTGGCTCACCCACCCACTCACCAGCTCCCGGGCAGGGGGGAGGCACTGGTGACTCCTTCCTTGCTGACCTGTCTGCACACACTGCTGCCTCTCCATGGCTCAGGACATGCTGGTGGGATGGAGGCAGCACCGATGGCTTGTTCCTCTGTACCCTGCCACACTGCTACCCCTCTATGGCTTATGCAGCAGGACAGAGCCAGTGGCAGTTCCCATCCATCCACCCACATGTCTTTCCTGCTCCCCACCTCTTCTCAACAAAGGCATGGTGGCAGGGGCTCCTGGTTCCCCTCCACCACCTCAGTGATAGGGGCCCAGTGGTGGCTTCCTCTCCACCCACTGAGAGCCAGTTTGGTACAGTGGTAAAGTGCGCAGACTCTAATCTGGGAGAACCGGGTTTCAGTCCCCACTCCTCCACTAGCAGCTGCTGGATGACCTTGGGCAAGCCATAGTTCTCTCAGAGCTGTCCTTGAAAGAGCAGCTCTCTCAGGGCTCTCTCAGCCCCACCTACCTCACAGTGTGTCTATTGTGGGGAGGGGAAGGGAAAGGAGATTGTAAGTCGCTCTGAGACTCCGAGTGAAGGGTGGGGTATAAATCCAATCTCCTCCTCCTCCTCTTCTTCATTGGCCTCCAAAGGAGAGGTGTTCATGGCCTGCCTCAAGGCATGGAGTCTCCCTCCCCCAATTTGATCATAAATTTATGTCATCTACCTGCACACAAACAACTTATTTCTCTTTTTAGGAGATTTACCCCTCCCCCTGATTTTTTAAAACTTTCCAGATTTTTCTGCAAATGTGGGGGGGGGGTGTCTTCCAAGTGTGCTGAAAAGTTCCCCTTCGCTCTACATGGCCGCAATCCTAGGATTTAAGTAACCGCAGATGCAGCCATGTTGACTATTATGAAATATTGATAAATACAAAAAATATAAATCCAATCAGTGTTCGACTGAATGTCTCTCTACAGCCAAACAGAACACATGGGTCCGTTAAAAGGCCGAGAGTGAAGGGGGAGAGCAAAATGAAGCAGTTGTTATATTACTATTGTACTTCAGATGGCGTTTAAGGGGGGGCTAAACTGCTTGGGCAGATTTGCCTGTGTTGTTAATCTGTGTGTTGTCTCTATCTCATTACTGGAATGTTATGTTGCTTTTGTGTCTACACAACTTGTTAGCCACCTCAAGGCTAAGGCAGGATATAAAAACCATAAACAAACACAAACTGGAGGCTAATTCGAGATGATGCACTAAGTAAAGAATCAGTGGAAGCCAAATTGGGTAATACTGCCTTAATGGGCAGGAAGATCCCATAAGCATAGCTTTTTCCCTAGATCATCTGCTCCCAGCTTCCTCCTCCTTCCTAGAAGAGCAGTCTGACATACCAGCTCCACCCAGCACCATTTTATCCATTCAAATCTGCTGGGAATTCTTGCATACATCATATATAGCAGTCTTGAGACCAAGACTTGAAACGGCTACTTTTTTCCTTTTTTAAAAAAGTCCAGCCTGCTGAAGAGTTTTGAAGCACTTCTAAAGCTTACACGCTTGTTCTCATTACTTTGGTTGGTCTTAATAAAAAGGTATTGCACGGGCTTTTGTTACACCTTAATTAGCATGCACATTTCTCAATGACCCCTCTCAGCAGGAAAATGATCAGGCCTCTCGGCTCTCCAAAATAATTAACGCTTTTTGAATGTTGTTGCTGACAGCCAGAAACTTGACCCAAGACACCACAACTGTCTTGGCTCCACCTTCCCAACATGTTGGGTAGATTCATCAGGCAAAGTAATTTATCACCACATCAACTAGTTATGAAGCAACCGTCTCACGAGTCTTCTGGATTCTCTTGCATGCAGTGACCCTGTCTTGCAAGGGAGGTAGAAGCTGCAGAGTTAAATATGCTCCCTCCCTTCCCCTCCCCCATGCACGAGAATCACTCTTTGGTTTCTTTAGAGTCCAGCGGCACGTTTAAGACCAACAAAGGTTAATTCAAGGTATGAACTTTCGTGTGCATGCACACTTTTTCAAATACAACGGAATGGGAGGTAAGGTTCAAACTTACAGATGGGCTGAACATCAAATTAACATGTAACATGATGAAGATATTTTAAGATATGCGAAAACAGAACTAAATAACAAGCTAAGGTAAGAAGAAGAAGAAGAAGAAGAAGAAGAAGAAGAAGAAGAAGAAGAAGAAGAAGAAGAAGAAGAAGAAGAAGAGGAGGAGGAGGAGGAGGAGGAGGAGGAGGAGGAGGAGGAGGAGGAGGAGGAGGAGGAGGAGGAGGAGGAGGAGGAGATTGGATTTATACCCCCGACCTCCACTACCCAAAGGAGTCTCAGAGCGGCTTACAAACTCCCTTCCCTTCCCCACAACAGACACCCTGTGAGGTAGATGGGGCTGAGAGAGTTCTTGACAGAAACTGCTCTTTTTCAAGAACAGCTCTTATCAGAACTACAGCTTGCCCAAGGTCATCCAGCCAGGTGCAAGTGGAGGAGTGGGGAATCAAACCTGGTTCTCCCAGATTAGAGTCCGCGCACTTAACTACTACACCAAACTGGTCAGCCTGTCTATAACCTTACCTCCCACTCCATTGTATCTGAAAAAAGTGTGCATGCACACCAAAGCTCATACCTTGAATAAACCTTTGTCGGTCTTAAAGGTGCCGCTGGACTCTAAATTTGTTCTACTGCTTCAGACCAACACGGCTGACCACCTGGATCTTCCTTGGTTTCTTGTCTTGTAAGAAACACGCAGCCAGATGCTCTCCTAGCTAGTTATGAAGAGTCCCAGGATTCCCTCCTGCCCTGCTTTTGCTTTTGGGTGATAGGAAATGTGGGAGATGACTGGATAATCCAGCACTGGTGTGGAACCCTCTTCTCCCTTTGCCTGCATCACCTTCTTTAATTCCTAGCACTAGCCTACAAAGCATAGTGGAAGGAAGGTGCTGACCTTCCCCATTTCATGAAGATCAAGGCAGCAAGATCCATCCTTCCTACCTCTTCCGTCAGCAGAGATGCACTGATGAAAGAGGGAGGAGGGGCAGTGTCCCCTGCTTCCTCCTCTTCACCGCAGCCCAATAAACAGCATGATTGTGGGAGATGAATGGTGCAGTGGTTGGAGTGTTAAACTACGCTCTGGGAGAGCCAGGTTCGAATTCCCACTCTGCTATGGAAGGCTTGCTGGGTGACCTTGGACCAGTCAAGCAGTCTTAGCCTGACCTACCTCATAAAGTTGACACTGTGAGAGAATGGAGATGGGGGGGGGAGAGTTGTAAGACACTTTGGGTCCCTACTGGGGAGGGTGGTGGTGGTGGTAATGAATGAAATAAATTATTGCTTCAGATATGACACAATCACACACACACCTGAAACCTCACCAGACTGTCTCCTATAAAATGGAGAAGATTTCTCATCAGGGGACTCCTCACGGAGTTTCATCATTCCCATTCCCACATCCCATCTAGTCCACACCACTGGTACGCCAAAATAAATTAACTGTACCCGTTCAGGGTCTCTCTTCCCCTTCGGCAGTTCCACAGTCAGTGTGATACAGTGATAAATATGTCAGACTAGGAGACCCAAGTTCAGATCTCCACTGAGCCATGAAGCACGCTAAGTGGACTTGGACCAGTCCCTCACACACACACATTCAGGCCCAAATTAGACTTTGGCCATTTCAGAGATGAATTTGTCCATTTGCAAACCCTTTGAAGTGTCAAAACAGTCAATAATTCCGGATCTTGAAAAAGCGTTTTTTGGTGGGGGGAGACGACAAGATTGCCTGGTCCTGCCATGTCATGGACCCAATCAGGATTAGGCTCTCCCAGGATTTTTAAATGCCCAAATTAATATCTAAAATGGTGCCAGCATCCGTGGTGCAGACCCATGAATGTGGTAGCATCTAGTTTGGCCCTCTGCCAAACCTAGAATTGTAGTGAGGATAAAAAGTGGAGGAGAGATCATCTGTACTGGCTCCTTGGGAGAAAAGAATGATTATTCCAGTTTGGTGTAGTGGTTAAGTGTGCGGACTCTAATCTGGGAGAACCGGGTTTGATTTCCCACTCCTCCACATGCAGCTGCTGGTGTGACCTTGGGGCAGTCACAAGTTCTCTCAGAGCTATTCTCTCAAGAGCAGTTCTGGAAAGAGCTCTCTCAGCCCCACATACCTCACAGGGTGTCTGTTGTGGGGAGGGGAAGGGAAAGGAGTTTGTAAGCCACTCTGAGACTCCCTTGGATAGTGAAGGGCGGGTTATAAATCCAATCTCTTCTCTTCTTCTTCTCTTATAACCTAGTCTAAATTAGTACTTTATAGCACAGTTTTGCCAATCTAGAGTGCCACTATTTATGTGCAGATTAAGGAATATTTGCATACACACACTCCTCGAACAGAATCACACATCTAATTTGACTCCAGGTGTTTTCCCCAGAAAACAACACATTTTATCCCTAATGTTAATCCTGTTTTAATGTACTTATTATGTTATCTTATACTAATTTTTAATATCTGTTTACTGTATTTATTGTACTTTACTGTTTAATACTTGTGTGTAAACTGCCCAGAAAGCTTTGGCTATGAGTGATATAGAAATAAATAAATGGTGATGATGATGATGATGTTCAAACGTGATTTAAGCAATGCACAGTTCAGAAAATGGGCATTTTCAATTTGAATCAGAATTCCTATTTAAGCACAGCCAATGTGCTTCACCTCACCTTCCCCGTTTCCCTGACCTTATTGTTTGTTACCCATCAGCATTGTGAACTGAGACGCCTAAAAGCACCTGGGTGCTTTTTCTGGGACACCGCCTGTCCCAGAATAGAAAGTGTGGGGGCGGTTGTTCAGAAGGCGTAGATATATTAATACCTGCAACACGCATTGTGCAGGCCTTCCATCCCAGCTTCACAGGGGTACTGATTAAGGCTCCGTCTGATCTCATTTGGAGCTGGAAACTACAAAACTTCTCTGTGTTCACATCAATGGGAACTGTGGCACCAAGAGTGCAGGAAATAGGGCAAAACCCCTGTAGCCTCTGAAAGGTCTAACGTGGCTGGAAAACCTGGTAACAGGATTCGAGAACTATAATAAAAAGTTTAGCGATAATACTGGGTGTGCCACAGCAGTTTTTTTTTTTAAAAAAGGGTAGATTCAGCGTCACGAATTATGGCGAAAGGGATTGGCTAGATTTGAGCCCAGCACTTTAGAGACCAACAAGAGTGTCAGCGTTTAAGCTTTAACTGTTCTACTGCGGACCAGCACAGACACCCTTTGAAACTACAAAAGAGATTGCATTTTAGTGACATCAAGAACCTTTTAGAAGGCCGTGCACGTGCAATATTCTTTCCCAAGCGAAGTGACTGGAGAAGTCCAAGAGAATTCCAAGTTCGTAATGATCAGAGGACTGGAACATCTTCCCTATAAATGGCACAGACTGGTTTCAGGGTAAACAAAATAGCATCCTCCTTTACACAACACTCATGCTACAGAACTCATTCCCACCGTACCTGGCATCTGATTAATGCTTTCGGCAGTTTAAAAACAAACAAACCCAAGCGTTCAATGACCTGGGGGAAGTTGGGCCTAGCAATGGTTTTCGCTAGGACAGAACTATCATGGACAGAGCCCCATGCCTGGGGCTACCAGACGCTGACGGGGACAGCTCTCGGCACTTTAGAGCCGGTTTTCAGCTCCCCAGGAATGCCTGGATGTCAGAGACGTATTTTATTAGATCCTTAAAGAGGCAAACGGAAGGGGAGGAGTAGACAAAACAAGGCAGAGAACTACATCCAAAAAGGAAGGATGTCTCTTCGCCCAGCCTTCAAACTCTTTGCGGCACCCAAACCAGAGGACAGAAAATATACAACACAGAATACTACTCTCCTCCCCTACGTAAGACAGGCCCTAAGTTATATCCACTTTCTGTCCCAAGGACTAATGTACTACAGAAGCACTGCAGTGCTAGCAAGAAAAACACAGAGGGTTTCATTGCTGGGAAAATCTCATTAGGCCAGAAGCAAAACTCAAAACAGGCACAAGATTCGTGACCAGGAAGAGGGGGAGATAACAAGGGTACTTTTGCCCTTACCTTCGCACCCTGTAGACAGACACCCTTTCAGACTTGGCCTCCCGAAGCCGTAAAAAGCTCCTCTTTCCCTGCAGCAAATGAAGACCGGGTACAACTCCTTGATATTTTTTTTCCTTCCTCCCTCCCTTTCTCACTTCAGGTTCCCAAGGACAAAGGCACACCGCTGCCACCCTCTTAGCAATCCTGCAAGGCTCTCGCACGGCTAAGCTGGAATTCAAGAAGCTGCAAGCTGTAAAGATGACTCACTGGAAAGACAGCTATGCCTGTGTTGCATGCAAAGGCAGCTTTAAAACACACACACACACACTCACAAAACATCCAACACCAGACTCCACCTATGCTGCCTCCATCGTTCAAGGTAGTTATTTTAAACATGTACCCAACAACACTCCCTCCCTAGCTGGATCACGATATCCTGCCCACATCAGGACTTGAAGGAGGTGGACAGAAAAAAAAAACCTAATAGCTATCATTTGTTTAGTGCTTTCGAGTGCTCCGAAGGCATTATCTTGTAATCTTTAGAACAAACCTTGAAAAGTAGGCGAGGGTTATTATCCTGGTGTGTGTGTATACACACACACACACACACACACATATATATATATATATATATATCTCCTGCCTAGCAAGCACCTGCGGTAGGCATCTGGGGAGGAGAAATACCCAGGCGCTAGTCCAGAAAAACTTATACCAGAATGTAAACGTACATTGGAAGAAAGTTTTATGGATAACCACAGATCCCTGGGAAGACAAATAAGTGGGTCTGAGATCCAATCAATCTGAATTTTCCCGAGAAGCCAGAATGGCTAAACTGAGGCTATTGTCCCTTGGTCACATCATGAGAAGACAAGACTCTTGGGAACAGACGATGGTTTTAGGGAAAGGTGAAGGCAACGGGGAAAGGAGAAGACCCAACGTGAGACGTATTGGCCAATAAAGGAGGCCGCGGCCATCAGTTTGCAAGACCTGAACCAGGCTGTCAACAACAGGACATTTTGGAAGTCATTAATACATAGCTTCGCCATCGGTGAGAAGTGACTTCACTACACATAACACACACGCACACACATAGGGTCCTTAAGGTGCAACAAGACCCGTTGTTTTTGCTGCAACAGATTCATATGGCTACTCATCCGGAATGATCCATATATTGCAAATAGAGGACTGAGAGCAAGCAATACAGAGAGCAGTAAGGGAGTCCCTTTTCCTTGAATTCAGTCCTCCATAAGACACCAGCAACCCCTAAGAATACTGGCAATCTGTGTACATAAATAACTGTTCTGCCAGACGTTACCAAGAATTAGAACACAGGAAGGGGCTTTGCTGGCAGGGATAAGCTTGATTCTCACAAGGGTTCGGCAAAGGGTTTAGCCTCCAGCCTCAATGGTGACCCCAGGCACACCCCTTTCACTTTCTCGGATATCAGTAAAGAGTTGCCACTGAATCCTCCTACGACGGAAAAAGTAGGCCACTTTGGGAACGCTGGGCAACAAGTAAACATGCCCCGACCAGTGTGATATACCAGTGGAGTGTCAGACAAGGAGCTCACTGGGTGATTTCAGGCTGGACCGGACGCACTCTCTCGCTTCACCGAACTTACCTCACGGGGTCGTGGTGAGGATAAAAGGAAGGAAGGGAGGACCATCAATGCCAGCTTGAGCTCCTCCGAGAGAGATGCCACCAAGAGAGATCGCGGCCACAAATCAGCAGCGCACAGAGTGCTCCCAAGAGGCGTGCTTTGCTTTCCCTGAGGGGTCCTTACACAATACGAGCCCTGCTCCACTCACATATGTATACTCCACCCATCATAACCAAGGGAGCATTCTGGCTAGTACATAACAAGGGGTGGCGAAAGACCTTCAGCCATCCAGCGTTTGAGCTGCGTTTCGTAAGAGGCTTAATTACAGTATCGAGCAAGAGGCCAATATCGCCTATGAACTGATAAGGCAAGGAAGATTGCACGGGGCAAGGAGGTCAGAAGCGCGTTGCCTAACGCATCACGCTGTCTTAGGGTTGTCAACCCCAGGTTGGGAAATTCCTGGAGATTTGGGGGTGGGGCCTAAGAAAGGGAGGAGTTAGGGAGGAGAGGGACCTCGGTGGGGTACAATACCATAGCCCGCCCTCCAAAGCACCATTTTCTCCAGGAGAACTGGTCTCTGGAGTCTGGGCATCGGTTGTAATACCAGGAGATCTCCAGGCCCTACCTGGAGTTTTGCAACCTTATGCTGTTTCCCCCATGCACTGCGCGTATTTTTTTATCACAAGCCAGCTTAGAACTGAGAACTGAGAGGCAGATTGGTGTAGTGGTTAAGTGCGCAGATGCTAATCTGGGAGAACCGGGTTTGATTCCCCACTCCTCCACTTGCACCTGTCTGGATGACCTTGGGCGAGCCACAGTTCTGATAAGAGCTGTTCTTGAAAAAGAGCAGTTTCTGTCAACAGCTCTCTCAGGCCCGCCTACCTCACAGGGTGTCTGTTGTGGAGAGGGGAAGGGAAAAGGACTTTGTAAGCCGCTCTGAGGCTCCTTTGGGTAGTGAAGGTCGGGGTATAAATCCAATCTCTTCTCTTCTCTTCCACTGTGCAAGTAGCCATACAAATTTCAGGATTCCCAAAGGAGGGGGTGGGTGGGAAGCATCTTCTTAATCACAAAACACACGTCGTTTTCTATAATTAAGAAGAGGCAGCTGTAAGACGGAGACAGCTCCACCGAATGCGCCCGGCCCTTGAAGGCGCAGGCAAGCTGTAGGCGACATTCACTGAAGGGGTACATATTGAAAACGTGCCTAATACTAAGAACACAAGGTCTTGCCTCCTAGCAGCTCTTCACGGAAGGATGCTGAGAGACAGAGTAAAGAAAAGGAGAGACAAGAAGATCTGTGAAAATCCAATTACCAGAGACGTCAGCCACGGCACATGGTACACTGTGGAGACATTTAGCAATTAAGAGAAGGGGTTTTGTGGGTTTTTTTTTTTTTTAAGCCTGCTCCCATGGTAACTTTGGCATGCACATACATCACGATGAAGGGGAGGGGGGGAAGAAATACCGAGGCAATCCCGTTTGCTTCAGCTGTGTTTAAAGAGCAGATGTTGCATCCGAAGCAGACTGCTGACTGGAATAACAGCAGTTAACGCCAAAAACCCGAGAAGGACCCCCACAGTTTAAGTCTCAAAACTGCGGCTGGATTATTCAGTGGTAAATAATAATAATATCAAATTGAGATACAAGAACTCGTGGGCACTCAAGGAAATTGCTGAGCAGTCGGATTAGAACAGATTAAAGGAAGTACTTCTTCACCCAAAGAGTGATTAACACATGGAATTCACTGCCACAGGAGGTGGTGGCAGCTACAAGCATGGACAGCTTCAAGAGGGAATTGGATAAACATCTGGAGCAGAAGTCCATCAGTGGCTATTAGCCACAGGGTATAGATGGGAATTCTCAGTCTGGGGCAAGTGATGCTCTGTATTCTTGATGCTTGGAGAAGGGGGGCAACAGTGGGAGGGCTTCTAGTGTCCTGGCCACACTGCTGGACCTCCTGATAGCACCTGGTATTTTTGGCCGCTGTGTGACAGAGTGTTGGACTGGATGGGCCATTGGCCTGATCCAACATTGGCTTCTCTTATGATCTTATGTTGTGGAGGGGACTCCGATTCAAATCCTCACTCTGCTGTGAAGCACTGGGCCAGTCTCTCTGCGTAACCTACCTCACAGGGTTGTTATTGGGATAAAATGGATTGAACAAATCAGGTTCCAGATTTTGCAGGGGCCTGGGCAGAGAATTCCCAGAGGCCTCCTTCCTAACCGCATGACTTACTTCCTCCTTATGCCTCCCTCCTTGCCCTGCTCATGTGCTCCCCCCACACCCCGCAACTGCCCATGCTTACAGCCCTTTCTCTGACAGCACTAGGCATCGTGTGCAACCAGACGCATGGCTGTGCAGCTGGACGCATTACTGAGCAGGCAGGGAAAGGTCTGGCCCCACCAGAAACCCGGAGGCCTGGCAGCTGCCCCACTTGACGGTATGCTGACGCTGTCCCAGAAACAAATACACAGAAATAAATAAATCCACACCAAAGGTGACGAAATGCAAAACGCTACCGCAACAGAATCAACTCTGAAGGCATTTCCGCAGTAAAGGAGAACTGTTTATCTTGGCTCAGCCCTTGCATTTCTTTGCAGAAATAACACCAGGTGGGAAGGTATAGGGACTGGCGATACACACAGTATGCATTTCACAAAACAGACCGAACGCCGTGTCACTGCGATCTTACACAGAGTCGCTTCGAGTCCAAACCCACTGGTTTCAGTTGGCTTAGACTGGAGAAATTCTGCACAGGATAGCTCGCTGAAGTCACTGCGGAACAGAACAGTGAACCAGAAAAGTCCCTGACTCAAATCTCATTTCTATTTAGACCAGGGAACGTCTACGACATTGGACTTCCTATCTGCAAAGCTCAGAGTAAGAAAAAGGTGACTTACACAGCTGCCATAAGGCGCTGGGATCACTCATGCAAAGTGCTCTGAATGCTTTTTAAAAGAACAGGTTTGTGTGCGCGCATGCTTGTTACACTCACACACACAAGTATAATACTAGGTGTATACATGTGGATGTGTGTTTGATATGTGTGCTACACACACTGCATATATCCATTATTATTAATTTAGCCCTTATAACACAAAGCCAGTGGTGAAAAGTTACCTGAGCTTGGAATCCACAATAGCTGTTTACTATAACACTGCCCTGAAATAGCTCCATGTGTGGTGCTATTACTCTTCACTGTATACAGAATAGGTCTGCCAAGCCTCCAGTGGGGGTGGCAAATCCCTTGCCCCCAGCTCCCGTTGCCAACGACTACTACAAGCAGCAGCGGGAGAAAAATATATATTTTTAAAGGCAGCATTGCCAGTGGAGCTACATTTGTTGTTGTTGTTGTTGTTGTTGTTGTTCAATCGCACAGTCGAATCCGACTCTTCGCGACCCCATGGACCACATCTTCCATCATACTCCCGAGTTTGCTTAATTTCATGTCTCGATAACACTGTCTAACCATCTCATCCTTTGCCGTCCCCTTCTTCTTTGACCTTCAATCTTTCCCAGCATCAGGGTCTTCTCCAGTGAGTGCTCCCTTCTCATTTGGTGGCCAAAGTACTTGAGTTTCAGCTTCAGTCTCTGGCCTTCCAGGGAACAGTCAGGGTTGATTTCTTTTAGGACTGACTGATTTGATCTCCTTGCAGTCCAGGGGACTCTCAAGAATCTTCTCCAGCACCATAGTTCAAAATAATCTATTCTTCGATGCTCAGCCTTCCTTATAGTCCAACTCTCGGAGCTACATTACTTCCAGTGAAAACTTGAAAGTGACATGGGGTACCTCTAGGAATAACCAGAAACTCAATGGTTTCACCATAGAGTCTCCAGCGATTCCTTGAACTATCTGTGTCACTTCTGTCAATGTTGTTATTTAACCTGAAGTGACATGGCACTGCAACTGACATCACAGCCTCTCCATATCCCCACTCACAACCCTCCCGCCACAACCCTAATACAGATGAATTTAAACACAAGATAACTAGGCTTCAGTTTGGGGCCTCAGATTACAAAGGGCCTCTAAATCACTAAAAATTATGAAATTACCTCTTGCTATGGGGACTATTAAACTTGACATAGTTTAGGGCCTCAGCCTGTACTAATCTGGCCCAATTGTACAGAATGCTACAGGCTAGAAAGAAGGGAAAGAACGATATGGCGCACGTAGTCACCCCAGTACTGCCTGGAGGCAAATGGGGTTGTGCAATGAAAACTGTATGCAGAACTTTAACTCTTTAGCAGAAAATGAGCTGCGGCCAGGGCTCTTTTTGTAGCAGAAACTCCTTTGCATATTAGGCAACACACCCCTGATGTAGCCAATCCTCCAAGAGCTTACAATAGCCCCTGTAAGAAGAGCTCTGTAAGCTCTTGGAGGATTGGCTATATCAGGGGTGTGTCGCCTAATATGCAAAGGAGCTCCTGCTACAAAAAGAGCCCTGACTGCTGCGCATGCACATTGAACAAGGCAGAACTAGGACAGTATGCTCATGGCTGGCTCTTACTCTTCAAGAACTAGGGCTACAAAAGGAGACTTTTGCTCTGTTTACTACAGACTGCGCTATCTAGCTGCCGTTCCCAGTGTGGGAAAGACACCTGAGACAGCCTCAGCATAAATGAGGGGGAGGGAAAGAGGATTAACATCGAGGTTTCAGATGGGTAGCCATGTAGTCCAACAAAATCCAAGTCCAGTAGCACCTAAAAGACCAACGAAGACCTTGAAAACTAACGAAAATTTTCCGAAGTATGAGCTGTTGTGAGTCAAAGCTTACTTTATCAGGTACGTGTCTGACCAATTGACTTTGACTCATGAAAGATTATAACAACCACCACCACCATCACCAAGTGCCCTCCAGTTGCAGCTGACTTATGGCGACCCCTCATGGGTTTTTCAAGGCAAGAGCTTAGCAGAGGGGGTTTTGCCACTACCTTCCTCTGCACAGCTACCCCGCCGTTCCTTGGTGGTGTCCCATCCAAGTCCTAACCACGGCCAGCCCTCCTTGCCTTCTGAACTCTGACAAGCTCAGGGTAGTCTAGGGCTGCGGTCACACACGCTAAAGAATCCACTTTCAATCCCCTTTCAAACTGGATTTTTTTCTGTGTGAACTGGCAAAATCCAGTTGGGAGGTGCATCGAAAGTGGATTATTTAGTGTGTGTGACCACAGCCCTAGACTACTCTGAGCTTGTTGACAAAAGATTATATCCTAGAAAACCGTGTTGGTCTTTAAGGGACTACTGGATCTGAATCACACGCAAGGTCCTCGTGAAGAAGTCCACATCCATAGGCACGGCACCTGCTAAAATGCTGGCGTCGTTACAAATGGATCATCAGAACCACCGTTTTCTTATGATTTTTGTTTTGTTTTGTTTGGAGCAAAGTGGCCATACACAACCCACAATCTGAAACGGATCCTATCTTGCAGGCTAAAGAGAAAGGGTGGGTCCCAGTCTGGAAAAAGTTGATGACTAGGCCACCACTGTTACTCCTTGCTGGATCAGACCAAGACCATCTAGCGTCACATCTCCAGCGGCAGTCACTCAGATGCTTCTGAGTTTGCACAAGTGATGCACCAAGGCAAAGCCCTCCCCTTGTTGTCCGTCTCCAGCGTATGATGTTCTAATGAGGTCGTAGCCCTTGACAGACATGTCCTCCGTGAATTAGAAAAATCCACCTGGGCTTCTCAACGAGAGCAGGATGAAGCCAGCGGATCACAAAGCTCTCCACACAAGCCTTTCAGGCCTAGTCTATCTCACAAGGTAGCTGTAAGGATAAAACAGAGGACGTATGCATCCCCCTATGCATCCCCCCCTAAAAGTTGCATAGGCTATGGTCCCAAGGGTGAGATAATACCGGGGGAGGGGGAAAGGTTATTTGCTCTGTAGCAATCTGACCCGCATTTGCGTGCAGGGGCAGCCCACCACTGCGTTACTAGACGCAAACCGCGGATGAATCGGGTTTGGGTTTTTTGCCGCATTTCCGATGTGCTTAAACAGGGGATTGGTGAAAAGCATCTCCACACTGAGGGCTTCCTATGGCAGTATGCAATGATGCACATACTGGGAAGGGGGGGGGGAATGGCACAGAGTCAGGATGGCCTCATCAGACCATCCCGACGCCATGAGAGCGCGCTGGTGTGATCACACAGGGGAAAGTCCGTCCGTGGCCCATAGCAACCTGTTTGATAGTGGATTTTCCCTAGTATCTTTTAACTCTGCTCTTGTGGCGGAGCAAAATAGGATGCCGACAGGTGCGGGGCGCTGGCCAGATGTTCACATCTGATTGCGCCCATTAAATCTGCCCGGCATTCGTGCCTATGATGCAGCTAATTGTGTGTGTGATTGCAGCCATAGTTAGATAAGCCTATTTGAACGTTCAGGCAAGGTTCAGATGTAATAACCAATCACAGTTTGGCATTATATGAACAAGTCTTGGGGACTTTGTGGAGGGGCCGTGACTCAAAAGAACACAAGAAGAGCCTTGCCGGGTCAGACTGGTGGTCCACCTAGTCCACTATCCTGGCTTACACAGTGGCCGCCCAGTTTCCCTGGAGGGCCAACAACAGGGCACAAAGGCCGGGAGCTTCACCTGATGTTGCCTCCTGGCTCTTGAGATTCAGAGGCTAACTGCCTCTGGACAAGGAGGTCCCCTTCAGTCACCACGGCTAGTAGCCTCTGACAGACCTGTCCTCCATTAATCTATTTAATCCTTCCTTAAAGCTGTTTATTCCTGTGGCCATCACTACATCCTCTGGCAGCAAATTCCACTTCTTACTCTCTGTGTAAAGAAGTATTTTGTCCTTCCTGACAAAAGTGGATGACCATCTGCTTTGCATGCTAGAAGGTCCCCGGTTCAACCCACAGCATCTGCAGTTAAAAGGACAAGTATGCGATGTTAGGTGGCTCAAGTGGTTAAGACGCTGAACTGCAGGCTGCAGAAGGTCAGTAGTTCAGCAGTTCAAGACCCGGGTGCTGCAAGACAGAGTGAGCTCCCATCTCTAGTTCCAGCTCCTGCCAACTTAGCAGTTCGAAAGCAAGAAATTGCAAGTAGATAAATAGGTACCACTTCGGTGGGAAGGTAACAGCGTTCCGTGCACCTTGGTGTTTAGTCATGCCGGCCACATAACCACGGAAACATCTTCGGACAGTGCTGGCTCTTCGGCTTAGAAACGGAGATGAGCACTGCAACCCTAGAGTTGGATTTGACTGGCTTTCGAGCAAGGGAACCTTTACCTTATGCGATGTGAAAGATCCCCACCTGAAACCCTGGAGAACTGAGACCACTCAGAGTGGGCTGCACCGACCTTGAGGGACCAATGGGTTTGGCTTTGCATAAGACAGTGTCACATGGTCAAGTTAGCTGCTGTGCTGGCTGCACTCTGGCAACATCCTCCCAAGAATGTTTGCAGGAGGTTCCTCTTACTTCACACGCATATCCACGGAAATGTGCAATGCAAAGGGGATTCTGGGAAAGATACGGAGGTGAGCCTTGAGGTACCTGAAGATAATTCCAGGTGGCAACCCAGCTCAGAGACACACAGTGCCTCGCTATTGTTCCAGAGCTCCTTCAAAGCTATTTTTAACTGTACAGCTCATCTTTATCCATAAGATGAGATAAGCAATGAAAGCGGGTAAGCAGTGAAGGAGTGTTTATCTTCTCAGAGGTACCTGCATCTGGGCTGAATATACCAATACCCCCTTTTAAAAAAAAAATTAAAAATCATCCACGCCATTTATAGTCTGCTGTTCTCACCGGGATTCAAGGTGGATTGCAAAGTGTGAGACTATTAAATCAACTGGAATGGGGCATCCAATAAACAATGAAGTAGGGTTTGAATTGCAGAAACCTGAAAACTTTGCTGAAACAAAGCACAAGCATTAACAGGACACGTTAGATGATGCAGAAGTTAATGTAGCAGGCGCAAACTTACAGGAACATATTTTAAAGGTTTCCCTTGCTCAAAAGCTAGTCGAATCCAACTCTAGGGGGCAGTGCTCATCTCTGTTTCCAAGCCGAAGAACCAGCGTTGTCCAAGGACTTAAACGCCGAGGCACACGGAACACTGTTACCTTCCCACCAAAGCAGTACCTATTTATCTACTTGCAATTTCTTGCTTTCGAACTGCTAGGTTGGCCAAAGACGGGAGCTCACTCGGTCACGTGGCACTCAGGTCTCAAACAGCTGAGCTGCCGATCTTCCAGTCTGCAGCTCAGTATCCAGAACATAGTATACACAGCAGTATATAGGTTGGCCAGTACATAGACGTGGCGACTCTAGTGCTATATACTGCTGTGTATACGATGTTCTGGCTGTTCCTTGGAAGTGATGTCATAGGAAGTGACCAGGAAGTAATGTCAAAGCGTTTCGGATGTTGAGGGTGACGCTCTAGGTTTGGGGCAAAACTCTATGGCTTTTTGGGCCTCAAAAACATAGAATTTTGCCCGAAACCTAGAGCGTTGCCCCCAACATAGGAAATGTGATGACATCACTCTGGGGTGACATCATCGTGCCGGTGTTGGCAGCGCTGGGAGGGGGCTTCTCAGGGGTGGGGCTTCCCCCACTGGCCAGCTGGGCCATGGCAGATTGGGCCCCCTGAAATCAGGGGATCCTCTGGTCCCACTGGGAGGATAGAATCATAGAATCATAGAATGTTAGAGTTGGAAGGGACCTTGCAGGTCATCTAGTCCAACCCCCTGCACTCTGCAGGAACACAGCCGAAACCCCTACATACCTACAACATACCCAAAAGATGGTCGTCCAGTCTCCTCTTGAAAACGTCCAGCGAAGGAGCATCCACCACCTCCCGAGGCAGTCTGTTCCACTGCTCAACCACTCTTACAGTCAGGAAGTTTCTCCTGATATTAAGCCGGTAACAACTCCCTTGTAATTTCCACCCATTAGATCTAGTCTTGCAGTCCAGAGCAAGAGAGAATAGATCCACTCCATCTTCTACATGACAGCCCTTCAAATACTTGAAGACTGCAATCATGTCCCCTCTAAACCTTCTCTTTCCCAGGCTAAACATACCCAACTCCCTCAGCCTTTCCTCGTAAGACTTGGACTCCAACCCTCTCACCATCCCGGTCGCCCTCCTCTGGACCCGCTCGAGTTTGTCAACATCCTTCCGAAAATGTGGTGCCCAAAACCGGACACAGTACTCCAGGTGGGGCCTGACCATAGCAGAATACAGTGGAACTACCACCTCCCGTGATCTGGACACAATGCTTCTGCTAATGCATCCTAAGATTGCATTAGCTTTCTTCACAGCCGCATCACACTGCAGGATGGCAACCTTATATAGTGCACAGTCCCTATTGAAACACCCATGAAGCTGCCTTATACTGAATCAGACCCTTGGTCTATCAAGGTCAGTCTCGTCTCCTCAGACCGGCAGGTGCTTTCCAGGGTCTCAGGTAGAGGGTCTTTCACATCACCTGTTACTAGATCCTTTTAACTGAAGATGCCAGGGGTAGAACCTGGGACCTTCTGCATACAAAGCAGAGCCTCTTCCACTGAGCCACGGCCCCACCCTTTTTCCTTTACCAAAGCAACTTTTTGAAGCATTTCTTTACAATATAACCCTGCTACCAGTGTTCCCTCCAAGCTGTGAGCTAGCTCAAAGTTTTTTAGCCACCGGCTCACCCATTTTTGTCTTCACTCCAGGATGGCTCCAGAACAAACTAATTTATGGCGGCAGCCAAATCGCTTGCTCCCAACTGTAATGCCAGGAGCTCAGAAAGTAGAATTATTTTGCGCACTCCACAGTCTTAGAGGGAGTATTGCCTACCACTTGTGTGAAAAAAGATCTACATAAGCACCCTTAGTGACAAGAGTAGGCCATGTATGCTGCAAATAAATACATCACATTCTAATACGCATTTCTCCACTTCTGAGTACTCTTATTTACGTCCCATTAAATTCCCTTGGTGAAAACAAAATGGATAAGAATCCTCTTAATTATGGGGGGAGAATAAGGTAACCAAAAATCTATGGCTCTGTGATCCAGCATATTAAGTGACGCAATACCTGAACGCAGGGCTATTTTTGGGCAGGAACGCACAGGAACGAAGTTCTGGCTGGCTTCTGAGTTTGCCACACCTACAGCCTCCCCCCGGGTTCCCCAGGTGCCTCGCAAGCCGCGGGGCACCTGGGGAAGCCAAGCTGATCCAGGGAGGAAGGTGGTTTAAATTGCCTCCCCTCCTCGGGTTCCCCAGGCGCCCTGCAGCCGATCCAGAAGCTGATCCAGAAACTGCCTTCCTTCCCTCGGGTTCCCCATGCGCCCCACAAGCCCCTGGTAATAGCTAGTTAACAGGGGTGTGGCCTAATATGCTAATATGTTTCTGCTGTTGGGTGTGGCCTATAATGCTAATGAGTTCCTGCTGGGCTTTTTCTACAAAAAAAGCCCTGCCTGAGCAACTACCTGATTCAGCACCCCAAAACGGAACTACATTAAACGGCACTAAAAAACCAAAGCATTTTGTTTCGTAAGCCGCAAAGCTAAAATTTTACTTAATGACGAAGACAGCCTGGATGCACTTTTTTGCCAGAATCAGAAGGGTTCTGTGCACATTCCAGAAATGTATGTACAGATGCAGACAGTTGCAACTGGCACTGAAGAGAGCACCTGCGGCTTTTTGTGCAATAGACAAGAAGCAGAGCCTATGGTTTTGGTGCAACAAGCAGAGCCGGTCATTACTCAAACCATTACTGTGAAACAGCTGAAGGAAGACTCTGCTGCACGGTTTCCCGTTCAATAATACTAGGCCCGGGCATTTACTATGCTTGTGGTTGCCAGCCTCCAGGTGGTGCCTGGAGATTGCCCACTATTACAATTGAACTCCAGACTACCAAGATCAGTTCCCCTGGAGAAAATGGCTACTTTGGAGGATGGACTCATTGGCTGTACTCTGCTGAGGCCCTTCCCTTCCCTGCCCCAAACCCGGCCCTCCTCAGGCTCCACCCCACAAATCTCCAGGTACTTCTCAGCCCAGAGATGACAATTCTAACTACGCTTCTCTAGAGAAACAAATCTGGCCATTAGATCCGGTGACCTCCAAAGCACACAAGGTGGTTTCACGAGTTCTGTTTGCAATATCTGTATCTCTGTGCGTATGGGGCCAACACCCCTTTCCTACAATTCTGTGCTGGTATCCATTCTCAATGTGCCAACAAAGAAATTGCACAAAGAAGTAGGTGGGGCCCGGGGATCTCTCCGAACGACAACTGATTTCCAAGCAACAGAGATCAGTTCTCCTGGAGCGAATGGCTGCTTTGGAGGGCGGACTCTACAGCATTACACCTTTCTGGGGTTGTTCCCTTCTCCAATCTCTGCCCTCCTCAGGCTCCATGCCTCAATCTCCAGGAATTTCCCAAACCAGAGTTGGCAACCTTAGGTCTTCCTATTCTTCCTCTAGCACTGGGGTCCCCTTTAAAAAGTAAAGGTAAAGGTTTCCCTTGCTCAAAAGTCAGGTGAATCTGACTCTAGGGGGTGGGGCTCATCTCCATTTCCAAGTCAAACAGCCAGCGCTGTCCAAAGACTTCTCCGTGGTCACGTGACCGGCATGACTAGATGCCAAGGCGCACGGAATGCTGTTACCTTCCCACTGAAACAGTACCTATTTATCTGCTTGCAGTTTCTTGCTTTCAAACTGCTAGGTTGGCAGGAGCTGGGGCCAGAGGCGGGAGCTCACTCCATCACGCGGCACTCGGGTCTCGAACTGCCAAACTACAGACCTTCAGGTCTGCAGCTCAGATTCTTAACCTCTGAGCCACCGCGGCCCCTGGGCTCCCCTTACTCCCTTTCTTTTTTGCTTCCCCCGAACAGACCTTCTTTTCCCCTGCTTTGGAGGCAGCAGAAGCCTTAGCCTCCAACAGCCTGGAGTTACCCGACAAACCAGACACCCATAACCATTCAATAATGTCCAAGTTCATCTGCCTAGAGAACAAAGGGAAAGAGAGAAACCCAAATCCCTCCAGTCATGGAAGGGGGGCTTTCCCCCTTAACTCTCAGCGCCGTTCAACTCCATTTAATCCCTGCAGGGTAACTGACAAAACATCAGCGCCGCCATGTCATTCGAAGCTACCCAGGTAAAGCTACGCTGCGGAATGCGGCAATACTGGTATTAGTAAGAGCCTCCGCCTACCAGGGATTGAGATAAACACACCACTTGGATGTTAAGCACTGAAAAAACAGTTCCAGGCAATGTTTCTGGCCTAGTTCTCACTGAGGCGGTAAACCTGAGCCTAGGGTTGCCAGCTCTGGGTTGGGAGATACCTGGAGATTTGGGGGGGTGGAGCCTGGGTAGGGCAGGGTTTGGGGGGGGTGCAAAGTCCACCCTCCAAAGCAGCCATTTTTCCCAGAACTGATTTTGGTCGCCTGGAGATCAATTGTAATGACAAGAGATGCCAAGTCTGGGGGCAGTGACCTGTGACTGTAATAGCAGATCTCCAGGGGCCACCTGGAGGTTGGCAACCCTAACTTGCTGATTGGCCGACGGAACTTCCTGAATTCATGAAACCTTTCAAAAAAGCCATCTGACCACGACCATGTCCTATGAGGACACATTCTCCAATTTCAAAGACTGTGTGGCAGGAAGGGTCTTCTTTTTGTTTATCCTGGCTCTGCAGTTAATGAGCTTCATGGGCTGTCTGCAAAGAACAGGAGACATGCAGTACTTTCGCTCACACGGTGTTCTGTACCAGCAATCCATCTATGTGCCCCCCATGGGACCCAAGAAAACTATAAAAGTCTTTGGAGGCTACAAGTAATCTGAATGTTCAGATCACTAGAGACCTCTGCCCCCGCAAAGAAATGTGGTGATTTTGTCATAAACCAGCATAACTGGGAAGGGTAGGGACACCCCTAGGGACGGAAGAAATTCAAACTGCATTCAGTATAAAGAAAATCAAGATCCATGTGGTAATTCAGAATTAAAATGCAGAAAAATGTCTGCAGATGGAAGAACATATAAAAACAACACAATGCGTGGGCGGGGGGGGGGGAAGTGTTCTAAAAACACAGCATCTTTGTTAGGGTTGCCAATCTCCAGGGGGACCGGGACATCTCCTGGAATTACAACTACTCTCCAGGCTATAGACACCAATTCCCCTGGAGGAAATGACTGCTTTGGAGGGTGGACTGTATGGCCATTATACCTTGCTGAGGTCCCTTTCTCCCGAAACGCCCCCCCCCCGCCACCTTCTCCGGCCTCCAGACCCCAAATCTCCAGGTGTTTCCCCGACTTGGAGTTGGCAACCTATTTAGACCTAGTGTTTAGACAAGCCCACTCACTGCCCAAAATGGAGACCATGAAATAATGTCCCACCCCCAACTAAGAAAGTGGAAGCTTTCTGGAGAAGAGGCATGTAACACCGTGGCTGTATGGGTAGTGGACTGAAAATAAATCCAACAAAGACCTGAGCTGTGGGGTGATGAGATCAGGGATCCAGGTCCCAATCCTTGATGGAGTGCCACTGACGCCTGCACCAATGGTGAGGAGTCTGGGAGTAATCCTGGATGCCTCACATTCAATGGAGGCCCAAGTCACAGAGGTTGCTAGATCTGGGGTTTTTCCTCTCTGTCAGGTCAAGCAGATCCCCTATCTCTGCATTCCCCCCCCCGACGACGCGAGAGAAGAAGAAGAAGAAGAAGAAGAAGAAGAAGAAGAAGAAGAAGAAGAAGAAGAAGAAGAGGAGGGGAGGAGGAGTTTGGTTATATCCGCCCTTCACTGCCAAAGACATCTCAGAGCGGCTTCAACTCCTTTCCTTCCCCTCCCCACAACAGACACCCTGTGGTGGGTGGGGCTGAGAGAGCTCTGACAGAAACTGTCCTTGAGAGAACAGCTATGCCAGAGCTTGTGACTGACCCAGGTCACATCAGCAGGTGCAAGTGGAGTGGGGAATCAAACCGGTTCTCCCAGATAAAGTCCGCACACTACTACACCAAACTGACTTAGCTACAGTTATCCATGCAACGGTCACCACCAGGCTGGATTACTGTAACTCGCTCTACGCAGGGCTACCCTTGAGTCAGACCAGTGAACTGCAGCTGGTCCAGAATGCAGCGGTGCAGGTTCTCATGGGAACCCCACTAAGAGCACATATACATCCGGTGCTGTCTCAGCTGCACTGGTTCCCAGTCTTTTTCGTTAAGGTGGCCAAAGTACAATAGGCTCAGTAAGAATCCCCTCCCTTAGGAAACTACTCCATGCTTCTTTTATAATGCAGAACTTGGACCACAGTTTCTGAAGAAAAGTTGCCAGAACCTTGCTAGATACTGGGTGCGTTTAGACAGCGTGCTGGAGCGGTTTCAACTGCTCCGGCACGATGCGTTTTTTTTTTAAACTGGAGAATCGCGATCAGACTCACCTCCTCCTTCCGAGCTCCCCGCCGTCCTCCTGCAGGTGGGGGGGGGTTTCCCCTCTCCTTTGAGCATGCACACAGGCAGCCCTCTCCCAAACAGGAAGTTTGGCGGTGCGCAGAAGAGCGATCTCAACAGGTCCCTTTAAAGTTTAAATGAAGACTCCTTTTTAAAATGGCCTCCCCGAGATCCCGGACTCCTCTAAATGCCTAAACTAGGCACCAGTGAAGCTTTTCTTTTTTTAACTTAAGTGCGGAGCTCACGCTCGGCGCACACCGCTAAGGAAAAAAAACAAATGGCGGACTGAAGCCGGAAGCCGGAGGCAGCTTCCCAGAGGGAGGGGGGGTTGAAGCACCCGGAAGTGGCTGGATGGAGCGATCAGACAGCGCGGAAAGTGCGGCTTGAAACAGAGAATCATGGAAAACACCACTTGGGTAAGTGGTGTCAAAATACTCCGTTTCAAAGGGGTTTGCTCCAGAAAGCGACGGCTGGGGACGGTGGGCAGATGTTGGGTGTGTGAACGCGCAGGGAAAAGCCGTTTCTGAGCCGTGCCGAAAATGGCTCAAACGGCGTGTCTGAACGCACCCTATGATTTTTTTTTTTTTTTTTAAATGTGAGCAACCAAATGTGAGCTACCGGATAGGGCTGGGTATAAATCTCAAAATAAATAAATAAATAAAATAAAATAAATATCCTTACCACGAAATCCTCAAATCTGTCTCATATTTATACATTTCAGAGAAATATATTTCTAGGGACCGAGGGGCACGTGTTTTCGTTCAAATTAGATCAAATCTGCTGATAGCAATATCCAGTTGCAGATTTAACAGGATTCAATTACTTCTGCAGCACTGGCTATGAAGACCAGCAGCCCAATCCCCAAGTGAGCTACATCGAAGCCAATTGAGTCCCGTGGATTTCAAAAATCGATTGACTGAGTTGTGAATAACTCAGCATGTCACACACAGCATTTCTCTCACTATAAGCGGCAGCCCAGTAACAGAATCCACACTTAGTCTTTTATAAGATACTTGCTCACACTTTTTCAGACAAGTTGGATGTTTCCACTGTCGTCGGCAAGAAAGCAGAAATACAAACTGCAAGCCATCTTGACAAATCTAACGTCCACTGAATATTTTTCAAGTGGATGTCGGAACACCAAAAATCTTACAGATGCAATATTTCTTTAAGGGAAAGCACAAATCAGACCTTTGGTTCTAGGTACATTTATGTATAGTTCAAAGACACCAAACAATTAAAAGGTAGAGAAGTTCAGCTGAAAGGAGAACTTTCATTATGGTTTTCCAGTACTTCTTTACATTAAAAAGAAACAGTTCCAGAGCTCTGCTGATAACCAGAATTTGTCCCCAGAACATTTTGGCATCATCTGCACAATCATGTATCAATTGTCAGCGACCAAACAAGGTAAAAGTCTGGCTGGAACAGACCAAAAGCTCAGTTCAGCATGAAGCTCACAAACCTGGAAAGAAATAAACAGCCCTTCCCAGTTGGTTTTTCCTGAGCATCTAGCATAGGCTTCCCAAATACTTACCTTGTGCTGGCGGGGGACGGATACGTCCTGGCAGGACCATCCCTGGGGGAAGGAAAGACGCGCCGCACGATGCCGTCACCAGGAAGTGACACTAGGCGAATGGTACCATCGAGTTTTCAGCCCCATTGCCAGAGCGTCACCTAGCGTCACTTCCTGGCAATGGCATGGTGCATTACAGGGAGGAATGGTCCGGCCGGGGAGCATGTTTCCCCCGCCCCCATGCGGTAAGTACTTGGGCACTTGGAGGTATACTGCCTCTAAACACGGAGGTTCCATCCAGCTATCAAAGCTGACATCTATGGCTAGATTTATCATTCATTAGCTCCCCAATCTCTTTTTTTATTCTAACAACAATCCTGTGAGGTAGGATAGGCTGAGTGAGGACTGGTCCAGGGTCACCCAGTGAGCTTCATGTCAGAGGGAATTTGAAACTGGGGCTGCCAGATCCTAGTTCAACACTAACCACGCTGGCTCCAAACCTATCTGCTGAAGGAAAGGTGTTAGTGTATGCTACAAGAAATCTAATTAACTCCCACTATCTATGAGTAACTACTCACAGAGTAGGCTGTCTGTAGGATCTCTGTATGAGTCTGGTCTAGCTTTCTTCCAATCAGCCTGTACGGGGTAGGGAACTCTGCTGTATCCTCATACTGAATGTGACTGGATCACTTGTGAAGCATTCAAAGATACAACAGAACTACCCTTCCTAAGCAGAGGACGTCCCTTGCAACCCAGTGTGAGTCATTGCTCTGAGTTCTCCTTCTTCCAATCAGAAGACATGCACAGAACCACGTCAGAGCATAGTAGGCTTCTCAAATACTTACCTCGTGCTGGTGGGGAATGGATATGTCCTGGCAGGACCATCCCCAGAGGAAGGAAAGAGGCGCCGCAGGATGCCATCGCCAGGAAGTGACGCTAGGCGACACTCTGGCAATGCGGCTGGAAACACTTCCTGGTGACGACATGGTGTGTTACAGGGAGGAATGGTCCGGCCGGGGAGCATGTTTCCCCCACCCGCACGCGGTAAGTACTTGGGAACCCTAGAGCATAGTGAGTGGGTTCTTCTTTGAATATAAGCCACCCCATTCACCGCCAATGTTAGCACAGGCCAAACAGATTGTTAGCATAGGACAAACAGATGAATTCCCACTACCTGAAGCTAAGAAAACCTTGGATTAACAAAAAGATCTAGGAAGACAGGGTTTTACAAGAGAATAGAGACAAAGCAGAACATTCCCGCAGCCTTATTCTATACTCTTCATTTCCAACGCGACGGAAAGAACTGTTCTAGTGGGCTCATAACATTCAGTGGTTTCCTACTCTGTGGGGCATCTCAGTTGCACACCCAGCAACAGCCAAATGCAATCAGCAGGCAGTTCTGTCAGAAGCATTTCCTTCTTCCTTGGGGGGTCTGCAAATTCTAAAGCAGTAGCTTTTACAGTTTTATTAGAATGTGGTGACAACATTGTTATACAGTCCTGCCACTGGCATGTGCTTCCAAGTGTGTGTGTGTAGAGGCGGGGACAGGTAGCTTGATACCTCTTATTTGAAACCTTGCCTGTCTTATGTGCGGTGAATTTCCACTCCAGTTGCAGAAAAGATCTACAGCTTTTTTTGTCCTCTTAGGGCATTGCCACGTGCACATTAGTAAACAATGTCCCTAGTGTTCAGGCAATCATTAGTAACCACTTACAGTTTTCTTTTCAGTAAGCAAAAAGGTACCTGGGGTATAATTCCCCCCTCCCAAAAATCATTTTTCACCGAGGTGTTCTTTAGCCTGATTTCAAATGACATATCAGGGTACAAAAATATCCCACAGCTTTTTTTCCCCTCAGACAATACTGATCCAGGGAGGCTCTTAAAAGGCACACATAAGAGATGCAACCCCTGATAAACGGATGACCAAACACACACACACATCCGATAACCTGGAGAACATTTACCTCACCACCAAGAGATACGTTCACGGGGAAGAACCACAATCCAGATGCGAAAAAAATGATTAGATGTTCTCCTGTAAAATGCATGAAAGCTTTCTAATCTCTTAGGGTTAAAAATGTAGATTTTGTTGCTCCGAACTGAAAATTATAACTTTATAAAAGGAAAAGAATGGGCGTGGGGAAGGGGAAGGTTGAAAAGGGGAAGAGTGAACTTACTTTAAAAAATTCTACCTCACGTGAAAGTGATTTTAGGCTCTGGGTGTTCGGGTAGTGTGAAACGTACTTTCACCACACACACAAAATGTGGAACATTATCTTACTCCAAGGTTCACTCACAACTTGATTTGAAGTATGGATGTGCCCTCCCGGACCCGAATCTCCCAGGCTAGCCAGATCTTGTCCGATCTCAGAAGCTAAGCAGGCTCGGTTCTTGCTAGAACTTGGGTGGGAGGTCGCCAAGGAACTCCAGGGCTGTTACACAGAGGCAGGCAGCAGCAGCAAATCAACTCCTGTTCATCTCTTGGCCTCAAAACCTCAGGAAGGGGTCACCGTAAGCCCGCTGCAACTTGATGGCACTTTGCATCACCTTGTATGAATCCCAGATACACGGTGTGTTTTAAACAGGCACTCTAAAAAGCTGAACTACAGGTGACTCTAACAGCAGTGACGACTGCAGCCTTCCTCATGAGAACTTTTACTTGAAACAGACGTACACAAAGAGACGCCGCCGGCTGATTCCCTTCCCCTCTTCATCGGCTGCCACCAGCAATGAGCATAATGTTGCATTACACGTCTGTTCTCACAAATGTTACTGGCTGCAGAAAAAGAAGAGATTGGATTTATACCCTGGCCTTCACTTGGCATCTCAGAGCAGCTTACAATCTCCTTCCCTTCCTTTCCCCACAACAGACACCCTGTGAGGTAGGTGGGGCTGAGCGAGCTCTGAGAGAACTGCCCTTGAGAGAACAGCTCTGAGAGAACGGTGACTGACCCAAGGTCACCCAGCTGGTTACATGTGAAAGAGTGGGGAATCGAACCCAGTTCTCCAGATCAGAGTCTGCCGCTCCTAACCACTAACAGGTGTGAGGTGAAGGGAACCTTAAAGGTTGACTCTTGCTGGCTCCTTAGAGAACCTGGCCTTTGAAGGGCTGATTTTTTTTAATCAGCACAGCAATACAAGAGGGAGTTTACTACTCCCCAATCTAACAGTGTCACACCCTGAAAGTAGCATTTACACGTATTTACAGACATCTGCTTGTTCAACAGCAGTGAAAGATATATAATATATATAGCATGGTTTGTTTTTAAAGGAAGGTTGTGATGTATCTCACTGTTGTCCCACGGGGAATTGAGCCACGTGATGTGAGAGGTTATAGCAACGTGGCAAAAGAAAGAGAGTCAAAAGCAGAAGCTCTACATTAAGGTAGAGGTCGGCATGCTTAAAAGCACAAAATGGGCCTGAGATTAACATTAGCAAACATCCAGAGAAGAGGTAGATTGGAGCAGAAATACTTCGGGGTGCACATTCCACCATTCTCTCTGAGGCTCAATGAGTTCATGTGGCTGGAAAAAAAATATGTACCTGCGCTAGTTATTCATGATGTGCACAAGTAGAGGAAAGTTTCACCCAAGTTTTCCATCTACAGAAAAGCCGCAGCCAGTTCTGGCTGGCTTACAAGTGTGCCTGGCACGAAGCTCACATTTGCAAACACAAGGACGCCATCTTCACGTCCCACCTTCATATTTTATGGCTTGCACTGTCTATGGTGCACAAATGGTAACCTTCCTGCCTCTCCACTCCCGTGGTAGCCATCTGTGCTCCCCAAAAAACTGTTCCCCATGGGTCAGTGGACCCTCCAGGAACATGACAGGGGGCAAATTGGGATAATTAGCAAAAATTACCAGGCCCCTCCTTTACAAATAGAAATGCCCACTGCTGAAAAGCAGTTCAGGACCCAAACCATGCTTGAAGGTCACTATACTCAAACACCAGTTGCCCAGCACCTCTGTATATGTGGAGGTCCAGATCCTGAAGACCTGTGTCATTATCTGCTGGCCTGTTTGGTGCAGTGGTTAAGTGCGCGGACTCTAATCTGGGAGAACCAGGTTTGATTCCCCACTCCTCCACTTGCAGCTGCTGGATGACCTTGGGCAAGCCATAGTTCTGACAAGAGCTGTTCTGAAAGAGCAGCCCTCAAAAGAGCTCTCTCAGCCCTGCCTACCTCACAGGGTGTCTGCTGGGGGAGGGGAAGGGAAAGGAGTTTGTAAGCTGCTCTGAGACTCTGAGTGAAGGGGGGGTATTAATCCAATCTCCTCCTCCTCCTCCTCCTCTTCTTCTTTTTCATCTGTCCACTTTATTCAGCTCCAACGATGAAATCTTTAGGTACAATCCTGGCCAATTTAGGCCTTAGCACTGTGATGGAACAGGTCCTATTTTTACCTGCAGATGTGGAATCAGAGGTCTCATATAAGGTTACCCTTTTTGCCTTAGTGGCAAAGAAAATCCGGGCCCAGCTGGCGTCAGCATAGGCCGGTTGCTTATGGGAGTCGTTCCTTTCTCTTATGAAACAAGTTTTAAAATGTGATTTTATAGTACTTTAACTCAGTCCCATGGTACTGTATTTTATTGTATACAATTTTTTTTAGTGTTAACCTCTTGTAATGGCCATTGGCCCACTATGCAACAAAACTGAATTGAACTAAACTGAAAAGCAGGACCCAAACCAATCCAGGAGCATACCTGAAACATCTATAATATATTGATTCATTTGAAATGTGGTGTTGGAGGAGAGGACCACTGAAAAGACAAACAAGAGGACTCTAGATCAAATCAAGCCTGAACTCTCCCTAGGAGCCAAAATGACTAAACTGACACTATCATACTTTGGTCACATGAGAAGATCACAGTCACTGAAAGAGATAATAATGCTAGGAAAAGTTGAAAGCAACAGGAAATGAGAAAGATCCAATATGAGATAGATCAACTCAGTCAAGGAAGCCATGGCTTTCTGTTTCCACGACCTGACCAAGGCTGTTAACAAGAGGAGGAGAAGGAGCAAGGTGGATTCTGTGAACCTAGGCAGATCATGAGGGGGAGGGCAGGAAGGGCTGCATCAGTGCTTAGTTCTTGTGGCCCTTTCTTACACGCCCAGGGAAATGCTGATACAAATTGAAAATAATAAATAATAAATAAATAAATTTGCGGTCAGGAAGCAATCCTGGAGGGTTTTTTGTCATCTTCTGGGTGTGGAACAGCGGTCACTGCAGGTGTGGAGGGCAAGGCAGGGGTCTTTTTGTAGAAAAACAGCTGCAGGAGCTCATTAGCATATGGTATGCTAATGAGCTATTAGGCTATTAGCATATGCCACGCCCCCTAACATCACCGGAAGTGATGTCAGAAGGGGAAGCAAAAGGGGGGAGGCATCTTCAAAAGCCTCCCCTTCCATTCCTCCAGCTGGCCTGGGTGGGGGAGCTAAGAGAGAAGGGTTTGAAGTTTAAACTCCTTCTCATGAGAGTTGGGCCACAGAAGGAGGAAAGAGGGAAGGAAAGAGAGAGAGTAGAGAGAAGGAAAGAAGGAAGGAAAGCGGGAAAGAAAGAGAAGGAAAGGGGAGGGAAAGAAAAAGAGGGAAGAAGGAGGGAAACAGGGAAAGAAGGAAAAAGAGAAAGAGAAGAAGATGGGAAAGAAAGAAAGAAAGAAAGAAAGAAAGAAAGAAAGAAAGAAAGAAAGAAAGAAAGAGAGAGAGAGAGAGAGAGAGAGAGAGAGAGAGAGAGAGAGAGAGAGAGAAGAGAAGAGAAGAGAAGAGAAGAGAAGAGAAGAGAGAGAGAAGAGAAGAGAAGAGAAGAGAAGAGAAAGAGAAGAGAAAGAGAGAAGAGAAGAGAAGAGGGAGGGAAAAAGGAAAAGAGAGAAGGAAAGGAGGGAATGAAAGAAATTCTGCGGCAATTCGAACCCATTATATCCTATGGGCCATTGAAGTCAATGGTGAAAACATAGGGTATATTCTGAGGGCTGGAGGGAGGGGTTTGAGGAGAGGCTCCAAACTCACAGGAGTAGCTGATGGAGCCTCTCCCCAAGATACCCACCAAGTGTCAAGAACATTGGATCAGGGGTCCAAATCTATAGGCCCCCAAACAGATTGCCCCTATTCCCTCCATTGTTCTCTATGGTGGGAAAAATATAACTTTTTTTCCCACTATAGAGAACAATGGAGGGAATGGGGGCAACCTGTTTGGGGGCCCATAGAATTGGACCCCTGGTCCAATGTTCTTGAAACTTGGTGGGTATCTTGGGGAGAGGCTCCATCAGCTACCCTGTGAGTTTGGAGCCTCTCCTCAAACCCTCCCTCCAGCCCCAGAATATACCCTATGTTTTCACCATTGACTTCAATGGCCCATAGGATATAATGGAGCTGAAATTGACATTCAGCTGCCTGAAAGACTCCCGGGGACGCCGGCTGGGGGCGGGGCTTGGCTCCTGAGCTCCCGGAGCTGCGCTCCGGTGCGCTCCCCCCCGAAAAGACCCCTGGGGCAAGGTATTTGTGAATTTCCTGCATGGTGCAAGGGGTTGGACTAGATGACCCTAGACGTCCCTTCCAACTCTATGATTCTATGAAAACCTTATAATTAAAACAATGGACATAGCTTGAAACAGCGCCAGTTGGCTATAAAGTTCTGGCCTGATGGTGCAGAGAATTAAAGGCCAGTTGCTGGTGATCAGTAAATAGATGGGTGACAGCAACCTCAAGAAAGCCATATGAGGGCGCTCATTGCCTCAACCAAAGGCCTGGCAGAACAGCTCCGTCTTGCAGGCCCTGCAGAATTGCAGAAGATCCTGCAGGGCCATGTTCTCAATAGGGAGCATGTTCCACCAGGTGGGAGCCAGAGCAGAGAAGGCCCTGGCCCTGGTTGAGGCAAGATGGGTGTCCTTCAGGCCAGGGACCACCAGGAGGTGTTGATCTTTTGAGCGTAATGCTCTACAAGGCATATATGGGAAGAGGCAGTCCCTTAGATATGTTGGTCCCAGGCTGTATAAGGCTTTAAAGGTCAAAACCAGCACCTTGAAGTGAATCCGGTATTCAACTGGCAACCAATGCCGTTGGCAGAGCACGTGCCTAACGTGAGCTCACACACTCATGTGCATGAGCATGCATGTCTTGAATTCAGAAAACTGCCAACATCATTTTATAACTCATTACAATTTATCTAACCAGCTCTGTATTTCTGATCAAACCGAGGAAAAATTCAGATTTAGTTTTTAAAATACCGTGTTACGTAATATCACACACAAACACACTACTTTCCAGAGGGGAGAAAACGTTTTGGTTTTTATATTTTGCATCCCTTTTTAAAGAGCTTCATAATCTAATTATGCAGCTGCTCGCCCCCGGAAAATATTATACGCATTGTTTTCATATAAACGTTTGGAATAGAGAGGGTTTTGCTATTCTTATTTCATTAAAACTCTGCAGCCAGCAGTGCTTGTCAGTAAGAGGATACCAAACAGGAAAACTAGGATCCAAGACCTCCAGAGAATTCCAGAGGCGGGAGCAGACCTCGCTCAGCCACCTCTCTGGATATCCTCCAGACCCCCAGAAGGCGTCAGTCACCAAAGGTTGCCATGACTTCCAGGTGCACTCACACGCACAAACATGCACATATTTTTTAAAAAAGATAATAACTGAAAGGGAGATTGTCTAAGGAGTTCATGGCTCAGAGCTAGACCACATGCTTTGCACAAAGAAGGCCCTGGGTTCAATTCCTAGCCTAAGACCCTGGAGAAACTCTCCCACTCAGAGTACACAAAGCTGAGCTTAATGTACCAATGATCTGGATGGGTATAAGGCGTCTTTATAAAGTTCCCCGAACCCAAGTCCAACATACTGTTTGCTGCTCCATGCATGCTCCCTACCTGCCAGTGTAAAATTAAAAGCTTAATGTTCATAAGTCATATCCCTCCCTCAACCCAAAGATACTCCAAAATAAAGGGCTGCTCCTTTGACCCTGTTTTGCCCCAATATGACCTCTACAGATCGACTGTGGATCTGTGCAAAGTGACTGACAGCTTGTTTGGCAGTGGGATTCCAAAGGAGAATTTAAAGTCCTTTGGGTAGAGTTGCCAAACCCCAGATGGGGGCAGGGGTTCCCCTGGCTTGGAGGCCCTCCCCCTGCTTCAGGGTTATCAGAAAGGGGGGGAGGAAATGTCCACTTGGTGCTCCATTATACCCTATGGAGACCAGTCCCCATAGGGTATAATGGAGAATCAATCTGTGGGTATCTGGGGTTTGGGGGGCGGTTTTTGAGGCAGAGGCACCAAATTTTCAGCATAGCATCTGGTGCCTCTCTTCAAAAAAGCCCCCAAGTTTCAAAAACTTTGGACTAGGGGGTCCAATTCTATGAGCCCTCAAAAAGGTGCCCCCATCCTCCATTAATTCCAATGGAGGGAAGGCATTTAAATGGAACATGGTCCCTTTAAATGTGGCAGCCAGAACTCCCTTTGGAGTTCAATCATGATGTCACATCCTTGCTCCTGGCTCCACCTCTGAAGTCTCCTGGCTCCACCCCCAAAGTCCCCAGATATTTCCTGAGTCAGACCTGGCAACCCTACCTTTGGGGCTTGCACATGGACACAGGCAATGAAATCATGCTGATGCAGCATTGCAAACTTGACTGGGCTAGAAAACCTATTCTTCCTCATGCATGATACATTAAAGACCCATAGATATAGACAGGTGTGGAGCTTCTGGCTTAACCAGGGCAGCACACGGTCACCAAATTCACATCCCTACTGTTCCAGGATCTGATTGAGCCCTGCTCAGCAGGGAAAACCCTTTCTTTCCAGCCCCTGGCCATTCCACTCCCCAGCCCATAGACCAAAACTCTGAAGTGCAGAACAGACTCCAAAATGAACTGGGAAGCAGATTAAGTCATGACTCCAGCAGCCTGCCTTTTCAAAACCACACCAAGAGGGCAAAGAGAAACTACAAACGGCACGTAGAGTCCATAATTCATCGTTGTCTGGACTTTTCTGCGAAGCAATCTGCTTCTAAACTCTGACACACACACCCTTATCTTAAACATTCATCAGCGTTTCATCACAGGCAGGAGGAGAGCCCATCTTCATGTTGCTGATTTGCATGGGCACATATTCTTACTTGCCCCAGTCTGGAAACATAACATGGCAATAGAAACGCAAACATTTCCCAGCTGCAAAAAATCCCCAGCATAATTGGGAGTACCTGCTCTCTAGCTGGCCACACAAACGGCAAGAACTGCAGTGGAAGAAATGTCCTTCCTTTTCCAGTAAAGATTTCAGACTCAGAAGTTACGCTGCATTTTCTAAAATATGCCAAATGCACCTAATCCTGTCAAAACATATAACATGTTCAGCATACTCACACATGTTAAATAGGGCACTTCCAATCTACCTAGAAACTGGATTTTACTGCATGAAATGGCAAAATCCAGTTGTAAACAATTGCTAAAATGCATCAAAAGCGCATTATTCAGCATGTGCAAAAGGGGATTAGATAGATTCATGGAGGATCAGTGGCAGTTAATTCATTGCCACAGGAGGTGGGGGCAGCTACAAGCATGGACTGTTTCAAGAGGGAATTAGATAAACATATGGAGCAGAAGTCCATCAGTGGCTATTAGCCACAAGGTATAGATAGGAACTCTCAGTCTGGGGCAGGTGATGCACTCTATTCTTGGTGCTGGAGGGGGCAGCAGTGGGAGGGCTTCTAGTGTCCTGGCCCCACTGCTGGACCTCCTGATGGCACCTGGTACATTTTGGCCACTGTGTGACAGAGTGGTGGAGTGGATGGGCCATTGGCCTGATTCAACATTGGCTTCTCTTATGTTCTTATGTTCTTATGACTTCTAGCCATGGTAATTAAAGAGAACATCCCCGTTCAGAGGCAGTCAGCCTCTGAATCCTAGCACCAGGAGGCAATGTCAGGGAAAGGCCTCTACGCCTTTCCTTTTCTTGTCCTGTTCTTAGACATAGGTCTTGAAAAATAAAAGCTTAAATAAGACCCATGTCTGAAAACACCTCCCTTCAGCACTTCTCTGCAGCCTCTAGGAATCAAGCAACAAAATAAGTACATTTAGAATCTGAATCTTCCAAGAGGAACTGCGCCTTTTGCTCTAACATTGCTAGAGGAAACATAGCCCGTTTACCAAAACACGGCATAATCCATTTTAGCCTAGGCTGACGCCCATAAGGACAATGCAAGAGAATATGTGCCACTGACTGGAGGGGATACAGCTGCTCTGAGAAAGGGCTCCTTGAGAGACGGCCCAGCAATAACATTGAAAAGGGGCAGTTAAATTGTGACTGCGTAAAGGTCCTACGCAACTTTGGACTAACCAAGAATTCTAAATAGGGAGGGAGTTTCCCCTTAGACGGAAGTCCCAAGGCAAGCGGGGAACACATCCTCCTAGTAGCAAAATGGCTACAGCTCTTATCTCTGGCATAGATCAGTTTGGCCATGTATTTTTTTCACACTGATTTATTGAGGAAGAAGAAAGATCTTTCATCTTAAGATCTATCAGCAATGACTTCTGTTCAAAGAGCTGGAGCCAGGAGGCCTTATATAAGTTCCTGAAGGTTAGGCCTCTATGCTTTGTTGTTGGCCATCCAGAGGAACTGGTTGGCCACTGTATGAGACAGGATGCTGGACTAGGTGCAGTCTGAAACCCTTTTTGAAGGACCGTCAGTCAACTACACACCTTGACCCACTGCAATGTTGTAACAATTAATGTACATAAGAACATAAGAGAACATAAGAGAAGCCAATGTTGAATCAGGCCAATGGCCCATCTAGTCCAACACTCTGTCACACAGCGGCCAAAATATACCAGGTGCCATCAGGAGGTCCAGCAGTGGGGCCAGGACACTAGAAGCCCTCCCACTGTTGACCCCCCCAGCACCAAGAATAGAATGCATCACCTGCCCCAGACTGAGAGTTCCCATCTATACCCTGTGGCTAATAGCCACTGATGGACTTCTGCTCCATATGTTTATCTAATTCCCTCTTGAAACTGTCCATGCTTGTAGCTGCCACCACCTCCTGTGGCAGTGAATTCCATGTTAACCACTCGTTGGGTGAAGAAGTATTTCCTTTTATCTGTTCTAACCCGACTGCTCAGCAATTTCATGGAGTGCCCACGAGTTCTTGTATTGTGAGAAAGGGAGAAAAGTACTTCTTTCTCAACCTGCTCAATCCCATTCATAATCTTATAAACCTCGATCATGTCACCCCTCAGCCGTCGTTTCTCCAAGCTGAAGAGCCCCAAGCGTTTTAACCTTTCTTCATAGGGAAGGTGTTCCAACCCTTTTATCATTCTAGTTGCCTTTCTCTGCAATTTTTCCAATGCTATAATATCCTTTTTGAGATGTGGTGACCAGAACTGTACACAGTATTCCAAATGAGGTCACACCAATGATTTATACAGGGGCATTATGATACTGGCTGATTTGTTCTCAATTCCCTTCAATGTGTCCATGTGTGGACAATCTTCTTATGTTCTTATGTTCATTGTTCCCCCTCCACACACGCGGCAAATTAGGAAACGTAATTCGACATCCTAGCCGGGTGAATTCCATTCTACCACAATGAATTTTGGCAACTGCTAGTCAGCTTTTAGTTTAGCGATTTGATCAAATATGGCCTGCAGGCATATCCTGGAATTTCAGGTTCCACAGTATACGGTATTCATAGATAAATTAGGAATTAGTCATCCTTGAAGATTCCAGTATTCCCCCCACTGAGGAATGGGTTGGACACCAGAGAGGAACACCACAGAATAAGTGGCTTGGGTGTTCAAGTCATTCTGAGGCTCCCACGCAACACAAGAAAGCCTGTTCGGCACCAACAGAAGCTGCCGCAGCATATTTGGAACTCCGCCACCCAGTTATCCTCTCCAAAAGTGTTCTGTTGAGTTACGGCTCCAAGGACCTTTTCAAAGGGACCTTGGAGAAGTCCTTTGAACCTCGCAATCTGGGCTTAATTTGTGTTAAGGCAAACCAGGGCGCCTTCCCAGCATCTGTTTTCAGGGGTAGAGTTCAAACTTGAAACATGCGCTTACACGATTAACAATCACTCCCCATATTTCTAAACAATATGACATCTGTGGGTGGGGTCTGAGTTGCCAGCTCTGGGTTGGGAAATTCCTGGAGATCTGAGGATGGAGCTCGCGGAGGGGCAGGGTTTGGGGAGAGGTGGGTATAATGAGACAGAGTCCACTTTTCAAAGTTGCCATTTTCTCCTGGGCAACTGATCTCTGTAGTTTGGAGATGAGTTGTAATTCTAGGGAGTTCGTCAGGCCCTGCCTGGAGGTTGGCAACCCTACACATCAATCCAGAGCAGGAGAGCTTGCTGCTGTTTTCAGGAGGAGGGAGAGACAGGGATTCTCAGCAAAACCGTGTTTTTAAATTCACAGGTATATGGCAAGCAATTCTCCCTCTAAGCTGTGGGGTCTTGTGAGCAAACATCCTACTTTGTGAGCTACTGGCATTAAAGTTGTGAGCGAGCAATTCAGCTGCTGCATAAATTAGTTTGCTCCGGAGCCATCCTTCCTGAGCTAAGACAAAAATGTGTGAGCTGGAGGCTAAAAACCCCATGAGCTAGCTCACACTAACTCAGCTTAGAGGGAACACTGGTAGCAAGCTGTCTTCAGACCACTGGGCAATTCAGCTCAGCATTCAGACTGATAAGAGATCATTTTAACTGGAGATGTCTGAACTGAACACCTTCATCACACAAAGTGTAGGCTCAAACACTGAGCAACAATCTGTACTTGTAAACCACAAAGCACCACTCTCCTCCCCACCTCAAATCCCACAAATTCACCTACAAAGGTGCATGGGATGCATACCCCAAGCACTATGTGCCAGTAAAAGCCCTTCAGTCTTTTTAAGAGGGGAGAGACCTATGCCTCTAAGAGCCCAGCTTCTCTACCACTCCTTGTGAGGATAAAAGGAAGGAGGGGGGGAAACCTTCTCTTTGCACTGCCTGACCTTTCTCCCTATTAAAAATGTTGCGTAATTCATTGCTTATGGAAATATCTCAGGCTACACGGAACTTCTTTATCAGGCACGTGCAACTATGAGATGGAACGTTTTGGTACATTTGTCTTTGCGCTCTTAAAGCAGATGTTGCCAAAAGTCACTGAAAGTAAGAACACAGGATGGATAGATATAGATATAGATATAGATATAGATATAGATATAGATATAGATATAGATATAGATGATATAGATATAGATATAGATATAGATATAGATATAGATATAGATATATAGATATAGATGAAGGAGGAGGAGGAGGAGGAGGAGGAGGAGATTGGATTTATACCCCACCCTTCACTACCCAAGGGAGTCTCAGAGCGGCTTACAAATCTCCTTTCCCTTCCCCTCCCCACAACAGACACCCTGTGAGGTAGGTGGGGCTGAGAGAGCTCTGACAGAAACTGCTCTTTTTCAAGAACAGCTGTGCCAGAGCTTGTGACTGACCCAAGGTCACATCAGCAGGAGGAGTGGGGAATCAAACCAGGTTCTCCCAGATTAGAGTCCGCGCACTTAACCACTACACCAAACATGCCAGAACGACAGAACAGTCAGCGAGTGAGGGTGGCTCTGAGGTAAAACAGGATCATTTACTCTAAAATAAAGTTATTTCACTTGACCATAAACAAAGCTTAGGGTTAACAGATGTCCCCTTTTTTGTGCCTGTCCTCTTTGGAGGTCTTTTTTAAAAAACTGATGAAAATGTCCTCTTTTTGGGTTGGAAGGGTAGGAATATTCCCTGTTAGTAGCAATTAAAACACCTTAATCATTAAGGGTGTTTAAAATGAGATTTGTCATAGCAATCACTTGTTTGAAGTAGTCAGTCAGCAAATATGTCCTCTTTTTTTTTTGCTTTTCAGAATATGGTAATCCTAACAGAGTTTGTTTATAGGTATAACAGCATAATGGTTTCTGTATGTTTAATAAGTGTTAAGGGTTTCAAATAGGTCTAAAAGCACAATAAGTTCTCTAAAGTCTCTTGAATAGACCTAGACACAGAGGCTTATTTTCTCACTTGCCACCCAAGCTAATAATCTCCACCAGGGCTCTTTTTGCAGAAAAGGCCCAGCAGGAACTCATTAGCATAATAGGCCACACCCAACATCAGAAACTCATTAGCATATTAGGCCACACACCCATGTGTGGTCATCCAGTGTGGTCACCCAGCCACACCCACCTTTTGCTTCTTATTCCGTTCACCTTGTTTGTTGTCAAAACCCAGGGCTTCTTTTGGAGCATGAACCTCTTTGCATGTTAGGCCACACACCCCTAATGTAGCCAATCCTAATGAGTTTCTGCTGTTGGGTGTGGCCTGTTATGCTAATGAGTTCCTGCTGGGCGTGGCCAACTCCGGAGCCAACCGCAACTTCGTTCCTGTGTGTTCCTGCCCCAAAATAGCCCTGATCTCCACACAGATCATAAATTTCTCTCACAGCACTCTACAGCCGCTTACTCATGCTCCTTCCTCCACACACAGACAGTTGAGCACTCTTTCTCACACAGGCGTATTTTCCTCAGTTGCCATTTAGGCTTATTTTCCTCATACTCTACAGCCCCTCACTCAAGCTCCTTCTTACACAAACATACACACTGCTCTGCACACTAACTCTTACACAAAGCCTCTCTCTGAAGCACCCCGTCAACTCTGCTGCCTCAGGCCCAACTACCATCCGGTCGTAACACACTTCACTCACCTATTCAACACGGACTTCCTTTCTTACTCTACAAGCCTACATTTCAGATCACAGCGATGTACACTTAAATTCCGCACTAAAACGGAAACAAAACACATACCCGTACAGTATTTATACAGTTAAACACCACAACCTGGAACATAAAAAAATAACAGAACTGCCACTAAAGTAATCCAAATAAAGTATCATAGCAACACAATAAAAACCAGCATCAAAACTGATAACCTCACAGCAGTACAAAATTATACCACTAAAACTAGAGCAGATGTTAAAACTGGTGGCAACACAAAAATATAACAACCACCCAAACATCCAAGAACAGAAGCAGACAAAGGAGGGTAAAAAAACCCAAAAAGGCAGGACAAGAGATCGGGAATGACTGAAGAGCTATCAAAAGCACAGCGACAACACTTAAAATGCTTTTCAGCCCCCTTCCTACGGTACATGCGTGCATACTGGAAACGCCGTCCTAAATGCGCTCGTGTCAGGTTTCGGCATCGACTGACGGCCGCGCGTTGGATTTACAATCACTCCCCAGACTTCCTGTGCTTTCTCCCAGGCGTGTGTGTTTTTTTGGTCCCGACTGTTTTCACAACATGTCTGAAGCTCTGTTTCTAAAAATAGTTTTGGGTGCATTTCAGATACCCAACTGATTCTAAAGGATATGCAGGGAAGCTGACCCAGATGTCACCCCTGTTGACTTGGGAGTGATGCTGAGTCATCTAGAACAATGAGGGCGGGACGGTTCTCTAACCAAATAAATGCTAGGGAAGCCTCAGAAGGGAAGGCCGAAGGGCGGACAGTTCTCGCTCTGAGAGTGCAGAGCATGGCCAAAGAGCCTTGGCCTTCCCACTCTGAAAGACCATCCACCAGACTCAGCATCTGGAACTGAAAAGGCTGAGCAGCGTCAGCCTGCCCGGCGATAGCAACTGGAGCAGAACTAAGGCAGCCCACTTGTTCTGCAAGGGAAAGCCAAAATAAATTGAAGTTTGATTGCAAAGTAAGGCGATAGCCTTCTTCTGCTTGTCGACAAGAGAGAGGAGGAGTTCCAGACCCCCGGAAATCTGTCTCTGTCTCCCTGCAGACATTTCACTTTTTCCCTTGTTCGAAAGCTAGTTGTATCCAACTCTAGGGGGCGGAGCTCATCTCCATTTCCAAGCCAAAGAGCCAGCACTGTCTGAAGATGTTTCTGTGGTTATGTGGCTGGCATGACTAAATGCCGAGGTGTACGGAATGCTGTTACCTGCCCACTGAAACAGTACCTATTTATCTGCTTGCAGTTTCTTGCTTTCGAACTGCTAAGTTGGCGGGAGCTGGGGCCAGAGACGGGAGCTCACTCCATCACGTGGCACTAGGGTCTCAAACTGCTGAACTACAGACCTTCTTGCTCTGCAGCTCAGCGTCTTAACCTCTGAGCCACCATGGCCCCTGTGTAGACATTTCACTAGGCCCTGGCAAAAAAATTTCCAACCTTGTACCCACAGCCGTAACAGTTTTAAAAAATATACCTTTATTATTATTTTAATCTAATTTACTGCATATGATGCCAAATAGCTAAAAGACAAGACTGACAATAGCTGGAGAAAATAGCTGAAAGACAAGACTGACAAAAAGAAGCGCTTTTTCACTCAACGAGTAATTAACTTATGGAATTCGCAACCAGGAGATGTAGGGATGGCCGCAAGCAGTGTTCCCTCTAAGCTGAGTTAGTGTGAGCCCAGCCCCCCCACCAATAATACAAGTTGATATCATAATTAGCCTGGCTGGTTGGGAAAGGGGCTCAATGAATAATTAACTTATGGAATTCGCAACCAGTAGATGTAGGGATGGCCGCAAGCAGTGTTCCCTCTAAGCTGAGTTAGCTCACAGTTTTTTAGCCTCCGGCTCACACATTTTTGTCTTAGCTCAGGAAGGAGGGCTCCAGAGCAAACTAATTTATGCAGCAGCCAAATCACTTGCTCACAACTTTAATGCCAGTAGCTCACAACGTAGAATTTTTGCTCACAAGACTCCACAGCTTAGCGAGAGCACTGGCCACAAGTATAGCTGGCTATAATATATTCCCTGAAGAGCCTCACGTTCGGCTGAACAATACCTGCTGGTAATCCCTGCCCATGGGACATCCGACTAACCTCAACCAGAGCCAGAGCATTTTCAGCTCTGGCTCCGGCCTGGTGGGACACACTCCCAGTTGAGATCAGGGCTCTTGCGGGACTTATTACGATTCCGCAGGGCCTGTAAAACGGAGCTCTTCCGCCAGGCCTTTGGTTGAGGTGGTGGGTGTCTAATCACACCTGGCCTCCCCTGCTCCAACCAGCCCCTTTCCCAACCAGCCAGGCTAATTATGATACCAACTTGTATTATTGGTGGGGGGGCTGGGCTCAGTCACTATCTCGATGGCCCATTCCGGAGTTACAGAAAGTTTTATCCCTATGGTCTTCTATGAGTTACCGTCTCACCATCATGCAGTTTAAATGGGGTTTTCGTTTCTAACTTGCATGGAATTGCATGGAATTGTTTTTATATGTCGTGCTGTTGTAGTGTAACCCGCCCTGGGCCTGCTTGCGGCAGAGAGCAGGATAAAAATCGCCTAAATAAATAAATAAAAATATAAAACAGTGTTAAGAGTCATGAAGGACAGGTCCATTGGAGATTACTAGCCATGGTGACTCAATGGAACCTCCATAGTCAGAGGAATTAAATATCTGGATGCCAGTGCTAGGAAGCAACATTGGAGGGCCTTGGCCTCTGCGTTCTCTTGGCTGGTCCTCCGGGGCAACGGGTTGACCTCTGTGTGAAGCAGGATTCTGGGCTGGATGGAACATTGGTCTGATCCCCAGCATTGGTCTGATCTTATATATACACACACACATATACATAACAGGGCTCTTTTTGTAGCACGAACTCCTTTGCATATTAGGCGACACACTCCTAATGTAGCCAGTCCTCCAAGAGCTTACAGTAGCTCCTGTAAGATATAGATAGATAGATAGATAGATAGATGATAGATAGATAGATAGATAGATAGATAGATAGATAGATAGATAGATAGATAGATAGATAGATAGATAGATAGATATGGATGGATGGATGGATGGATGGATGGATGGATGGATGGATGGATGGACGGACGGACGGACGGACACACAGAGACAGACAGACAGACAGACAGACAGACAGACAGAATGGAATTTGATGTCTGCATCATACTGAGAAACTTGTCTTTTATTTCTACCAAGAGCCCTGTTCACATGTTACAGTGAACACAAGCTAGTTTTACTCCTTCTATCTGACAGATTTCCAAACCCTTACCCTTGCTGCTACGAGATTCTTCCATTGGTTTACTGTTGTGTCCAGATGATGCTACTTAAAAAACAGGTTTTTGACTGCTCAAGACTTTCAGTCAAGGAGCTTTAATCAGATTAAAGGAAAGTCAGGGTTGCCACCATCCAGGGGGTGGCTGAATGTCTCCTGGGATGAGAACTGATCTCCAGGCAACAGAGATCAGTTCCCCTGGAGAAGATGGCTGCTTTAAAAGGTGGACTCTATGGCATTATGCCACACTGAAGTCCCTCCTCTCCCCAAACCCCACAGTCCTCAGGTTCCATCCCCAAAATCTCCAAGTATTTCCTAACACAGAGCTAGCAAACCTAATGTAGGCACACGCTGCATATACATGCATTAATCTCTTTGTAAAAAAAAAGAAAACCAATGTCTGTTCACTTTACAAATGAAACTGAGGACCAGTACTTGGATAAATGTGCCGTTCCAACCACGTATTCACTGTATATGCACTGAATGTAACATGACAACTCCTCAACGTGTGCATAAATCAAGTGCACATTTTACACAGACTGCCCATGCATTCACTGTAACATGTGGATAGAGCCAAGAACACACTTGTTTCTATGTATTATTTAATACCTGCTGCCCCTTGATTTCCAGAATTCAAGAAGCCAACCTCTCATTCGAACAGCAGTTTCTCCAACTGGGTTGCAAAGCTGCCGAAACCCAAACCCTTGAGCTTCACTCTAGCATGAACCCGTGCTGCACGCCTCTTTGCACAGACATCTTACCTTCAAGGTCAAGGTCACAAGAAGGGGGGGGAGCCATAAGCCTGGAAGCAAAACAATCCCATCTAACCTGGGCCGTTTTAACAAGCCCCATAAAACTCAGTAAATAGTCATTTTGTTCTCACTATCGATGGAAGCAGTGTATATGTCAACTAAACATGTGCTCATAATTTGACTGTTATGAAAACGACTGCTGGATAAAAGGGCAGTGAGGCCAACGTGCAGGGAAAGAGACAAAGAGAACTTGTTCTCCCACAGTGTTAAAGGTCACATATTACTTCACCAAGATCTGGCTGGAGCGGGTTGAATGGCTGGCCTCCCTGAATGAGCCAACAATGCCCGGGAGTACCCAAACACTGGAAGAAGTGAGAGTCCCCAAGGCATTTCCAGGCGAATTGGTTTCTTGTGCCCTCTACAGCATTCAAAAGCAACTAGGGTTGCCATTTGCCCGGTGGGGATGGGGATCCTCCGATTTTGCGGGTTCCTGCCTGCAGCTGGCCAGCCGGTAGGAATCCCCTCCAATCAGCAACATCGCATGCGTCGTGCTTGCATCACCCAGAAGTGACGTCAGCACATCAGCGATGTCTGTGGGTGGTGGTGCTCTGGATTATGGGCAAAACTCTATGGTTTTATGCCAGTTTTACCATAGTTTTGGCCAAAATCCAGAGTGTTGCATTGAAATCACAGGCACATCGTGTGCAACATCACTGTTTTGGAGGGAATTGCGGGGACAACGTCACTTCCCGCTCCCCGAATGTCCCCTCCAATCCCCACGCTGGTGGGCAAAAGCAACAACCCAGCATTCTTCCAACATGAAAGCCCCTGGTTCTCTTCACTGGGATGTGGTACTTTGAAGAACACAGGCGTCTTATTTACTTAGGAAGTTTTTATCCCATCTTTCTTCCAAGGAACTTACAGCACTGTACCTGGTCACACCTCCCCCATTTTATTCCCACAACAACTGTGTGAAACAGCTGAATCTGAGAGTTGTGGGTTGCCATTTTTCTCCAGGGGAACTGATCTTGGTTGTCTGGAGATAACGTATAATATCAGGAGATCATCAGGTGCCAAGAGGTTGGCAATCTTAGACTGGCCATCCAGTCAGTTTCATGACAGAACAGTGATGTGAATCTATTTCTAGCACTGCAGTTCCTAATTCAAGGTTTCCAAATTCCTGGAGATTGGGGGGAGGGTGGAGCCTGGGGAGGGTGAGATTTGAGAAGGAGAAGGACCTCAGCAGAGTACAACGCCATATAGTTGACCATCCAAGGCAGCCATTTTCTCCAAAGGAACTGATCACTGCTGTCTAGATAAACATACAGAGCAGAGGTCCATCAGTGGCTATTAAGATAGGAACTCTTGGCCTGGGGCAAGGGATGCTCTGTATTCTTGGTGCTTGGGAGGGGGGGCAACAGTGGGAGGGCTTCTAATGTCCTGGCCCCACTGCTGGACCTCCTGATGGCAGCTGGTATTTTTGGCCACTGTGTGACACAGAGTGTTGGACTGGATGGACCATTGGCCTGATCCAACATTGGCTTCTCTCATGTTCTTCGAGATCAGTTACCATTCCAGGAGATCTCCAGGCTCCACCTGGAGGTTGGCAAGCCTATTCTAGTCTGACACATTAATTGTTACACCATTGCAGTGGGTCAAAGTGTATAGCTGAGTGATGGCCTTTCAAAAAGGATTTCAGACTTCACTTTCAGAACACATATTTGGGGGGCAGTGTTTAATTTCTAAAAGGAGTGACGCTGGGGCTCAAGCCTATATAAGAGCTCTGTCCTCTGCCCTGAAAGGAATACATTCTCAGGTGGTAATTCTATATATGCTTACCATCGGAGAAAGCCCTACTGAGCTATGAAAGATTTAAACAATCATGAGATCAGGCTGCAGATTAACAGGGTGGAGTTACTACAAGACAAGTAAGGAGGTTCTAGAGCCAATCAGTAGGAGCTGCGGTGGCTCAAGTGGTTAAGACACTGAACTGCAGGCTGTGGAAGGTCAGTAGTTCAGCAGTTCGAGACCCGGGTGCCACATGACGGAGTGAGCTCCCGTCTCTAGTTCCAGCTCCTGCCAACCTAGCAGTTCGAAAGCAAGAAATTGCAAGTAGATAAATAGGTACCACTTTGGTGGGAAGGTAACAGCGTTCTGTGCACCTGGGAGTCATGCCGGCCACATGACCACGGAAACGTCTTCGGACAGCGCTGGCTCTTCGGCTTTGAAACAGAGATGAGCACCGCAACCCTAGAGTCGGATTCGACTGGCTTTCGAGCAAGGGAACCTTTACCTTTACTAGAGCCGATCAAGCCTGAATTCTCTAGGAGCTAAAAATGAGGCTATTGTCGTGTGGTCACATTATGAAAAGACAAGACTCACTGGCAAAGACAGATCGAAATGGGTAGCCGCGTTCATCTGCCTTTTCCAGTAGAAAAGAGCAGGGGCCCACAGTAGCACCTTAAAGACTAACATTTGTGGCCGGGTATGAGCTTTTGTGCCACAGATTTTGTTAGTCTTTAGAGTGCTACTGGACTCCTGCTCTTTTCTACTGGAAAAGACAGTCATGCTAGGAAAAGTGGAAGGCGGTAGGAAAGAGGAAGACCCAACATGAAACAAACTGACTCAATAGAAGGAAGCCACAAGGGCCCTCAGTTTGCAAGACCCGAGCAAGGCTGTTAACGATAGGACATTTTTAGAGGCCATTAATTCATAGGATCACTGTTAAATTGGAAGCCGCTTGGCAGAATATAACACAAGCGAAGGGTTCTGGCCATGCTTTGGAGCACCAGAAAGAAGCAATGAAGCAGCGGTTCCTGCAACTGCCTTGTTCTTCTCTGCTGCTCCAAGAAGCCGGGTTTATCAGTGTAAAAGATGAATGAGTGGCAAGGTGGCACTGAGCTCGAAGAGCGAGGACGCTTTCTGAGCAGGCAGCTGTACAAGCTTGGGAGCTGCTAACTGTCACCTGGAGGCATCTCAGCACACAAAGACTTATTTCTGGGCTTGGGCTGGAACAAATACATCACCTCGAGTAACAAAAACCAACCGGAGGGCCCCAGAGCGATATGTAGCCCTCTGAGAATACCGCCTGGTCCACCAGTTGCCAACCAGGAGACAAGAGAGTTACATGGAGAGACCTAGTTCTTTGGCCTTGGGACTGTTCACCACTGGGGGCAGGAGGGAAGATGAGATGGGACCCTGAAACAGTCCCTGCCATCCTTTCCTCCATATGACCTTGTAGTGAAGCTATTTGCCGGCCAGAGGTCTCCAGTCTGGCCCCCAATTTAACCTGAATGTGTAGAATGCATTGCATAAATGACCGACCTCTGATTTGGCCGACACTTTGCAATACACAAGCTTCTCTTGAGGTGCACCTTGAGGAAACCTGTTGAAGCCAGCCTTCGGGAGCTTTGCAAAGGCATGCCAAATGTTGATGTATTTGGGATTCTACTAAGATTCTGTCATCTTACAGGCAATCAGAGCTCTCCCAGCTCCGATGAAAATTATCTGTTAATCAGATTTGCAGCAACCTGGTTGAACATGACTTCCCTTCATTAACTGGCACACATTCTGATGAGCTAACACCTTTCGACTTTGTAAGTGTTGGTGACTAAAACGAGTCTTTAGTGTTGCAAGTCACCCTGGGGTTTCTGGAGAAAGATCCAGGGATTATAGCAGATCACATTACTCATGGTTTTTGTTTGTTGATTGTTTATATATGCCAAAGGGTATTACATTTTCCTCGATGACCATCTCCAACGTGACACTCTTAGACTTCCTGGTTTACTTTGAAATCCAAACTAAGAACATAAGAGAAGCCAATGCTGGATCAGGCCAGTGGCCCATCCAGTCCAACACTCTGTGTCACAGAGTGGCCAAAAATACCAGGTGCCATCAGGAGGTCCAACAATGAGGCCAGGACACTAGATTCAAGCCCTCCCACTGCTGCCCCCTCCAGCACCAAGAATACAGAGCATCACTTGCCCCAGAGGTCCTATCTATACCTTGTGGCTAGTAGCCACTGATGGACCTCTGCTCCATGTGTTTATCCAATTCCCTCTTGAAGCCGTCCATGCTTGCAGCCACCACCACCTCCTGTGGCAGTGAAGGACCATCACTCAATTACAAAAGGCTGAAGGGACTGAGATCCAAATGAGGCATCTGAGTTTTAATTCTCTGGGCCAACTCGATCAAACTCCGTAACGCCTCCGCCAAGGGAGCAGTTTGCATAGAGCATCCCTTATTTCATTAACAAACATTTGCTTCAATTGAAACCCTCAGAATTCTCTAATGATTTGCCTCAGGCGGCTTGCAGCGGCGTACGATTAAAAATCACCCCAACTTATTGACATGAATATTTATGTTAAAACGTATTTACTATTGCCTTTCAGTAGGAAAAAAAAATTCAATGTGGTGTGCAATGGTTACCAAACAATTTTTTTAAAAAACCTTTAAAAGTTAACCACTGTGTATAGCAATCACCAAATGCTACACATCCGCAATAGAGCTAGCATGTTTGGGTTTTTTTAAAGCATATAAAGGAGGAGGAGGAGATTGGATTTATACCCCATCCTTCACTCGGAGCCTCAGAGTGGCTTCCAAACTCCTTTCCCTTCCCCTCCCCACAACAGACACCCTGTGAGGTAGGTGGGGCTGAGAGAGCTCTTTCGAGGACTGCTCCTGAGAGAACAGCTCTGACAGAACTATGGCTTGCCCAAGGTCATCCAGCAGCTGCAGATGGAGAAGTGGGGAATCAAGCCTGGTTCTCCCAGATTAGAGTCCATGCACTTAACCGCTACACCAAACTGGCTCTTAATCAAAACATAAGAAGGGAAATTTGCTCTAGCAGCTATAACAATGACAAAGCTCAGCGAAACCACAGCCCTACACATCTTAAAGTAAGGAGAGGTACCTATGGGAGAAAATGCAACTTGCTCTAAATATCTGAAGCACTCCCACCATTAACAGCTAATTTAAGCTGTGCTTAGCCCATATCCTGGACTATTCAGAGTGACAAAGCATGCCCCAGTCACTGGACGCAGACAGCAGATCCCACATGTATGTATCTCGGCTCATGCTTCTGCTTTCTGTGATGCTGGCGTAATGTATCAGCCCAGTGAGCACTCAGCATGGTATGTCCCTTAGCCAAGCAGACATAACAGAAATGAGTCCAATCATGGCAGCTTCAAAGTATCCCATATGAAGCCACATTCTGCTCATGGACCAAGCCTGCTTTGAGACACTGCTTAATACTTGAAGCTTTTTTATTTCAACAAAAAGACTGTACAATAAGGTATAAGAAGAGTAGGGATCTGCCCACCCACAGACATCAAAGGGGGGTCAGTCAAATTTTGCATTTTTCTGCAAAAGCTGGAGATTATTGTAGTTTAGTAGAAACCTACATCCTATCGGTGGTAGCCCCAGCGTACAGATTTTTTGATCCTCATGTGAGAGCCACCTATAACATATTTAAAGTGTGACCCCTGAAGGGTCTTTAGCTCAAAACACTGTGTCATAGCTGTGATAAACCATTTCCCAAAACTTCCTCAGGCACTCTGTTTCTCTATTAATTTACGCTTCCCTTTCTCATGGAGGAGGGCTAGCAGTCTGACAGGAGAACGCTTCTGAACTAGAATGAGCCTGAATTTTCAGTAATTTCAGGGTTTTCTGTCCAAGGTTGCATATTTGATGCTGGAAAATCTTTGGTAAACTGCTATGAATGTAGTGTACAAATTGAAGCATTTCTTTTGCCTTTTGTCAAGGTCTGGAGACCAATCACTACGCAGACAGAACTCTTCAAAGGGCCCCCTAAAGACTGGTTTCATAGCTCCAAGAAACCTGTGCTGTGCCACAACTCCCAAGCCTTGAGAACAATGAAACTATGCAATCCCTGAGCTTGGCCAACCAAGAGCTGCCCCCCTGACCTTCCCTAGACCACATGAGTGCAACTGGCCAATGCTAGTTCAACCTCAATCATGCTTACAGTCACATGATGAGAAAGTCTTGAAGAAGAGGAGGAGGAGGAGGAGGAGGAGGAGGAGGGAGGAGGAGGAGATTGGATTTATACCCTGCCCTTCACTACCCAGAGGAGTCTCAGAGCAGCTTATAAACTCCTTTCCCTTCCCCTCCCCACAACAGACACCCTGTGAGCAATGCTCCCTCTAAGCTGTGGAGTCTTGTGAGCAAAAATTCTCCTTCATGAGCTACTGTCATTAAAGTTGTGAGCAAGCGATTTGGCTGCTGCATAAATTAGTTTGCTTTGGAGCCATCCTTCCTGAGCTAAGAGAAAAATGTGTGAGCCGGAGGCTAAAAAAACTGTGAGCTAGCTCACACTACCTCAGCTTGGAGGGAACACTGGTCCAGAGCAAACTAATTTATGCTCTGGCACCATCCTTCCTGAGCTCAGACAAAAATGTGTGAGCTGGAGACTAAAAAACTGTGAGCTAGCTCACACTAACTCAGCTTAGAGGGAACACTGCCTGTGAGGTAGGCGGGGCTGAGAGAGCTCTGACAGAAACTGCTCTTTTTCAAGGACAGCTGTGCCAGAACTATGGCTTGCCCAAGGTCATCCAGCCAGGTGCAAGTGGAGGAGTGGGGAATCAAACCCGGTTCTCCCAGATTAGAGTCTGTGCACTACACCAAACTGGCTTAAGATCCACTCGCCTCCCCGCTCCTCATTTCTGAGCGCCTCCGTCACCTGAAAATTTGTTAAGGCTTGACTGGATCTAGAACCCACTGATCTGACTGTTGGTGGTCCACAGTATCCATAAAACACCACATGTCAAATGAATCAACTTTCTTCCTGTCAGGTTTCTACGTTAAAAACTCAAGATGGGGGTAAAAACACGGTCAACCATTTGAAAGGACATTCCAAAGAACGCTGGGGGGGTGGAGGTGCTTTTTGACCATTACAAGAGGGAAATTTAAGAGGACTCTTTTTGCTCAGTTCTATTCCAAGCTCCTGAAACTAGAGACAGATTCTGTCTTGCCATTTTTACTCAGATCGGATTCCCACGTACGAACTCATGGGTTTCTCATTAAGAATGCAGAGGCATTGTTTATATTCAAAATACACACCCCCCTTTAAGAACCGTGACCAGGGAAGGGTCGGTCCCCGGCTTCTGCACATGCTTAACGACACACGTGCCAAACTCTGCACACGTGTGTCTCACACGCTTGGTGAGTGCCTCGTGTGCTTTGCAATTCAGTATCCATTCCAAGGACAAAATGTACAGCGACAGTCATCCCTAGAAGATAAAAACTACAGAGGAACATCAAATTGCCGCTTCACGACTTTAAATTGCTGCATTTTTTAAATTTACCCACCTAGTTATTTCGAGTGCCTGACTCATCATCATGCTTGGTAAATGTATGCGTGGGGCGGGGAAAAAAACCACCTAAAACCTCCTCCACATAAAAACACTCTTTTAGCAGGGAAACCCAAGCTCCTTTGCTCAGTCAAAGAAGTACGAAACACGCAAACATTTATTTGGCATTTCATAATTAATGAGCAAGATTTCGTGATTAACGACAAAAAAAAAATTAGAACACTTTGCCATGAAGGGAGCCAGGGGGGATACACAAAAGGAAGGGAGATGTAGCTTACAGAAACCTGGATCTCAAAACCGTCAAAGATCCATTGCAAGAAGCACTACAAGAGGCAGCGTGGTGTAGTGGTTAAGAGAGGCGGACTCTGATTTGGAGGTTTGATTTCCCACTCCTTCTCTACATGAAAGAAGAGTTGTTTTTATACCCCACTCTTCACTACCCGAAAGAGTCTTGGAGAGGCTTGCAATCACCTTCCCTTCCTCTCCCCACAACAGACACCCAGTGAGGTAGGTGGGGGCTGAGAGAGCTCTGAGAGAACAGTGACTGGCCCAAGGTCACCCAGCTGGCTTCATGTGGAGAAGTGGGGAATCAAACCCAGTTCTCCAGATTAGAGTCCTGCCACTCTTAACCACTACACCAAACTGGCTCTCTCTAGCTGGGTGACTTTGGGCCAGTCACAGTTCTCTCAGAACTCTCTCAGCCCCACCTGTCTCACGAGGTGCCTGTTGTGGGGAGAGGAAGGGAAGGCGATTGTAAGTCGCTTTGAGACTCCTTAAGGTAGAGAAAGTGAGGTATAAATACCTACTCTTTTTCTTCTTCTAATTTAAGAACGCACACAGAAGTGCAGACTTTGGGAGATCTACTTGGGAGTCTGTCCACTGAAGAAGTTGGGACATCATCAGCAGTGGTAGTAGGAACAGGTGCAGGACTGTGAAGAAGTATCCGACGAACATCCACCCCCCCGCCTCTTCCAGTAGCCCAAGCTTATCTGACAATCCAAAGTACAATTCTACACGGGGGCCATTCACCACAAACCAGTTGACGCTGTTCCAAGATGAACTGCATGTTTACAACGGAGGACACACATCAGTGGATGCTGCACCATTGAAGTCATCCGTCCTCTGGTTTTTTCCCAGCCAGGCAGGGGCGGTCCTTCCCTGATCATGACTCCAGTTCCTCCCATGGCTTGATGATGTCATCAAAGGCATGCCTTCCCAACTTGACAGCTGAATGGCTTGCCCTAAAAGTCTCCTTTTGAGAGCCAGTTTGGTGTAGTGGTTAAGTGTGTGGACTCCAGTCTGGGAGAACTGGGTTTGATACCCCACTCCTCCACTTACAGCTGCTGGATGACCTTGGGCAAGCCAGAGCTGTTCTCTCACGGACAGTTCTGTCAGAGTTCTCTGAGCCCCACCTACCTCACAAGGTGTCTGTTGTGGGGAGGGGAAGGGAAAGGTGTTTGTAAGCCACTCTGAGACTCTGAGTGAAGGGCAGGGTATAAATCCAATCTCTTCTTCTTCTTCTTCTTCTTCTTCTTCTTCTTCTTCTTCTTCCTCCTCCTCCTCCTCGCAAATTCTTGACTGGGGCAACATGTAAACACAGGGCTTGCAAGCTCACAGCTCCTTAGGTCACAACAGCTCAGAAGTCCCAATACCGGCAGCCATCCTTTGATTTCCAAATCTCCGGCCAACACTGCCATATGCATTTCCTTCCAGCCACCCCCATCCCAGGCCTGCCATTCCCCCAGCAAGGGCCCCAGATGCCAGCAAGTCCCCTGGCCTGGCAACCCAAAACCCCACCTCCGCCAACTAGAAAAATTAGGTGTACACAGAGGCATGAAGACAGAAGAGAAAAATATGAAGCCTTTCTCTTCCTCACCACTTTAGGTAATGCTTTATTTTTCAGTTCTCAGATATCTAAGATACTCAGAGTTCTTCTTTTAGCTTGTGTGCGTGCTGGAGCACAATAAAATACTCAGTCTAGTCTTGTTTGATTAAATAAAAGTCAACCCACTGTACTGCAGATTTCACCTATGTTAACATCAGCCACCAGGGGGCACAGCCCATCCCATGAGTATAAGGGAAGGTTTTGCAAAACATCTTTTTTTTTTCTTTTCCTTTTTTAAATCTCCTCATTTCACAATCTGGGAGAGGGGGATCAAAGGACCGTTCTAGAGCAAGGGTACATCCACACATCATTGGATGGTGCGCTATTGCTGACACAGGCCAATCAACTCTGGATTTTCCTACATGGACAGGACAACTCAGGAAGTGAATGCTTATGAGAAGGGTGTGATCTTTGGATACTGCGCTGTTGATTTTATTTAGCAACCACATCAGCTGAAGACCGGAACTTAGAACAAGAGTGCATGTCAGGAATGCAGAACACCAACGTGCCAAAAACCATCACGTGTAACCCTTTCAGTTTCACATTGTTTGTTTTTGCTCTTCTCTCTACATTTTGCAGGTGCCTATGCAAAGCCACGCCAGGGCCCTGATAACTTTAAGGGCAGTTGTTACGCAGTCCACATAAACGATCAGGGCTATTTTTGGGCAGGAACACACAGGAACGGAGTTCTGGCTGGCTCCCAAGTTGGCCACGCCCAGCAGGAATTCATTAGCATAATAGGCCACACCCAACAGCAGAAATGTATTAGACTGGCTGCATTAGGGGTGTGTGGCCTCACATGCAAAGGAGTTCCTGCTCCCAAAAAAGCCCTGGGTTTTGACAACAAACAAGGTAAGCAGGATAAGAAGCAAAAGGTGGGTGTGGCTGGATGACCACATGTCTGGTAACATGGGGTTGTGGCCTAATATGCTAATGAGCTGTGCTGTCAGGGGTGTGACCTATTATGCTAATAAGTTCCTGCTGGGCTTTTTCTACAAAAATAGCCCTGTGAACGGTAATGTACATACCTGGCTCCAAAGATGTCCTTTTTGGCTAGATCTATTCCAGCAACAACTTTCACTCTGAGGATACGAGATTCCTCCTGCAGAAAGAAAGAAAAAAAGAATAGAAAGTTCTTAAAATAGATCTATAAACGAGCACAGACTGTATACTAGATCTATAAACTTGTGCAGAGAAGAATTACGAATTTTCCAGCAAGAATATCCACAGCATGAAAAACACAATTCTACAGAGAAGACTCTGCAAACAATTCCCCGCTGTGGAATGTAGAGGCACTGAGCCCAAGAAGGGAGAACTGAGGAACAGGTCTGGAGCAGTGTTCCCTCTAAGCTGAGTTAGTGTGAGCTAGCTCACAGTTTTTTAACCTCTGGCTCACACATTTTTGTCTTAGCTCAGGAAGGATGGCCCAGAGCAATGTTCCCTCTAAGCTGTGGAGTCTTGTGAGCAAAAATTCTACTTTGTGAGCTGCTGGCATTAAAGTTGTAAGCAGGCAATTTGGCTGCTGCATAAATTAGTTTGCTTTGGAGCCATCCTTCCTGAGCGAAGAGAAAAATGTGTGAGCCGGAGGCTAAAAAAACTGTGAGCTAGCTCACACTACCTCAGCTTGGAGGGAACACTGGTCCAGAGCAAACTAATTTATGCAGGAGCCAAATCACTCGCTCAGAACTTTAATGTCAGTAGCTCACAAAGTGGGGTTTTTGCTCACAAGACTCCACAGCTTAGAGGGAGCATTGGTCCGGAGCCGCCATGTCAAGGGAATTAGAAAGCAGGTTAATCGATCACCCCCTGACTGGCCCTCTGTTTTGCATCAGAGCAAAACACCTGGGAGAAGCGCGTGCTTATCTACATCAACCATCAGCATTCAGACTGACCCAGGCCCCCTATCCTAGCTGACAATCTTTTCCTGCTCTCTATTTACGCGAAAATGCCTTCCAGAATTCAAAGGAACTAAACACACCTTTGGAACAACTGCTCCACTTGGCACACAAAGGTGAGAAAGAGATTAATTGCCGAAACCTAAACCGCAAAAAAAAAAAAAAAATGCTTTTAGGCGTAAATGGCCGGCTTCCATCTGCCGCCAGGAGAGACTTGAAAAGCCAATGCGCCTCTAAAAGGTGCAAAGTGTTAGCAAAAGAATACTTTCCACCTCTGTCCTTTTGTGAAGGATATTTGATATCACTTCACACAGGGGAGGTAAGCCTCAACGTGTCATCCTTTTCTGCACTGGCAATCGCTTTCCCATCATGAGCACGAAGCGGAGGTGGACAGGGGCTTGTCAATTTGACATGAGTTATTACCGATTCATTAGGAGGGGATGAAAGGGAACCGTTCTGACTACACCGGGACCCCCATGAAAATGGAATTCCAATGCTTCCTTCTCCTGAACAACCGTTTCGTCCTAAGCGGTACCTTTCCCTCCCTCTTCCGACCTTCAGGCCTCCCCGCTGACCCTTTGAAGGTTTTCCTGGGGCATTCTGCATCTAGCAAACTGTATTTTCGATATGACACTTTGTGCATTTAAGTTTTGCCTCTGAACATTTTAGGGGTGCCGTGGATCACCTTAATTGAGACAGCATCCAGTTTTAACATCTGGCCTTTTCCTGGTCCCTCGATATTTTATGTAATCTTATTTACACCTTTATAAGATTTATATCCCAAACACAGGGTGGCTTGCAACGTCAGCATCAAAAGGTCAAAACAATAAACATTCAGTCATAACACAGCAATAAAAATACTAATTATAATAAAAATAAACCGACAGAAAAGCAACGACAACCAAGACTGAAAACCCCTTAACAGCTCAAAACACCTTACATATAGTAAAACAGCTTATGTGTTGGTCAATGACCATGAATAAATTCATTCATTCATTCACCTTACAGATTGAGAACCACGACTCTGTAGGCACGCACTGTCCTGCACTAAAATTCAGATCCCAGGGAACATTTGCCGAAGCCGTGTTTTCTATAAATCGCATACCTCAAGGGCTGCTTTCATAGTTAAAGGAGGGATATGTTCCACTAAAACCAGCTTTGCTGTCATATGCAGCTTTTGGATGGAGGCTAGGTGTTGTGCACGACATCACTTCTTGTCACATAATCCAATGGTTTTACCATTGAGATCTGGAGAATTGCTGGAGTGGTCCAGTGATGAGTGATGTCACTTCCTGATATGTGACCAGAAGTGACATCACAGCATTGTGTATGTGTGTGTGTACAGACCAGCAGAATAAAACATACATCAGCACAATAGAGTGTGTGTGTGTGTGTGTGTGTGTGTGTATACACACACAGTATTCTGCTGATGTATATTTTATTCTGCTGGTTTATGACCGTAAGAAATTATTGATCGAATAGTCAAGTTGATAGATCTGGAAAAGTCCACCCCCATATATTTAGAGATCACATCATTATTAGGTAGCAAAGAAGCGGCAAAAAAATCCCTTGTACATATGTATGTACTCATCATATATCTAATTCTGAACCCTGCACAGAGCACATAATCAATTCATCTGCCAAATATAGATACTGATAAATAGGGTGGATTTCTCTACAAATCTGAAGCAAGTTCCAAGTTTGGGAAAAATCTGATATAAAAAAATCAGGGGATTAAAACTCCACAAAACAACAGAAACAATGCCTGTAGGTTTAATAAAAGAGTGCCCATAGAGTTCTCAATGGCCATTTTGGAGATTGCTAGGCAACCACAACAGTTTTGCTCAGTTTTCCAAGACTTGCTTTCTCTAAAGCATAGCTGTAGGGGGCATCAGGGGTGGACGTGGAGGCCAAAACAGCCATGGAAGACTGCCCTCCTTCTCTGTCATGTCCCCTGATGGAGGAGGACATGGTGGCAACATGGCCCAGCACCTACCACATTCAGGCCAGCAGTGGCAAACATCATGTATTTCTGCCAGACTTTTCACAGGGAATGGCTACCGGGGGGCGGGGGGGGAGACCTTCCTGTTTACAAGGGCATGGGGGGTGGAAAATGGCAGGCAGGGAGACTGGGGCTTGCTATTTTACCTTTTGTTTAAGCTGGGGATGTTAATTATTGTAAGCTGCCTTGAACCAAGAGGAAAGAAGAAGAGAAGAGATTGGATTTATATCCTGCCCTTCACTACCCAGAGGAGTCTCAGAGCGGCTTACAAACTCCTTTCCCTTCCCCTCCCCACAACAGACACCCTGTGAGGTAGGTGGGGCTGAGAGAGCTCTGACAGAAACTGCTCTTTTTCAAGAACGGCTCTTATCAGAACTATGGCTTGCCCAAGGTCATCCAGCCAGGTGCAAGTGGAGGAGTGGGGAATCAAACCCGGTTCTCCCAGATTAGAGTCCGTGCACTTAACCACTACACCAAACTGCCGAAGGCAGGATATAAATGTTCTAATAAATAAACACACAAACAACAATGATGGAAGGAATGCCGAAGTCAGGAGGGCAGATAAAGGGACAGTTGGCTGGTGGGTTGGGAGGAGAGAAGACAGCAGGACAAGGGGAGAGGTGATGGAGTCTTCCAGGGAAGGGGGAAAGGAAATAGTGGGGGAGAGGGATAATGGGGGAAATGAGATGCCCCCTGCATGTCCTCGTGAGTCCCGCCACTTGCCATTTTTTCTTATTGCAAACAACTAGAAGGCCGTATCACAGTGATTTCCACCTGAGTCCATCCCCTGGAATCCCAGGGATTTATCCAAACAATCTGAACTTTATTGACCCAGTAAGCTCTCTCTCTCAACGACTCCTTTTGCACGCCTAAGGACAAAGTATACTTTTTTGCGCTGCATAATAATGTTTGCTTCCTCTATAGCATCTTGTGGTCCTTGTTATCATGCATTTACAAGTCGGCACCCGAAACAAGATGCCAGGCGGCTACAGAGCTAAAATGCAGCCCAGCTAGGGGTGGAAAATGCCATTGTTCTAACACAAAATCAGCACAATTGTGTGACAAAGGGACTGTTAATCATGGTGTGCAATTAACTTGGAGAGAGCAACAAGAATTGACATCTATCCCTCCCTGGTCTGCCTCTCCCCTCCACAAGTGCTGCTAACCACGGGAGGGGTTTGCACAGAAACAGGACTGGCTGCAATTTGTTCTTCTTTCTGCTATCAGAAAAACAAGACCAAAAGGCGATTTCCCCAGTCCCTCGCCACATTTTTTTTAAGTGCACATTTCAAGAAATACACAGCTTTTGGGCTGGGCTGTGCCCCCAGATGCACCACAAACCGTGGGGCTATTTCAGTTTCAGAGTTTGTAAGCTCAAGAAACGGCAGCAGCAGTCTTGTTAAAGGAGGATAGGTGCAAGTGCAAAGCCCCACAGGATAGTACATTTGCCTCACTCTCAGGACAGATAAAATCAGCCTGAACAATGAGCAGAGTTGGAGACAGGGCATGACCGAATACTGCAGGCAAACCGATGTGGGGAGGGAGGGTCAAGTTGTGGGTATAGCGGCATGGGGGGGGTTGTTTGTTTTAAGGCTGCCAGCACTGCCTCAGCGAATGCCAGGAGATTCTGAGGGCAGTGCCTGGGGTCGACAAAGTTTAAGAAAGGTGCAATGACACTTCCAGTGATGCTCTAGGGATTCTTCTTTAGTCCCTCTGGTAAAGACCACAGAGACATGGGGAAATTCCTAGAGCGTCACACCACAGAAGAGATTTGAATCAGCGGCTCCCCAATCCCGTAACTTGCACTCTTTTCTATATAGCTGACTATACAGCAAGCCCACCTTGTCTTTAAAAAAACATTTCACTCATTTGGAAAGAGAAAATATTTCATGGTCAATAATGAAATTTGAGGAGAGATGGGGTGTGTACTATGGGAGTATTTTCAGCACTCCCCAAATTTCCAATTTTTCCATCAGAAAAACTGGGGAAAGGGCCTTGGAAAAAACCACCCTGTTTTTCTCCCAATTTGTTCTGTGTTTCCCCCACCCCACCCCAGGCCTCCACATCTAAGAACATCTCTACCCCAAAACAGATACTCAGCTGCTGCTTACTTTGCAGCTTTTGGGCATCAGATACTACCTGTTCCATTTTCCCAAGCATTTGACGAGATATAATAGGGGTTGAACTAAATGACCCTGGAGGTCCCTTCCAACTCTACGATTCTATGGACTTTAAAATGCTGTGCCTGTTTCATGGCAACATGCAGTTGCTTGACAGTATCTTGGAAAGGGCATCCAGCACCTGACGGTTTCTGGCATGACAAACCTGACATACAGTCAGTAATTATCTTAATGGGAATCTCATGTACATGAGAAGTTCTTACGCAAGAGAAGAATTGACGTTTGTTTCTGCATCGAGAGTACAACAGAGGAAAGTTTCCAAAGCATTCCGCTGCTAATAAAAGTGGCCGATGCAGAGTTCAAAATGAAAAGTTATGGAGACGATGTGGTTCTATCAGTCTTTTTTTTTTTTTTTGTAAAACTCTCTTAAAAAAGAGAGAATTTTATTCTTTTTATAAGAAAAGGGAAGGGTAGACAGATGGAGAAAGAAAAAGGTGGAGTGAAATTTTTTTCCTGTTAGTGAGAGTTAGTTTAGGTTAATAACCAATACCAAGATTTGGCATCCATCATGGTTAGAAGATCTTCTTTTTAACTAAAGCAAAGTCCAAAATCACTCTTTTAATACAGTTAGTAAAGTCCATTGGGGTTAGTAATTAAACAGCTCCTTCCAGATGTAACACGAACAGTCCTCAAAGTATCTTCTTCTTAATTTTCTTCCAGTTATGGATTAAGTCCATTTTAACTTTGAAGTCTTCCGTTCCATCACCTTCCCTGGGCTGCTGTCTTCTACACTTATCCCAATTTTGAATGCTGCATCCTTCTTCCTGCTGGCGTGTCTCTTCAGGAGTTTCTGTGTTTTGAAGATGAAATCCTTCTTCTTTCTTTTCTTTTTTTTCTTAAACTTCTGGCCTTCAAGCTTCCAGGGCTCCACAAACTCAGCAGATGAAATTAGATCTCCCGTTTGTCGCCTGCTATGCTCGACATCCCCTTCTACTGGCAGAGTATTTCTTTTTATAAAGGCGGAATAGGCTTTGGGAGCCTTATCCACCTCTTCTTTTAACTTTATCGCTTCACTGCCAGTTAGGGGTGCCAAGACATTTGTCAAGGTAAATCCGAGATCTTCTTTCTCTTCTTCTTTAGCGCCCTGGAAGCCTGGAATCAAATTCGATTTCTGTTCAATCTCCTTCATCTTTCTAGTTGTTTCCAATATCTGTTTCTGTCGACTGATGAGAACACTTTCCATTTTAAACAAAGTTTGGTTGATCTTCTGCAATTGTTCCAGCAGGGGGCACAGCATCTCCTTTTTCTGTTGATTGACAGCAAGCTCTTGGGGGGGCTATCTGGACCGGAAGCCCCTCCTCTCTTCTCTTCCGGTGTCTGCAGGGCTTTTTCCATTATCGACATTTTGTTTTTTTGTTTACTTTTAAAAAGTTCGTGCCGCATCCCCCAGGAAGCTAAGATGAACACATTCTTCCATGCAGCCCCAACGGTACTTTCACCAACACTTTGTTTTCTTTCTGCCCCCCTTCGCGCTCCCTTTGAATAGCTTGCTTCTCGAGGGGGGTGGGGACTCCTCCCTCCTCCCAACGCTTAATGGTTCTATCAGTCTTGAACCCCCCCAAACACCGTTACAGTACATAACTGAACATATTAAAGAATCTGGATCCTTTTCAGGTTATAAAATTAAGAGAAAGAAGGCAAAAAAATGATAATGAAACGTCTAATGCAACAACAAGAAGAAAAGATTATAAAGAGTCTATGGGGCCACCAAACCCATCAAATATTTGGGAATAAATGTGACTGGGCAAACCTGTAATCTTTTCAAAAGTAATTACCAGTTGGGAAATTGATCCAAGTAGATGTATCTTGATGGGGGGGATTAAGAATCTCGTGGCTGGGAAGAATCTCTGCCATCAAAACGCATGTGTTGCCAAAACTAAATTTTCTGTTCCAAATGTTATCCATATACATAGAAGAAAGAACACTGAAAGAGTGGCAGATACAGATAAGCCAATTTATTTGGAATGGCAAGAAACCAAGAATAAACTTTAAAATACTACAAGATGAGAAAAGGAGAGGAGGATTAGCAGTTCCAAATATAAAATCAGATTACCAAGCAGCAGGCTTGGTCTGAATTGTGTACTTGATTAAAAACCAAAGACAAAGAATAGTAAAAAACTTGAATCAGCAGACCTTGATGAAGGCTTACACAATTATTTATAGATTAAAAAATTGACTGAAAAGATCATAACAGAAGAAAGAAGTCATATAATCAGAGAGGGACTTTTGAGGATATGGTTTACACACTGGAATTTACTGAGCACCTCCAACTTTCTGCTTGTGTCCCGAGTAGAAGCCTACCATGATAAGAACACGAGAAATAAACATTATTTTTTAAATATATGGTATGATGATGAATACTCAGGGGGAAATCAACTCATGGCAAGATATCAGAGATGAAAGTATAAACATTCAATGGCTGCTATATTATCAATCAGCCTCAAGATTAAAGAAGATCAAGGTGCAACTGAATTTGAGCAGCTGATTATAAAACAGAAAGAGCATTTACTGTGATGGACATATATTATTCCAGCTAGAAACAGAAGAAGAACAATTGAAAAAATGTATGATTAAATGAATGCTAATTTTTAAAGAACAGGTATCTATGCAACAATGGGAACAGCTATGAGGGAAAGATAACAGCCAGCCAAACATTAAGAGAAAATTGGAATAAAATGTTTTTTAGATAGCATATTGGATATTGAGAAAGTATATTGAGGAAGGGGATAAAAATGGCAAAGGAAAATACTGGAAATGTCAACATATAGATGGAACCTTTTTTCATATGTGGCAGGCTTGTAAAAAAGCAAAAAGATATTGGATGGAAATACATGGAAAAATGCAGAACATATTAAAGTTTAAATTCCCTATGGAAGTGAAGAACAGTCTACTAGGTGTACTGCCTAACAAAGTACCAAATTTTTTGGAAGATATATTCGAATACGTGGTGACAGTGGCTAGCATTATCTAAGCAGCAAAATGGAAACAAGATGTCTGTCTATGCTTAGAGGAATGGGAAAATAAACTTGCTGAATATTCAGTAATGGCAAAATTAACAGCCTGTTTGAGAAACAGGTCAATAATGAAATCTGAGGAGAGACGGAGTGTGTACTATGCAAGCAGCAGACAAATTTAGAATAAGAAGCAATCTAAAATATTATATACAAATATATGGTAATGAAACAGAAGCAGAATGAGAACCTGTTTTAAATGTAATACCCAGAATAAGGTACGCTGGGCCCAGGCCATGTAGGGCTTTAAAGATCAGCACCGTAACCTTGAAGCAGATCCGGTACTTAATTGGTTAGCCAGTGAAGTTAAAAATGAGGGGAAAGGAAATTCCCTCCTCTATCACTCTTGAGGCCTGGAGGGAGAGGTGCAATGAGCCCATCAAACTTGAGCTGGTCTTCTAACATCAGCTATCAACTTTTCTCGGGCCAGCCACAAGAGACAGAAAATCCAAATCTTCTACCACAAGAACGAAAACAGGAAATGGAGTTCTGTACCTTCCAAGTGGCACTCCAGATCTTCAGCTTAAGGGAGTTGCTCCAGCTCTCCCTAAGAGCAGGACTGGCCCTGAATCTTCGGTTATCCTTCTCAAATGTTTTATTCAGCAAACCAGCTTAAGTAGTTCGAGCGTAATAATCCACACTCTAGCTCTGAACTGCAGAGAACTCCTTGCTATCTCACTTCTGTGCCACTAACACATCTGCAGTACCTAAAAGATTAAGAATGAGCTTACTCAGGGTTTTCCCCCTCAATCTGACCGGCTTACTCAGTTTCCTTATGGCAGCCAATCAACAGAAAAGTAGGATCAAATGGTGGTGATAAGTCATTTTCTCCATACATTCCTTATTATTTATGATGCGGCAATGCTGCCAGATACCGGTGAAACCGCCCCTTGGATCTCTCCATTTCCCAGAATCAACGAGTTCTAATCTAAGTGCAACACCTGACTGTCACGAGGGCAAGGGCAGGAAAGGCCAACCTATGGCTTTGTATACGCAGCTGCTCAGACCCAGGACCTTTTCCAAGGCCCAGGGATACTAACAGGCCAGAGCCAAGTGGTAGAGCTCAAGTTACATCTCACCAGCGTGGTGTAGCGGTTCGGGTGCTGGACTATGACCTGGGAGACCCAGATCCGAATCCCCACTCAGCCATGCAAGCTTACTGGGTGACCTTACTGGGAGGGGCTCTGGCTCAGTGGTAGAGCATCTGCTGGGCATGCAGAAGGTCCCAAGTTCAATCCCCAGTATCTCCAGTTAAAAGATCTGGCAGTAGGTGATGTGGAAGACCTCTGCCCGAGACCCTGGAGAGTCACTCCCAGTCTGAGTAGACATTGCTGACTCTGATGGACCAAGGGCCTGATTCATTATAAGGCAGTTTCATGTGACCTTGGGCCACTCATAAATTTTTGCAGGGCTCTTTTTTGTAGCAGGAACTCCAGCCCTGGACCTAACATGCAGATGTTGTCCCCGGTGGAGGCATCTTCCTCCCACTGTCATCAGAGGCAGCAGAGCCCCCTCTCCAACTGGAAAATGGTGGACGGGTGGGCAAGTGGTCTTCAGGACTCCTGTGAGGCTTGGTTGTCACAGCAGCCATTTCCTCCCCCACCACTGGAGTATTTTCATTTATTTTTCAAATCAGCAATTGGAGCAGTGTTATAGCGATACAAGCCAGGGCTCTTTTTGTAACAGGAACTCCCTTGCATATCAGGCAACACACCCCTAACGTAGCCAATCCTCCAAGAGCTTACAGAGCTCTTCTTACAGGGGCTACTGTAAGCTCTTGGAGGATTGGCTGCATTAGGGGTGTGTCACCTAATAAGCGAAGGAATTCCTGCTACAAAAAGAGCCCTGCATTTTTGGCCTAACCTACCTCACAAGGTTGCTGTGAGGATAAAATGGAGGAGAGGAGGCCTATGTAAGCCTTTTTGGAGAAAGGCAGGCATAAATGAAGTACATAAATAAACCACCTGTGCGCGCTCTCTCTCGCGCTCTCAGGTCACCAGTTCAATGCCTGTTATGGACTATACCAGGGGTGGCCAAACTGTGGCTTGGGAGCCACATGCGGCCTTTCACAGATATTGTGTGGCTCCCAGCAGGTTGGCTATGGAAGGAAAAGGAAGGCATGCTTCCCTGGTTGATCTTCCCTTTCCCTTGCTTGCCTTCCATCTCTTTCCCCATCATTTCCTTCCTTCCTTCCTTCCTTCCTTCCTTTCTTCCTTCCTTCCTTCCTTCCTTCCTTCCTTCCTTCCTTCCTTCCTTTTCTTTCTTTCCACCTTTCTTTCTCTCTCTCTCTCTCTCCCCCTCCCTACCCATGTAAAGTTAAATATCATTCTCAACATTTGTTTTTTACCTCTTTTGTTTTTATTTTTGCAGTCTCATGTAATGTGAATTAAAAAAAAGAAAATCTGCATATTTCCCAATAAAAACGTTTGGGTTATATCTGTTCATGTCTTTCTTGTGGCTCTCAAATATCTGACATCTATTCTATGCGGCTCTTATGTTAAACAGCTTTGGCCACTCCTGGACCATACCCCTTGCCAAGCGGCTAAATCATTGCCGTGTCTGTCCCTTGCCAATCTCCTACCCTCCTTTCCTATTGCTCAAAGATTCTGGAGCCATGGTAACCTAACTCTATATCCATCAACATTGAAGAAAAGGCTCACATCAAGGATCACTCCTGGAATACCAGCTCCATACCCAGATTGCTGAAGGCAACTCTTCAGCGGACCTCTGTATCCACTTACTCTGTAACAGCCCGTCCTGCCCCAAGGCAGCGTTTGTTTCGGTTGCTCAACTACGTGCTCGGATAGGCAACCAGCCGTTCAAAGAGAGCCTCACACCCCCGGCAGCCTGCAAAATGGCAGCCTGCAAGCTACATAATGTATTCACGCGCATGCATTTATATGTAAGAGCTCCAGATGTCCCTAGTAACCACACCCTTCTGAGATTTCGGAGATCTGGAACGAGCGGCTGAAACCAGAAGTTTGGCAAAAGCCAACAGCACCATGTTTTCAAAAGGGAAAGAGGGATAGAGATTCACGAGAAACGGCTTCCAGGAGGATAGTTTCAGAGAGCAGCTACACTGGCCTGCAGTAGAATAGCTAGATGTGGGTCCAGCAGCACCTTTGAGGAGAACAAGATTTGTGGGGAAGAAGAAGGAGAAGGAGAAGGAGGAGGAGGAGGAGGAGGAGGAGGAGGAGGAGGAGGAGGAGGAGGAGGAGGAGGAGGAGACTGGATTTATACCCTGCCATTCACTACCCAAGGGAGTCTCAGAGCGGCTTACAAACTCCTTTCCCTTCCCCTCCCCACAACAGACACCCTATGAAGTAGGTGGGGCTGAGAGAACTTCTGACAGAAACTGCCTCTTTTCAAGATCAGCTGTGCCAGAACTATGGTTTGCCTAAAGTCGTCCAGCACGTGCAAGTAGAGGAGTGGGGAATCAAACCCGGTTCTCACAGATTAGAGTCCACGCACCTAACCACTACACCAAACTGGAGTGGACTCTAACCTGGGAGTACCGGGTGTGACTCCCCATGCCTCCACATGCAGCTGCTAGGTGACCTTGTGTCAGTCAAAGTTCTCTGACAGCTGTTGTCTCACAAACAGTTTCTTTCAGAGCTCTCTCAGCCCCACCTACCTCACAGGGTGTCTGCTGCAGGAAGAGGAAGGGAAAGGAGATTGTTAGCCGCTCTGAGACTCTTTCAGGTAGTGAAGGGTGGGGAATACATCCAATCTCTTCTCCCTCCCTCCCTCCCTCCCTCCCTCCCTCCCTCCCTCCCTCCCTCCCTCTCTCTCTCTCTCTCTCTCTCTTCTTCTCTTGCCTGCAACTCACAGCTGGCTTGACCTAAGATGACTGGGGGGGGGGTCTTCCATACCTTTGGTACTTGTGTAAAGGAGAGCCTTTTAGCAGATGCCTCTGCATCATGGTGGGATGGGAGGCATGAAAAGCTTTCTCCTTTCTCTTTTCTGGTTCTCTTTGTGAGGACCCCAGGACAGAGATTGGGCTCTCATAACAGTAAAGGAATAATGGGGGGGGAGAGACTTGACAGAACAGCTTTAAGGCGTGAGGAATCAGTAAATCAGAAGGTAGAATGCCTCCCTCCCCTCCATTGCCCCAGTTCCGTATAAGACTGTATCTGCACATAGCTGACTACTGCGCTATCATTGCACAAGAAGTATTCACACGTGTATCATCTTATCCACAAAGGAATGGCTCAGTTGCAAAAGACTGCTACAGTGTAAGCATCGCACAAAAAACGACGACAGAGGGCTGCAGCTTTGCATTGTGACATTGCAGAGATGTGGGAGCCTGCAACATGGGGAGCTCCGGCCATGCGCAGATGGAAACTGTTCTAGCAAAAAAACAGGCCGAAACCTAAATGCTATTGCCTTGGTTATGCGGTCAACTACTTTGTTTTTTTTCAAAAGCTTTCAAGGACACTCCAGATAAGCCATGCTACCTTCCAGTCCTTATCCTTTGTCATTAATATTAGACAATGGCGCACTCTCTGCTCTTTTCATCAAAAGCGTTCTGCGTAGAAGAGCTTTCTCAGAGCCCACTGAACTGAAATGCTCATCCACTAATGAGGAGGCCAGCCTCTGACACTAAGAATATCCCTCATTTTCTGCACCCTGATAATTTCTCCTCACTCACCTCAAACTCTCATTGTACACCAAATGTGGAGTGCTCTTGTTAATGGCACACGGTGGCACCGGGGAGGGGAGAGCCTTGGTCAAAGCTAGTTAACTTTGCAGTAACACAGACACCTCTGTAACCCTACACAATTAAAGTACGGTTGTCACTGAGCATTCGAGAAATAATTATGCCCTAATATTGGTGTGAAAGAGCAATGCTGCACAGGTAAACATATTAAACACAATGGCTGGATTCAGATGGGAAACTTAACCACGGCTCACTTAAAATGCGCACTGATCCAGCATGCTGCTGAGCTCGGCTGTGCTCCTCCCATAAGAACATCAGAGAAGCCATGTTGGATCAAGCCAATGGCCTAGCCAGTCCAGCACTGTGTCACACCGTGGACAAACCCAGGCACCAAAACCCTTTCCCTTCATGCACAGAGCTCAGCAAAAGAATCCACACCTCAAAAAAACCACACACCCCAAAGGATATTATAGCATTGGGAAAAGTGCAGAGAAGGGCAACTAGGATGATAAAAGGGTTGGAACACTTTCCCTATGAAGAAAGGTTAAAATGTTTGGGGCTCTTTAGCTTGGAGAAAAGACAGCTGAGGGGTGACATGATCGAGGTTTATAAGATTATGCATGGGATAGAGCAAGTAAAGAAAGAAGTACTTTTCTCCCTTCCTCACAATACAAGAACTCGTGGGCACTCCATGAAATTGCTAAGCAGTCGGGCTAGAACAGATAAAAGGAAGTACTTCTTCACCCAAAGAGTGATTAACACATGGAATTCACTGCCACAGGAGGTGGTGGCAGCTACAAGCATGGACAGCTTCAAGAGGGAATTAGATAAACATATGGAACAGTGGTCCATCAGTGGCTATTAGCCATAAGGTATAGATAGGGACTCTCAGTCTGGGGCAAGTGATGTTCTGTATTCTTGGTGCTTGAGGAGGTCAACAGTGGGAGGGGCTTCTAGTGTCCTGGCCCCACTGCTGGACCTCCTGATGGCACCTGGTATTTTTGGCCACTGTGTGACAGAGTGTTGGACTGGATGGGCCATTGGCCTGATCCAACATTGGCTTCTCTTATGTTCTTAATCCTAATTAGGAATTACCTCTAGCTACCCACGACATCGGAATGGAGCTTAACCCGAACTAGCGTGGTGTGGTGGTTAAGAGTGTCAGACTAGGATCTGGGAGTAAAACGTTTCCCTTGCTCGAAAGCCAGTCGAATCCGACTCTAGGGGGCGGTGCTCATCTCCGTTTCCAAGCCAAAGAGACAGCGCTGTCCAAAGACTTCTCTGTGGTCATGTGGCTGACATGAATAAACGCCGAGGCGCACGGAATGCTGTTACCTTCCCACCGAAGCCAGGTTCAAATCCCCATTCTGCCATGGAAGCTCACTGGGCCAGTCACGCACATGTACTCAGCCTAGCCTGCCTCACAGGGTTGTTGTGAGGATAAAATGGAGGAGAGGAGAACACTGTAAGCTGTTTTGGATCCCCAGTGGGGAGACAAGTCAGGTATAAATGAAGTAAAAGTTGAAGTTGAAAGCAGCAGGAAAAGAGGAAGACCCAACAGGAGATGGATTGATACAAACAAGGAAGCCACCATCCTCCGTTTGCAAGACCTGAGCAAGGCTGTTAACGATGGGGCATTTTGGAGGTCATTGACTCATAGGGTCGCCGTGAATCGGAAGCAATTTGATGGCACATCACACCCACACAGCCTGGACTCTAAGCCAAAGTTGAATCTAAACTGAGAATTCCAGTTAATTCTGGTGAGGGAGAAGAGGGGAGAAACCTGCACGCCAGTAGAAGTTACGGATAGCAAGAGTAAAGTTTCTACCCAAGATTCTCTGCAGGAGAAGGGGAAGAGGACGGAACGGGCAGCGAGGTTCACAGGTGAACCTGGAAACAAGATAGATCCAGGCACGCTTTAACTTCACTGTGGTTAAGTTGGCTGTTTGAAAACAGCCTCAAGCGCATACCTAGAAAGGCAAAACATCATAAACTTACGTCTGCAATCATACATCTCATACCAGCGCTCTCACTCAGAAAAGTTCCCCGTTAAGTGGCAGACCCTAAATGGTCTGTAAGTTGCATGTGAAATGGCCCTTTATTTCTTTTAGACTCTTTCTACCACACCCGTCTACCACAAGAGCACTCAAGGCAGGCCACAAAGGGTTGGCGTAAAAACAAAACTAAACTGCTACAATACAGTAGAAAAGAGCAAGAGTCTAGTAGAACCTCAAAGACTAACAAAATTTGTGGCAGGGTATGAGTTTTCGTGAGTCATTGCTCACTTCTCCAGACTCACGAAAGCTCATACCCTACCTCAATGTTGGCCCCGGTCATACGGGCTAGAAAATGCGGGGGAGAGGTGTGGCAGTTCGCCCCGGAGCTAAATAAGGCGCGGTAGCCCGATCACACAGGCCACTGGGTTGCCACACTCCAGCTCTGCGCCCCGATCACACCGCGCCGCTGCAGCGCAGCAAAAAAGCAGGGAAGTGCGCATGCACCATTGGAGGGGGCGCTGTCCGTGTCTTGTGTGTGCACATGCGCTGTTCAGCGTTGGTGCGCATCCCATGGACACTTACAACATCCAGAAACCCCGGGGACATGGGCGGGCGTCAGAAGCCGCGGGATACTGGCGCTCCCGCGATCAGACACCAGTCTTTGCCCGGGGTTTCCGGAAACTAGTACTTCGGACCTACTAGTTTTTTACTCCGCATTTTCCACGGGAAGCCGCGGGTTGGCCACGGGAGCACTACGCCTCCCAGATGTGCTCGTATGATCACGCATGGAAAGTCCGCAGGGCTCCCGTGCCTTCAGCGGGGCAAATGCTCAGCGTGAACGAGGCCGTTGTTAGTTTTTAAGGTGCTACTGGACTCTTGCTCTTTTCTGCTGCTACAGACAGAGAAACAGGGCTACCCACCTCCTTCTAGCTACAATGCAAATACACAATTTACAAGCTCAGAACAATGGACCCCCAGGGCTGCACAGGAACACAGGATTCTTATCTCACCACTGATGCTAATTTTCTGCCTCCCAGCATTTCCCCTCTGTTCTAATCAAGCTGATCACAATATGCACGATACCTTCGCATTCTTTACAAACATTCTTTATTAACTGCTTTATGATGTATATGCCAACTTGCTGCTATTTACATGTCCTACTATATGTATTAGGAGGGCAGTGGCTCAGTGGTTAAGACGCTTAGCTACAGACCAGAAGGTCAGTCGCTCGGCAGATCGAGACCTGAGCGCCACGTGATGGAGTGAGCTCCCGTCTCTGGTCCCAGCTCCTGCCAACCTAGCAGTTTGAAAGCAAGAAACTGCAAGTAGATAAATAGCTACCGCTTTGGAGGGAAGGTAACAGTGTTCCATGTGCCTCGGCATTTAGTCATGCCGGACACATGACTATGGAAAAGTCTTTGGACAGCGCTGGCTCTTCGACTTGGAAACAGAGATGAGTACCTCCCCCTAGAGTCGGATTCGACTGGCTTTCAAGCAAGGGAAACCTTTACTTTTACTATATGTGTTGTTCCAATCTTAGCTCTATTTATTACTCAGTTATTTATGTATATTGACTCTACTCAGCTATTCCGGGCAACCCTTCCCCACCTTCATGCAATATTCGAGGAAATCTAATTCAGTGTTCTCCCAAATACACTGAACCAGTTTGGTGTTGTGGTTAAGTGCGCGGTCTCTAATCTGGGAGAACCGGGTGTGATACCCCACTCCTCCATTTGCACCTGCTGGATGACCTCGGGCAAGCCATAGTTCTGACAAGAGCCGTTCTTGAAAAAGAGCAGTTTCTGTCAGAGCTCTCTCAGCCCCACAAGGTGTCTGCTGTGGGGAGAGGAAGGGAAAGGAGTTTGTAAGCCGCTCTGAGACTCCAAGTGAAGGACGGGGTATAAATCCAATCTCTTCTTCTTCTCCTTCTCCTTCTTCTTCTTCTTCGTCTTCTCCTCCTCCTCCCATGTACACAGGGTTGAGCTTGATTTGTTTCGGAGATACTGCTGGACTCTAGCTTCGTTCTCACATCCCTCTGTAAACTTTTGCATTTGCCCCCACCCCCTTTTTTCCTGCAAGAAACCCTTGAGGAGATTTTATTCCATTTCTCTGAAGAAGTGTGCTTTGCACTCTAAAGCTTATACTTTGAATAAAACTTTGCTGGTCTTAAAGGTGCCACTGGACTCAAACTTTGTTCTTCAAGCGTTCTTTATAACATCCCCACCACCACCACCACCACCTTCTGACTCAAATAAAGGCCCCAGAGACCTCCGTTTCTATTTGAGTCTCTCAAAGGGAGCTTTGACACACACACCCCCCCATAACTTATACCCTGAAACTTTATTTTGTCTCTAAGGTACTACTGGATTCGAATCTAGCTTTTTTTATTGCAGAGCAACACGGCTACCCTCCGCAACTAAAATACAAATACAGTAGCAAAGAAGTATGATCTATCATAAGGGCAGGTGATTATGCTTTTTTTTCATATTGCATTTTATGTATTTTATCGATGTTGTAAGCAACATTCCCTCTAAGCTGTGGCGTCTTGTGAGCCAAAATTCTACTTTGTGAGCTACTGGCATGAAAGTTGAGAGAGAGCAATTTGGCTACTGCAGAAATTAGTCTGCTCTGGAGCCCTCCTTCCTGAGCTAGGACAAAAATGTGTGAGCCGGAGGCTAAAAAACTGTGAGCTGGCTCACACTAACTCAGCTTAGAGGGAACACTGATTGTAAGCCACCTTTGCACTCCAGAAGGAAGAAAGGTGGCTATTAAATGTTTTTAATTTATTAATTCATTTAAGACAAAGAGTATCCGACACTGGAAAAAACCCAGTAAAACTAGCAGCCACCAGTCAAGTCAGCAGTAGAAAGATAAATCAACCCAGTGCCAGGGAATCAATTCAGCCGTCACATAATGCCCTCCGGAACGACGATTTGTCTAGCTTTGAGGAAGACCAAAAGTAAGAGGGGCACGGCATCTATCCTGGAACATGGAGTTCCAAAATCTGGCCATTCTGCCTGCCGTCAGATCTGACTTCTGCCAGTATGGGCTACACCAAACAGGGCACCCACAGTGGATTTCAGATCACCGGCAGGCCCGTATCTATCTCCCTTGATCTAAAGGAATGTACACAGCAACACCACACCACATCTCTGAGAATGCGATCCACGTCCAAAGAAAGATTTCACACAGGCATACAAGTTATATAAGTCCTTGAAGCCATCAGAGGAAATGCCCCAGTTTTACAAGTTATATAAAATCCCATCCACAAAAGGACAGGGAAATTTTTACTGCAGTTACTGGGAACATTCCATCAAAGTAAATACTTTTTTAAAAAACCTATGAATAATGAAAGCAGTGAAAAACATTTTTGGGCAATAAAAGTTGGCCCCTTTGGGCAGGTGATTAAAAAAAAAAAAACCCCGGAGAATATCCAAACAGCCAGCAAAAAACAATTCTTGTGTTGAACAATTTCAGTGAAGCAAGCCAGGATTGTGCCAGTGAAAGTATATTATGGTTTCGAAACAATAATCTGAAGAACAACAGGGATTAATCCCTGTATTGGTAAGGAATTGAATGACAACCAAAAAAAAAAGCCACAAGAAATTTACATTTATGTACTTCATTTACCCCCCGCCCTTCTCCTCATAGCAGTTTACATAGTTCTCCTCTCTTCTGTTTTATCCCCACAACAACCCTGTGAGGTAGATTAGGCCGAGTGCATTTGACTCGTCCAAGACCACCTGGCAAGTTTCCACAGCAGAGTGGGGATTCGAACTGGGGTCTCCCAGACCGCAGTCTGACACCCTCATGGCTCCTAACTAGGTTAAAACGTTTAGGTTAGACTGTTTTTAATGAACCTACTTCTACAACCCAGTTTTTAAGAAGTGATCAAAACTTTCCCACCCATTTTCTGCTTACCACACCCAAAAAAGCCCCATGACAACCCTAAAACCTCTCCTCAAATTTCTACCAGCATGAGCTTTCCGCACACAGTCCCTGCCCACCCCCCATAGAAATCTCTCAGCTTACCCACCTCGGTGTGTAAAACTGTCACGTCTACTGGCCGGCTGCACACGGAAGACTGGAGGCTCACCTGCGACTGCCAACTGGTGCCACTCCCGAATCAAACTGAGAGCTTCAAGTTGAGCAACACAAACCACTCCTTCGCAGGACTGGGTGCGCCTCCGTCACCAAGAGCGCTTGAAAACCCTGGAACCTGTCCTGGCAGGGAATAAAGGAGGCCCCGAATACACAGGGCTACTGTGCTTCGGAATGAGATCACGCCTGCTACCGAATTATGTGGCCCTGACTAAACAGGCAGCAGCTGACTGATAGCGAAAGTCAGGCTCTTTTTTCCCCCAACACCCAGATCCCATAAAGTTTACTCAGAAGTATGCTCCACTGAAGTCACTCCCGAGCAATGTTCCCTCTAAGCTGTGGAATCTTGTGAGCAAAAATTCTACTTTGTGAGCTACTGGCATTAAAGCTGTGAGTGAGCAATTTGACTACTGCATAAGTTAGTGTGCTTTGGAGCCATCCTTCCTGAGCTAAGACAAAGATGTGTGGGCTGGAGGCTATAAAACTGTGAGCTAGCTCACAGTAACTCAGCTCAGAGGGAACACTGCTCCCGCGTGCTTGAGTACAAGACTGTTGGATAAGTTGGTGAAGCATTTCCTTCACCGTCTTCTTGCTGGAAAATTTCGCTTGCTTTGTTTCCCCTTGTTGTATTTTCTTCCTGCATCCACGGATGCGGCCTCTAGAGGAAGGGGATACTGCAGCCAGGTACTTCTTAATAGTGGCTGGATATAGGTCCAGCTGAAGACCCTCCACATTCCCCCAGGTTACACCAGTGCTGGCAGAGGGAAGGAAGGCAGCAGTCAGGTACCCATCCTACTTGGATCTAGCTCCACATGCAGCTGCCTTATCAAATCCTGGGCCTGTCAAAGTCTGCATTGTCTACTCAGGCTGGCAGCAGCTCTTCAGGGTCTCAGGTGGAGGCCTTTCACAGCACCTACTACTACAAAGCGATGCTGGGTAGCTCTAGGACAGGGGTGGCCAAACTGTGGCTCGGGAGTCGCATGCGGCTCTTTCACATATATTGTGCGGCTCCTGGCAGGGTGGCTGGGGAAGCTAAATGTCACTAGCAAACAAATATCATTGGACAAATAAATGTCATTATCAATCTCTGCTTTTACCGCTTTTGATATCATTTTTGGCAGTCTCATTTAATGTTCATAAAAAGCAAATTCGCATATTTCCCCGTAAACATGTAATATTTGTTCATGTCTTATGGCTCTCAAACATCTGATGTTTATTCTGTGTGGCTCTTATGTTCAGCAAGTTTAGCCACCCCTGCTCTAGGAATTGCTGGAAAATTTTTGGTTTTCCCACATAGTTTCTGGCAATTTCTAGCCACTGAGCCATGAGTTTGTAAGCTGCTCTGAGACTCCGAGTGAAGGGCAGGGTATAAATCCAATTTCCTCCTCCTCTCTGTGCCTCAACTACTTCACAAGGTTGTTGTGAGGATCAGGGAGCCAAGCATTAAAATCCCTGTTTGGTTGCAAAGCTTTCAGGGTAACTTTGGGCCAGTCACCCTCTCTCAGCTTCACCTCCTTCTCAAAGTTGGTGAGAGGAAAAAACAGGGAAGGACCACCGCATGTGCCGTCCAGAGCTTTCCAGAAGAGGGTGAAATAAAAATGTCCTCGATATAGTGTTAAAGACCATCTCTTTAAAAGGTGATGGTGGGGAGAACACACCTATAACAAATCAAAGCGTCCCGAGACATTTTTTTATCTGCTCCTGGTCTCTACCTTATGTTCTAATCAGCATTAGAGACAGAACTGAATAGTTGTTGATATGTATATTTTCAAAGGGAGAATAGCCATTGTTTCTTTTTCTCCCAGAAGGCTTTGCACTTGACTCGGTCAGTCTATAACCAGCCTCCTGAATCCCACAGAAAGAGCCTCTCATCTTTCATATTGGCCTCCAATGTGCCCTCATTTGTTCTTCACTGCCGCATCTCCCCTTCCCCAACCCCTCGCCAGCTTTCTCCCTCGGGAGCGATCCATGAAACTCTAAAGATACTTCGGTATTTTTGGCCACTCATGCCAGTCCTAACAAAAGGAATTATATTGTTTGGCTTTCTTTCTCTTTTCCTAAACAGACCCCAAATCATTTTACCCTTAAGTTATTTGCTTCCCCCTTAGAGGCCCACGATACATCACAAATAGCTGACACCAATGAGCAACTAAACTCCACGGCAATTTAAGACAGCTTACCGAAATCTGTAGCAATTTAAAAAAATCAGGATTTCCACTTATCTCTAGGCTGGCTCCTTTGATAGCAACGTGACACAGAGAAAACAGACTTGCTTGATGCTGCAGGGTGCATACCACAACATGTGATTTAGCTAGGGTTGCCAATCTCCAGGGGGTGGCTGGAGATCGCCTAGGATTACAACTGGTCTCCAGGTGACAAGAGATCAGTTCCCCTGAAGAAAATGGCTGCTTTGGAAAGTGGAAACTGTGGCACCACTCCCCACTGAAGTCCCTCCCCTCCCCAGACTCCACCCCCCCCCCAAATCTCTAGGAATTTCCTGCTCTGGAACTGGCAACCCCATATTTAGCACATATCCCCAGCAGTTCCAGGACATTACAATGTGGATTAACCCCCTATGGTATCTCTCTTTTTCTAGGGCTAAAAACAACCTGGAATGGGGTAGTTTCAATGGGGGGGGGAACCTGTATTGAGGAGAGGAGAGTCACTTCCTTCTACAGCACCACAGACTTGATCTACCTCCTCCCTCCCCTCCACACACACAGTGGCTTTCTGAAGCTCTTAGAGATCTCAGGCAGAACAAGTAGCTTCAACAAATCCTAGGTGCCACGTGACCCTGAGAGTTGGTCCTTAGTATTTTCAGCAACAATTTTATTGTAGTATAGGTTTGCCAAACCCCAGGTGGAAGTGGGGGAACCCCCAATTTCGCAGGCTTCCGCCACTACCAGCCAGCCGGCCAGCCTCAACAGCCACATCCCAGCACAATGCCCCCAACGAGGTGACGTCAAGTGGAAGTGACATCATCACACAGGAGATGTCGCGCGTGGTGACAATGTCCCTTCCTGCACTCCTGGAAAGCTCCCTACTGCCAGCGAGAGCCTAGGACCTGGCAACTGTTAGTTAGGCCTCTAGCTGCCATGGAGTGGGGGGGGCCCCCTCTGGAATTTTAGGTTTCTTTTCTCTGTGCCTTCAGTGTTTATCTCTGTAACATGAGCCTTTGGCCTTGGTGTCTAGCACCAGCTTTCTTCTGGGAAACTGGACCCATTAGCTTTGGTGGGCTTTCACCTGTTCCATTATTGGCTCCAGGCCATCAGGAGACCCTCTTGAATTATAGATATCTTCTTGCTTCACGCGCTTATTGCCAGTTCTAACACGGGCTGTGTAAAGACGATCTGCATAGTTCAATGTTTCAATAAACTTTACTTCCTTGCAAGAAAGATGTTGGGAACTGATTGTTGCAGGAGTCTGACAACAACCCTATTGTAGCATCTCTTAGCCATTCTCACAAAGGATTGGATTGAATCAAATTTTCCACTAGTGAACAAGACAGAAGGAGGACCCCTATGACCACTAACAAGGGTATGTTTGGGATCACAGGACTTCAGGGTCAAAAGCCATATACTACGGAGGCTATAACTAGGAGGGGAATTGGCCAAGACTGAGCAAAAATCACCGCTTTCATATCATTTTGCATCACAGTCTTTTGTGGGGGTAATGGTGGAAAGTGCCATCAAGTGGCAACCGACTTACAGCAACCCCATAGAGTTTTCAAGGCAGGAGACGTTCAGAGGTGGGTTGCCATTGGGAGGTGGGTTGCTGCCTCTGTGTAGCAACCCTGGACTTCCCCGGTGGTCTCCCATCCAAGTACTAACCAAGACTGACCCTGCTTAGCTTCCAAGATCTGACAAGATCAGGCTAGCCGGGGCTGTCCAGGTCAGGGCATGTTTTGCTATAAGGTATAAAAATAAATGTGCAGTAATTACTTGTCATTTCTTGTTTATATGTAAATTTAGCATTATACCCTTTGCTGATGGTGGAGGAATTTGTTTCTTAACCAGTTGCTTTCTGTGCTGGCTCAAATTCTATTAAATGGAGCTTTAAAAATAAAAAAGCGATTATGAAATCATGAGAAATTAGGGAGAATTTAAGCTGGGTCAGAGCTCAGCTCATAGAATCACAGAATGTTAGAGTTGGAAGGGACCTTGCAGGTCATCTAGGCCAACCCCCTGCACTCTGCAGGAGCACAGCCAAAAGATAGTCCTACAACATACCCGAAAGATGGTCGTCCGGCCTCCGCTTGAAAACGTCCAGCAAAGGAGCATCCACCACCTCCTGAGGGAGTCTGTTCCACTGCTCAACCACTCTTACAGTTAGGAAGCTTCTCCTGATATCTAGCCGGTAACGACTCCCTTGTAATTTCCACCCATTAGATCTAGTCTTGCAATCCAGAGCAAGAGAGAATAGATCTGCTCCATCTTCTACATGACAGCCCTTCAAATATTTGAAGACTGCAATCAATTGTTGTATTGCTGGCAACCAGGGTTACCCCTGTATTTATTTATATACTACAACAGTCTTGTCACAGCTTGACAGACACTGTGAAGAGGTTAGCATTGGGTTTTGTAGTAATAATTAGAAAACATAATCCCTAAACTATGGAGGCCCGAAAGCTGAAAAATGAATCTGGCTCAGAGATTTGGGGCTGGCTCTTAGAGCTGAAGAGCTGAAGAAAATGTGTCAAGGCCTGTTTGAGTCAGATATTAGAGACTCTTTGCAGTATGAGTTTCAGCAAGGTGAAAAGCTTCATACAGCGGATTCATGTGTGTAAGACTACTCTCGAAGGCCCAGAAGTAGGTCCAACGGGGGGGGGGGAGAAGCCTTCTTTTAAATTCATAAAATATTCACTAGAAATATATGAAAAAAGAAGGTTTTTATATCCCCCTTTTCTCTGCCTTAAGGAGTCTCAAAACAGCTAACAGTCGCATTCCTTTCCTTTCCCCACAACAGGCACCTTGCGAGGTGAGTAGGGCTGAGAGAATTCTAGAAGAACTGTGACTGGCCCATGGTCACCCAGCAGGCTTCATGTGGAAGAGTGGGGCATCAAACCCAGCTCTCCAGATTAGCGTTTGCTGCTCCTAATCACTACACCATGCTGCCTCTCTACAAATATGAGCTGTAAACTGGTTTCCTTCTGTGTATACGTGTTGTCATATGTGTGACAGACCTGTGGGATCGATGCCAAATATTCAGCTTTAATAGCTAACCAGCACTGGGCATTTTCATATAAATGCACAGCTGTCTTTGCTTTGGTTTCAGCCAATGATTAACCTGGCTTTTTAATTAATTTCACTTCATCTTTGGCAGACCAGTTATGAAGTCCTGATCCTGTAGCTCTGTTTTGCTCTGAATAGGAATAATTCTTTGTGGGTATTTTTAGGAGACAGTAAGATACTTTGTGGGATGCAGGAAGACGGAAAAGTGTTCAGGATGAGATGTCAGGCTTTATTAACACAACTCTGGTGCAGCTGGAACATCTAAAGTTTAACCAATCAGAATCTTTAATTTATTTATTTATTTGGATTTTTATCCCGTCCTCCCCTTGACGGGCTCAGGGCGGGTTCAAACAGTGTAAATAAATACAACAATATAAAACACTATACAATTAAAACCACATTAAAACATGTAAAACATACAGCTCTAATAAAAGCCAGTTACCTCAGTGGTTAATAGTACTGGGAATAAGTTTCCCAGAGATCTGTAAAGTTTAGGATCTCAGACCCAGACTGTAAATAGGAGCCAACCCAAGCTGCAAATGCGGGCTGACCCAAGCTGTAAATAAGGGCTGACCCAAGGATGGGGACGTCCACTGCCTCAACCGAAAGCCCGGTTGAAGAGCTCCCGTCTTGCAGGCCCTGTGGAATTGTAATAAATCCCGCAGGGCCCTGATCTCGGTCGGGAGTTCATTCCACCAGGCAGGGGCCAGGGCCAAAAAAAGCCCTGGCCCTGGTCGAGGCAAGTCAGACGTCCCTGGGGCCGGGGACCACCAGAAGATGTTGATTGGTGGACCTCAGTGCTCTACGAGGCTCATAGGATGGCTGCCAGGTCAGGCCTAGCCTATGGAAAGACTGAGTAACTAGTACAAGCTTGTGAAAAGGGCTTTAGACTCTGGTACACAAGAAATGCTACAAGTCAGGACTGTAGGAGAAAACTCCTAAATGTGATGGGGACATGACAGCCAGCAGGCTAGCATCTGGAAGAACCAGGTTCGAATCCCCACTCATGCCATCGAAGCTTGCCAGGTGACCTTGAGCCAGGCACACCTTCCCAGAGTTGTTGTGAGGATCAAACGGAGGAAAGGAGAACAGTGTAAGCCTCTTTGGGTCCTCATGGGGGAGAAAAGAGGCTGTATAAATGAATTAAATAAACCAACAAAATTTAGCCAGTGAGGTACAGCCAGAGTGATGGTGTAGCCTTCTTCAGGCACCCTTGGGAGGCCACTGAAGATGGTTTTATTTAAGGCCATATTTGGTGAAGTATACCAGCAGTTCTAAGTTGTGATTTTACATTTTGGTTTTTACGTTTTCAGTGTATTTTATTCTGTGTGTTTTATTTTTGTGTTGTAAGCTGCCTTGAGCTCCGTATGGAAGGATGGAGGCTAATAGATGTTTTAAATAAATGAATAAAATGGAAAAGGCTTGTTACAGCACCCTATACCATCCTCGTTAAAAGGCTGAATTCTCCTTTCTAATCCCTCTACTTATCACCCAGTCCGAGGGCAAAACCACAGCTTTGGGGGGGGAAATAGCATCGCCCGTAACTGAGATCACCTCCGTTTAATATGATCCCTTAATTTCTCCACAGCAAACAAAAGAAGTCTTTTATGCGTATCAAAATAGTCTTAATTGTTCTCTTTCAAAATCCCCTCAGCTACACTATATAAACAGGCATAAGAGCAATAAGGAAAAAAAATGTCCTGTCTCGCACCCGTTGAGTAAGAGAAGCACTTCTACGGTCGGAGTTTCAAGGCCCACACTTTCTGGCAGAGAGTTTTATTATCTTGTGATTACAAGTAGGTATGATTTGTTTAAAGGCAAAGCCAACCGGCTTGTCAGAAGAAGGAATTGCTCAACAACAGCTTGATGAAATATTAGCAGAAAGATTATCCACTGCTAAAATCCAACTCCACATGATATCCCTCATGTCAACAGTAACCTGGTTTACTCTGAGACTCAAGGGTCATCCATCTTATTTACACTTCACATTAATAGCATGAGAGCCACTCCCTGTGGCAAGAAGATCCCGTAACAGTGTAGGGATCAGGTAGATAGTGCCAAATCCTTCAGGCCCTTTCCTGTCAATGAGAGCCCTGGTGTGGCGTAATAATCAGAGTGTAGGGCTGCGGTCACACACAATAAATAATCCGCTTTCAATCCACTTTCAGTGCACTTTCCAACTGGATTTTACTGTGTGAACTTGCAAGTTGGAAAGTGCACTGAAAATGGATTATTTAGTGTGTGTGATCACAGCCTAGGACTAATATCTGGGAGACCTGGGTTCGAATCCCCACTTGTGCCATGGAAGCTCACTGGGTGACCTTGGGCCAGTCACACACTCACAACCTAGCCTACCTCACAGGGTTGTTGTGAGGATAAAACAGAGCAAGAGGAGAACGACGCAAGTTGCTTTGGGTCTCCATTAGGGAGAAAGGCAGGGTATAAAACAAAGGCCCCGGTCACACGAGCGGGATACTGTGCCGCTGAAGGGAGGCAAATTAGAGCTGGAGCTAAAAGATGCACGGTAGCATGGTCAGACGATCCTCGAGATGCCACACAGACGCCAATAGCCAGCGATCACATGGTTGATGTTGAAGCGCATCCAAAGGTCTTGCGCATGCGCACTCTGATGTTTCTTCGCATACTGTGGAGGCTTGGAATAAACACATCCCATGTGACGGGACGCATGCGCGTGCCGGATGCGCTGGATTAACTCCACTTCCACGATCCGACACTCGCCTGCGACCCACGTTTTCCGGTTGCTACTACCCTTTTGCTGGTACTTTTTAAACTCGCTTCTTCGGGCCAACGGTACGGGTTGGTGACAGGTGTGCTACGCTTCCCAGATGTTGCTGTATGATCACACCCATTGGATGCGCCCTCAACCCGCCCGTTTCGCAGGGCAAATCCTCCCATGTGACCAGGGCCAAAGTAAAGAAAATTAAAAAGTTATAGTTCAGCTATAGGGAAGGCCACAAGGCAGGAATTCCCCAGCGGATTGGACCTGTCTAGGAGGTTCTTATATCTGAACATCTGATGACAGGGAAGCAGTGTCCTTGATTCTGGAAACAGGCGGCAGAAAGACGTAGCAAGGGCGTGCCGCTGAATTTGGCTCTGAAGCTGCTGTTCAGGCAAACCAGAGTGACCCGAGTGCTGACTCGTCGCCATTATAAAGCTCATGACTTAGACCAGCGGCCCCCAACATGGTGCTTGTGAGCACCATGGTGCACACCGACATCTTTCCTAGTGCTCACCAAGTGTTTTCAGAAAGTGGGAAGAGTTGGCTGTGCAGGGCTTCTGGCAGGCTGTGCAGATTAAAAGGCATCTGTTAAACAGAGCTTCTGCCTGAAATGTTAAAGAGTTACTATAGCAGTTATACATAACCTCACTTCCCTGACATTTTGTGGTTGGCCCCACTTCCTGAGGCAGCCATTTTGTGACTGGCTCCACCTCCTGAGGTAGCCATTTTGTGATTGTGCTCACTGTGTCAGAATTCCAAAGGTGCCTGCAAGCTCAAAAAAGGTTGGGAACCTCTGACTAGACCCATGCTTTTTTGTGTGAATTGATTAAATCTACTGTGCTGGGTTTTGATAAATGGAGTCCTTCTTGTAGAGCTCAAGAGGTTGAGCTGCCTGTATTATTTAGGTCCCCAAATCCCAAAGACCCTACCTACCTATTGTAAGCTCCAAATTGTGCCTAAATATCAAATCCTGTTCTCTAAAGCAAGATTAAATATGTTGCCGTTAGGGGAATTATAGGAGAGGTTTGCAGGGATTCCATTTTCTGAGCAGCTTTGTGATTGTAAATCTGGAAAACTGGATAGTATTTGGCATTTTTATTGCCTTAATAAATATAATATTGCCCAAAACAAGTGGATTACAGTTTACATTCAAAAATGGATTCCAGAGCTGGAGATTGTAGCTAAATTGTTAAACTGATGTCTGTTCTCACAGGACTCTTGCAGTGGTAACAGTCTTGTCTATGGCATCTAATAATGATATCCTATAATGTAACTACTGTAGTTATAATTGTATTTTGTATCTTTTCTTCATTTGCTTATGACCAATTGGTCTGTGAGCATTAAACAACTGAACGGAATGAAACTTCTTTGGTGTAGTGGTTAAGTGCGTGGACTCTAATCAGGGAGAACCGGGTTTGATTCCCCACTCCTCCACATGCAGCTGCTGGTTTGATCTTGGGTCAGTTACAAGTTCCCTCAGAGCTGTTCTCTCACGAGCAGTTATCGAAAGAGCTCTCTCAGCCCCACCTACCTCACAGGGTGTCTGTTGTGGGGAGGGGAAGGGCCGCTCTGAGGCTCCAAGTGAAGGGCGGGGTATAAAAAATAAATAAATCCAATCTCTTCTTCTTCTTCTACCTGCTCTGTCGACCTCCATTGTCTGAGGTGAGACAGCAAACAGACGTTCTTTGTCATGATGCACCAGTTACGGCTATCCCTCCCCGTACGAACACATATGAACACAAGAAGCTGCCTTATACTAACCAGACCAATGGTCCATCAGGGTCAGTATTGTCTACTCAGACTAGCAGTGACTCTCCAGGGTCTCAGGGTGAGGAGGAGGAGGAGGAGGAGAATGGATTTATACCCTGCCCTTCACTACCCGGAGTCTCAGAGCAGCTTACAATCTCCTTTCCCTTCCCCTCCCCTCCCCACAACAGTCACCCTGTGAGGTAGGTGGGCCTGAGTCTGAGAGCTCTTTCGAGAACTGCTCTGAGTGAGCCATAACTGACCCAAGGTCACACCAGCAGCTGCATGCAAAGAAGTGGGAAATCAAACCCAGTTCTCCCTTAGAGTCTGCGCTCCTAACCACTACACCAAACCGTCTCTCACCAGTCTTTCACATCACTCACTACCTGGTCCTTTTAACTGACCATGCTGGGGACTGAACCTGGGACCTCCTGCATGCCAAGCAGATGTTCAACCACTGAGCCACAGCAGCACCCAAGGTATTTTATAGTTCTTCCACCATCTCTGTTTTTCAAGGCACCTTGTCCATTTCTGTTTGTTTCTTCTGGTTTTCAGGAAATGGGTTTATCCTGGATAGATTTAAAAATGATGGTATAGGCTGCTATTTTTTTCTAATGATTTAGCTTATCTGCAAGTCTTATACCATTTGAAAGACACCATTCTTGCTGCTTGCTTTATTGTATATGTGCCGATAATGTTTATTTATTTGCTACTGTTTTAATCTGATTTCAGTATTGCTTTTATTAATTTTTTTATGGTTTATTTACAGAGCTTCAAAAGCAAATCTGGCAAACAGCCTGCATCATATAAACGTTTAAAATAAACCAAGCCAGGATAAGGGAAGTCCCAGAACAAGGGCTAAATTTGTATCAAAGGAAGAACAGAGGCTCTATGGGGGGGCCTTTGGAATGGTTGTTTCTGAGCAGTGAAAGAAAAGCATGGGGTGAATAATGCATTCAGAGCACTTCTCACAAATTGTCATGTTGAATTCTTCACAACAACCCTGTATTAGTAGTAGAACGTATGGCACTGTGTGTGGTATAGCAAGGAGATCCAAAGATTGTCTGGCTGCCTTAAGTTCTTAGCTCTTTTTGTGTTATGCACCACTAGGTGGCGAGCTAGACTTATTTTGGGGGCTGAGAGAGTTCTGAAAGGGCTGTGACTGGCCCACTGTCACCCAGCTGGCTTCAAGCAGAGGAGTGGGGAATCAAACCTGGTTCTCTGGATTAGAGTCTGTCACTTGTAACCACTACACCATGCTGGCTCTCGCATTTGGGGAAACTGCAGGGGTCAGCACCCCCGGAGTGCAATGAATGAGCCTCACCCTGGGAAAACTTCCTTCATGGTCAAGGTGTCTCCCCTGCAAGAGTTGAGAAAGAGTGGCAAAGTTTGTGTGAGTCTGTGGCAAAGGCAATGTTTGAACTGGGAATTCATTCTCAGAGGTAGGCTTTTTCATTATTTCAAATGCCCCCCACCCCAGCAAGGTTTAGGATTGGGACTATGTCCCAGAATGTCAGGCAGTGTGGTATAATGGTTAGTGTGTTGGATTATGATTGGGAAGGCCCAGATTCAAATCCCCCATGCATCCCATGGAAGCTTGCTGGGTGACCTTAAGCCAGTCGTGCGCTCTCAGCCTAACCTACCTCACAGTGTTCCCTCTAAGGTGAGTGAGTGTGAGCTAGCTCACAGTTTTTTAGCCTCCAGCTCACACATTTTTGTCTCAGCTCAGGAAGGAGGGCTCCAGAGCAAACCAAATTTATGCAGTCGCCAAATCGCTCGCTCACAACTTTAATGCCAGTAGCTCTCAAAGTAGAATTTTTGCTCACAAGACTCCACAGCTTAGAGGGAGCATTGGTTGTCATGAGGATAAAAGAAGAAGAGGAAGACAATATAAGTGACTTTTAGTCCCCGGGAAAGGGGGGAAAGCAGGATAGAAATGAAGTAGATAAATACATTTCTTTCTCTCTCTTCTTGCCATCAGATTTCAGAAGCGAAGGGGGACTGGCCCTGGTTAGTATTTGGATGGGAGACCACCGAGGAAGTCCAGTGTCATGACGTGGACGGCAGGCAATGGCAAGCCACCTCTGATCACCTCTTGCCTTGAAAATTCCTACACAGTCGCCGTAATTCAGCAGTGACTTGTAATTATGGTAGGGTACTTTGAGTCATTCTGAATCAGGTTTATAGGATTCGTTTTTGAAAAATGGGGGAGAATTCCAATGTGGCTGTTGTGAACACGGAGGAGAATTCCAATGTGGCTGTCGCACGAACCGTGTGGCTGTGGCATGAAATTCTAATTCAACTGCACACATACACACACATCCTAAATTTGTTTGCTCACTGCAAATTTACATGCAATACCAATCCACCCTCCTATACACGTCTGGAAAAACTTGCAAAGAGTAGCAAGAGAGAGAGAGAAAGAGAGAGAGAGAGAAGTATTCCATCAACCCGGCCTGCTCCACTTTGGTCTCAGCGGGCCTGCCAGGTTCTCATTTTGAAGTCTGAGCAAGCAGAAAGCAGAAGCGGCCTGCCAGGGCCTTTCACGGTTCTTCTTCGAAGGGTCACAGGCTGTTGGGCTGGAATTAAACCAACACACACATTTGCAGAGCGGGCCGGTTTCTCCGCAGCAAAGTGCTGCATGTTAAACACTCCTTCTGAAGAGCGCGGCAAAGCACTCTGGCGGCGAACAAGTGCCTCGAGCACTTGGTATGCGGAAAGGAAAGCCAGCAAGAGCAGTAAGTTTCCACCGCCGGGAGGATCCGGGTGAAAAGCCAGCAACTTCCCCATATTTCACCCAAAGAAACATTAACACGCACCGCAAAGAATGGGCTCATTCATCATGAAGAGCCATCTGAACCGCAGGGTGGCCAGCCAACGACAGAGAGGGACCAACGGGAGGGAGAGGCAGGCGATTGTTTTTATGCCTGTCTCTCACGAGGGGTGTGTGCGTGCATATTATGTGCAACACAAACTGAGCAAGTCGCACAAAGCTTACACCGAACACCACTGACATGGCTTCTCGTAGCAGGGCTGTTCACTGGCCTACCAGGGAATTATTCAGTTCGGAAGTGGATTCATGCTAGCCCGTCCCAGGAGCCCATCTAGTGATCTACTGCACTTGCAACCTGTTCTTCCTTCAGAAAGGAGAGAGTTACAGGAAAGCTGGCCAGCTTCTAGGTGGTGGCTGGAGACCTCCTGGGATTACAACTGATTTCCAGGAGACAGTGATCAGTTCACCTGGAGAAAATGGCCACTTTGGAAGGTGGACTGTATGGCACTATATCCCATTTAAGCCCCTCCCCTCCCCTCCCCAAACCCTGCCCCCCTCAGGCTCCACCCCCAAAGTCTCCAGGTATTTCCCAACCAGAGTGGCAACCTATTTTTATTTATTTGGATTTATATCCCACCCTCCCTGCAAGCAGGCTCAGGGCGGGTTCCAACAATATAGATGTTGATTAGTAGACCTCAGTGCTCTACGGGACTCATATGGGGAGAGGCGGTCCCGAAGGTATTTACAGTGAGCTCCCAGACAGTCTCCGAATCAGGCATTTTAACTAGGGCTGCCAACCTCCAGGTGGAGGAATCCAAAAACAACATCTGTGACAAAAATAACCAAGAGTCAATAAAGATATGTTGCAAAATCATTTACTGTAGTAATTCTGTAGAAAATTCTCTTCTATTATTGCTCACACGCTCACGAATGCTGCACAATGTAAACAATTTGTTTCACAATATTTGCTTTATCTGAGCGTGTAGCAATCACAGTTCTTATGAATTACTACTTATCAACTCTTGAAGGAAACATTCCATGGGTTGCGGTCACATGCGCGAGATTTTTTTTTTAAATTATTTTTATTAAAATGTTCAAATGTTTAACAGAGCAATACAAACATTGTCAACTTGGTGAGCTACATTAAGAAAAGCATTCTTAAAAAAAGTTTAATAATACATTTTAATGTGCCCTTATACTAATTAGTTGAGTAGTGCTAATTACATAGATATTTTGTCACACGCATGAGATACGGGGGGAAGGGAGGCTATTTGCCCCGTAGAAATTTGACCCACAGTTGCGCGATCACATGCAGCCCACCACTGTGTGATCAGACGCAACCGCAGGTGAATCGGGGCGGGGTTTTTGCTGCATGTTACCGGTCCGCTTCAACAGGGATTGATTATTCACATCTCTGCACTGAGTGCTCTCTGTGCAATGTGCGATGATTCGCATACTGAAACCGAGGGGTGGGGGGACAATGGCATGGAGTCGGGATGGCCCAATCAGATCATCCCGATGCCATGAGAGCATGCTGGCACAATCACACAGGGGAAAGTCCGTTCCTGGCCCGTAGCAAATACAATGCTCTGCAAGTGCGAAGTCCTACAGGAAAGCACTGCTGCCTCGCTGGAATCATATTTAAACCAAGCATAAATGTTCTTAACAGCACACCAGCATGCAGACATCCCACCTGATTCACCTGTCCTGTGTGATTTTTGGCAGGGAAGGGTGTAACTCAGTGGAAGAGTATGTGCTTCGTAGGCAGAAAGTCTCTGGGAAAGACCTTTCTCTGCCCGAGACCCTGGAGAATGGCTACCAATTGCAGTACACAATGCTTAGCTCAATGGAGTGGTGTGCGGTTCAGTCATGGGAAAGCACCTGTTCCGGGGTGGTACGTATAAAGTGGGTCCCACATGGTTAAACCGACAGAAAGTTCACACCGTTACAAAGAACTAAGACTGAAGCCTTCTCTTTCACACAGAAAATGGATGACAACCCCACTCAGACTAAAAACGTTCACAGATCACAACATCCAAATGCACGCTTTAATTCCTAAGTGCCAGCAACAAAAGCTCCAATATGGGAGCCAGTACAGTGTCAAACTAGAATCTGGCAGACTCAGACTGTTTCCGCTAAATAGCTTGCCCCGCCGTCAACCTCTGCAGTTATTCACAGCTAGCGATTATTTCACCACAGGTTGATGCACGGCAGGGTTCTGACCTGCATCTTTCTTCCTTCCCCCGGCATCTTTTGAATCCGGCGTTTGCCAGAAGGTTTCGTTGCCACGCTCCTGAACTCGGGGTTTCAAGTGGGGAATTCTTCACATCGTGCCCTAAACTCCACATTAGCATAATCTGCATCACAACTACTCCCTCTCTTTCCATGCCCACCGTTCTCACTCAGCCACAAACATCATCCCTCACCGTGGGAATTCCTCCTACTGTGGAATCCGTGAATCAGATCCAACGCTCTTCGATGCGCTGGGAATGAGAGACAAGTACCAGATGCAGAACTGGTCTCAAATGCAAATCCCCACTCCCAACAGGGGAGGGGCTTGTGGCTCAATGGAAGAGCCTCTGCTTGGCATGCAGAAGTTCTCAGGTTCAATCCCCAGCATCTCCAGTTAAAAAGACAAGTGATATGAAAGACCTCTGCCTGAGACCCCCTGGAGGGCCCTTCTAGGAGGAGGCCTTGGCTCAGTGGCAGAGCATCTGCTTGGCATGCAGAAGGTCCCAGGTTCAATCCCCAGCATCTCTAGTTAAAGGATCTGGCAGTAGGTGATGTGAAAGCCCTCAGCCTGAGACCCTGGAGAGCCACTGCCAGTCTGATTAGACAATACATTATTATTATCATTATCATTATTATTATTTAATTAATTTTCAAAAAATACAACATAAAAAGAGCTTGGTGCCTTGTATTACATCAGTTCAAATCTCTCATTTATAGCTTAACTAATATAATCTGACTAGTAAGCTAATATTTTTGCAACCTTAAATGACAAATAATACATTGATAAATTCATTTGAGGGTTAACATCACACAATTGTTATCCTTTAACAATACAACATCAAAAGCTCTATTACAAATTTTCCATGTTTTTTCATCTGATCTAGCCTTTAATAAAATTATTTCCTTTTACGTTGTTCTTGCCAGTGCATTTTACTGCTAATACACAAGGCTATTTTTGGGCAGGAACGCACAGGAACGGAGTTCCGGCTGGCTCCCGAGCTGGCCACACCCAGCAGGGACTCGTTAGCATAATAGGCGACACCCAACAGCAGAAACTCATTAGGACTGGCTACATTAGGGGTATGTGGCCTAACATGCAAAGGAGTTCCTGCTACAAAAAAAGCCCTGGATTTTGACAACAAACAAGGTAAACAGAATAAGAAGCAAAAGGTGGGTGTGGCTGGATGACCACACTTCTGATAACATGGGGGTGTGGCCTAATATGCTAATGAGCTGTGCAGTCAGCGGTGTGGCCTAATATGCTAATGAGTTCCTGCTGGGCTTTTTCCACAAAAAAGCCCTGCTAATACATATACACATGTATTTTCATTCTTATTTGCTATTTAATTATTAAGAAGAGAAAGGGGGGGGAAATAGTTGGAGTCCTTCTTTGTGGTTTAGTTTCACCTATTATACTAGATTTTCTCCAGTTCTTAGCCTAGACCATACTGACCTTGGTGAACCAATGGTCTGATTCAATATAAAGCAGTTTCATGTGTGGGACACGGAAGTTTGCGGGGTGACTTTGAGCCAGTCACACACATTCAGCCTAACCTACACTCACAAGGTTGTTGTGAGGATAAAACGGAGTAGAGGAGAATGATACAAGCAGCTTCAGGTCCCCCTTTGGAGAGAAAAGGTATAACCAAAGCTCCAGTGTTGCCTAGAAGAAGCGTATTGTGGCAGCCATTTTGTATTCAGCTGTACCCCTCACCAGCAGCCACAAGCTACCTGTTCTCAAAATGACAAGGATGCTCACAGGCTCAACAACAGCTCAGAGACTCCCTTGCTGAGATGATCAGTAATGGGAGACAAGTTTTCCTGAAGGACCGATTACCATCTCTTATCAATCTTCGTTTATTCAGGTGGGTCTAAAGCAACAGAACAAAGTCTGAGTCGAGGGGCACCTTTATGACCAACAAGGTTTTATTCAAGGTAGGAGTGTTCGTGTGCATGCATCTGAAGAATTAAACTTAAATTAAAGGTGCCACTCAACTCAAACTTTGTTCAATCTTGATTTGTGACTTATTGCCTCAGCATTGGTTGCTTTTGTGGCGGGGGAGGGGAGCCTTCTGGTACCTTGCACAAATGAAAGTGTGCACCCAAAGTGCCAAGAACCCACTTTTAGGGATTCCCCAGCAGTTGAAAGTATTCCCTAAAAATAGCAGTTTAAGAGCCGCTATTCTATCACTGAAGACAAAAGGGCAAAACTCAGTTTATACCACTCAGCAGTTCATGTCTGGGTGGGAATTTCCCCGATGGCAAACCAAACGATCACTGCGGGATTATAAAAATGTCTAACTAGCTACCACAGATAAATGGATAACATCAGCAGGACACCGCAGAAGAGATTCCGCTGGCATGGTTTGAGGAGAAATTTAACAACTGCGATCTGGGTAGACCCCTGCACCTCCTCCATCTGCACACCCATCTGAGATTTATGAGCGACTTCTGTAACAACGGCCTCTGCAACCACAGACCACATTGCTTAAAAAATAAAACCTGGGGGACTGTGGTTTTTTAGACTAGTGGTTTGCAGTTTATCAGGATGAAAACACTGGGCGGGGAGGAAGCTTGGCACATGAAGGAGATTGTGCATGTTAACAGCTTTAGAACCAGTGGACGCTTCACACTTATGCCCACTCTGCATAGGCAAGAAAATCAGAACAGGGCAGGGAAAGTGGGCTATACCACTTTCAAATGTAGGGGATAAATGCCAGTTTTAAATATTCATTTGTGTAAAGCGTTCCATGCGAGTAGAAATCTAACCAAGTAATGGAAGCTGTAAAAGGTAAGAAGGATTCCTTTAAGTGGTGGAAAGCGGTGGAAAGCTAGTCTTAGTGAGGTTGATAAAAGGGAACACAGACTATGGCAAATAAAATGCAAGTCTGTGATCAGGCAAGCAAAAAGGGAATATAAGGAGCATATCGCAAAAAACATAAAGGCCAACAATAAAACTTTCTTCAAATACATTAGAAGTAGGAAGCCAGCCAGGGAGGCAGTGGGGCCCTTGGATGTTGTTGTTGTTCAGTCGCACAGTCGAGTCCGACTCTTCGTGACCCCATGGACCAGATTACGCCAGGCCCTCCTGTCTTTCGCTGTCCGCTGAAGTTTGCTCAATTTCATGTTCGTTGCATCGATGACACTGTCTAACCATCTCATTCTTTGCCGTCCCCTTCTTCTTTGACCTTCAATCTTTCCCAGCATCAGGGTCTTCTCCAGTGAATGCTCCCTTCTCATTTGGTGGCCAAAGTATTTGAGCTTCAGCTTCAGGATCTGGCCTTCCAGGGAACAGTCAGGGTTGATTTCTTTTAGGATTGACTGATTTGATCTCCTTGCAGCCCAAGGGACTCTCAAGAGTCTTCTCCAGCACCATAGTTCAAAAGAATCTATTCTTCGGCGCTCGGCCTTCCTTATAGTCCAACTCTCACAGCCATACATTACTACGGGGAATACCATTGCTTTGACCATGCGGACTTTTGTTGGCAGGGTGATGTCTCTGCTTTTTATCATGCTGTTTAGGTTTGCCATCGCTTTCCTCCCAAGGAGCAGGCGTCTTTTAATTTCATGGCTGCAGTCACCATCTGCAGTGAGCTGGGATCCTAGGAACGTGAAGTCTGTCACTACTTCTACGACTTCCCCTTCTATTTGCCAAGGAGTGATGGGGCCAGATGCCATGATCTTAGTTTTTTTGATGTTGAGCTTCAAGCCCACTTTTGCACTCTCCTCTTTCACCCTGAGGAAGAGGCTCTTTAGATCCTCTTCACTTTCTGCCATCAGAGTGGTATCGTCTGCATATCTGAGGTTATTGATCTTTTCCCCAGCAATCTTAACTCCAGCTTGTCCCTTGGCCCTTGGATGACCAAGGGGTAAAAGGAGTAGTGAAGGATGATAGGGAAATGGCTGAGAAGCTGAATGCATTTTTTGCCTCTGTCTTCACTGTGGAAGAGGAGAAGTGTTTGCCCACTCCAGAAGCACCGATTTTGGGAGGGGGTTTGAAAGTCCTGAATCAGATTGCGGTGACAAGAGAGGAAGTCCTCCGGCTGATGGACAATTTAAAAACTAATAAATCACCAGGCCCGAATGGCATTCATCCGAGAGTTCTGAAAGAACTCAAATGTGAACTTGTGGATCTCCTGACAAAAATATGTAATCTTTCTTTAAAATCTGCCTCCATTCCTGAGGACTGGAAGGTAGCTAATGTCACTCCCATCTTTAAAAAGGGCTCCAGGGGAGATCTGGGAAATTACAGGCCAGTCAGTCTGCCATCGATACCAGGTAAGTTGGTGGAAACCGTTATTAAGGAAAGAATTAGTAGGCACATTGATGAACAAAAACTATTGAGGCAGACTCAGCATGGGTTCTGTAAGGGAAGATCTTGTCTCACTAACCTGTTAGTGTTTTTTGAGGGAGTGAACAAACATGTGGACAAGGGGGACCCAATAGATATTATTTACCTTGACTTCCGGAAAGCTTTTGATACAGTTCCTCATCAAAGGCTCCTAAGTAAGCTCAATAGTCATGGGATAAAAGGACAAGTCCTCTTGTGGATCAAAAACTGGCTTATAAATAGAAAATAGAGAGTGAGTATAAATGGGAAACTTTCTCAGTGGAGGGTGGTAAGCAGTGGGGTACCACAGGGATCAGTACTCGGTCCGATGCTTTTTAACTTGTTTATTAATGATTTGGAATTGGGAGTAAGCAGTGAAGTGGCTAAATTTGCAGATGACACGAAGTTGTTCAGGGTGGTGAAAACCAGGGAGGAGTGTGAGGCACTCCAAAGGGATCTGTTGAGGATGGGTGAGTGGGCGTCAACATGGCAAATGGGGTTCAATGTGGCCAAGTGCAAAGTGATGCACATTGGAGCCAAAAATCCTAAATATAAATACACATTGATGGGGTCTGAACTGGCAGAGACGGACCAAGAGAGAGATCTTGAAGTTGTAGTGGATAACTCAATGAAAATGTCTAGACAGTGTGTAGCTGCAATAAAGAAGGCCAAAACTATGCTGGGGATTATTAGGAAGGGAATTGAAAACAAATCAGCCAGTATCATCATGCCCCTGTATAAATCATTGGTGCGACCTCATTTGGAATACTGTGTGCAGTTCTGGTCAACACATCTCAAAAAGGATATTATAGCATTGGAAAAAGTGCAGAGAAGGGCAACTAGAATGATAAAAGGGTTGGAACACCTTCCCTATGAAGAAAGGTTAAAATGCTTGGGGCTCTTTAGCTTGGAGAAACGACGGCTGAGGGGTGACATGATCGAGGTTTATAAGATTATGAATGGGATTGAGCAGGTTGAGAAAGAAGTCCTTTTCTCCCTTTCTCACAATACAAGAACTCGTGGGCACTCCATGAAATTGCTGAGCAGTTGGGTTAGAACAGATAAAAGGAAATACTTCTTCACCCAAAGAGTGATTAACATATGGAATTCACTGCCACAGGAGGTGGTGGCAGCTACAAGCATGGACAGTGTCAAGAGGGAATTAGATAAACGTATGGAGCAGAAGTCCATCAGTGGCTATTAGCCACAGGGTATAGATGGGAACTCTCAGTCTGGGGCAGGTGATGCACTCTATTCTTGGTGCTGGAGGGGCAGCAGTGGGAGGGCTTCTGGTGCCCTGGCCCCACTGCTGGACCTCCTGATGGCACCTGGTATATTTTGGCCGCTGTGTGACAGAGTGTTGGACTAGATGGGCCATTGGCCTGATTCAACATTGGCTTCTCTTATGTTCTTATGTTCTCTTAACCAGTAAGAAAGATTTTAGCCTCTCTTTGCTTCATGTGCTTGTTTTCTATCTGCAAGGAGGCTTTAACATACGGAGTATTCCACAAATGTCATCTTCCACCTGTGTGGAGAAGTGGATCAGTCCATTGATAGGGTTGTCAACCTCCAGGGGAAACCCAGAGACCTCTGGAATTACATCTCATCTCCAGAATACAGAGATCAGTTCCCCTGGAGAAAAAAGGCTGCTTTGGAGAGTGGAGTCTATGGCATTATACCATGCTGAGGTCCCTCCCACCCCCATATCTCCAGGAATTTCCCAACCCCGAGTTGGCAACCCTACCATTCTACTATCTCAGCCACCTTGCTTGTGTGAATGAGACCTAAATAAACCTACTCTGATTCTGGTTTTTCATTGTTGTTGGGTTTTTGGTTTTTTGGTAACTCTCCATCTTATGAAACTACCTTGCTTCATTACAAAACAAGATGCATTTCTTTATTGAGAGAGAAAAATACAAAACAAATGCTAAAAGGAAGATGACCCTGAATGTAAAATGATCCCCTTCAAGAAATGTAACACACAATTCTTTTAAAATTAGGAGTATTCTACCTAATCGGAGGAAGGAGGAGGAGGAGATTGGTTTTATACCCTGCCCCTCACTACACAAAGGAGTCTCAGAGCGGCTTACAATCTCCTTTCCCTTCCCCTCCCCACAACAGACAACCTGTAAGGTAGGTGGGGCTGAGAGAGCTCTTTCGAGGACTGCTCCTAAAAGAACAGCTCTGACAGAACTTATGAGTGACCCAAGGTCACACCAGCAGCTGCACATGGAAGAGTGGGGAATCAAACCCGGTTCTTCCAGATTAGAGTTTGCACTCCTAACCACTACACCAAACTGAATATTAATTAAAGACAGGCCTGTCTTTTCCTTTAACAACCTGGGGGGGGGGGGACTAGTCTCATTCAGGTAGAAAGATATGAATGTTACAAAAACTGACATTTGCAGCACCAGTTTAGTTGAGCAGAGTGAACTTAATCTCTTTTCCACCTTCTGCCTAGCAGGATGGTAGCTGCTACAGCTCAGGTGCCTGAGGTCACATAGGAGGAAGTCACTCTACAGCTCTTCCTAGGAATTCCAGCAGCAGGGTAATAAACTTTCTTAACAAGGGAGAATTACCATATGTCATACTGAACTTCTCAGAAGAAGGGCAGCTTGGGAAAGCCCAAGCTGCATACTCGCTCACCATAACAGTAGTCTGGGTAGTTATATAGCCAACAGTGCCATCCTGAGTTACACCCTTCTCAGCCTAACTGAGTTGAATGGACTTAAGACGGTTGTAACACTAATCATGATAGCACTGCAAGACAGTACAGTAGTACCAGGGGGACCTGATTAATTAAACTGACTACAATGACACTGCAACCAACTAGTTCTCACGGAGGTAGTAAACCTGTTACTGGGCTGGACCAATCCACCCTGTGAGCAGGGGCCCATGTGACTGAACAAATGGATCCCTTCCACGTAGAAAACAAGACACCAAGGACTGTTTCAGGTAGGTAGCTGTGATTGGTTTTCAGTAGGAGAGCAGGATCTGAGTCTAGAAGCATGAGCATCTGAGAGTCAAATTTCCCTTCATCAGATACAAGCAGGAGTGGCATCTGACGAAGGCAGCTTTGACTCTTGATAGCTTATACCCTGGAAATCCTGTTGGCCTCTAAGGTGTTTCTGGACTCAATCTAGGTATAAAGGAGAAGCCTAATGTTATGTATTATTATGTATGTATGCCTGAGCTTCAACTAAGAGCTGGTATCCTGTAAGGCATGTTCTGATTGGCTACTCTGTGCAATAGACCAATCAGAACATAAGAAAGGTTCTAGAGGGAACTAGTTTCATTGGCCTTTATCTAAGCAGTTTAATTGGTTGTTAACTCATTTAAGGGCGTGGTTATATTCACCCAGAAAGTTTAAAAGAGAGCCTGTTGCTCTCCTGTTCTCGTGCTGGTTTCTGTCATGTTCAAATAAAGTTGAATCATTTGTTAAGAACTGACTGACATCTCATATTTAACAACTTATTTCTGATTAATTCATTTCTATGTGAAGTAGTGTTGCCAGGTCCCCCCTGACAACCAGCAGTGGAGGAAGCCCTAGCCCGGCATTGTAGTGACATCACTGGCAACATGGTGACATCACTTCCAGTTAGGCCACCGCTCAACCAGCAGATCAGCACCAAGGGGTAGCAGCTAGAGCTGGGGTTTCCCCTGCCCCTGGTGGGGGCTTGGCACCCCTAATACGAAACAGTTTTGAATCAACTCTATCACTGGAGCTCCCATCTACAGTCCAAAGTGGTACTACCCAAACAGAAGTTTACCACCTTAGTGAGCATGGGGCCTATGTAGCCTGTGCACAAAATTGCCTTCTGACAAGAGCGACTTGTTCCCCGAAGGACTTTAAAAGAATACAACAAACCAACTGTGTTCAAAAAAAAAAGTGAAAGTGTGGTGATAATGGGGAATTTCAGACAGATGATATAATCCGGAAGAGGAACGGTTCCCAAACGGTTTCTGGTCTGGCATTTCAGACAGAACCGTTTTAGAACCGGTTCCCTACCGGAATATATTTGTAATTTCACACAGAATCGCTTCTGTCCCGTTCAGGAAACGGGGCTGAAGTGTTTTACCTGTCAACCGCTTCCAAGTAGTCGTCAGTTTCTTCTCCCGGATCCGATACGCTTTTTTCCCCCCTTTTTTCGCCCGCGCGGGCGATCTCCGGCTTTTTTTTTTTTAACATTCACTTTAGAGTGCTATAACGCTATAGCGCTATAGCGCTATAGCATCATAGCAACCCCATTGGAATGCCTGCAGTGTTGTTTTATAGCACTATAGTGCTATAGCGCTCTAAAGCGAAAATTTTTTTTAAAAAAAGGCGCAGCGGGAAACGGCGGGAAAACAAAGCGGTGCAGTCTGAATTGCCAAACCGCTTCTGATTCGGCTCTTTTCCGGTCAGGGAAAGCCATGTGTGAAATGGCAGCCCTGTACCGGTTTACTTCAAGACGAATCAGAAACGGCTTCAATCCAGCAGAATCTCGGTAATGTGAAATTCCCTAATCACTGATAAAACCACCCCATTAACAGTGGAAGAGAACCTGACCCTGACAGTAATTTCCTTTTATAAAGGTTTCTTATATGCAGTGCTTATTCTAAGAATGTATTTCTGTGACCCAAACAAAAATAGAGCTCTTGTTTAGGATTGGCAGCTTTTGAACTGGTGCCTCACGGTGTCCCTTTAGTATCAGTTTGATCTGCAGTAAATAGCAGGTGATGTTGTTTACCTCCATGCCCTGAACAGCTTCGAATGCTCCTTTCTGCATACCAGACCTTGATTAAAGAGACAGGACTTTCTTTCTTTCTTTCTTTCTTTCTTTCTTTCTTTCTTTCTTTCTTTCTTTCTTTCTTTCTTTCTTTCTTTCTTTCTTTCTACTGGCATTAAAGTTGTGAGCAAGCGATTTGGCTACTGCATAGGTTAGTTTGCTCTGGAGCCTTCCTTCCTGAGCTAAGACAAAAATGTGTGAGCCAGAGGCTAAAAAAACTGTGAGCTAGCTCACACTAACTCAGCTTAGAGGGAACACTGCATCCTGACCCCAAAGTGGTGACCGGCATTTCCTTGGGCATGTAAGAAAGGACCACAAGAACTAAGCACTGAGGCAACCCTTCCTGCCCTCCCTCTCATGATCTGCCTAAGTTCACAGCATCAACAGTGCTGTCAGATGGCCCTCTAGCCTCTGTTTGAAAACCTCCAAAGAAGGAGAGCCCACCACCTCCCAAGGAAGCCTTTTCCACAGAGGAACCGCTCTGTCAGGAAGTTCCTCCTAATGTTTAGCCGAAAACTCTTCTGATTTAAATTCAACCTGTTCGTTCTGGTCCCACCTTCTGGGGCAATAGAAAACAATTCCCCAGCATCCTCTATATGACAGCCCTTTAAGTACTTGAAGATGGTTATCATATCACCTCTTGGTCATCTTCTCCCCAGGCTAAATAAACATACCCAGCTCCTTCAACCTTTCCTCATAGGACTTGGTCTCTGACCCCTCCCCATCTTTGTTGCCCTCCTCTGGACACGTTCCAGCTTGTTTATACCCTTCTTAAACTGTGGTACCCAAAAGTGAACACAATACTCCAGGTGAGGTCTAACCAGAGCAGAGCAAAGCAATACAACCACTACACATGATCTGGACACTATACTTCTGTTGATACAGCCCAAAATCGCATTTGCCTTTTTAGCTACCACATCACACTGCCGACTCAGGTTCAATGTATGGTCTACTAAGACCCCTAGATCCTTTTTGCACATACTACTACCAAGACAAGTCTCCCCCAACAAATAATTATGCATTTGATTTTTCCTACCTAAATGCAGAACTTTACATTTATCTCCGTTGAAATTCATTTTACTTGTTTTAACCTAGTAAGTGGGTTCTAGACCAAATCAAGCCTGAACTCTCTCTAGAAGTTAAAATCACCAAACTGAGGCTGTCATCCTTTGGCCACATTATGAGAATAAAGGAGTAACTAGAAAAGACAATAATGGGCCCCGGTCACACGAGTGGGATACTGCGCCGCTGAAGGGAGGCAAAGTAGAGCCGGGGCAAAAAGATGCGCGGTAGCACGATCAGACAGTCTCCAAGATGCCGTGCAGATGCTGATAGCCAGCGATCACACCGGCGATGTTGAAGCGCATCAAAGGGTCTTGCGCATGCGCAATCTGAGGTTTCTTCGCATACTGTGGAGGCTTGGAAAAAACACATCCGGTGCGATGGGACGCATGCGCCGGATTACCTCCGCTTCCGCGATCCCGCGTTCGCCTGTGACCCACGTTTTCTGGTTGCTACTACCCTTTTGCTGGTATTTTTTAAATCCGCTTCTTCAGGCCAATGGCATGGGTTGGTGCTGGGTACGCTATGCTTCCCAGATGTTTCTGTATGATCCCGCCCATTTGATGCGCCCTCAACCTGTTCGTTTTGCGGGGCAAATCCTCTCGTGTGACTGTGGCCATGCTAAGAAAAGTTGAAGGCAGCAGGAAAAGAGGAAGACCCAACATGAGATGACTTGACTCCATCAAGGAAGCCACAGTCCTCTGTCTGCAAGACCTGAGCAAGGCTGTTCAAGATAGGGCATTTTGGAGGTCATTAATTCATAGGGTCACCGTAAGTCGGAAGCAACTTAATAGCACTTAATATGCACACAAACAAGGAGAAGAAGAAATGTGGGTTCATTTAGCGTTTTAGACGGTTGAACGCACTCAAGAAAACAACTGTTGGGTCTCACAACCACTGTAGAGGGTGGGCCAGCACTATTATGGTATCTGAAGACGAGTGGGTAGAGTCAAACCTGGAACTTTCTTAGCTTAGACCTCAATGCACGGCCTAAGAGAGAGGATCAGCTTGACCTGAACATCCTCATATTTACCAGAAATAATGTGTTTGTGAAGTGCCTTCAACCTGAAGCTGATTTACAGCATCCCCTCAAGGGGTTTTCAAGGCAAAAGACATTCGGGGGTTGTTTGTTACTGCTTGCTTCTGTGTGGCAACTTGGGGCTTCCTTGGTGGTTTCCCATCCAAGTACCAATCAGGGCTGACCCTGCTTAGCTTCTGAGATCCAAGAAGGTTGGGCTAAGCCTGGACCACCCAGGTCAGGGCACCAGAAATGTCACACCGTCTCATTCCAGAGCAACTAACACTAAGGCAGGAGTGCACAATCAAAGTTGCAAGAATTGGTGAGAACAAGAAATTTAGGTAGAATTTATAGCTGTTCCAGCTTCTCGTCGTCTAGCAGTTACGCTTTTGGCTGGCTGGCAAGGTTTATTTTCCACACACCTAAAAATAGGTTAATCTCCCCTTGAAAATAATTTAAAAACACAGAGCACATAGCAGGTGCGTGCATTGTTATGGAAATGACTCGGCTGGCAGAGTACAGAAAACAGGACACCCGTGTTTTGCCAGGAAAAGAGACATCTGTGGAAACTGCTTCTTTCCTGTTTATGTTTTTAATTGGTTTTAAAGTTATTTTTTAATGTCTTTTACTGTAGAAAGGTGGGATCATTTTTTTAAACAAATAAACAACATTGGGGGTCTCGTATTGTGCATAAATGAGAACTCTGTTTCTGGAAAGGCCAATGAGGGGCCATAGCTCAGTGGTAGAGCATCTGCTGGGCATGCAGAAGGTCCCGGGTTCAATCCCTAGCACCTCCAGTTAAAGGGATCAGGTAATAGGTGCTTGAGAACCCAGAGAGAAGCTACCAGTCGGAGTAGATAATACCGACTTTGATGAACCATGGGTCTGATTCAGTATAAGGCAGCTTCATATGTATATTCCAATTGTATGAAGACTCACATTTTCCAATATATAGTTGCCCAAACATCTTTACTCAGAACTTGTATACTCAGGGGGCTTCTCCAAGGAGCTCCAGCTGCAATACATGACTTTACCTTTCTCATAAGAACATAAGAGAAGCCAGTGTTGAATCAGGCCAATGGCCCATCTAGTCCAACACTCTGTCACACAGCGGCCAAAATATACCAGGTGCCATCAGGAGGTCCAGCAGTGGGGCCAGGGCACCAGAAGCCCTCCCACTGCTGCCCCCTCCAGCACCAAGAATAGAGTGCATCACCTGCCCCAGACTGAGAGTTCCCATCTATACCCTGTGGCTAATAGCCACTGATGGACTTCTGCTCCATATGTTTATCTAATTCCCTCTTAAAACTCTCCATGCTTGTAGCTGCCACCACCTCCTGTGGCAGTGAATTCCATGTGTTAATCACTCTTTGGGTGAAGAAGTATTTCCTTTTATCTAACCCGACTGCTCAGCAATTTCATGGAGTGCCCACGAGTTCTTGTATTGTGAGAAAGGGAGAAAAGTACTTCTTTCTCAACCTGCTCAATCCCATTCATAATCTTATAAACCTCGATCATGTCACCCCTCAGCCGTTGTTTCTCCAAGCTAAAGAGCCCCAAGCATTTTAACCTTTCTTCATAGGGAAGGTGTTCCAACCCTTTTATCATTCTAGTTGCCCTTCTCTGCACTTTTTCCAATGCTATAATATCCTTTTTGAGATGTGGTGACCAGAACTGTACACAGTATTCCAAATGAGGTCGCACCAATGATTTATACAGGGGCATGATGATAGTTCTCCTTTTATCCTCACAACAACCCTGTAAGGTAGGTTAGGCTGAGAAATGGCCCAAGGTCACCCAGCGAGCTTCATGGCAGAGTATGTATTTGAACTCAGGTTTCTGAGATCCTAGTCTGACACTCTAACCACAATGGCACATTTGTAGAACATACAACTTGGCCTAGCATGACCCCACTTATCATATTTTCAAAAAGGGCAATCTCCATCTGGGGCAAAGTATCGAGCAGAGATGACGCCTACAGTCATTTAACTTAGAGCAAAGTCTTGCTAGAATAAACTTTATCACCAACAGTGATGTAAGATTCTGGGGGTGGGGGGGTGGGGATCAGTCCGATTCAGATACAAGTGGGAAAGCGCTTAAAGCTATATGGCTTAAAATGTGAGTTGTGCTACAATACAAAGAACTTCCCAGCTCAGATTATTAGCCACTGAAAGCCAGCATGGTGTAGTGGCCGGAGAGCTCGACTATGGTTGGAGAGACACAAGTTCAAATTCCACATGCTGTGAAAATTACTGGGCCTTTGTTGTTCAGTCGCACAGTTGAGTCCGACTCTTCGCGACCCTGGGCCTAACCTATCTCAAAGCATTTTGAGGGAGATAAAATGGAAGGGAGAACACCCTGTCCTATGGCCCTTAAGTGAGATAAAAATGCATCAAAACACAAACATGTGTTAAAATGGTTACCATCGGATAAAGGCTGGGATCAGAACAAATCAGAAAAAAAGGCCAAAAGTTAAACTCTAACTTCAGCAACTGACAATTCTGTGAGTGTGAATGGACGGATGGATGTAAATCACACAGAATGGACTTTTAAAAGTTTTTTCAGAAGGCAGGGATGCACATTTGGATATACCTGAGTCAAAATTATACCGGAAATTAGCTGTTTCGGGTCAGCTTGGAGACACCCAAAAGGATGCAAACCACCACCGAACTTTTGGGAGCAATGAAAATTTATCTTCCTGAATGTTGTGAGTGTTTGGGGGGGAATGGGGAGGCGCAGATACGGGAAAGCAAAGAGGATGTTGGCTGGAAAACACCAGTTAGATGGCGTCTCTCTACCCTTGGGAAGACAAGACACCAATGGTCAGGGAGAAATGACCTCCACTCATGACAATCTGAATTTTGAAAAGGAAAGGACTAAATTGGGCCTGGACTTACCGTGCAGGAATTGTCTCTGCCGGAGACTTCTCCACACTGCTATCATCGAACACAACAGAGCCTGCCCGCGCCCCCAACTGGAAAATGGCAGATGGGCTGGCAGACTCTTGGACCCCCACAAAAAGGAGCTGTGGCTCAGTGGCAGAACATCTGCTTGGCATGCAGAAGGTCCCAGGTTCAATCCCCAGCACCTCCAGCCAAAAGGACCAGGCAGTGGGTAATGTGAAAGACCTCTGCCTGAAACACCAGAGAGCTACTGCCAGTCTGAGTAGGCAATACTGACTTTGAGGGACCAAGGTTCTGATGCAGTGTAAGGCAGCTTCATGTATGGTTTGACTGTTGCAGCAGCCATTTCCCCCACTACAACCAAGGCCTTTTTAAAATTAGCAGTTGAGTAGTGTTATATCAATATTGCGATGTGTACACCGACTTCTCTAAATTCCCAGCTTCCATTTTTTTTTAATTCTAGCTCCTTCTATTGCAGAAATATAAGGCACCTCTCTTCAGTGGAAAGAGCTAGAGGCTTGTTTTTTTAAAAAAATGAAAGCTGAGAAGTAAAAGAACCTGATATACCCCCTGACCTGGATAGCCCAGGCAAGCCTGATCTCATCAGATCTTGAAAGCTAAGCAGGGTCAACTGTGGTTAGTACTTGGATGGGAGACCTCCTTGGAATACCGCATCAGGAAGACGGGGCAGGCTTTATTCAGCCACATCTCTGAATATCCTCCATGCCCCTAATAGGGGTCAGTCACCAGAAGCTGACATGACTTCCAGGTGCAGACACACAAAATACAAAAAAAGAGAACCTGATACACATTTTTTTTTTGCTGTCAACTCACAGCTGACTTTTAATGAGCCCTTAATGCTTTCAAAGCAAGGGACTTCCAAAGCTGGCCGCGAGGGGTTTCGAGGCACCCTTAGGGACGTTATCAACAAGTCCCTCTCTGAGGGCTGTTCCCAGGGGCTCTCAAGGAAGCAGTGCTCTCTACATGGGGCTGCCCTTGGGGCAACTCCAGAAGCTGCAGCTGGTGCAAAACACAGCGGCTAGGCTGTTAATGGGCCTTCCTATGCGGGAGCACATCCAGCCTGTGCTAAAGTCGTTGCACTGGCTACCAATAGCATTCCGGATTCGCTTCAAGGTACTGGTATTGACATTTAAAGCCCTTTATGGTCAGGGGCCTCCCTACCTGAGGGACCGCCTTTCCCCACATGTTGCCCAGAAAGCACTGCGATCTGGAACACAAAACCACCTGGCCCTCTCTGGGCCTAGGGACACCAGGTTGGTGGTGACTAGGACCAGGGCATTTTCCCTAGTGGCGCCGGCGCTCTGGAATGAGCTCCCTAGCGAGATCAGAGCACTGCGGGACCTCCAGCAATTCCGCAGGGCTGTGAAAACTGAGCTTTTTCGCCAGGCGTTTCAGTAAGAATGATTCTATTGGCTGAGCTGCACTTGCACTTAATTATATGACACCACCACTTTTAAATGGTTTTAACGGTATTCATTGGAATCTTATTGAGTTGTATTTTATGTATGTATTTATGCTGGTTTTATAATAGGTTGTAATCCGCCCTGAGCCGCTTCGGCAGGAGGGCGGGATAGAAGTCTAACTAATAAATAAAAAAATAAAAATAAAAAGCAGCTTGCCACTGCCTGCCTCTGCATAGAGACCCTGGTATTCCTTGGTGGTCTCCCATCCAAATACTAACCAGGGCCGACCTTGCTCAGCTTCTGGTCATATTGCTATACTGTTGTATCCAGGGCTCTTTTTGTAGCAGGAACTCCTTTCCATATCAGGCGACACACCCCTAATGTAGCCAACCCTCCAAGAGCTTACAGTAGCCCCTGTAAGAAGAGCTCTGTAAGCTCTTGGGGGATTGGCTACATTAGGGGTGTGTCGCCTGATATGCAAGGGAGTTCCTGCTACAAAAAGAGCCCTGGCTTGTATCGCTATAACACTGCTCCAATTGCTGATTTGAAAAATAAATGAAAATACTCCAGTGGTGGGGGAGGAAATGGCTGCTGTGACAACCAAGCCTCACAGGAGTCCCAAAGACCACTCGCCCACCCGTCCACCATTTTCCAGTTGGAGAGGGGACTCTGCTGCCTCTGATGACAGCGGGAGGAAGATGCCTCCACCGGGGACAACATCGGCATGGTAGGTCCAGGGCTGGTTTCCTCTCTTTCCCCGCCAACTCCTGCTGCCCGGGGTGGGAGAATGATAAAAATAATACTTCCAAATTTTCAGGACCCCCCCCCCCAAAAAAAAAAGATCCTGATAAGGTAACAACACTGTTTAAAAAATCAGGATATGAGAACAGTGCCTTACCTTACAGACCCAAAATTATTTCAAATTTTTTTGAAGCAGATATCCCAGGAGCGGGAACGGACAGACACACAAGAACTGTTCAGCAGCAAATCTTAAGCAATGAACAACCGAAACATCTGCATGACTAAAGGCAAACACATAACCCACATAATAAACAAATTTTAGCAGCAAACAGAGCATATTTTATCTCGAGGCGAGTTTCCACCTTTGTGGGTCAGTAGCAAATATCCTACCCACAACTCGTTGAATATTTGGCTATGTGGGTTTGACAAATACCAAATGAAAAGGGTTGTTGGCAGACATCTGTCGATACTCCTGCCTGGAGAATGACGAAGTAAAAATTCTACAGAGCAGACAAATTCAACTTATTGGAGAGACGTTCAGCCACCCGGGTTGCTGAAAAGAATCAAAGGAAGTGCTGGACTGCTTTATGGACGCTCAGCCCAGAGCAATCTAGGTAGGAATGTCCTTCTCTCATGGGTGCCTGCCAAACAGTGACCTCTTTTGGACAAAATCTGCAAACACAAGAACATTCTATATTCATTTTCCCTTGCCTCAAAAGACTAGCCCTGGACCTCACAGAATATACCTAAAGGAGGTTCAGAAGAACCACCACAGCAAAAAACTGAAGATATGAATGGCTGTGGGGAAATTTTTCTTTTGTCTCCCCCGTACACACACTTTTCCCCCCAACAGAAAAATTGGAAAATTTGAGGGAATACTGAAAAGAAATTCTGATGAAATATTTTCTCTCTTGGAATTAGTAAAATATTTCTAAAGGCAAGATTTTTCACATTCAAAATGCATAACATGAAAAAATCTGAGAACTTTTCTAAGTTTTGCAACAGAAAGATTGGACAATTTGGAAAAAAAAACCCTCTTGTGAAATTCGGGGCGGGGGACTTGTCTTACAAAGTATTTCACTCATTCCTAATAAATAGCATGAAAAAGTCTGAGGACATTCTCACTTTTTCCAGCGGAACGATTTGGAAATTTGAGGGAGCCCTGGGAGGGGAAAAACCTCTCATACTGTATACTTATACAATACGTCCTTGTATAATGAAAATGGTTTTGGCAACAATTTTTGTAAAGAGTTCTGCGTTTTCAGTGTAATACAGTTTACCTTAATATCCTCCTATCAGGAAATGAGAGGTCTGAGATTGCACAGTGACATCTGTCATATCAGGAGACCAAAGAACAGCTCCTTATTCTCCTAAGGAGGGAATTCTTCATGGATGTCATTGACAAACGGGGAGGGAGGGAGGTTCAGAGGCCAATGGAGGAGTTCCAGATTTTAGGCACCCCCTTCTCGTTCCTTTCGATGGCTTCTGATAGCCGATGGGAAAAGTTGTCTCATGTTTCATGACACACAGCTCACTCCACTCTCCCAGAGGACAAAATCCCAGATTTTAGATTTCTTTCCCAACCTAAACTGGCATTATATTAGTGGATGCAGAGGAAAAAACCAGAATAAACGCTGAGCTTCAACTGGCCCAATGCTTACGGTTAAATATATCCCTTAATTAATTCAGGAAAACCTGATCCTTAAGAATCAAATATTACTCAGTTTCACATTCTGATATGTGCTGACCAGGGAAACCATACCAGCAAACAGCCTTGCACTGTGCTTTTTAATACTTGGCCCAGTTTTAAGGCACACCAACCAGTTATATCAGAATGGATGCTTGCAATGCCATTTACAGATTTAGCTACATTTCTTGGGGATCGTTATCAACCTTCTGTTTTTTTACAGTTCTCAGTGCAGCTGATTTTTCATTTTAAAGACCTGGGAAGTGGGTACAGAACTATCGTAAAGGATCAGCTTCATGGAGACCGCTGTGTGTGAATTCACTGCCACAGGACGTGGTGGCAGCTACAAGCATGGACAGTTTCAAGAGGGAATTAGATAAACATATGGAGCAGAAGTCCATCAGTGGCTATTAGCCACAAGGTATAGATAGGAACTCTTAGGCTGGGACAGGTGATACACTCTATTCTTGGTGCTGGAGGGGGGCAGCAGTGGGAGGGCTTCTAGTGTCCTGGCCCCACTGCTGGACCTCCTGATGGCACCTGGTATTTTTGGCCACTGTGTGACAGAGCGTTGGACTGGATGGTCCATTGGCCTGATTCAAAATTGGCTTCTCTTATGTTCTTATGTTCTTAACCCTGTCCCATGCTTTTATTTTATTTTCCCAATCACAAGATTTTGAGATCATTTCATCACAATAAGGATGCTATTCATACACTACCATGACACAGAGTAACTACTATAGCATTCACATGTTTGTGTTATCCGGAAAGGCTCTCAAATAGGAACACAAGAAGAGCCCTGCTGGATCAGACAAGAGGTCCATCTAGTCCACCATCCTGTCTCACACAGAGACCGACCCAAAGAAGTAAGCAGTGACTCACGGAAGCTCATACCCTGCCACAAATTTTGTTAGTCTTTAAGGTGTTACTGGACTCCTGCTCTTTTCTAGAGGCTAACCGGTTACTTTGTACCAGTTATAGGGTTGCCAGGTCCCCTCATTGCGCCAGTGGGGGGATTGGGAGGGGGGCATTCCAGGACATTCCTGATGCAATGACATCACCAGGAAGTGATGTCATCACATTGAGGATGCAACATGGCAATGCTCTGGTTTTTGGGCAAAACTCTATGGTAAAACCGGCTTCAAAGAGTTTTGCCTTCAAACCAGAGCGTAGCCGCACAACGCCCCGATGTGATGATGTCACTTCTGGGTGACAACATCGTGTCGGGGATGTCGCATTTGGGGGCAGGATTTCCCCCGTCGGCCAGCTGGGTGGTGGTGGGCAGAAGCCCTGAAAACCAGGGGAAACCTCACTGGGACCTGGGGACTGGGGACTCTAACCAGTTACAGCACGGAGGCTGAGGCCTTCCCCCGATGTTGCTCCCTGACACTGGGATTCAGAGGTTGACTGCCTCTGAATGGGGAGGTTCCCTCTAGTCACCAGTTGTGGTTAAATTAACCTCCCAAGCTTATCCAGGCCAAAATGTCGGTTGTCCACTATGGTCGTCTTTCTTCAGGTGCCCTTGCCATCTAAGTCTAGACAGGTGGCAACCCAAGAAAGGACCTTCTTGGCCATGACACTGAAACTTTGGAACATCTTCCCCAGGGAGATTCGTCTGTCTCCTTCTGTCACTGTTTTACTCCAGCAGGTGAAGACCTTTTTTTGTTTTCTTCGGAGTAACCCCCAATATACTCATCCTGGCCCTCCTCCCGAGTTGTGTTTGTTTGTTTGTATGTATGTATGTTTTTAATTGTATTGTTACTTATACATTGATTTTAAATGCTGCTTTAAACATTTTAATGCCCGATGTTCACTGCCTTGGGGACCCTACTTGGGTGGAAAGATGATATCTTAATGTTTTAAATAAATAAATACAATAGAGCTTTCTGGAACAAGAGGGTATGCACCTGAATCAATACACCATCTCTTTGATCTCTTGGCTTATCACAGCACTCTCCTACCTGTGGTTACTGAGAATGCTGTACCCCAGCCCTGACCTGCATAGCCAGGCAAGCCTGATCTTGTCAGATCTCAGAAGCTAAGCAGAGTCGACTGTCAAGAAGAAGATGATACTGGATACCTTGCCCTTCACTCAGAGTGGCTACAATCTCCTTCCCTTCCTCTCCCCACAACAGACACCCTGTGAGGTAGCTGAGGCTGAGAGAGCCCTGGGAGAACTACTCTTGAGAAAACAGCTCTCAGAGAACTTTGATTGACCCAGGGTCACCCAGCAGCTACATGTGGATGAGTAGGGAATCAAACCCGGTTCTCCAGATTAGAGTCCACCGCTCTTAACCACTACACCAAACTGCCAAATTCTTGGATGGGAGATGACCTTGAAATATCAGAGGCAGGAGGTGGGGCAGGCATTATTCAGCCACCTCTCTGAATATCCTCCAGGTCCCCAGAGGTCACCAAGACTTCCAGGTGCACACACACACATGCACATATGAAATTTTTTTTAAAAAACAAGAGAATGCTGTACCCCCAAGAATTCAGATTTTTACACAGCGGTTCAGTGGATGAATTTCTGCTTTGCAGTTGTCCAGTTTCATCTCCGGAGTCTACAACTAAAAGGATTAGGTGAAGTGAAAAGACCTCTGACCAAGACCCTGGAGAGCTGCTGCCAGTCAGAGTAGAAACTATTGACCATAACAGATCAATGGTCTGAGTCAGTATAGGGCAGTTTTCTGTGTTTACAACTGTGACGAGTTTACAGCAAATACCAAAACAGCAGAGGAATTGTTAGTGGTGGGGGGAAATCAGCAGAAGCAGCAGGACGGTTTAAAAACCACAAGAACTTCTTAGGGAAGGAATTGTTTTTCTAAGGCGTCCTGTAAAGTGCCTGGCATATTTCTCTCACTCTCTCTGCTGGGTTACATTTACACAATACAGAAGTATTTATTCAAGGAGCTGGACACCTCTGGAATCAGGCAGAAAAGAAGATTAAAGGAGCTGCTTATCTCCAACAGTTAGCAGAAGTCGGTCCTGTGCAAAAACACAAATTAAAGGGCCTGAAAATGCTATCGCTCACACTCTGCAGTAGCATAAACTCACATCTGGGGTACAACACTTGCATAATTCCACCCATGATCTCAGCTGCAGCCCGATAACTGGTCAGCACCCCAGGGGTGAAAAATTAAAAAGAAAAAAATAAGGCCTTGTTTTACAAGCCCCAAAATTTTAATTAAAGATTGTTACAACCACCAGCCGTGAAAGTTTCAGGCTAAAGAAGGCCTTGTCTACCTAAAGGAAGTTCCAACCACAGAGTTACTGGAGATTCCTAGAGCTACCTGAAAGTGACAAGGGTAGCTCTAGAAATCACCACTCTGTGGACAGAACCTCCTGCAAGCAGAGGAGGCCTTACTTTTTAACTTTTCTCCCCGGGACAATTGCCCCCATTTCCGCCCATCCATCAGGTGACCACTGGCAAGCAAGGGCCTCAACTACCTGGAGGTCTCCCGCCATAAGTGGGCAAATGGGAACCCTATTCCAAGCGTCTGGGAGCATGCAGGTTGTTATCAGTTTGGGGGAAAGGAGATGGCAGTGCATATGAGGGTTCTCCTGGTCAATTTACATGCAGCCTTAGTAGCCTAGATTAGCCCAAGCTTGTCAGAGCTCAGAAGTTAGGGTTGCCAGGTCCCCTTGCAGCTTCGGCAAGGTATTTGGGGTCATTCCGGGATGTCCCCTACGTGATGACATCACCTGGAAGTTACATTATTATGCTAGTGCCATCACACAGTGACACTCTGGTGGGAGGGCAAGACTCTATCCTTTTAGACCAAATTTACCATAGTTTCGCCCTCAAACCACAGCGTCCCATGTGAAGTCTCCAGTGTGATGATGTCACTTCTGGGGGATGTTGTGTAGGGACATGTCTCTTTGGGGGCAGGGTTTCCCTCACTGGCCAGCTGGCCAGTGGCAGTTTGAAGCCCCCAAAACCGGAGGAACTCCCATCAGGACTTGGGGACTGGCAACCCTATCAGAAGCTAAGCAGGGTTGGCCATGGTCAATACGTAGATGAGAGACTGCCAAAAAAGTCCGGGGTTACTATGCAGAGGAAGGCAATGGCAAGCCACCCATGTTCATCTCTTGCCTTGAAAACCCCATGAGGGGTCGCCATAAGTCAGTTGTGACTTTATGGCGCTTAAACGTTATTATACCTACAAAACCCTCCTTCATTTGTGGATAGCCTACTTTTTGCCACTAGAGGGGACCCAGGTTTAAAAACTTTCTTGTACAGAAAACTTTTATGTTTTCGTAGTTCTCTACATTAACACACAAGCAGTGGCTAAAACACATTAAGCCATTCAGCGGCAACAGAAACGCCAAGAGCAGCAGCTGCAGCACAGAAGGTAATGACAAATATCTTTTATCTGCCGAAATCAAATGAAAATAGGGTTATCATCAAGTCTCAAAAGGCAGCAATAAAACCGAGGGCCTGGAATTCTTAGGGAGGGAGGGAGAAGATTTGCAATCAAAAACACAGAAATCTTTCCCCCTCCAATGTTCAGATATAGTGGAATAATAACTTGAATTTAAGGAAGTGACGCATTTAAACACATTGATCTGGATCTAAGAAGGGGTGTGCCAAAAAAGGGAGTGTGTTTTGTACCGGTCGGAGTGGTGGGTTCAAATGCTGCTCACCATGAAATGCAGTAGGTGACCATGGGCCAGTCTTTCACCATCATCCCAACAATGCACAGGTTCCTTATAAGGATTTTAAAAAACAGAAGAAGACAAGGGAACAGTGTGTACCACCCAGAGTTCCTTGAAGGAAGGGTGGGGTGCAAATAAATGTTTCCCTAAGAGCTCATTATTTACTTAAGAGGCATTTCCTGCTTTTTCTCAATGTCTCGGAAACACTTATCATAATTCATCTCAACGCAACTAACTTGAAAGTGTGTGGGCTAGGAATGCCAGCCACCGGACGGGGGTGGGGAACTGTGTGTTCCCTGGAATTACAGATCGTCTCCAGACTACAGAGATCAGTTCCCTCAGGAGAAAACAGATGCTCTGGAGGGTGGACTCTATGGCATTGTACCCCACTGAGGTCCCTGTCCTCCCCCAGGCTTCATCCCTAAATCTCCAGGAGTTTCCCAACCTGGAGATGGCACCTCTACTCCCCCCCACCCATGCTGGTGTCCAGGGAGGACCTGGCAACCCTAGTGTGGGCAAACTCGTCTGGTCCAATCTAAGGAGTCAGAGAAGCGGCAAAAGAAATTTTCCACTGGTCAGAAGATCTTTATCCTTCGCAGTCCAAGTTCTCTGCAAAACTCAAATCCTATAGCATTTCTTGGGAGAGAAGATGTACAAACAGCAGATGTAGTCGTTATTTCAAAATAAATCTTTTAAGAAGTTCTTATTTCTAGTTCCCAAAGTCGAACGATTCAATTAGTGGAGAAACCTAATACCTGAGGGACTGACTGGATACTGATTAGGAATAGGCCTGGGTTTAAGAACATAAGAACATAAGAGAACATACGAGAAGACAATGTTGAATCAGGCCAATGGCCCATCTAGTCCAACACTCTGTCACACAGTGGCCAAAAATACCAGGTGCCATCAGGAGGTCCAGCAGTGGGAGTCCATAAAATTGGAGTCCATAAATTGGTTCAGGAGGAGCAAAAAAAAAAAACAACCACTCACCATCAGGCTGCCATTTTGAAATGGTTGAATGCCCCTAAGAGAGACTAGTTAGAGTATAATATGTGAAAAGTATACACACAACCATCAGCATTTTGGATTACAGGACAACCAAGTTTATAAGTTTTGGCATACTGATGGTGCTATTTATCCAAGTGTTTTCATCCTGAGCCATAACTCGGTTACTAACTAGGCAGTGCACCCCGTCCATTCTGTAATCACTCCACTAGTTATCGATCAGTCACTAGGATCAATTCAAGGGATCAGTTATGCCCTACAAAGCGCCTGATGGGCTCGGCACCACATATCTGCAAGACCACCCCTCCTGCGACGTTCCACTATGACAGCTTCGCTCATCTGAAGTAAAGCTTTCTGAGGGTGCCACCTAGGGTTGCCAGGTTTGGTCTGGAAAATACCTGGAGACTTTGGGGGTTGGATCCGGGAAAGGGTGTGGTTTGGGGAGGGGAGAGGCCTCAGCATGGTACAATGCCATAGAGTCCACCCTTCAAAGCAGTCATTTTCTCAAGGGGAGCTGATCCCTGTCAGCTGGAGATCAGTTGTTAAAAGCAGGAGATCCCCAGGCCCCGCCTGGAGGCTGGCAACCCTAGTGCCATCCCATGAACGGGTAAGATCAGCAACTACCTGTACATGTGCTTTTTCTGTTGTGGCTCTCTGCACTGAGGAATGACTTGCCTGAGGAGCTCAGGAAAGCTCCCACACTTCTATCGTTCCCAGAAGGTACAAAACAGATATGTTCAGGATGGCATATTTATATAAATGTTTATATAGTTATATTTGGGGGAGGGCCCAAAGCTCAGTGACAGAGGTCCCAGATTCAATCCAAAGAGACTCCAGATAAAAAGAACAGGACATAGATGATGTGAAAGACCTCAGCCTGAGACTCTGGAGAACGCCTGCCAGTCTGAGTAGACCAGGGGTCCCCAACCTTTTTGAGCCTATAGGCACTTTTAGAATTCTGACATGGAGTGGTAGGCGTAGCCACAAAATGGCTGCTTGAAGAGGCAGGGCCAGCCACAAAAAGAGAGCCAGTTTGGTGTAGTGGTTAAATGTGTGGACTCTAATCTGGGAGAACCAGGTTTGATTCCCCATTCCTCCACTTGCACCTGGCTGGATGACCTTGGGCAAGCCATAGGTCTGATAAGAGCCGTTCTTGAAAAAGAGCAGTTTCTGTCAGACCTCTCTCAGCTCCACCTACCTCACAGGGTGTCTGTTGTGAGGAGGGGGAGGGAAAGGAGTTTGTAAGCCACTCTGAGACACCCTTGGGTACTGAAGGGCGGCGGGTTATAAATCCAATCTCTTCTCTTCTTCTTTTCTTCAAAATGTCTGCTGCAGCTTACTTTCAGTCACACAGTGAACATCCTTGCACTGTGGAGGCAGCTTTTGCCAAAACAATGCTTTTAAAAATCTGCACAACCAAATAAATCATCAATGGCCAATCAGAAGTCTTGCTTGACAAAAAACCCACCAGGCCCCACTCACATTCTAAAAACACCCTGGCAGGTTCCAGGGAAGGAGGAGGAGGAGGAAGAAGAGATTGGATCTATACCCCCTTCAATCAGAGTCTCAGAGCAGCTTACAATCTCCTTTCCCTTCTCCTCCCCACAACAGACACCCTCTATGGTAGGTGGGGCTGAGAGAGCTCTTTAGATGTCTACTCCTGAAATAACAACTCTGAGAGAACACCAGCAGCTGCATGTGAAGGAGTGGGGAATCAAATCCAGTTCTCCCAGATTACAGGCCGTGCTCTTAACCACTATACCAAACTGGCTCTCCAGTGGATGCCAAGGTGCCCACATATGTCATGTTGGGGACCCTTGGAGTAGACTATACTGACCTTCATGGACCAAGGAATATCAGGCAGCTTCAGGTATAAGGAAATCAGAATTTCAGTATAATGGAAGCAGTCCAACAGGGTGCTTGGAAGGAAGCAGAACTTCAGTCTTTTGCAGTGTTTATTGTATATACCATCTTGCTTTTACTGCACTCTTCTATACCTTTGTAATCCACTCTCTGCATTGTTTATGGTACATCAAGCTTTAGCCAATTTTCTGTTTGTATTGTTGCTTAGTTAACATAAGAGAACATAAGAGAAGCCAATGTTGGATCAGGCCAACGGCCCATCTAGTCTAACACTCTGTCACACAGTGGCCAAAAATACCAGGTGCCAACAGGAGGTCCACCAGTGGGGCCAGGACACTAGAAGCCCTCCCACCGTTGCCCCCCCCAAGCACCAAGAATACAGAGCATCACTTGCCTCAAACTGAGAGTTCTTATCTATACCTTGTGGCTAATAGCTACTGATGGACCTCTGCTCCATATGTTTATCCAATTCCCCCTTGAAGCTGTCCATGCTTGTAGCCGCGACCACCTCCTGTGACAGTGAATACCATGTTTTAATCACTCTTTGGTTAATCCTAGTCTTATTACATTGTTTCTGGATGTCTCGTGCTATCCGATTTGGGTTTTTTCTCCATATTTTACAATCCGCATTAAGTCTCAGTGCGAAAGGAAAGCTATGCGAATTAAGTAAAATATGCATCTAGTATATTTGATATGTTCTTTAGACATGTATGGTATGCCACAACACTTTCACTTGCTTTCTACATTTTGCCTGAGTTTCATTCAATTATATTAAATTGCTGTTGGCTGTACACACAGTAACCGTGAAACACATCAGAGTTCAGAATCTAAAAATCAAAGATAGAAAAATAAAAGTTCCTGGCCAAGCAACCATGCTCAAAGACAATAAGGAACAGTCCAATGCACACACACACACAAGACTTAACTGTGGTTTGTTTTTCCCCGGTTAACCATTTCTAAGTACCTCGATCACAGCTTACAGACTGGCCAGGATCTGGAGACAACCGTCGTCGCAGAGGATTTGAAATCCATGGCTTGCTTTGACCAAGGTTAAGTGTTACACTTGGCCACAGCAAGCCACCAAGCTAAAGAGTCCAGGGACACTAACAATTCAAATTTATTTACTTCACTGATACTGTACCTTTCTCCCCAATGAGGACCCAAAATGGCTTACGCTGTTCTCTCCTCCGTTTTATCCTCCAAACAACCCTGTGAGGTAGGCTAGGCCAGGAGTGAGTAACTGGCCCAAGGCCACCCAGCAATCTTCCATGGCAGAGTGCGGATTGGAACCTGTGTCTCCCAGATCCCAGCCCGACTCTCTAATGCAGGGGGGCCAAACATAAGGCCCGGGGGGATGGAACTGGCCCATCCAGGGCTCTTATGTGGCCCGTGAGCAAATGATACAAGGGAGGGAGTGCTGCAGGGAGTGGGCGGATCCACTCCACTGTGGCTTTAGCACGGCAGAACAACGTTGTCTGCAGCAGTCAAACATCGTGGGAGCATCTGCCCAGCACTGCACCGCTGCCTCTCCAGTCCGCCTATGTGGGTTTTCCTCTGCAGCACCTTCCCAGCTCATGGGGCCTTGCAATGAGGATACACCAACTCAGAGCTTACCAGCGGCTGTCCTTTATACAGGTTCTATCTCCAGTACCTGGCATTACATTTTATGGTCCACATGGCCCAAAATGCTGACATTTAAGTCAGATTCAGACCTCGTAACAAATGCGTTTGACACCCCTGCTCTAATGACGACACCGCACTATGGCAAAAAAAACTGCATCGGATTTAAACTCCATAATCCAACACATCAAAGACTGCATCTTAATGCAGCCCTGGTAAAGCGCAATGCAGCCCTGGTAAAGCCTTATGGGGCATCAAAGCATCGGACCTAGTATGCATGTATGTGCCATAATTTCACAACCAACTTATACGATGACCCTAGAATTGAGCTCTCCAGGCAAATGAGAAGCAGAGGTGGTCTGCCATTGCCTTCCTCTGTGGAGTCTTTCTTGATGGTCTCCTTCCAAGTACTGAGCCTGCCAAGCTTCCGAGACTGGGCTATAACCATGCCGCCTACCCTCCCATGGATGGAACCCTGCGAAGGAAAACAATGGGATTCCTAAATGGTCCACCCATCTGGATTATCTGCAAGGGCCATCAAGTCACAACTAACTTATGGCGACCCCAGCAAGGGGCTTTCAAGGCAAGCGAGAGGCAGAAATGGTTTGCCTTTGCTTTCTTCTGCAGTGTCTTCTGCAGTGGTCTTGCATCCAGGCAGCAAATCTGCTTAGCTTCCAAGACTGGGCTATACCATGCCGCCTTCCTTCCCTAGGATCAAGTAGCCCAGCATTATCTACCAAGATCTTTCCTAGTTCTGCTGCTACTGGGAATACTTTAACTGGAGGTGCTGGGGACTGAGCCCCGGAATATCTGCATGGAAAATATGCATTCTGTCACAGAGTTATGGGCCATGATCCCATCATTAAATCCTTGCAGCCTCTGTTTATCCTATTTTGAAAAGGAGCCAGCGATATGTTCTCTTAAAGCTAAATCTGTCGGTAAATTCTAAATACGGAAAGCCTACTGCATTGTGCCAGAGTAAGCAAATGGAGCATGTTATCTAAGAAAAATGGAGGGGAGAAAAACTTGGCATCAGAAAAATGCCCAGCAAGATTTCTGTTTATTGACAAGATTCCCTGTGTGTGTGTTTTTTAAAGTTATTCCAGCCAGCTGATATTTCTCTCTTCAAGTGAAACAAAATATACTTTCAGGGACTCTTCCAGCTTCCGAATTATAAATACATTAAGAAAACTTCTTATGCAGCATCTTCTTCTTTTTAAGATACATTATTATTTTTTAGAAAACAAAGTAAAGATGTGAAGGGGATACAGAAACGAAAAGGGGTTGCATATCACAATAATGTATATAAAAATGATTACACACAGGAGTCATTTCGTAGAAAAAGTGGTGCAGGAGCTCATTAGCATAATTCATTAGCATACCTTATTTGCATATGCCAGACCCCCTGGCATCACCAGAAGTGTATCAGAAGGCAACACCCATCGCTCAGGCTCCACCCCTAGGGACTGTCTTTCCAGTCTGGGGGCTGTCATTCCAGTCCCAGAGTAGCCTATCTGGGCCCAGGAGGAATGCTACACGTGCTGCTTTGCGCTCCTGCTGAGAGCTGGGGGCGGGGCTTGCCGCCGCCTGTGCTTCTAAGTGCCAGAGCTCTGCTCCTGCGTGCTCCTGCTCCAAATGACCCCTGATTACACAACATCCTGACCAGACAGCCCAGGCAACCCCAATCTCATCAGATCTCAGAAGCTAAGCAAGGGCTGGCCTTGGCAAGTATTTGGATGGGAGACCTCCAAAGAATACCAGGGCTGGGAGGCAGAGGCAGGCTATCAAGTCACTTCTCTGAACGTCCCCCATGGCTCAGTAGGAGTTGCCAGAGGTCATCGTGACTTCCAGGCACAGGCACACATAAGCACACACAAAAATACAAAATACAATTTATGTAACACAGGGTATATAAAACAAAAAGCATTTCTCCTCAATATCCCCTTCATTATAATTTTTAAAAAACACTACCTATAAAACACAGTAATACTTTTGTTTGGGGTACATTTATATTCAACATTCTGGATTTCAAATTCCATGACTAATCTGTTTTACATATACATTATTGATTTCAAATTTACTACATATTCAATATTATATATTTTTGCTACCTCTACCTACTCAGTGTAAGAAAATCTATTATATGTCTCTTATTATTAGGTAGGGCAGACATCTAGTTTCCATTTCACTGTGTAGATAATTCTAGCCGCTGTCACTATACATTTGAATATTTCTTCCAGAATTTTGGGTAATTTATTAGGCAGTATACCTAATAACATATTCTTAGCTTCCATAGGGAATTTAAATTTTAATGTGTTCTGCATTTCCTTCCAATTTTTTTTATTTTTCCTTTTTTACAGGTCTACCACATATGAAAAAAAGTTCCATCTGTGTCTTGGCATTGCCAGTATTTTCCCTTGTAGCTTTTGTCTGCTTTCTCAATGTCCTTTGGGGTTATATATCATCTAAAAAAAATTGTACCAATTTTATCTTGATGCCTGGCTGGCTGTAAACTTGATTTCCTTTCCTCATAAGCATTCCCAATGATCCATAGATATCTGTTCTCTAAAATTCTACATCCATTTGATCATATATTTTTTTACTTGTTCTTCTTCTGTTTCTAGCTGGAGTAGGGTTGCCAGGTCTGATTGTCCGGGCAGCGTGAGATGGGAGGGAGGTGTACGGGAGTGGGGGGGTAAGGCAACATTGCTGTGCATGACATGGTTGGTGCAATAACTGAGTAAGTCTAAAATTATTAAAGTTAAAAATTAATAATTTTCAAAAAATTAAAAATTAAAACTAGTCTAGTTTCCATTCGGCTTCATGTTCTTTTCAATGCTAAATAATCATGTTTGTTTTAGGAGAATTTGAAGAAGTTAAACAGATATATTTGAAGACAGTAGATAAAGAAGTTAATGCTGCAACTGTTTGAAGGAAGCAAAAAAGGAAGTTAAAATGTATCAAAAGGCTGACACCTTGTTACTTAATAGGACTACTCCTGAGGAAGACTACTGAAATGAGTGTATAACCGGATGCTCATTGAGGGTATTGGATGTTGTCTTGAATATGTTAAAACTTCCAAAGTTTTGTCTTGAATATGTTAGAATTTCTAAAGTTTTTATTGATATATATAATTGTCATTAAATGTTATTGTCATTTTCATCACAGTGTTTCTTTGTTTTGATATATTGTCTGTCACTGTGACCCCGCCTTTGATTCTTGGTGCAATAACATCACACGGAAGTGATGTCATCACATCGGGGGCATTATGCATTGATGCTCTAGCATTTTGGCCAGAACTCTATGGTTACAGGCCTCTTTGGGGCAGGGGCTTCCCCACCAGGCAGCTGGCCAGAGGTGGACTGGATCCCTGAAGATTGGGGGATCCTCTGGCCAGACAAGCAGTCTGACAACCCTAAGCTAGAGTAACATCTTGTATATCCATCATAGTAAATGATCTTTTTGTTTTGTAATCAACTGTTTGAACTCAGTCACATTTTTTAGAGCTCAACCTTCCACGTTGATGATCGTTGATGATCTCCTTAGTCTTGAAATTGATTTATAATACAGCAGCCACTGAATATTTATTCCTTCATCTTTAATATCTGCCAAGACTTGATTTCCCCTGAGCATTTACCATGTTACTATATGTTAAAAAGACATTTTTATTTCTCATGTATTTTTCATGATAGGCTTCTATTGGCAAAATAAGCAGAGAGTTTGAAGGGCTCAGTAAGTTCTGGTGTGTAAACCATATTCTCAAAAGTCCATCTCTGATTATGATCATTTTGATTTATTTCTTAACCCATAAATAATTGTGCATGTCTTCTTCCAGATCTACTGATTCAAGTTTCAGTGTTCTTTGTCTTGGGTTTTTAATCCAATCCGTAATCTGGACCAGGCCTGCCACTTGTTAATATAATTTTATATCTGGAACTGCTGATCCTCCTTTTTTTCATCTCACAATATTTTAAGGCTTACCCTTGGTTTCGTACCATTCCAAATAAATTCATTTATCTGTCTCTGCCATTCTTTCAGTATCCTTCCTTCTATATGGATAAGTAGCATTTGAAATTTAAAAATTAGTTTTGGCAGTACATTCATTTTGATTGCAGAGATTTTTCCGAGCCACAAATTTTTTATCCCCCCCCCCCCCATCTAAATATGTCTGCTTGTATCTCTTTTTCAAATCTTCTGGGAATTATTTTTGAAAAGATTACTATTTCCCCCAAAAATTTAATGAGGTTGTTGGTTATTGTGCATTCCATACTCTTTATAATATCTTCTTTTTGTTGTGTTAAAAATGGCATCACCATTTTGTCTTTTTTAAATTGATTTTGTATCCTGAAAACGATCCAAATTCTTTGATATATACCATTACACACTGTGGTGATTTATGGGGATCCATGACTGCTAGAACCACAGCTTTTCATTTTCAATTCTATATCGTCCACTTTTATTCCTTTAATCCTTAAAGGAATTCCTTCCAATAGCTATGGTGGGGCTATTGGGGGCTCTGCCCCTCCCTTAAAGGGACAGCCCCACTAGATTTCCCTCCTCCCTCCACCCAGAGTGAAGTCTGCCATGCTGCCAGTGGAGTTGGGGCTCAAGAAGCTAGCAGATGGGGGGGGGAGCAGAGAGTGCAGTCTCTTGCTGGTGGAGTCTTCTCCCTGCTTGCTAGCAGGAAGAAGACTTGGCAGCCAGCATTAGAGGCCACACAGCCGCCCCTCTCTTCCCCCACCAGCCAGGGGAGCGGAAAGGGGGTTTAAACTTTAACCCCCTCTCTGGAGTCCATTGTATCCAATGGAGAAATCATGCCGCCACTGCAGCATGACTCCAGAGAAAGGGGTTAATGTTTAATTAATGGCGGGGGAAGAGAGGGGGCAGCTGCATGGCTTCATTGCCAACCTCCAAGTCTCTTCCTGCTACCACTTCCCCTAGCCAGGTTTAAATTTTTAATTTAAATTAAAGCCCCCACAGCACCAGCAGCCCTCCCCAGAACCCTGCAGCCCCCCCAGGATAACAAAAACCCTGGTTACAGGCCTGGTCTTGTCTGATCCTTATAGCTAAAGTCCCTGACACTAGGATAAACAGTAGAGGTGACAAAGGACATCCCTGACATGTTCCTTTTCTATAGAGATTGTTTCTGTTAATTTCCCATTTACTAAAATCTTTGCTTGTTGATTTGAATATATATCTTGCATCCAGTTTCAGAATTCAGGGCCATAGTTCAAATTTTGAAGTAATTCAATAAAAAAGGCTGCATTAAATTGTCAAATGCTTTCTCTGCATCCAAAAATAAAAATGCTGCTTTCTTTTTGTTTACAAATTCAATTGCATCTATTATAAATCGGAAATTATCTTTCATTTACCTCTTTTATGCAAAGCCTGTTTGATCGGTGTGAATTAGATTTGTTCTACATTTTCTTAATTTTTCTGCCAGTAGCAAAGATCTTGTAATCTATGTTCAGCAGAGAAATAGGTCTATATGACTGTGGTAGTGTTGAATCACTGCCTTCTTTATATATTAATGTTATATATGCCTCTTGCCACATCAGACGTATTGTATTCCCTTCTTTTACCTCATTCATAACTTTCTTTGTAATGGTATCATTAGGACTTCTTCAAAATGTTCATAATACATTGGTTAGCCCACCTGGTCCTGAGCTTTGTCCTTTTTCATATTTTTAATTGCCTGTAAAATTTCTTGAATTGTTATTATTTGATTTAAAAAATTTCCTGTGCTCTGGTGTGAACTTTGTGGTGACAATGTCTTTGAAATATTCTCTTATTCCTTTTTCTGAGACAGACTTCTTGCATATTCCTGAGAGAACACTAATAAATTGTTCTTGTATCTCTTTTTCTGCATATGTAATTTGATCCCCTTTCTTTACACCCATTTTTATTTTTTATTACTCTTTTTTTCCTTCTCCTTCCTAAGACAATATGCCAAATATCTGCCAGGTTTGTTCACATATTCGAAAACCCGTTGTTTTAGAAATTCTTTTTTTTTTTCTGTACCTCTTCCATTTCTAACATGTCTAATTTGTTTTTTTCGTTGCCTGATCTCTGGTAATGTCTCTTTCTTGAGATTCTTTAATTTTTCACTCCCTGCTATTATCTTGATATATTCTGATTTTTCTCGTTTCTTTTTCTCGGCAGCTACTAAGAAGAGTCCTCTGATAAAAGCTTTGCTTGCTTCCCAAATTTTAGCTGAGGACATTCCTTCTGTATTGTTTATTTTTAAAAATTCTTCCAGATCTTTTTGACACTTGCTTGCTACATCATCTCGTAATAGAAGAGCATCATTTAGTCTCCATCTTCCTCTTAGTTTTCCATTCCATTGCCAAACTACTTCTATGGGATTACAGTCTGCAAATACCTTTGGTTGAATCTCTGCTTTGTCTAGATTTATTGTTAGTATTTTTGGTATTGTTTATTTTTAAAAATTCTTCCAGATCTTTTTGACACTTGCTTGCTACATCATCTTGTAATAGAAGAGCATCATTTAGTCTCCATCTTCCTCTTAGTTTTCCATTCCATTGCCAAACTACTTCTATGGGATTACAGCCTGCAAATACCTTTTGTTGAATCTCTGCTTTGTCTAGATTTATTGTTAGTATTTTTGGTATCCAGCATATATCTTTTCTTGAGTACGTTTGATGTCTATCGGAGAAGAAAGTCTCTGTCATTTGGGTGTTTGGTCCTCCAGGCATCTTCTAATTCTAGCACTTCCAAATATTGGAATACATTTTTAGGTCATTTTCCACATTCCAGAGTCTGTCCTTCTTTGGATCTAGCACTCCATTCATGTCTCCAAAAACCATTATATTTTCATCTTGAAATTCTAGCATCATTTGGAAAAAGCAGAACTTCTTATGCAGCATCTTCTCGTAAGCCCAAGTTCCAGCTATGGATTTCAGGGCGAAGGAGAAAGCATTTCTCCCACCACTGGGGCGTGCTGTCTGACTAGACCAACACAGCCATGGGAAGGAAGCATACTGTTTATTGTTCCAATGGAAAGCACAGGCAATAGTAAAAGATTATTAGGGGGGGAAATGGGATCCAAAAAAAGATTTGGTTTCCAAATGCCCACGTCCAGTAAGTTTTTTCAAATTAAAAAAAAAATGTATTTCCATGTCACATTTTATACTGTCAGGAGTCCTCCACCTAGGAAACTAACCAGATGGCACACCTGCTTAGTATCAGGTGCTCAGAAGCTCTTTGTCATTTATATACATATATATTTAAAACTAATATTTTTTTATTTTCAGGCTAAGCAAATTTGTTTTGGAAGCTTAAGCAATCTAGCCCTGCCATGGCAATTCTTTCCCCTTTTGGAAAAAAACCTCATTGTCAGAATTTTAAAACTTTTCCTTTCATCCCACTGATTAAATATAACTGTGCCTGTCAGTAATTATAACTTCCAACAGTGAGACATTACCATTACCGCTGGATTATTCCATTTAAAGTAATGTATTCCAGTAGCGTCTTTCTTGGCATCATTATGAAATGCCGCCACGCAGGGAAAACGTGGGTGTAGCGTTATTAGGAGGCTCAGAGCATCAGGTCCTCTATGCAATTCAGATCCAAATACAGCTGAATGATGAAAAGATGCACTCTTTGGATAGTTCACAGCTTTTGCAAGCTTGCCCATCCAACTGAATGAATTCTCAGGCAACACAAGATGTGAATCAGCAGCGAGAGGTGGCCATAAAATTTCTAAATACATTTACTGGCTCCAGCGCCTTCGGCTATAGAGCTGCCGTGCTGAGCTGCAGCTCCTGCATAAAGTATTACCCAAGCTCATAAATAGCCGCTTACCTGGTCACCTATGGTGATTAAAAATTGCCTCCGGGCTACCAGAGCGAAAAGGAGTTTTTGTAAATTACACAGTAATTACCACAGGAAACTGGCTGACTGATGAGATAGTGAAAATATTTGTGGGCTACTAAGTACTGTGAGTCTTATGAGGTAACTCAAGCCATCCCCCCTGCCCCCAGTCCCGTGATGGCACCAAGTTCCAGAACCTTGCCCCTGGTGCCATCAGGGCAGCTGCCATCATCAGCCTTTCCATCACACCATTATCTCACTCTAAATGTGAGGTAATTTAGAAATATAATAATGATGATGATGATGATGATGATGATGATGATGATGATGATGATGATGATGATGATGGAACATGCTCAGGATGGCAAACATGGTTTATTTACTGAAAATATCTCTGTGCCACCTTCCCACCCAAATATATCCCCAAGGCAGTGGACAGCAAACCATAAAAGCATTTCAACATAAAACGTTTTCAGTGTGTTCTGCCATTCTTCAGTATGTAGAGACCAGGCTTCTCTGTCTGTGGAACAAAGCAGCTCCCATGTACTATCCCAAAATCCATTTTTCATTACTAAGGGGTGTGTGTGTGTCTGTGTGTAAAGTGCCAACAAGTTGCTGCAGCCAACTCACAGCGACCTCGTAGGGTTTTTGAGGCACGAGACTTACCGCGGAGGTTTGCCACTGCTTTTCTCTGCACAGCAACTCTGAAATTCCTTCCTGGTCTCCCATCCAAGTACCAAGCAGGGCCAGCCCTAATTAGCTTCTTAGATTTGATGAGATCAGGACAGCCTGGGCCATCCAGGTCAGGGCTACTAAGAAGTAACTCTCCTTAAAGAAAATGTTGGCAGCTCCTGGGCAAGGTGTGCAACATCTGACTAGGCCTGGAGACTCCCGTGTTCCAAATCCCATGAAGTTTATGAAGTAATTTTGGGGCCTTCTCTCAGCCTAACCTGTCCCGCAGGGCTGTTGTGGGAATAAAATGGACAGCCATGTGTCTTGTCCTGAGTCCCTAGAGAAACCACTGGAAAAAAATGAGGTTTATTTATTTATTTATTCACATGTTATGCCCATAAAGGTTGATTGATTGATTGATATTTCTTCAAATTTATAGCCCGCCCCTTCCCAGAAGTGGGCTCAGGGCGGGTAACAACATCATGTGTATAAAAATCTTGTTGATAAAATAACATTAAAATTTAAAACATCTTCATAAATATTTAAATGGTGGTCACAGCTAATAACAAAAAAAAAAAATCCCTGGTTGTGGGAGTTTCCTGGCAATAGCCAGTAGTTGTTAACAGAGTGACAACCACCTCTGGGAGGCCATATACAGCTATCCATTGCTTCAGCCAAAGGCCTGGTGGAACAGCTCTGTCTTGCAGGGGAGACAGCTGTATTTCCCTGCTCATCCCCTTTCCTCACAGACAGAGAGCATTCACCAGTGCAAAATATTTCAACCTTCAGGAAGCCCTGATCCTCAGGAACATCTGAGATCCAAATGAGGCATGAGACATATCCTCTGAGGACCAGCTAGGGTTCCCAAGTACTTACCGCGAGCAGGCGGGGGAAACATGCTCCCTGGCCGGACCATTCCTCCCTGTAACGCACCATGCCGTCACCAGGAAGTGACACCAGGAGACGCTCTGGCAATGGGGCTGAAAACTTGATGGTACCAAGTTTCCAGCCGCACTTCCAGAGCGTCGCCTAGCGTCACTTCCTGGCGATGGCATCGTGTGGCGCGTCTTTCCTTCCCTCGGGGATGTTCCTGCCAGGACGTATCCGTCCCCCGCCGGCACAAGGTAAGTATTTGGGAAGCCTACGACCAGCTCACACATCTCACAGTAGAGAGTGCAGGTTTCTCACCACGGGTGTATGTGGCTAATCCCCAGTACACTTATTCCTGCCACATAAATAGTTGGAAAACCAACATGCCTTTAAAAATAATTAAGTGCATAACGTCAACACACTGCATGTAATGAAGCCCTGTATTTCTAAAAGGCCTGTCATGATCTGTGCAGGACAGAGACAGGGCCTAGAGGCCTAAACTATAGGAGGGGCCTGTCTGACAGTAGAAAGCAGACAGCCTACAATCCCCACAATGCTTGGGGATGGTTCTTAGCCAATGGGAGTGCAGGGATTCTGGGAGGAGACTGTTACATTCTTATAGAGGTGTGTTTTAAGCTGCAGGCTGTGGAAAATGGTGTCTTTCTTCACACAGGAGTAAATTGAAGGGGACTATGATAAACGCTGCATGTTGTGAGGAAACGGATCTTGCTGTCTCTCTGCAGTTTTCCCTCTCATGGAGTCACTGAGGGAGAAGAGCTGGTCTGAGAGGAGAAGGTCCCTCACTAGTCAGAGTGACTGCACAGGTAGTGAGGCTGGTAAGAAGGCTTGTAGGCCTTAAGTAGTAACCAAAAGGTAGCTGCGTTAGCTTTGTGTTCTTTTTGCCTTTCAACACTGTTATACCTTTTTAAAGCACCTTGCTTTATTTGCCTTGCCCCAGTATTGTTCTTAATAAACCATTGTTAAGTACTCTGCCTGGTCATCATGCCTGTGTTTTCTCGGCTGTAAAGGGGGCATTTTTGGATGGGCTTGAGAGGGTACCCTGGACCTTCTCAAGGGACCGTAAGTCCAGGGTGGTGGCAGCGGAAGGCGGTGACCCGCTGGGGTCATGACAAGGCCTCATGCTCCAACCCTAGATGTGTAGGAACACACAATTGAGGAGAAATTTTGAATGCCACCAGTGCTGTCTTCCTGTTTACATCTGCACCAGTTCTGAGGTGAAGCAAATATACTGGACAACAGTATTTTAGGGCAAAATCTGGCTCAAATTATCCTTGGAGGTATGTACCACAAAAAAATTATTTTATACACAAATCCTTGGTCTTACCTTCTTGACTAAGCACACTAAAAAAACCTTTTCCTAACAACTTTTGACAGCATAAATTACTTTAAATATGCATAGTGCATGTGGAGAGTGTCTTTGATTATTTCCCTCAGGTATCGGAATCTAATTTGTGAACTACATTCTGCTAACACCATCTAATTATTCATTGGCAATCCACAACTTCTAAAAGGTGGCATTTGTCATCCTTGCCACATATGCACGCATCTGTGAAGAATTTTAAAATCTTTCTAGATTCATGAAGTGACAACAACCAAGGGAAAGCTTTTCTCAGCACCTACTGAAAAACCAAAGGTGTTTATTTCTGAGATAATCTTGAGAAAGGACAACCCTTGCCACATACGCACGCATCTGTGAAGAATTTTTTAATCTTCCTAAATTCAATAAATGACAACAACCAAGGGAAAGCTTTTCTCAGCACCTACTGAAAAACCAAAGGTGTTTATTGCCGAGATAATCTTGAGAAAGGACAACGTTTGTCTGTACACATAAGAAATTCCAGTGCCCTTTTGTGAGGAGAAGGCACTTTTTTCAGGGGAAGGCAGTGATGACCATGATTTCTACAGATTCTCCACTCAAAATGCAAGGGGGCCCTTCCTTGCCACATTCCACCTCATTCCCAAAGGTCCCGCCCCGCAGAAGCAATATTTTGGGTGGTGCTGCAGAATTGCGGGGGAAGCAGGAAGATCCATCCCATGAGCTATGTTTACTCACAATTTTTTCTATTTGTTGGAGCCACTTCGGGGGGGCCCCGGAGAAAAGCAAGATTTAAATACAATAACTAAATAATTAATATTCCTATGCCACTTTTCTGCCCAAAAGGAGCAAAAGAGAGTTGTCAACCAGGCTTAGTTGTCATAGAGATATGGTGGAAGTGAGTCCGAGAATGTCTACTGTCGTTTTTGTGTGCGATGCTGTTATCTGTCTTGCTGAACCTTGTAACCTTGAAGACCTAGCAGTGTCTAGTATCCTTTTCCCTCTGAGAACTTTACACCATTACTTTGGTGGGCTTGCTAGCTTAGGTGCGATTGGCCAAGAGCCATTAATGACCTATGTGATTGTAGTATAATTGCTTGCTTTGCACGCTTGGCCTCAGTTCTAATAAAGAATGTCATAAGTCTAGATTCTATCAATGTCTCAGTAAACTTTACTTCTTCTGAAAGATTGTTATTGGGAACTGATTTCTCCAGGGACTCCAGGGACATCTATTAGTGATGTCTCTGGTCTTGGTGTTGGAGGGGGCAGCGGTGGGAGGGCTTCTAGTGTCCTGGCCCCACTGCTGGACCTCTTGATGGCACCTGGTATATTTTGGCCGCTGTGTGACAGAGTGTTGGACTAGATGGGCCATTGGCCTGATTCAACATTGGCTTCTCTTATGTTCTTATGACAGGGTTACAGAAATTTCCAGACTCCAAAATAAGAGCAAGCACTTTCACACACACTAAATAACACACTTTCAATCCACTTTCAACCCACTTTGCAACTGGATTTTACTGTGTGAAATGGAAAAAATCCACTTGCAAATGGACGCTGAAGTGAATTGAGACTGCAGTATTTAGCATGTGTGAAAGCACCAAGAAAACACGAATGTATCTGGGCTGGTCCTGGTACAACAAGATGTCGTAGGCCTCAGGCTTCAAGCCACAAGCCAAAGTTGCTTTGGTTCTTACCCTTCAGCTCATACCTCTGGATCAAATTCCACCCATGTGGAACTCAGCTGCTGTTCACTTGTTCCAAGATCCTCCTCACGCCCTCCCCATGCTGACCCAATTGTTTCACTCACAAAGTCTCCATGTTTCTCTATGAAGGAGGAGAACTCTGATCTTGTTTGTATAGTGGCTCATCTCAAGATGTGAAGAGGCAGCAGTGTGGTGGGGCAGCTGTCCAAGGCCTCCAGAAGAGCCCACCACTGCTGAAAGGGTTGTGGGTAGTATTTAGATATATCTGGAGGCCCCTCAAATTGTATTTAGAAGACCCAAACTGTAGCTTACTCAGGTTTGTGCATATATCCAGCTCTGCCACTGCAGTTAGTTAAGATCTGAAACCACTCTTTGACATTGGCTTATGAACCATGATTTATTTTAGATATAGTTTTGTCATGGACATCCTGGCTTGTTCCCCAGAGCTGTTCTTGTATAGACCTCAGCTACAAAGAGGCTTGGCCAAAGTGAAGGTAATGAAACCAGCATTTGTCAAAGCAAGTCAGGCTTAGAGTGGTTCTCTTTGAGCCAAACCCCAGTTTTCAAAGTAACTATAGCTAAAATATGGTTTCAGACTACGGCCCCTTTCGAACAGCCTTTGTAATCCATCTTAGTAGCCGATTGCTCATGGGCTTTTTGTGTGTCATCTCAGACACAACCGTTTTATCAACCCTCTGCTGATGGATTTTATTTACCTTTCCATACAAAGCTGTTTGCATTCGGTTAGTGAAGTGTGGTTGAGCTGTTCTTGACAGAAACGGCTTTCTTCCATTTCCACCTCTTCTTTGCGCTTCTGATTCGCTATAGTGTGCTGTTTAAAATCACTTTTGAAATACGTACTCGCACAAGATCTACTACATTCTAATCCAGTATACCGACAAATACTCTCACTTTAACCTGGTTCTCTTTCTCATCTTAATTCATTCACTTACTATTATTATTTTTATTGCTGTTTTTTCTTTTAACCTCTTCATATCTACAGGTGTAGAGTCTAGTGATCTTAATCACAATACCCCCACTCAGTATACCACTCCGCACAAACTCAGCAGTCGCAAGACAAACAAACAGATAAACAATGCTTTATTTTTCTAATCATATTGTCAATTACTGAAAAAATATGTATTTAAGATTAGATGATGAATTATTAGTCATACCAGATGTAGTAAGTTTGATGTTAATATTAACTCATAACCTTGATTTTTCTCTGAACGTTGACATATATGTATATCAATCGCTTCCTGTTGACTGTAAATTCTTTATACATCAATAAAAACATTTTTAAAAGAAATCGCTGTAGTGTGCTGCAGTGCTTCCAACAGTGCCGCTTCCCCCAACCCATAGCACTAGACCAATATAGTACTTCAGCGTTACAGCAGCACTGTCAAGATGCCTTGTCACCATTGAAATTAACTGTGATTGCAGCTGTTGTTATGTGGCTACAGGAGGAGAGAAGTAGCTCATTGAGCAGCCAGTGCTCAGGGAATCAGTGTCTGGTGTTACAGAAGTTGCTAAACTAAGGTGTCTGTTGCAAATGTCCTCATGTTTGACCATCCATACTTCATCCACTCCTCTTGTACATTGCCAAAAAAAAAAGTTTGAAGAAGACTGCACCATGAAAAAAGGGCAGGGTGGAAAAAACAGCACTGTTTGGAATGACCACAGTGCTTCCGAGACGGCTCATTAACGGAATGAAATTTGCTGTATGAAAACCCCATCCCTGTATCGCTTTACTCGGAACTGGGCCAATAACATTCAGTTTAGAACAGTAATGTGAAAGGGGCCTCTGTCTGAATTGAACGTGGGGGGGGGTATGTGTGGTCAAATCACCTCTGATCTATGGCAACCCTATGAATTAATGACCTCCCGAACTTCCTATTGTTAAGAGTCTTGCTCAGGTCTTACAAATGGAGGGCTCTGGCTTCCTTGACTGAGTCAATCTGTCTCAGATGAATTTGCGTGATCGGTTGTGCACATCAAATGAAAAACGTAGCTAAAATTCTTAGTTATGAGTCTCCTGAGGGCCGTGGCTTCCTTGATTGATTCAATCCATCTCATATTGGGTTTTCCTCTTTTCCTAACAGTAGTCTTTTCCAGTGATTCTTTTTTTCTCCTCATAATGTGGCCAAAGTATGATAGCCGCAGTTTGGTCATTTTAGCTTCTAGAGAGAGTTCAGACTTGATTCGATCTAGAACCCACTGCTACATTTCACCTCACTATTAGAGCAACTTTATTTCTTCTGTGTTTTGTTATTTTCTGTGTAAAACACTTTGTAATTTGAATGGAACCTGGTGGATTTTTATCAGTTTAGCCCATCAGTGGGGCTGGTTTTTACTGCCATTTTCATTGTTGACATGTTGCTCTTTTAGTGGTGTGAGGATTTTTCATTGCTGCTTTCTGCTGATTTTTATCAACTGGTTTACATATAAGATTTGAAAATCGTAGCTGCTATTAGTATTCTTGTGGTATTTTATGTATTAACCTCTTTGTACCCTTGAGTGTTTGTGCAGAAGGTTGGAATTAGTACAATACATAATCCTAATAATGAAGAATATTAAGAGCTGTCATTTTTCCTTCTAGTCTTTTTTCCCCTCCCTTCTCACATTTCTGTCTTAGTCTTTATTCATGAAAAATGGCAGAGGCGGATACATTTTGTACTCCTTTTTTTCTCATCCCTGTAGAGCATTTAGGTATGAAAATTGGAATTGCTAAAAATAAAACCATCATCTCGGTTGATATTTTTATTGTGAACAGTCTTCCACTCCGCAAAAGATCTGTCCAGTCAAATAAATCTCTCCTAATAATTTCAATTAATCTTTCGTAATTATCCTTGAGTGATTTTGAAGGCCTCTCAAAATGCTACACTCTGCTAAATATTTTATATTCACTTTAATCCACGGTATGTCATTAAACACTTTACATCTCCTCTCTTTCCTCCTGTTCCACATTAGATCCTAACAACTGGGATTTTATGTAGTTGACTTTATAATGACAGAATTTTCTAAAATAACTAACTATAGTCAAATGTTCTTAATAGATATCATCGATTCCATCTTTGCCACCTAAGCAAAACATATAGGCTGAGTTCAGAATGGCAATTTGCCCCGCTATAGCCACGTTTTAGCCACGTTTTCCCAAGCGGATGAAAGGGGGCGTTCACACAGGCGCATCTGCCTGGTGTTCCCCACCCGTAGGCAACCCGTGCTGTTCTACTTCGCTCCCGGGATTAAAAAATACGTGTTGAAAGTGGTAGCAAATCCCAGAGAGTGCCTTTATCCCGCTGCATTCCGCTTCCCGGAAGTGTGAACACTCAGCCAAAAAGCTGGGAGCAACCCGCGTTGCGCATAAAGCAGCAACAATAAGATTGGCTGTGCTCCGCTCTACCGCCCAATGCAGTGCTGGCGCAACGGGATCCTCCCCCAATCGGCCATGTGTGTATGAGCATTTACAGCCGCGCCTCTGGGCCAACAGTCTGAACACTCCTGTGCGCCTCCTCCTGGTATGCTCCCGCATCAGTTGGCCCCAAGTGACCAGGAAAACCCAGAACAATTTATTCTGGGGCTTTTTTGCCACAACTGGCTCCCGCTTCAAACTGCCAGTCTGAACTCAGCCATAATCTCCACTCCAAAGGCAGGATGGGGTGGCTAAGACAATAGGATGGATCTCATCAAAAAGAAGTCCAGGTGCAGGAAGTGGGACAATTCCCCTCCTACAGCAACCCTCCATCTCCCCCTCCTATTGCTTCTGTCCCCAGCAACAGAATTTGAGTCAGCATTTGGGGCTCCTTCAAGATCATGAGAGGGAGGACAGGAAAGGCTGCACCAGTGCTTAGTTTTTGTGGCCGTTTCTTACACACCCGGGGAAATGCTGATCGCCACTTTGGGGTCAGGAAGCAATTTTTCTCCAGGCTGATTTGGCTGGAGATCCTGGAGTTTTTTTGTCATCTTCTGGGTGTGGAACAGGGGTCACTCTGCGGATGTGGAGGGGAAGGTATTTGTGAATTTCTTGCATTGCGCAGGGGATTGGACTAGATGACCCTTCCAGATTCCTTCCAACTCTATGATTCTAAGAGCAGCAAGACCATCTACATCCCACCAATCTACAGGAAAATATGGTATGAACATTTCCATGTTGGGCAAGATTCATGAGATCAGAGTATAGCTGGAGGCCCGCCTTATGCTCAACCAGGACCAAATGTTTGCATGTGATGCAAAAAACCCTGCCCTAACACGTTCCAACAGTGGAGAAATTTGGGACCATTTCAGCATATCACAAAAGAAACCTGTAAAAGCACAAGTCTATCAGGGCTCCTAACAGCGTACCAGCCTCAGTTCTCCCCATCTAAGCAAACATTTGAATGTGCATCCCAGCTATCAGCAAAATATAACTTCCAAAGATCAGACCGGAGAACTGCAATGCATATGTCTCTGCTCACAAAAGCCACCATTTTTCCCAAGGGCGCAGGACCAAGCCTTGGGCACCGGCAAAACAGCATCTTACTTCCCATGAAAAAGAACCTTTCTTTGACCGAGAAGAATTATGAATAGAGACGAGCCTCGTCTGCAATGAAACAGCCTCACTGCGATCTGTGAAATACTGCAGCCCCAACTGGGATCCCCTTTCGCAACAAATTCAGCAGAGGTGAAAACCGGGCACTCATTGATAAAACGGTACTTGACACTGACTAGACTGGGAACCACTCGTTAGAGAAACCAGCCCTTGTTGCTAAAGACAAAGCATCAGCTCTGTGCAGGGCCGGGCGTTCTGGTTACAAAATGCAGATCGTCCGAGCCGAAGAAAAACCACATTCAGAACCAGCATGCTGGGGAGGGTGGCTGTAAGTTCAATCATTCATCAGCAAAGAGCAGGACTTTGTCCTCGCAGAACCACAGATGTGCTGGCTCTTGTTTTTGTAAATGCAGCCTGCAGGGAGAGAAAGTGATCAACAAGCGGGAGAGGGGGGAAAATGGAGATTCAGTCTCTCTTTCTTCTCATTCATCTACTCGTCAGCTTTTAAAATTTAATCGCTTGCAGCCATTGATGCCCACTGGGCATGGGCGGCACTCTGCCAGAGACCCAACAACTTCAACCCTGTTTCTGCAGTCCCAGACAGGAGTTTCTATTGAATCGCTGGCAAGCTTCCAGAGACTAAGCAGTAGTAAACATGGTGGGTCATAGGGTGTGCTGGCTTATGCTATGATCTGCATCAGAGCAAAAAAAAAGCTATGATCTGCATCGGAGCAAAAACTTAACTCTCTGAAAGTACACAGAGCACAGAAAGCAAGCCCAGAATTCCAGAGCCGTCCTCAGCAGAAGTCCATTAAGTATCAATGACTATACATTTTTGCCTGTTATAAGTTGTGGTCCAAAACAAACCTATATGGTAAGCGTGGTGGTAGAAATCACAGCTGACTTATAGCTATCCTGTAGGATTTTCAAGGCATGAGAAGAACAGAGGTGGTTTGCTGTTGCCCTACCTCAGGGTAGCAACCCTGGACTTCCTTGGGGGTCAACCATCCAAGTGCAACACCAAGGCTGACCCTGTTTAGCTTCCAAGATCTGAGGAGGACAGGCTAGCTGGCCAAGGCAGATACGGAAAAACAGCAGAATCCACAATATTTGGTATTCTTATCCCCTAGAAGCTAAAATGAATAAACTGAGGCTATCATACTTTGGTCGCATTATGAGATAACAAGAATCACCGGAAAAGACGATCATGCTGGGAAAAGTTGAAGGCAGCGGGAACAGAGGAAGACCCGACGCGAAATGAATTGACTAAAATCAAGGAAGCCACGGCCCTTAGGAGACTCGTAACGAAGCATTTTAGCTACGTTTTTCATTTGACGTGCACAACCGATCAAGCAAATTCATAAGTTGATTTTTTACGAAAAATTGGATTATTATATGTATTTATGGGTTCCCTCCCACCCTGTTTACAAAACAAAGAACATATCTGTCTGCTCATACCCAGTTCCTAAGGACAATCATCTGAAAAACATTAAATTACAACTTTGAAACTGCTGAGCTTGTATGATATCATATTGCCAATGGGATCCATCACACACATCTCAGCTCAGCAGAGCTTGATTTGTATTGAGGGAGCAGATATCCTCATCCCAGACAATTTAGCCCCTCTAGGACCAGTGCTGTCCATCTCTGCTGCCAGCTACCTGCCATCGCCACCTATGCAACCCAGCACTTCTGACCATCACAACATCCAGAGCTCCATATACAGCGACTGATCGCAAATGACCCCCAGCCAGCAAGCAAATGTTAAGAGGAAGTGGAAGACCAACAAGACTCAGGTTCACTCACTTGTTCATTTTCCAGCGTTACATATGCCATTGAATGTCAGCAATGCCCTTCCACTCTCTACATCAGACAAACAGGTAGAAGGTAAAGGTTCCCTTGCTCGAAAGCCAGTCGAATCCGACTCTAGGGTTGCGGTGCTCATCTCCGTTTCAAAGCCGAAGAGCCAGCGCTGTCTGAAGACGTTTCCGTGGTCATGTGGCCGGCATGACTAAACACCAAGGCGCACGGAACGCTGTTACCTTCCCACCGAAGTGGTACCTATTTATCTACTTGCAATTTCTTGCTTTCGAACTGCTAGGTTGGCAGGAGCTGGAACTAGAGACGGGAGCTCACTCCGTCATGCGGTACTCTCGGGTCTCGAACTGCTGAACTACTGACCTTCCACAGCCTGCAGTTCAGCGTCTTAAATGGACATAAATCTGACATTAAAAACTGCAAGACTCAAAAACCAATGGAAGAACATTTTAATCTTTCAGGTCATTCCCTCGCTGACCTAAGAGTGGCAGTCAAACAAAGGAGAAAAGGGAAACAAACTCAACCCAAAATATGCTGAAAATGCTACAAGGGTCAAGCTACAGCAAATAAAATCAATTATCAGAATAAATATTTATTATATGGTGTACACAACAGTACAATTAAAAAACATAGGGCCTGAATATCAGACTGCATTAAGAATCAGAAGAAGCTTTATGTAAGCCGTAATAATTTCACATACAAAGTCGATGAACATATCAAATGACCAACATGGACCATGCATGTTTCGGCCTCAGGGGCCTTCCTCAGTGGTCAATAATACATTTTTTAAATCCAGAAAATACACATCAATCCTGACCAGGTGTTGTTATCTCATATGCTGTGTGGTTTGATGCAAGCTTATAAAGCAGGCCGTGGATTCCTTCACATGGTAACTGCACTCACATAAAACTTCATTGGTGTTATGAGCCAGTTTGGTGTAGTGCATAAGTGCCGCGGACTCTAATCTGGGAAAACCGAGTTTGATTCCCCACTCCTCCATGTGCACCTGCTGGATGACCTTGGGGAAGCCATAGCTCTGGCACAGCTGTTCTTGAAAAAGAGCAGTTCTTTCAGAGTTGTTCTCTCAAGGGCAGTTCTTGAGAGAGCTCTCTCAGCCCCACCTACCTCACAGGGTGTCTGCTGTGAGGAGGGGAAGGAAAAGGAGTTTGTAAGCCGCTCTGAGACACCTTTGGGTAGTGAAGGGCGGGGTATAAATCCAATCTCCTCCTCCTTCTATAATCTAGTATAAGGTTTCCAATATTTCTGGATGTGTGTTTTATGGCAGAGCCAACCACTTGCAGCCAGAGGAAGCCTAACTATAGGGAACCAGAGAAATTTTAAAGATATGGTGGCAAAGAGGAGTCAGAGAGAGAATAAAAACAGCAACGTGATGGCAGCTGTTGCTAAAATGTTATTTTAATCTGCACAGACAATCAGAAGCCCTACCAGTCAGGAGAAGAAGAAGAAGAAGAAAAGAGATTGGATTTATACCCCACCCTTCACTACCCAAAGGAGTCTCAGAGTGGCTTACAAACTCCTTTCCCTTCCCCTCCCTGCAACAGATACCCTGTGAGGTAGGTGGGGCTGAGAGAGCTCTCTCAAGAACTGCCCTTGAGAGAACAGCTCTGAAAGAACTTGTAACTGACCCAAGGCCACACCAGCAGCTGCATGTGGAAGAGCGGAGAATCAAACCCGGTTCTCCCAGATTACAGTCCGCGCTCTCAACCACTACACCAAACTGGAGCCCACCTGGCCCCGCCCACTTTCTGGAAAACACTTGGCAGGTAACAGGAAAGGTGTTGGTAGGCACAGTGTTGGGGACCCCTGCAACAGTTCAAAGCCAGATGCTGGTTCAGATCCAATAAGCATTTCTGCATACAGAAGGACCCCCAACCTCTGAAGCACGACTATCTCACCTACCTACCTCTGCCGCAGCCCAAAATGTCCCTCCAGATGTTGCTTAGAGGGGATTTTTGGTCAACATCAAGAGTGGGAAGGAAAGGCGCTCTGTCGGATCCAAGCCTCTGAATCTTAAACGCCCATGTGGAGCCAGACTTAAAGCAATCTCGGGATAGCAAATGCATCTCAGCAGGTACCCAATGACTCACTCACCAGGCGAAGACAGCCTGGATTTGTCAAGTTATTAACCACGCAGGAACACCTCAGCTGGACGACGCTTTGCAAAAGCAAACACAGCGGAGAGGAAACATTTCTTCAGGGTGCCAACGGGGTGGCTTCAGAAGAATTGTGCCACAACTGATTTCTTGGGGTACAAAGTGAGCACCACCTCTGTTCTGCTCACCACTCTTCCTATTCCATCTGTCTACGGACCTCCCCAGGAGGGCATCAAAAATGACAGAGCCACAGAGGGAGAGCCGCTTTTGACCAGCACTGGTCTGTTACTGTCCTGATGGGAATTATCATTGATAAAGCCATCACAGCCGGACCTGGATGGCCCAGGCTAACCTGATCCCGTCAGATCTCAAAAACTACACGGGTCAGCCCTGGTTAGTATTTGGATGGGAGACCACCAAGGAAATACCAGGATCATGACGCAGAGGCAAGCAATGGCAAACCACCTCTGAAAGTCTCTTGCCTTGAAAACCCCTTGGGAGCCAGTTTGGTGTAGTGGTTAGGAGCACGGACTTTAATCTGGGAGAACTGGGTTTGATTCCCCACTCCTCCATGTGCAGCTGCTGGTGTGACCTTTGGTCAGTCATAAATTCTTTCAGAGCTGTTCTCTCAAGGGCAGTTCTCAAAAGAGCTCTCTCAGCCCCACCTACCTCACAGGGTGTCTGTTGTGCAGAGGGGAAGGGAAAGGAGTTTGTAAGCCACTCTGAGACTCCTTCATGTAGTGAAGGACAGGGTATAAATCCAATCTCTTGCAACTTGCGGGCTCTTTCTACCACCACTGGAGCAATCATTGAGGAGAAACTGGAAAATCTCCTGAGACACGACATGGGTCTCTAAAAGAAGATTAAACCTATTAACTAAAATGCCGAAAAACATGCACATGGTTTTTTGAGAAAAAAACTTTGGCTTTTCTGTAGGGAACAATAAGCAATCTGTCGAATGTGGTCAGATTCAGAGTTCTGTTTAACATGCGCATTAAGCATGAGGATTTAATAAAGACACCCCGAACCTGGCACAGGGGGTCGCGGTGGCTCAGTGATTAAGATGTTGAGCTGCAGACCAGAAGGTCGGTAGCTCGGCAGTTCGAGACCCGAGTGCCGCGTGACGGAGTGAGCTCCCGCCTCTGGCCCCAGCTCCTGCCAACCTAGCAGTTCGAAAGCAAGAAACTGCAAGTAGATAAATAGGTACCACTTCGGTGGGAAGGTAACAGCATTCCAGGTGCCTCAGCGTCTCATCATGCCGGCCACAGGGCAACAGAAAAAGTTTTCGGAGAGCGCTGGCTCTTCGGCTTTGAAACGGAGATGAGCACCGCATCCCTAGAGTCGGATTCGACTGGCTTTCGAGCAAGGGAACCTTTACCTTTACTTTAACCTGGGCCAGAGAAGATTTTTATTTATTTATCTTAATTCATTTATACCCCACCTGTCTCCCCAGTGGGGGGGGCAAAGCAGCTCAAATTATTCTCCTCTCTTCCATTTTATCCTCGTAACAGCCCTGTGAGGTAGGTTAAGAGGAGAAAGAGTGACCAGCCCAAGATGAGCTTCAATGGCGGAGTAGGGGCTTTAAAACCCAAGCTTCTCACATCCTAATCTCACACACTAACCACTGCACCACACTAGCCATGGTCACACATTACAGTGAACACGTGTACATTCGGCACGTATGCAAGTACATTTGTCTGTAGGAAGGAGCCAATGCACGTTCACTTGTCAAATGCAACTGGGTACCAGGACCTGATTAAATGTGGGATTTAAATCAGACATCCAGCGATACACGTGTTGAATGTGACAGGAGAATTACTCAACATGCATATAACAAAAGTCGAGTGTACACCGTACATAGATGGTGTGTTTGCTGAATCTTGTGAACAAGGCTGGTGGTGGAAAGTGCTGTCAAGTTGTGACTTACGGCGGACCCATGGAGTTTTCATGGGAAGAGATGTTCAGAGGTCATTTCTCGCTGCCTGCCTCTGCGTAGCAACCCCAGTCTTCCTTGGTGGCATCCCATCCAAGTACTAACCAGGGCCAACCCTGCTTAGCTTCCAAGCTTGGATGAAATTGGGCTAGGCTGGGCTACTGGCTCTGATTCTTGGAAAAGCACATGGTACAGCCTGGCTAGGACTAAACTATCTTGGAGGTAGGTGGGAGAAAATTACACACGATGCAAATGCTCCCCTCCACCTTTATCCTGCTCCTGCTTTAGTAAATTCAGAGAAGCTTAAGGCCCCGGTCATACGGGCCAGAAAACGCGGGGGGGAGGCGTGGCAATTCGCCCCGGAGCAAAATAAAGCACGGTAGCCCAATCACACAGGCCACCGGGTTGCCACACTCCGGCGCAGAGCGCCGATCACACAGCGCTGCTACAGCGCGGCAAAAAAGCAGCGCAGCAGAGCACACAAGCCGCGCCGTAGCAAAGGGCGCATATGCATGGGGGGGGCAGGCCACTGTCAGTGTCTTGCGTGTGCGCATGTATCATTCAGCGTTGGTGCGCATCCCATGGAAACTTACAACATCCGGAAACCCCAGGACATGGGCAGGCGTTGGAAGCCACAGGATACTGGCGCTTCCGCGATCAGACGCCAGCCTTTGCCCCAGGGTTTCCGGAAATTAGTACTTCGACCCTAGTAGTTTTTTACTCCGCGTTTTCCACGGGAAGCCGCAGGTTGGCCACGGGAGTGCTACGCCTCCCAGATGTGCTGGTGTGATCGCGCACGGAAAGTCCACAGGGCTACCGTGCCTTCAGCGGGGCAAATGCTCCGTGTGAACGGGGCCTAAGTTGACCTGCCATGGTCTCTTATCTGGGCAGCGATCTTATCCACACTCACTCAATTTCATCAGGATCAGTTGTAATCCCAGGAGATCTCCAGGCCCCACCTGGAGACTGGCAACACTACAAAGAGCACGACTCCAAGGACTGGCCTCCTCAAGGAGGTTGCTCCAGATGACATTATCTGCTCTCTGGCCTGTAACACAGATTTGCCCTCACTGGGTCATCACCAAACATCTGTCTGTCTGTGCTGGAGAACTCAAACAAGCCCAAAGATATCTGGCTACCAGATAATCAGTTGCAACAAAAGTTTCCCATTCATCTAAAATTTGCACATCACAGGCCACTGAAATATGGGCCTGTCTCAGAGTGAGGTGAATTAGAGATGGTCACCCATTTAGGAGAAAAGAACTGGATCCAGATGCGCAACATCAACAGGTTACGGGGCGTTATTAGCTCCAAGACTGGTGAGCTGACCATCTGGGTCAAGGGAGAGAGATGCACCCACTTTGTTAAGTTTTTTCCCCTCTTAACCCTGATTAATATTTGACTATCTAAAGATTAAAGATTGGCGGCCAACAAAGCTGTTTTGTCTTAGCTATGGTACTCCTTAACATGTGTACGAAGCAAGGCCCAGTTAAGGCTGTTTGCGCACCTCTTCAACCTCTCTGCTCGCCTGTTACATTTCGAGCAGTGTTCTATGACATCTCGCCTTCCTGGAACAGCGCTTACTAGGAAAAACTATGTTTTCATTGGCAGCAGATGGGGAGAGGCAGGAACTTGCCGGGGGGGGAATGGACGGTGGGCAATCGTCATCCTCATGCAACAACACAACTTCCAGTGCAACCTGGAAGTTGTGTCATCGTGTCCGAGGAGATGCTCTAACAGTCTAATACTTGCCCAAGTTTTGTCCTGATGTGATGATGTCACTTCTGGGTCATGCCAGAAGTTGCGTCGTTGTGCAGGGACAGAGCTTGCATTCCACCCGTCTGATTGGCCAGTTCCCTCCTAGCAGCAGAGGCAGGCAGCAAATGGGAATGCTATCATCTTCAAGCTAAATCCTGGTTAACTGTCATTACCATAGTTAAAATAAACCGCAGTTTTGCGTGATATCCATCCTGAACCATTACGTTTTGGGGCAGCTTTATGGCATTGGTAGTGCTGAAGCGTTTAAGTGTCTACCAAGCTATTGCAGCAGACAATACAGCCTACTACTTCACATAAAGATTCAAGATTCAGCAAAAGGCCTGTGCTAAATGAGGCTTTAGCAAAAACCCAAACACCATCAGCCTTTCACCAGAGCTGTTCTATCTAAAGAGGGTTTTGAGATGACAGAATGAAGGACAGAGTTAACTGGGGGGGGGGGGACCCTGCAGGAATCAGGTCTCCACAGCAACAGGTTCAAGGTTGGATTACAACGGTTAATGAAAAGCTAGTCTCAGTACAGAGGCCCCTTGAAGCAGTGTTAGCCGTGCATCAGGGACTTCTTCATCTTCCTGTGTCTAAATTCTACAATTCCAGTAATGAAATCGTGAAGATGGAAAGCAGGCAGGCTTCCTCCGAAATAAATTGCCCTTCAAGAAGAGTTACTGCGTTCCTAGTGATTGATTAATTTTTGTATTAAGCCCTGGCAATACATAAAGGAGAAATTAACTCTCCATCGCTATTTAACAAGAATGATGGATTGATTGTTACTTAAGAGATGTGAAGGCTTTATTGGGGGGGGGTTTCCCAACTGGTGGGGTTGCCAACCTCCAGGCAGGCCCTGGAGAACTGGAATTACAACAGGTCTCCTGGCTATACAGACTCAATTTACCTGGTGAAAATGGCTGTTTGGGAAGGCGTCTTATATTTGCGTTGTTCCTTGCTGAGGTCCTTTCCCTCCCCAAACCCCTTTCCTCAGGCTGCACCTTTATAATCTCCAGAAATTTTCCAAGCCAGAACTGGTAATACTACTAACTGGAAAACGCTACGAAAGACTCCTATGAACTATTTCTCTCTTAGAATGCATGAAATGCCTTCTAAAAGACACGTGTCTACTCACTCAGACTATGTACTATGAACATTTTCGTGCAACAGAAACTACAGAATTAGATAATGACCTAGGCTACGAATTTTGACCACAGTGAATATTCTACAATGCATATGATACACACTTCTGAACCGTTAAATATTTTCAATGTTGCAAAAGTGCAAATATGCTGCAAGCCCTGTTGTGACTATATGCATTAATGTCCCAATGGCACATTTTTCCTTTGCAACAAAATTTGCCACCACTGCTTTGGGGGAAAAAAACTTTACAGACATTTTACATCTGTACTGTGAATTCAAAAAACAAGACTGTGAAGATACACCCAGTGGAGCCCAAGTTCTTAAAGTAGAAGATGTCTGAACAAGACACACAGAGAGAGAGAGAGAGAGAGAGAGAGAGAGAGAGAGAGAGAGAGAGAGAGAGAGAGAGAGAGAGAGAGAGAGAGAGAGAGAGAGAGTCATTCTTTTTACTGCTGAATATATTTTACAGTGTCCCCAATGCACCTGATACTTCAAAGTTTCAGAAGCTAATCCCTATAGTACAGTATTCCCTCTGAACAGAAACCAGTGCTGTGCCGGTATGTCACTTTTCCCCAGAACAATGAATAGCTGCCACTCACTTTGAGAGAAACTCATGTACTCAGAGGCTGCATAGAGACACCAACTTTAACAAGCAGACATTGTGCCAGGCTAAGGTCTTGTGAACTGCCCCAGCCCACATGAGCCCATCCACCTACCAGACTTATCTCAACATGGAGCTGCCAACCTTGAGATGAGGCCTGGAGATCTCCCAGAATTACAGGTGATCCCAAGACGACAGAGATCAATGCCCTTGGAGAAAAAAGGAGGGTGGACTCTATGGCATTATACTCTGCTGAGGTCCCGCATGGCCTCCCCAGGCTCCACCCTCAAATCTACAGGAATTTTCCAACCCAGAGTTGGCATCCCATTTTTGCTGAGCTCCCACTCCCCAAACGCCATCCTCCCCAGAAATTTCAACAGCCTCTCCTTTGTATTTCTTCCCACAGAGAAGCCCAACCTTTAGCAACCCACTCCAGTGCCTTTTCTGTGGTGGCTACAACCCTCTGGACCAAACTTCCAATGAAGGTGAGATCTGACCCCTTCTTGGCTCATATTTCAGAATGTGTCCAGTGCTGTATAATTTCAAAGATATTTGTTAATGTTTTATGACCATGGTGTGGCTGATGATTTTGGACTCAGGCTGTTTTATGGTAATGCTGTCATATTTTTATGGTTTTACTGTTTTTAATGTATATGCTGTCGCATGTCTTGGAAAACTGCCTTGGACCCCCTTATTTGGGAAAAGTACTTTATAAATAATTTTAAAACATGGATTAAATTATTAGAAAGTTCATGCAGAGTTATGGCAGTCAGACAAGAGTGGGCAAGTACAGTTCTAGCTGGCAACATGCCTTCCCAGTCGCCCCAACTCGACTGCCTCAATCTAATTCAAAATCATTTCCACACAGTTTTCTGGCAGGTGAGTAAACCACAGCTCTGCTCCTCAGGTCTCTAAAAAGCTATCCAGATATTTTAGGGTTTGATGATATTGTTTATCGTGCCATCGATTGTTTTATTGCTTTTACTGTTTTAGTGTTTTACTACATGTTGTAAGGCGCCCTGAGCTGACGTGTGGGATAGTGCGGGGTACAAATTGGAGAGAGAGGGAGAGAGAGAGTTGAGCCCAATTCTAGACTGTTTTCTTCCCAGAATCCTGCACAGAATCCAGCATCTCTCGAGGAAAAAAGGAGCTGATTCAATTTGTCTGAGATCCTTCTCAATCCAGCGTTAGAAATCTAGGCACGTATTTTTAGGTGTCTATTGAAACAATTGAATTTCACATTGGAATCAGACAAACTGGGACCCCCCAAGGCATTTGGGATCTAGAAATGCCACCATCCTAAACAAATTTCCGCTACATGATTCTTAGCAGCCTGAGCAGACAGGCAGATTTCTTCTTCCCCCACTATTTTGGTGTAGTGTTTGGTGTAGTGGTTAAGTGCATGGACTATAATCTGGGAGAACTGGGTTTGATTCCCCACTCCTTCACTTGCACCTGCTGGATGACTTTGGGCAAGCCATAGTTCTGGCACAGTTGTCCTTGAAAAAGAGCTGTTTCTGTCAGAGCTCTCTCAGCCCCACCTACCTCACAGGGTGTCTGTTGTGGGAAGAAGAAGAAGAGATTGGATTTATATCCTGCCCTTCACTACCCAAAGGAGTCTCAGAGCGGCTTACAAACTCCTTTCCCTCCCCCTCCCCACAACAGACACCCAGTGAGGTAGGGGAGGCTGAGAGAGCTCTGACAGAAGCTGTTCTTTTTCAAGAACAGCTATGCCAGAACTATGGCTTGCCCAAGGTCATCCAGCAGCTGCAAGTGGAATCAAACCTGGTTCTCCCAGATTAGAGTCCACACACTTAACCACTCCACCAAACTGGCTCTCTTCTCTTCCCTTTTACCTTCCTCCACCACATTTCCCCCCTTTCCTCAGCATTCCATCCTTTCTGGAGCATAGCCAGTACTCAATTTATTTATTTTTTTTCCTGTTACTTAATTTATAAAATAGTTATCTCCCTCCACTCACCTCTCTGGGGAATTGTGCATGTATGTAAGGAACCCTGCCTTGTCTATGGATAGACAGGTTTTGCAACTTTTATAATCTCACCCCAGGAGGCGGCCAATTTACTATCATCTATGGTTGTCATAGATGTTGTTATATATCCCAGGGGCAACCTATTTTCACTCGGTTTCTCTGTGACATGCCATGTAAGAACATACGGAGAGCCCTGCTGGATCAGGCGATTGATCCATCTAGTCCAGCATCCTGTTTCACACAGTGCCCTGGAGGGTCAACAAACAGAGCATGGAGGCTGAGGTCTTCCCTTGATGCTGCCTCTTAGCGCTGGTATGAAGGTTTGCTGCCTCTATATATGGAGGTTCCTTTTAGTCACCCTGGCTAGCAGCTAGGGTTGCCAGCTCTGGGTGGGGAAATACCTGGAGACTTGGGGGTGGAGCCTGGGGAAGGCAGAGTTTGGGGAAGGGAGGGACCTCAGCAGAGTCCAGTGCCATAGACTCCACCCACCAAAGCAGCCATTTTCTCCAGGGGAACTTGATCTCTGTTACCTGGAGATCAACTGGAACAGCAGATCTCCAGGCCCCACCCTACTAGCAGTCACTGATCTCCTCCATGAATCTAATTCCCTCTTAAAGTGATCTGTGTACTTTGAAGGTGCTGCTAAAACAAATAATTGCTAAAACAAATAAATGCTTCTGGACTCTCAAATATAGGCTTATAAGGACAAGTATATACACAGCTAGTTTGGGGGGGGGTGGCCATCTCCATTGAAATTCAAGGCAAGTTGCCAATGGCCATTAAGCAATCGCACAACCAATGAGCCGTTCAACTTTCAAATTGTCCTATAAATTAATGTTGGGGGAAAGGAACCACTGAAGTTACTTCACAAACCCAGTCGGGGGAGAGAGAGAGGCCCAGTGAGGCAAATTGAAACAGGGCCGTGTCTCGTAGGCAGTGAACCGCTAGGCTGCCCTCGATATCTCTGCTGTCCTTGGCAACGGCCAATTTTGTCCCAGGGGAACAGAAATATGTGCTCTCAAGAGCAGGCCACGTTTACTAGAAGCCTCTGAGAAAGGGGGAGGCTGACAAGAAACCACATGCACACAGAGAGGGGGGGAGGAATAAGAGGAGGACCAATTCTTTCTAGTTAAAGACAGAGGCTGCATAAAATATTCCTCTAAGTGTAAATCGTTCACAGGGTTTAAGCTAAAATGAGGAACTGAGGCACTTCAGTATCCTCAGAAATCTAAGCGACTGGCCTCCCAAGAATCAATGTGGGGAAAAACAAGCCAGTGTTAAAATACAGAGATAGCCTCAATCTTCTACAGCCGCTTAAAAAAAAACATACAAAAGTTTACAAACCCATGCGCTCCAAAGCAAGGACAAGTGCTCTCTCCTGAATATCTTTCTGTGTAAAATGTTAAATGAGGAAATATTCTTCCAAGAGAGGGGAAATCCCAGCTACAATCGGAGACTTGGGATTCATCCCATGATTTCTATTGATGAAGAAAGGTTAAAGAGGTTAGGGCTCTTTAGCGTGGAGAGACTACGACTGAGGGGTGACATGATAGAGGTTTACAAAATTATGCATGGGATAGAGAAGGTAGAGAAAGAAGTCCTTTTCTCCCTTTCTCACAAGACAAGAACTTGTGGGCACTCAATAAAATTAGTAAGCAGTAGGCTTAGAACAGATCAAAGGAAGTACTTCTTCACCCAAAGCGTAATCAACATGTGGAATTCACTGCCACAGGAAGTGGTGGTGGTGGTGGCTACAAGCATAGACGGCTTTAAGAGGGGATTGGATGAACATATGGAGCAGGGGTCCATCAGTGGCTGCTAGCCACAAGGTATAGAGGGAACACTATGTCTGGGGCAGGGATGCTCTGCATTCTTGGTGCTTGGGGGGCAACAGTGCGAGGGCTTCTGGAGTTCTGGCCCTGCTGGTGGACCTCCTGATGGCACCTGGTTTTTGACCACTATTTGACACAGAGTGTTGGACTGGACAGGAGGAGGGTGAAGAGGGAGGAGGAGGATATGGCAGAGCTGGAAGAAGTGCAGAAGAGATTGGATCATCTTTCCTATGAAGAAAAGCTAAAGTGTCGGGGGGGGGGGATGATAGAGGTTTATAAAACTATGCACAGGGTGGAAAAGGTAAATAAAGGGAATTTTTTCTCCCTTTCCCATAATATTAGAAATCAGAGGTGCACAATAAAGTTGATGGCAATAGATTCAGAAGAGACGAAATGAAGTACTTCTTATCTCAGTGAGCAATTATATTGTGGGACTCTTTGCCAGTGAAAATAGTGATTAAATAATGGCAGACTACCAGTGCAAGGCCATGCCAAATTAACTAGACTAGCTCAGCATAGGCTTATACTAAAAGCTGCCTAAAAGACACCAATGTCCATTCCTGCCTTCCCGCAATACCCAGCTGTAGAGGACAGAGACCCAAAAAAGAGGGGGGGGGGAATCTAAACCAACTAAGCACAAACCTCCAAAGGAAGTTTAGAAAACTTATTGAGGGCCAAGAGTTATAAGTATACAAAAGAGTGTTTATTTCAAAGACATATAAAAACCTTGTAGGGGCCCAAATAAAGCCTCATAAAATGTTCAAAAGTTACAAATACACAAAAAAGGATAGTGTACGACCTGATGCATTTCAGCTCACGAGAGCCTTCTTCAGAGGTCAAATAGTACAAAATACACCAAGCAACAGAGTCCCTGTAACACATGTAAGGCAATAAACAATAAATAAAATAGGACCAAAATTGGAGTGTTCCAATATGGAACTGAATGACACAGCAAAAGGTTTCTATTTGGGGCCACAAATATATCTGGCCTCGTGTCAGAAGTAGGTGTATATACTGGAAATAGCATGTACCTTCCAGTTTAGGTCCTAAGAGTGCAAATAAAATTGCCTTTTCAGGAACAATGTGCCATCAATATGTAACAGTGGCCCTGACCCAGATGGCTCAAGCTAGCCTGATCTCATCAGATTTTAGAAACTAAGCAGGATCAGCCCTGGCTAATATTTGGATGGGAGACCACCAAGGAGATCCAGGGTCACTATCCAGAGGAAGGCAACAGCAAACCATTGCTATAAGTCTCTTGTCCTGAACATCCTATGGGGGTCACCATAAGTCACTTGTGCCTTACACACACAGGGAAATACTGATTGCCACTTTGGGGTCAGGAAGCAATTTTTCTCCAGGCCAGTTTGGCTGGAGATCCTGCAGGTTTTTTGTCAACTTCTGGGTGTGGAACAACAGTCACTGCGGGTTTGGAGGGGGAGGTATTTGTGAATTTCCTACATTGTGCGGGGGGTTGGACTAGATGCCCCTGGAGGTCCCTTTCAACTCTATGATTCTATGACGGTACATTACACACAGAGAGGATAGAAGGGTGGACACTACCAGTCTAGCCAGCACTCTAGCTCAGCAAAGGCTATGCCCTAGAATATGCCCCAGAATTCATTACAGTCTGCAGGGGGGTTCCACAGTCAGTACATCGATTCTGTAAGGTTCTCTGAGAACCAATCCACTGAACGCCTGAGCTGGAAGTGACATGCACAAAAACCTACCAGAGGAATGCCAATTCCAGTGCGGAGAAAAACCACCTAGTCCAATTCTCATTTCTCTGTTTAGATGGATGGAATCTTTTTCTAAATAAAAACCTACTTTCTTACACTTATAAATCCTTTCCTTCATTTCTCGTCCACAGAGGGACATCCACCTTCTACTAATTTATTTTAGACTTGCTTGTAGAACTCCACTGTAGTCCATTTTTTCCCTGGCTTAATACAAGATCAGGGAAACTCCCTCAGAAACCACTCTCCGATCAGTTCATTCACGCAGAAAGAACACAGAGACAGATGCTGAGAGAAGCTATGCGCGCTTTCGCTCTGGTGCCCAGTTATTACAGCCAATTCAAAGGCATGCTAAAACAGATTCATAAATAACACACGACACAGTGCTTCCTAGGACAGCACCACTTCAGAATGAGAGATGTCTCCCTCAGGACTTCCCCATATCCAAAATTTACTGTACGTTGAAAGACAACAGAATCAAGAGAAGTCTCGGGCTTTCTATCCAAATTGCCTCTATAAACTCACATGAAGCTGTCTTCTACAGTGACAGAGGGATATCAAGGTTAGTATTATCTACTCTCACTGGCAGTGGTTCTCCAGGGACTCCTGTAAAGGTCTTTCACATCATCTGCTACCTAATGGTTTGTTTGGGGCTCTGGCCAGGAGCTCCAGGTTCCCAGAAAACCCAGGGAAATGATATGCAAGATCCATGTTTGCTTACAAGGAGATTTTAATAAGCAATGATCAAGCTTACAGAAATAGCAGGCTAAGCTCCCATCCCCCGGGTCTCTAACGCACACAGGGATAGCGAAACTTAGCCAGACCTCAAGCCGAAATGCATAGCTAAAACTAAGCATCTTATACCCTAATCGCTGGCTACAGTCAAAAAATCATTAATCAAGCTATCCCAAACACCAGGATGAGCCAGGCCATCTTTCACCTGGCATCTAGTGGTGAGAGAAAACAGGTCAGGCTTCCTAGATAGGAGCTGCTAACAAGTATGAGAGAAAAGAATATTCTCTTGGGAGTGACCTGACGGCTGTCCCCTCACAGAGCTCAAGGCAACTAAAGGTCAACCAATAGCCTGTAACAAATATGGAGTTACAAAGGCTATATGTGGTCTTAACTGGAGAGGCCAGGGATTGAACCTGGTACCCTACATATGCAAAGCAGATGCTCTGCCACACAGACCCTAGGCATCTGGCTGGAATGGCTCACAGTTCCCTCCCTTTGGGTCACTGGTAAAAAGAAAACATGGGTGCATAATGGAGAGCAAAGAGACTTCCTGGACTTCAGAGCATCCCAGACTTGAGAGTTCATCTCAGGGCTCTCGCTGGTCACACCCTATAGTGGAGGCTGCTGTGTTTCCTTTATTTTTCCAGTTGTGCTCTAATACTGATGGTTTGTGGCAGCAGTGTTACTATGACACCAAAGCAATCAAGAGGGAGAAACACACACAGTGAATTTTTGACCTCTTCTGAGAAGGTACAAGATACCAATTTGCTGTATTATACTAGTATCTGGGTCCAAGGGTTCCCCTGTTATTGTCATACAAGATAAAATAAATTTCATATCTATTTGTTCTGTTATGCTGACCATGTGTCCCAAAATCACTGCCTCTGGATCAGATGGAATACTGAAGTCAGGTATCTGCTCTCTCATTTTTAAGACTGTTTTCCAGCACTGGCTGGTGAAAGGGTACGTAGAAAAGATATGGAAGACTTCTTCCTTGCTGATTTGCATCTACCAATACATTGTATGTGTGGATCTATTGGTCTTATGAAACCTATTAGAGGAATCAAGTCCCCTTAAAATAATGTTCTAAAATAAATTTATTTTGGATATTTACTCTTTGGGGGGACATTTTCCTACATCCAGATTCAGGGGCGCATACCCTGTCATTCCACTGAGTGAAATTTGAAGCCTTCCTCCATCTTCATCCAACAAAAGAGCCAGATAAGAACATAAGAGATGCCATGTTAGATCAGGCCAATGGCCCATCCAGTCCAACGCTCTGTGTCACACAGTGGCCAAAACCCAGGTGCCATCAAGAGGTCCACCAGCAGGGCCAGAACTCCAGAAGCCCTCCCACTGTGGCGCCCCCCAGGCATCATGAATACAGAACATCACTGCCCCAGACATAGTGTTTCCTCTATACCTTGTGGCTAATAGCCACTCAAGGACCTCTGCTCTTAAGAACATAAGAGAAGCCATGCTGGATCAGGCCAATGGCCCATCCAGTCCAACACACTGTCACACAGTGGCCAAGACCCAGGTGGCATAAAGTGGAGGAAGATTCCTTAGGGCAGAAGAAGGCTTTCTGAAGTTCCTCTAGCCTAATCCCATTTGGGTGGTATGGCAACACAGAAAATTTTAATTAAATAAATAAAGCTAGGGTACATGCCAGTATGTGCGAGGAATTTGGTATCCTAGATCATTAACCTGTCCATTACATAAATTCCCTCTACCATCATAGTACCCAGTGAAAGATTATATAATTTCCCAACCATTCCTTGGTTATACTGTTTAGATCAGAAACACAAACATAAATCTTTGATCAAATACCACCATATTTCCCAAGGGCAGTTAGTGCCAATATCCAAAAGCAATGGGTTGAATCCAACTGGTTTTCTCACTTGTGAAAAGGGAAGAGTGATCTCCTTTTGACCACCAAAATGGCTATGGTGGATATGATGGGACCTTTATGAAGAAAAAATATGTGGGGCAGGGGCTGTAGTAAGGTGAGGAATTGGGCAAGACTGAGTGGAAAAGCAGGCAAAATCCAACCCACTGGAAACTGTGTTTATTTATTTACTTATTTGAAACATTTATTAGCCATCTTTCTCCCTTGAGGAACTCAAGGTGGCTTACAATATAAATAAAATATAATAAAAACACAATTAAACATTATAAAACCAATAAACATCAGAATTTAAAAACTCCAATTAGGACTGCCAATAATAAAAGCTAAATCAAGCAAAACGCCAAACAAAACTGTCTTCAACTGCCTCCTGCAGACTGACAATGAGGGGGCCAAGCACACCTCTCTGGGGAGGCCATGCCATAATTGTGGGGCTACCACAGAAAAGGCTGTCTGTCATGTACCCATCAAGCAAACATCACTGATTGGTGGAGCGGTCCAGAGGGCCTCTCCATGTGATCTTAATTCTCGGGCAGGAACGTGTGGGAGAAGACGGTCCTTCAGAAAGCCAGGTCCCAAGCCACGTATGGCTTTAAAGGACAAAACCAACTCCTTGGAATTGAGCTCAAGAGTAGATCAGCAGCCAGTGTAGTTGCTGTAGTATCAAGGACATATGGTCCCAGTAGTTGGCCCTGACCAGCAATCTAGCTGCAACATTCTGCACTAGCTGCAGCTTCCAAACGCTCTTCAAGAGTAGCCCCAGATAGAGCACATTGCGACAGTCCAGTCTAGATGTAACTAGATCTGACTTGAACCAGTAACAGACGCAGCTTGACACACTAGCAGGAGCTGGGCAAACACACTCCAGATACCTGGTTTTCTAAGGTGCCCTCTGTGTCAACCAGCACTCCCAAGCTGCAAGCCTGGCTTTCAAGGGCAGCATAACCCCATCCAAGACGGGGGAGATCTGAAGCAGTGTTCCCTCTAAGCTGAGTTAGTGTGAGCTAGCTCATAGTTTTTTAGCCTCTGGCTCACACATTTTTGTCTTAGCTCAGGAAGGAGGGCTCCGGAGCAAACTAATTTATGTAGTAGTCAAATCGCTTGCTCACAACTTTAATGCCAGTAGTTCACAAAGTAGAATTTTTGTTCACAAGACTCCACAGCTTAGAGGGAGCATTTATCTGAAGTTCCTGGTCTGCCTTTCTACTAAGGCAGAGAACCTCCATTTTGTCAGGATTTAAGTTTCAGCTTGTTCGCCCTCATCCAGCCCATTACTGGCTCCAAGCATTGGTTCAGAATATCAACAGCATCCTCAGAATTAGGTGGGAGAGAAAGGCAGGGCTGGGAGCCATTCGTCCATTGGTGACACTGCAGCCCCAACCTCCTGGTGGCCTCTCCCAATGGCTTCAAATAGATGCTAAATAGCACGGGAGATAAGATGGAGCCCTGCAGCACCCCTATGTGCCTTAACCGTGATTTAACCCTGATACATTCCCCGGCAACACCCTCCCAAACTAGGGATAAAACAGTTGATAAAACCCGCATTTGTCAACACAAACCAGGATACATGTGATCCTCTGTGACCTGAATCCTGGTTTCACAAAGTGACCGCAATCAAAGTAAACCATGTCTACACACAGCTTGCCTTCATGGAGCAGGTTCTTCTGGGGGAAGGGGGTTAAGAAAAATAATAATTTGTCAAGCAGCCGGAATCTGTAAAATGTTTGTTGCACGGCACAGATGCCTAGTAAACCAGAAAGTTAAAAGTACAGTCACTCCTACTCAGACACTAGGCAAAATGTTTCAGGAAACTAATCGTCGCAACCCCAACACCATGGCTGTTACGTTTTCATCCTGGAAATAATATCTCCTTAGCAGTCTTCCCTCTAAGCCGAGTTAGTGTGAGCTAGCTCACAGGTTTTTAGCCTCTGGCTCACACATTTTTGTCTTGGCTCAGGAAGGAGGGCTCCAGAGCAAACTGATTAATTCAGTAGCCAAGTCGCTCACTCACAACTTTAATGCCAGGAGCTCACAAAGTAGAATTTTTGCTCACAAGACTCCCACAGCTTAGAGAGAGCACTGCTCCTTAGCTCACTAAATTCAGTTTACTGCACACCAGAGGAGGCAACATTCTTGCCCATGGTACGCAAGAGAGTTAAGACACATTTAACCTTTCATTTCTACCCTTCTTTTTTAAAAAAAACCATTGCACCATTTTTTTTTTTGGCTGAAAATAGAACCTTATGTTTACCAAACTGTACCTGGGCATTTATCATTATAGATATGTATATATAACATTACAAGGAGGTTGCCTGGCAGCCGTCCTACTCAAAGTCACTGTGCAAAGCAAAGACCTACAGCAGTGAAAACAAAGAGAGACCGCAAGAGTTGGCAAAGCATAAATAGCTGGGAACAAAACTGTATATACACGTATTCAGAGCTTAACACTGTCAAAGTCTAATCAAAGGTGCAAGATTAAGGAATGGGCAGCATGCTTGTTTACACCCAAAATTTAAACGCCTACCTCTGAAAGCCATGGAGGAATACTTCAAATGCCCTCGCGTCAAATTCGATTCATGTATTATTTTATTTAGTTTCCGAAGGGTAGCCGTGTTGGTCTCCAACAGAAGAGCTAGATTGGAATCCAGTAGCACCTTAGATCACGGGTGTCAAACATAAGGCCCGGGGGCCAGAACTGGCCTGTCCAGGGCTTTTATGTGGCCTGCGAGCAACTAGTACAAGGGAGGGAACAGGAGACTGTTTGGCGGGGGGGAGTGCGCACAGCCACTCCGACTGTGGCGTCGGCATGGCAGAACAACCTCGTCTGCAGCAATCAAGCAGTGTGGGAGCATCTGCACAGTGCTACCTCGCTGTGTCTCCTCTCGTGTGCATTCTGGAAAAGCAAAGCAAAGCTCTGCTGCTTGCAAGGATGCTTCAGGCAGCACACAGCTTCTTCAGCCCTCCCGGGTAGTGACTCCCTACCACAAGAGCATTTAGACCAAGATGGGGTAGCCGTGCTAGTCTGTCTGCAGCAGCGGAAAAGAGCAGGAGTCCAGTAGCGCCTTAAAGCCTAACAGAATTAGTGGCAGGGCATGAGCTTTCGTGAGTCTCTGCTCCCTTCTTCAGAAAAAGCTCCTCCCCTGCCTCAAATTTGGTTAGTCTTTTAAGGCGCTGCTGGACTCTTGCTCTTCTCCACTGCCTCGGAGCAAACGTCCACCATACATGTATGGTTCTTAATCACTATGCAGACTCTCTAACCATGAGACAGGCAGCCTGTTCTGATCCCCGGATAACTTATCTGGAGACTACAGTGATCCCCCACACATCCCGATCTCTAGAATTAGAAGAGAAGGAGAGAAGAGATTGGATTTATACCCCGCCCTTCACTACCCAAAGGAGTCTCAGAGCGGCTTACAAACTCCTTTCTCTTCCCCTCCCCACAACAGACACCCTGGGAGGTAGGTGGGGATGAGAGAGTTCTGGCAGAAACTGCTCTTTTTCAAGAACAGCTCTTGCCAGAACTATGGCTTGCCCAAGGTCATCCAGCAGCTGCAAGTGGAGGAGTGGGGAATCAAACCCGGTTCTCCCAGATTAGAGACCAGTGCACTTAACCACTACACCAAACTGGCCAGTACTACAGATCTAATTGCCGTACCATTTCCTGCTCATATATACAATTTTACACAACTAATTAATAGGTTATGGACATTCTAAAAAAAGACCAAAGATTGGAATTTAGCCTTATGTCTGATATTGGACAGTGACTAACGCAGATCAGAAAAGGGCAAGTTTTTAACTGCACATCGTACAAACAGCAACAAGAAAAGTGTTGATTACTCATTAAAAGCAGCCTTTTAAAAAAGCAAGTCACTGTTTACAAAAAAACAAAAACAAATCCAAGATTACTGTACTATAGAGACAACGGCAAACCAGTAATTTTGTTATTATGTCACAGCCAGAAAATAAACGCTATTATACATAATCACTTGACACTTACAATTTTGCCTTTTCCTTATTAAAGCACAAGCAACCAGAACGGATGTTCTCTTCCACAAGACGAGAATCTTGATCAAGGACAAAGAGGAACCAGGGCCAACGAGGAGGATCTGGGGATCCGGAAAGATCCAAGAGAAAACCACACTGCCAAAACCACCAAGCAGTGCAGTTTAAGTAGAACCAAGCAGGCTCTACGTCACCCTTACACAGAGCCCATCAAAACCTCCCATACTTCCCTGGGCCGGACCGTAGATGATGTGGGCCGGCCAGCCCGGTGGTCTGAGCCTCCTGCCTTTGCCAGCCGTTGGACTGAGGACAGGAAGGCTTCCTCCGGTCCCCTCCTGAGCCCAGTGCTGCAATCCAGCCACGTTAGGTAAGTCTCAGCCACTCAAGGACTGCAGCCCTCTTCAAATTACTTCCCGCAAGCTAAGTCTTGCACAATGGCTAGGAAAGAGCGATATCAAAGAGGTGACACCGGCCAGCAACAGAAGAGCCGGCGCAGTGTAGAGGAAGAAGAAGAGACTGGACTTATACCCTGCCCCTCACTCGGAGCAACTTACAAACTCCTTTCCCTTTCCCTCCCCACAACAGACACCCTGTGAGGTAGGTGGGGCTGAGAGAGCTCTGACAGAAACTGCTCTTTTCAAGAACACCTCTGAGAGAACTATGGCTTGCCCAAGGTCATCCAGCAGCTGTGAGTGGGGAAGTGGGGAATCAAACCCGGTTCTCCCAGGTTAGAGTCCGCACACTTCACCACTACACCAAACTGGCTCTGGAGTGGTTAGGGAGCAGTTAGACTTTGAGTGCAGTAGCACCTTAGTGACCAACAAGAGTTTAAGGTGTATGTTTTCGAGAGTCAACCGCTCCCTTCGTCAGACACAAGTAGAGTAGGAAAGAAAGAGACAAAGGGTGCATTGAGTCTCAAAAAGCTTACACACACACTGTACTTGGATCTAACTGTTCTCTGCAGACCAACATGGCTACCCTCTGAAACTGGTTAAAGAGTGTGGATTAGGATCCAGGAGAGCCCAGTTCAAAACCCTCTGCCACAGGGCACGCTGGACGCCTTTGGCCTAGCCTCTCTCTCTCAGCTTCACAGGACTGTTGTTGCGAGGACAAAAAGGATGAGAGGAGAACAGAGGGGAGACACGCAGGGCATAAATATTATCTGAACAAGTAAGCCTACCAACGGCCTCCAAAGCCTGGATCTTCCTGGGGACTTGAAGTAGGTGCAGCCCCCTGGTCAGCAACGGCTCTTCTCCGGAGGAGCTCTCGGAGGGAATGTCCGAAGAATCAAGTCAGCCTCCCTAAACTCCCCACTGCTTCCCACAGGTCCGACTGCCACACACTCAGCCTTCTGCATCTCTCTTTTGGCCTCTAGACCGGCACACCAACATCCCTCAGGGGGTGGAATTTCACACAAGGACATCCAAGTTATTGACTCCCCACCGCCACCGTGTAATCACCCTACCGCGTCCTCCTCTTATGCCCCTGAGGGATTCAATGTTCTCGAAAACGTTATCTTTACTCACGAGGCTCAAAGAAAAGTTACATCACTTCTGGAGCGTAATCATCCTAACAACCACAAGCGGGAAATATTTATTGTCCTAAGAACCAGAAGCTCGTTTTTATGAAGACATGCAACGTCTTTAGGCAGTTCTGAAAAACAAGTATTTCCATGTAACTCGGAGATGGCATGAATTTTTCCACCCCTATTGTATTCAGCAAAAAAGATATCATAAATCAAGCACTAAAATGCCCTAAATTGGCACACAGATAGGCCTTGGAATGTCCCAAGCCACTTTGTCTAGCAAGCCTCTGCCTCCGTGACACATGAAAAGTGTTGCTGTAAAATATACATTATAAAAAAGAACGGAATGGACCAATACATCAAACACTCTTGCAAACATGAATATTATAAAGATGAATGAGGGCATGTTTAACCTTCCCCAGTATTGCCCGTTGCCCGGAGGACTTCAGGGACTTGATTCAGCACCATCTCTAGAGTTCAAAGGGCTTCTCAGACCTTACAATCCTCCCAAAAACCTTGTTAAGAAGATCAGTATTATTATCCTCTTCTTGGAGATGGAGAATGAAAGAAAGCCACTGAACTACACTACACCAGTTCCATCCTAGACAAACTTATACCCTTTGAAGTCAACGGGCTTTTCATTTTTATTTATTTATTTATTTGCTGTCAAGTTCCAGTTGACTTATGGCAACCCCGCGGGGTTTTCAACGCAAGAGAGGAGCAGAGGTGGTCTGCCATTGCCTGCCTCCACCTAGCGAGCCTCGACTTCCTTGGTGGTCTCCCATCCAAGTACTAACCGGAGCTGATCCTGCTTTGTTTCTGAAATCCAGCTGGCCTGGACTACCCAGGTCAAGGCTATGTGGTAACAGTTCTGGTCACCACACCTCAAAAAGGATATTATAGCATTGGAAAAAGTGCAGAGAAGGGCAACTAGAATGATAAAAGGGTTGGAACACTTTCCCTACGAGGAAAGGTTAAAGCGCTTGGGGCTCTTTAGCTTGGAGAAACGACGACTGAGGGGTGACGTGATCGAGGTTTATAAGATTATGCATGGGATAGAGCAGGCAGAGAAAGAAGTACTTTCCTCCCTTTCTCACAATACAAGAACTCGTGGGCACTCCATGAAATTGCTGAGTGTTCAGGTTAGAACGGATAAAAGGAAGTACTTCTTCACCCAAAAAGTGATTCACATATGGAATTCACTGCCACAGGAGGTGGTGGAGGTGGCTACAAGCATGGATGGCTTCAAGAGGGGATTGGATAAACATATGGAGCAGAGGTCCATCAGTGGCTCTTAGCCACAAGGTATAGATAGGAACTCTCAGTCTGGGGCAAGCGATGCTCTGTATTCTTGGTGCTTGGGCGGGGGTCAACAGTGGGAGGACGTCTAATGTCCTGGCCCCACTGCTGGACCTCCTGATGGTGCCTGGTGTTTTTGGCCACTGTGTGACAGAGTGCTGGACTGGATGGGCCATTGGCCTGATCCAACATTGGTTTCTCTTATGTTCTTAAACTCTGAACACATCCCAACAGCTGTTTCGAAGGGGGACCAGTGTGCTTGTCCTCCAATAACACACAGTCAAGAGTACTATAAAGTCACAACTGACTTATGAGCGATCCAGTTGGGTTTTCAGGGCAGAATTTTTATTTATTTATTATTTTCAATTTATATCCTGCCTTCCTGGTTTGCCATTGCCTGCATCTGGGTAGCAACCCTGGACTTCCTTGGTGGTCTCCCATCCAGGTACTAACCATGGCTGACCCTGCTTAACTTCTCTGATCTGATGAGACTGGGCTAGCCCGGGCCATCCAGGTGAGGGCACAATGGGCTAAAAGGTAAAGGTTCCCTTGCTCAAAAGCCAGTCGAATCCGACTCTAGGGTTGCAGTGCTCATCTCCGTTTCAAAGCCGAAGAGCCAGCACTGTCCGAAGACGTTTCCATGATCATGTGGCCAGCATGACTAAACACCAAGGCACACAGAACGCTGTTACCTTCCCACCAAAGTGGTACCTATTTATCTACTTGCAATTTCTTGCTTTCAAACTGCTAGGTTGGCAGGAGCTGGAACTAGAGACGGGAGCTCACTCCGTCATGCGGCACCCAGGTCTTGAACTGCTGAACTACTGACCTTCCACAGCCTGCAGTTCAGCGTCTTAACCACTTGAGCCACCTTAGAAAGGAGTAATTTCGCTTAAGGTGGCAGTGCAGATCACTCAAACCTCTCTCCTGCATAAGGGTAGAACACCAACCTCAATATCAACTGCATTGCCCTGGGGCATTTCCCTTGGCATTCTGGTGCAGTTCTAGGGGCTCCTTAAACACACGCAGACACACTGGCAAAACAGTACTGGTGAGGGGGGTGGCGGAATTAACAGAATTTTATGGATGTTCAGCAGTTAGATATGATCAGGAGTTCAACATCCCTCCCCCCTCCCTCATTTTAAAAGGTCACAACCAGGAAGTTGCAAGAGCCATTTTGACTCTGCTGAGCTAGTCAGAATAAACGGCGACGGAGGCAGAAATGTCAAAATACCAGATGTTCCCCCAGAGTTTTGACACTTAAGCCATTACAGGGGATATTTTGAAATTAAACAGACCATACGCAGGCACAGGGGAATATAACTCAAATCCCTCCGATGACCACTTCCAAGTTTTTATTAACTAAAAAGGACTACACCGCTACATTAACAGCAGAAGCACACGTTTTCAGGACAAGAATCTTTAATCATATGTACAGTGCAATCCTAATCTATGTTGCACCTTTCTAAATCCACAGGCTTAGAATGGTATAACTTCAGTTAGGATTGCACCGGTAGAAAGTTGTAGAGAGAATTGTCCTTAGAGGAGAGGCGGAGGCGGAGGAGGAGGCGGAGGAGAAGGAGGAGGAGAAGGAGGAGGAGAAGGAGGAGAAAAAGGAGAAGAAGGAGAAGAAGAAGAGATTGGATTTATACCCCACCCTTCACTGCCCAAAGGCGTCTCAGAGCGGCTTACAAACTCCTTTCCCTTCCCCTCCCCACAACAGACACCCTGTGAGGGAGGTGGGGCTGAGAGAACTTCTGAAAGAAACTGTCCTTGAGAGAACAGCTGTGCCGGAGCTTGTGACTGACCCAAGGTCACATCAGCAGGTGCAAGTGGAGGAGTGGGGAATCAAACCCAGTTCTCCCAGATAAGAGTCCACCACTTAACCACTCCATCAAACAGGAGGGAGGGCTTCTAGTGTCCTGGCCCCACTGCTGGACCTCCTGATGGCACCTGGTATATTTTGGCCGCTGTGTGACAGAGTGTTGGACTAGATGGGCCATTGGCCTGATTCAACATTGGCTTCTCTTATGTTCTTATGTTCTTATGAGGGGCTGTGGCTCAGTGGCAGAGCAGCTGTGTGGCATGCAGCAGGTCCCAGGTCCAATCCCTGGCATCTCCAGTTAAAAGGATCAGGCGGTAGGTGATGTGAAAGACCTAGTCTTGAGACCCCAGTGAACCAAAGTCGGAGTAAACAATACTGACTTTAATGGACCGAGAGTCTGGTCTGGTCCTTTCAACTCTCCCCGGCTTCATGTGTGCTCATGTACTCTGGAGCAATTCCCATTTTATTCAATAGGGATTACTTATAGGAAAGGGTTCTTAGGTTCTCACCCTTAATGTGGATGGGCAGAATACTCACTGCTGCACCTTTCTGCAGTACTTCAAAGTTCTGGCACAGAAATGTCACCAAAGTCAAAAGAAATGGGCAAACTCCAACACCCCATGCTTATTTCTGTCTTGAATCTCTATAGCCCCATCTTTTCTCCTACTCCAAGACTTTCTCCCTTTGCAGTACATGTTTCCACAGAAATGCAGAAATGGAGCAGCAGACAATGAATACTTGGAATTGTTCAAGAAAGGCCTCCAGTAATCAGAAAGGGGACTATGAATTGCTTCATTGCTACCGTTTTATGTCATGCAGGGCTATTCTTGCTACGCTCACAGTGGTGCATGAACGTTATTAACCAGGGGCAGAATATCAAGCAACGTATACTGATTGTGCTGTAGTCAGTAATGCTCTGATGCACCAGCATCAGAATTTCACATTTGCCGAATACCTCTGTGATTGCTCAGGCTGTATAACAAAGAAACAGAGAACTATTTCGAATCAGCAGACAGCGTGTCAAACCAATGACCTGTTCCTGTGGTAGAGGTTACCAACAGGGGATTGCAAGATACCGGTAGCTCCCTGGCCTCCCAGGAGTCGCTTGTGATTAACCTGGACAACTCAAGAGGCAGCTTGATGAGAAAGCACAGGGCGGCCAACCCCCCGGTGGGTGCAGGGCTGCCAAACCCCCACCCTCATGTCCCATTGTTCACTGACACTCCATGCAGCAGTGGGAGAAATATTAATGGGGGAAAAGTAGCCTTGTGTACTTACTGAAAGTGGATACAGGAAGTGACAAAGGGCAGCTCTAGGAATTGCTGGAAATTCTATTGTTTTACCATGGAGTTTCTGGTGATTCCTAGAGCCACCCTTGTTACTTCCTGCATCCAGTTCCAGTAAATACATGAGACTGCTCCCCCACCCAGGAACGTCTCTCTTCCCTATCTGCACCCAGAAGCTGATAGAGCCAAGGTGCATCTGGCAGAGTGTGCCCAAGGTATACCAGACTGGTTCTTGGGCTGGCCAGGCAGACCCTGGCTCCATCCACTGTTTGGTACTGAAATAGCAGAGATTCTCTTCCTCGCATCAATGCTGAACAGCCAATAGGGGCAGGGCACATCTGGCCAGCTCCAGAGGTGTTTGACCAGGAATGGCTCAGGATATTTTTTATTAATGAGAAGTACCTTCATGGGTATGAAAGTTGGACAATGAAGAAAGCTGACAGGAGGAAAGTTGACGCTTTTGAAATGTGGTGTTGGAGGAGAGTTTTACAGACACTGAGCACTGCCAAGAAGACAAATCAGTGGGTTCTAGGCCCAGTCAAGCCTGAACTCTCCCCTAGAAGCTACAATGATCTACTAAATCCACTAAAACGGCACCTGGTATTTTTGGCCACTGTGTGGCAGAGTGGTGGACTGGATGGGTTCTCTTATGTTCTTATGACTAAACTGGGGTGGTCATACTTTGGGCATATTATCAGAAGACAAGAGTTGCTGAAACAGATAATAACGCCAGGAAGGAAGGAAGGAAGGAAGGAAGGAAGGAAGGAAGGAAGGAAGGAAGGAAGGAAGGAAGGAAGGAAGGAAGGAAGGAAGGAAGGAAGGGAGAGTTGTATTTATACCCCACCCTTCACTCAGAGTAGCTTACAGTCTCCTTCCCTTCCTCTCCCCAAAACAGACATCTTGTGCGGTAGGTGGGGCTGAGAGAACTCTGAGAGAGCTGGTCTTGAGAAATCTGTGACTGACCCAAGGTCACCTGGCTGGTTGCATGTCGAGGAGCGGGGAATTAAATCAGATTAGAGTCCGCCACTCTTAACCACTACACCAAACTGGCTCTCCCACAGGCCTCAGTTCGCAAGAGTATGCACAATGCTTAGTCACTGGTTCACCAAAACACCCAGGCACCTCTGGAGACGGCACCAGTTTTACTGCTACTGATGCCGCCGCCCCCTGCCCCCCGTGGAAAGCTTTGTATGGAGAACAGCTACTCCCACCTCCCGAGAAAAATGGCTAGCGTATGCTGTGTTTTCCATCCAACAAAAAAATATCAGAACGTTGCCACATGTTGTTTTCCTCCCTCACTAGAACACACTTGCCAGCTGTAATAAAAAATTTAGAGATTAAATCATAACAGAGTGGCTGCTAGCATTCACTTCCCCGCTGCAAATAAGGGAGAGAACCGGACTTCCTTTTCTTTCCTCTCGCTTACACTTAAACGCCGTATCTGGCAGGCGCAGCCTATGATGCTGGGTTACACAGCCAACAAAAATAGTTTGGCCTTCTCATTTCTCAGGCATCTAACTGCCATTTTGGAAGCAAGAAAATAATAAAAAAAAACAATGTACATCTACGCCCCCTCCTCCCCCCCGTGTCTACAAACAGCCACTCAAATCTGACTTCGCTGCAGAGCTCTTCTGGAAAATGCCGCAGCCCGTGGAGACGGGAAGCGAGGAAGAACCACTGTGAATGCTTCTCTGGCAGCCAAGGCTGATCACATTCACAACGTGGACGGCAACGTAAGGAGGACGCTCGTGGCAGCCTAGAACAGTGACAGTGGGATACAGTGACTAGATTCAGATGAATTTTCTCCGTAAGAAAAAGCTGGAGATTCTGCAGGTTTTCACGTGAGAAAGATAAAATCCTGCATGTGGAGAACGACCCTTGGACACTTACCGTGAGGGGTCCTTCTCCTCTGAGGAAATGAGAACATCTTTGGGTGCTTCCCACCGTCCAATCCGGGAGGCAGGAACTAAAACTCTTCCTCTTCCTGTCTGGCGTGTCGGATACCCCCTATTTTCAGTTTGGGTGACTCCACACAGCAGTAGAGAATAAACCTTCCTATCATCTAGAAGGAACTCAGAAAAAGAAACGAGAGCAAACATAGTAGCCAACCGGCGACAATAAACAGATGAAGAAAACGACAGAGAAAGTGCAGCAATGGTAAAGATAAGGCAAGAACAAAGATGTCCTTCTTTCCTCAGAGGTGAAGGACCTCTCATGGTAAGTGTCCAAGGGTCGTTCTCCCTCTGAGGCGGAGGACATCTTTGGGCACTCCCACAGCAGTGTGCACAGTTTGGGTGGGTCTTCATCTTCATCTTGAATCACATGCTTGCAGCACTCTTCTGCCAAAGGCAGCGTCTGCAGACATGCAAACATTCAGCTTGTAGAGTCGCACAAAGGTAGATAACGAAGACCAGGTAGCAGCTTTGCAGACCTCTTCTACAGAGGCGTTTTTGAGGAATGCCACATTGGTCATGGAGCTCCTAATGGAATGTGCAGTTATGCCTTGGGGAATGTCCAGGCGTTGGGCTTTATAAGCTTCCGCAATGCAGGTCTTGATGGTCATGCCAATGGCCGCTGCTGACATCTTCTGGCCCATCTTTGGGTTCGTGATGTTGATGAACAGGGAGTCTGAGCGTCTGAAGGACTCCATGCCAATGAGATACATTTTGAGTAATCTATGCACATCCAATGTATGCCAGGACTTCTCCCTAGGGTGAGTCAGAGTCGGATAGAAGGATGGTAAACAGATCTCCTCCATCCAATGGAACCTAGAGACCTTTGGCAAGAAGGTCGGGTCAGTGCGTAAGACTACCTTGTCTTTGTGGAATATGCAAAGATCTGATTTAATTGATAGGGCGCCCAGTTCCAAAATTCTCCTGACTGAAGTGACAGCCACAAGGAAAACGGTTTTCATACGCAGCCAACGCAAAGGTATTTCATTAATCGGTTCAAACGGTGATTTAGTCAAGGCTGACAGGACCGTATGAAGTCTCCACAAGGGGAAACGGTGAAATGTGGGTGGGCTTTACAAGCCAGTTTGGTGTAGTGGTTAAGTGTGCGGACTCTTATCTGGGAAAACCGGGTTTGATTCCCCACTCCTCCACTTGCACCTGCTGATGTGACCTTGGGTCAGTCACAAGCTCTGGCGCAGCTGTTCTCTCAAGGACAGTTTGTGTTAGAGTTCTCTCAGCCCCACCTACCTCACAGGGTGTCTGTTGTGGGGAGGGGAAGGGAAAGGAGTTTGTAAGCTGCTCTGAGACACCTTTGGGCAGTGAAGGGCGGGGTATAAATCCAAACTCTTCTTCTTCTTCTTCTTCTTCTCAGGAAACGTCTGACATCCGGATGTTCAGTCAACTGGAGGCCGTTCAGAGATACTACTGTAGTTAATGCCACCACCTGTTTCTTAAGTGTGGCTGGTTTGAGACCAACCACTAGGCCCTCTTGCAGAAAACCTAGAATCAGCTCTAATGGAGGATGGAGCACATCCATGCCTTTCCTCTGGCCCTAGCGCACAAAGGCCTTCCAAACCGTGTTGTAGATCCTAAAGGTCGATTGCTTCCTGGAAGCAAGGATGGCATCTACAACGTCTCATGAATAACCTCTACTTAGGAAGTTGGATGAGGATGCCATATTGGCCCCTGTTGAAGCATATCCAGTGACATTGGTATTGAAAGCAGGCCCACAACGGTCATCCCTAGACCACCTCCACCCATATTACACAGCAGTCTGTCTGCCTGATTTTTTTTTCTTTAGGAAAGAAAAACGAACCATTATCTTTGAGGTTGGCAACTCTGGGTTAGGAAGTATCTGGAGATTTTGGTGGTGGAGCCTGGAGAGAGTGGGGTTTGGGGAGGAGAAGAAGAACCTCAGCAGGCCATAATGCCCATGTTCCAAAGAAGCCATTTTCTCCAGGGGAACAGACTTCCATCACCTGGATTTATACTCCACCCTTCACTACCCAATGGCGTCTCAGAGTGGCTTACAATCCCTTTCCCTGTTCCTCCCCACAACAGACACCCTGTGAGTGAGGCTGAGGGAGCTCTTTCAAGAACTCCTCTTGAGAAAACAGCTCTGAGAGAACTTGTGACTGACGCCAGGTCACGCCAGCAGCTGCACGTGGAGGAGTGGGGAATCAAACCCGGTTCTCCCAGATTAGAGTCCTCGCTCCTAATCACTACACCAAACTGGCAAGCAAGGGCCACAGAGGCTCAGCGTCTAACCCGGACATGTTGAACTCATTTGTTATGAAGGCAGATCTGACATAAATGTCACTTTGTCAGGCCAGGCCATGTGTGCCATAAAACATAATGCCAGGTACCGGAGATATAAACTGTATAAAGGGCAGCAGCTGGTAAGCTCCGAGCTGCTGTATCCTCACTGCAAGGCCCCACGGGCTGGGAGGGGGGTGCAAAGGAAAACCCGTATGGGTGGACTGGAGAGCCTGTGGTGCAGTACTGGGCAGACGCTTCCATGCTGTTTCACTGCTGCAGATGAGGTTGTTCTGTGATGCCGAAGCCACAATTGGAGTGCCTCCCCCACTTCCCCCTGAGTTATCTCTTGTTCCCTCCCTTGCAATAGTTGTTCACAGGCCACAAAAGATCCCTGGACAGGCCTAACTGATGAGGGGGGCAACTGCCCAGTGCATCCAAGTGAGAGAATTCTCTTAACCCTTTCCCTCCCAGTTCCTCTTGCATGCAGAGTTACAATATCCAACTGAGGAGGCCCCACCGACTGGGCTCAAGGCAGCAGCTGCTCCAGGGCAGGGCAAAGCACGTCACAAGAAGCCACCAGCAGCCTGATGGGCCCAGCAGGAGTTGGGGTGCACCTAGAGTTGCCCTGACCTGGCTGGCCCAGGCTAGCCCTGCCTCATCAGATCTAGGAAGCTAAGCAGGGGCCGGCCCTGGCTAGTATTTGGATGGGCGACCTCCAAGAAATACCAGGGTCATGACGCAGAAGCAGGCAATGGCAAACCACCTCTGAAACATCTCTTGCCTTGAAAACCCTGCAGGCAACCTGATGGCAACAACGAAATCCAGATGGCACCTAAAGAAATCCCACTATTACAATTGCTCTCCAAATGAGCAAGATCAATTTCTCTAGAGAAAATGGCTGCTTTGGAGGGTAGGACTCAGTGGCGCTACACCCTGCTGAGGTCCCTTCCCAGGCTCCATCCCCAGATCTCCACATATTTCCCGACCCAGAGCTTGCACCACTCGCAGGACAGTCCCCTTCCCACCAGGCATTAGAATATTTATGCTCTGGCAAGGTGTAGCCTTAAATAGAAGCCTCACCCAGCAGAGGGTGGGGCCAGCAGCTATTCAAATTACATCTGGGCAATCCAATTATAGGCAAACAATAACTCTTTCTCAAGCAGCCAGGACTCTGCAACAACTTACAACTCACCCACACACTCCCAAACACAGTCCTCCCAGACAGTACCCTCACCTAAATCTCCTCAGCTGAAAGCAAATAAAAAACACTCACCCCTCTAGCAGCTCTGCCTCCTGCTGCTTCTCAGAACTCAGCTGGGTCAGCTCTAACTCTGGTGAGGTGCAGCCTTAAATAGAAGCCTCACCCAGCAGAGGGCAGGGCCAGCAGCTATTCAAATTACACCCAGGCAATCCAATTACAGGCAAACAATAACCTTTTCTCACCCTTTCTCAAGCAGCTGGGGGCATGGGAGGCAGCAAGGGCACCAGGCAATAGAGTTGCACTGTATTAGAATTATTCACAAAGTTACTGGGAAAAATGATTAGGGACTCTGTTCTATACTACTGTGTATAGCTTGCTGAAACTGGGATCCTACACTGTAATTTTTGCACTATTTAATTTGTCACGTTAATATTTATGCTTTGCTTCAGGTCTGTTTCTTTTAGACTTCTGGTTGGTTCAACAGCCCTAACCCTATTGCACTGTTTACTGCATGTCCCATCCATCGACTGCAGTGACTCGCTCTATGTAATCCCCCTTGAGTCCAAGTGAGACAGGCAGACTATACAGAACATAAATAAAAATACATAAAATAATTTCTGAGAGAAACATCCCACCTTCATTTTTCCTAGAAGGAGGGACTATGGCTCAGTGGCAGAGCATCTACTCAGCATGTGGAAAGTCCCAGGTTCAATCCCAGGCGTCTACCATTAAAAAAAACAGGCAGTAGATGCCAAGAAAGACCTCTACCTGTGGCCCTGGAGAGCGGCTGCCAGTCAGAGTGGGCAATAATGACGGGGATGGCCCGATGGTCCAGCTCAGTATAAGGTAGTTTTATGTGTCTGTGCAAGTGACAGAACTCTCCTAAGGCCTTCTGACATGAAAATGCTCTGGGCCCCTAGATTTCACTTTGAGCAGTGCAGGAACATGAAAGCCCAGCCCACTGACACTGCAGGAACAAGAAATTCATTGAAGGAATGTTCTCCCTGAGCCTTTCCCAGTCTGCAATACTAAGGGATACAGGTTAAATGAACGGCTGGAAAGACCACAGAAACATTCAATTTGTTCACAGTCCACAACCCCAAGAGACCGTTGCTGGCTGATCATCAGATTACTGTGTACCTACTGCATACTGTTCCAGGCAAAGTGGAATTTTATGTTGTCAGAAATATGTCGCAAGAAATACAGTGCTGCGGTGGAAGACATTGCCCCCTGTCTCAACTCATGTCTACTGCAACCTAGTGCCCTTCCAAATATTGGTACGCAGTGCATTTTCTACTTGCACCAGCAGTGGCCTATGATATGGCGCAAAAGCACACAGCATACTGTTATCAGGACCATAAAAGTAAACTGTACGGGCCGGAACAGACTGTTTGGGAGGGGCTGCGGCTCAGTGGAAGAGCCTCTGCTTTGCACACAGAAGGTCTCAGGTTCAAAGCCCAGCAAATCCAGATTAAAAGGACCAGGCAGCAGGTGATGTGAAAGACCCCAGCCTGAGACCCTGGAGAGCTGCTGCTGCCAGTCTGAGTAGACAATACTGACTTTGATGGGACTGCTGCTCCAAATCAGTGTGAGGCTGCTTTATGTGTGAACTAGATGTTACATGAGGGAAGTTTTACACTGAACTGCCATTATCAGTCTTATAACATTCACTTCCGCCCTCAGAAGTAGCAAGGATTGCGCATGGAATAGACATCCACAGAAGCAACCAAGTCCCGGTCTCATCTTCTCCGCACTGTGGTTTTGCAAACACTCCCACCACCATCGCCTTGTGCATTAAAATGTTTCATCCAAAAAAAACGAAGAAGAAGAAGCCATCATATTCTGGGAATCATAAACCAAGCGACTTTCCACACCCCGCCCACATAACACACACGCTTTCAATCTGGCTAGGACAAAACGACACAGCTGCTAGAACCACAATGAACATTAGGCCAGTCACTGAAATGTGCGCCTTGAATGCTTCCGTCTGCCAGGGCTCTCATCCCGGCGACTTCAGTGCTGATAAAATCATCTCTTTTTTTTGGAAATGATCTTGTCTTTTCAGAAGACAGGCACTCTCGGCATTGGTTATTTACCCATCATACGAGCATCCCGCCTCTCCTATCAAGATTACATACCCCGGAGGCATTCCATTTTCACAACAACCTTGTGAGGCAGAGACTGACCCAGCTCCCCTGGTGAGCTTCCTGTTGATTGGGAATCTGCATATGGGTCTTCTTCTGGCCACTATATTAGGGTTCCCCATGGTTGCCATGGCACCCAACAGTACTTCCCCTGGTGTGTTCCAAGCGTTTCAGAAAGTGGGCGGGGCCACTGCAAGGAAGTGCTTGTTATTGGCTGCCCTCATTCCAATGAAAGGGGTTTCCATGGCTGCAACAGCAGCCGCAGACACTGAAGAATCAGGTGGACTGGTAAGCATGGGGGCTTTCCTTCGGCCTTGTGTGGTTACCTTCCCCCCCCCCAGGCTTTCCTTCTTTTTATTCACCCTCCTCTTTCTTTTCACGTGTTCTGTGAGGTTAACATGCAATTATTTCACAAAGCAAAGAAGAAGAGAAGAGTCGGTTTTTATACCCTGCTTTTCTCTACTCTAAGGAGTCTCAAAGCAGCTCACAATTGCCTTCCCGTCCTCTCCCCACCACAGGCACCTTGTGAGGCAGGTGGGGCTGAGAGAGTTCTGAGGGAACTGTGACTGGCTCATGGTCACCCAGTAGGCTTCATGTGGAAGAGGAGAGGGGAATCAAACTCGGTTCTCCAGATCAGAGACCGCTGCTTTTAAGCACTGACTATACCATGCTGGAGGGAGGTACTGCATTTGTTTCTGCCTCATGCAGCAGCCATTTTGGATTTGGCACTGCCTCTTGCGGCAGCCATTTTGGGAGTGGTGCTCATCACCCCCTATCAAAATTCCAAAGCTGCCCACAGGCTCAAAAAAGGTTGGGGCCCCTGCACTGCATCAAAGCAGCCAATGATTAGTGAATCATAAAGATCCTTGCCACTGGAAGAAAGGAAGTCTTCAGCATAACTACTGCATTATCTCCAGTTAGGACAGTAGACGCTAAACTTGCTACCTTCAAGGAGCACTGTCCATGAACCCGTGAAGTTGCTGAAGATCTATCAAGAACCATCATGTCATCTATGACTGGTAGCAGCTCTCCAAGGTCTCAGGAAGGGCTGTGGCTCAGTGGTAGCGCATCTGCTTGGCATGCAGAAGGTCTTGGGTTCAATCCCTGACATCTCCAGTTAAAAAGACCAGGCAGGAGGTGATGGGAAAGACTTCAGTCTGAGACCTGGAAAGCCATTAGCAGTTTAAGTAGACAACACTGACTTTGATGGACCAGTAGTCTGATTCCATCAAGTAAAAGTCTTTCACATCACCTGGTGCCTGATCTGTTTTTGATTGGAGATGCCAGTGACTGAATCTGGAACCTTCCACATATAAAGCAGATGCTCCACCACTGAGCCCCATCCCTTCCACACCATCCACCCCGACTTGTCCAACAAAGAACATCTACAAATTTGCACAGGATTCTGGGAGTTTAAGGTTCACACAGGACACCAGCTGAACCACAAGGTTCCTCTGGCACAGACATATGGCAAGAGAAGATCAGTAAAGGCAGGTAAGCCATCTTTAGGGAGGCTTGTCCGTAATACAAATTCAGGAGTTCTGACCAGCTTCCAATAAATTTTAGGGTGCCCAGGAACACAGTTTGAAAATACATTCATTTAGGATTCCTGCAGAAAGAAGGTTTCAGAGGGTAGCCATTTTGGTCTGAAGTAGAACTGAAGTATTCAAGCCCAGTAGCACCTCAGAGACCAACAGGATATCCAGTGTATAAGCTCTTGAGAGTCAAAGTTCCAGTTTGGTGTAGTGGTTAAGTGCATGGATTCTAATCTGGGAGAGCTCCTCTACTCGCAGCTGCTGGATGACCTTGGGCAAGCCACAGTTCTGTCAGACCTGTTCTTGAAAGAGCAGTTCTCTCAGAGCTCTCTCAGCCCCACCTACCTCACAGAGTGTCTGTTGTGGGGAGGGGAAGGGAAATCTTCTTCTTCGTCGTCAAATTTAGGAAGTCAGAAGACGACTCTCGAATACCATAGAACTTGAAATGAAAAAGAGTTACACAAGCAATCACATGTGGAAGCTTCTTTGAAAACTTCCTTGTTGACATTTGCAGGGCTTGCGACAACACTAGTGACAGGAAGCATGCTGACTTCATATTAGAGAAGTATGTGACAGAAATAGTGATGAGCATAGTCACTCAGGACTACCAAAAAGAACTAAAAAGGATTAGGAAGAAATTACCCACATGCATACAGGAACAGATCTGTGCAGACTGGCAACCAATGGGGGGATGGGGGGGGACTTACGAGGAGAAAGAGAAAGGCCTAGGCCTCATCTCCAACATCACACAGGAAGTGACATCATCAAGCCAATGATGTCCAGGTAACTCTCTGGAATTTGGGCCAAAACTCTATGGTAAAACCGGCTTCTACCATAGGATTTTTGCCCAAATACCAGAGTGTCACCCAGATGTTGCTGGCATGATGACATCACTTCCTGTGCAACACCAGTGACAAGGCCTTCTCCTTTCTCCTGGTAAGTCACCCTCAGCTGGCCAGCTGATCAGCAGCTGGGGATAGGGCCTGGCAGTGGGGGACCCCCCACCTCACCAGGCTGTCTGGCAACCCTAATATGGACAACCTAGAACTAGAACTTTTCTTTTGCCCAAAATACACAAGCATGGCAACCCAGGATGTGGTATCCGACAAAGGGACCTATGACTCTCAAAAGCTTATAGCCCCAAAATCTTGTTGGTCTCTAAGATGCAGAAAGAGGAACTGGATAATTTTTCTCAATTGTTACGGCCCAGCAACCAAACCACAAATACAAGTTCAGTGCAGATATGCAAACAACCTTGCCTGCTCCCTCACCTAGGCTGCTTGGCCGTCCGGGATTTCACCTTTGCCATCTCCACCCTCGTTCCGAACAAATGCCAGATTCCAGCAGGGCAGCCATGTCAGTCTGTTACAGCAGAACAACGAGTTTTTGTGACTGTTGTTTGTCTTTCGGGCACACAAGTCTTTGCTGTTCCTAAGAAGGGCAGCATACACCTATTGTACAGAGCTAGCCAAGCAAGGACCGATAAGAAAGGGCGTCTGTTGCAGAAAGTACCAATTTGACTCCTGGAACACGTTCCAAAATGTAAATGCATCCAATTTCCTCAGGAAAAATACAGAGAAATCAGCAGACCCACAAAATTCACCCATAAACTGCCGCTGATTCAACCTGTCCTCTCTTCACTCACAATATATTTTATTTGTATATTTATACCCCACTTTCCTCCCCAATAGGGACCCTAAGCAGCATACAATATTGCCCTCCCCTCCTCCATTTTATCCTTACCACCATGGCAACTGTTTTAATGTTTGCACATCTGCTGCCTCAGGGACACTGTTTGGGTGGAAAGGCGGCATAAAAATGTTTTAAATAAAACAAATAAACCCTGTGAGGTAGGTTAGGTGGATGATGTAACAGGCCCATGGTCACTCATAAGAACATAAGAGAACATAAGAGAAGCTAATGTTGAATCAGGCCAATGGCCCATCTAGTCCAACACTCTGTCACACAGCGGCCAAAAATACCAGGTGCCATCAGGAGGTCCACCAGTGGGGCCAGGGCACTAGAAGCCCTCCCACTGCTGCCCCCTCCAGCACCAAGAATAGAGTGCATCACCTGCCCCAGACTTAGAATTCCCATCTATACCCTGTGGCTAATAGCCACTGCTGGACTTCTGCTCCATATGCTTATCTAATTCCCTCTTGAAACTGTCCATGCTTGTAGCTGCCACCACCTCCCGTGGCGGTGAATTCCATGTGTTAATCACTCTTTGGGTGAAGAAGTACTTCCTCTTATCCGTTCTAACCCGACTGCTCAGCAATTTCATGGAGTGCCCACGAGTTCTTGTATTGTGAGAAAGGGAGAAAAGTACTTCTTTCTCAACCTGCTCAGTCCCATGTATAATCTTATAAACCTTGATCATGTCACCCCTCAGCCATCGTTTCTCCAAGCTAAAGAGCCCCAAGCGTTTTAACCTTTCTTCATAGGGAAGGTGTGCCAACCCTTTTATCATTCTAGTTGCCCTTCTCTGCACTTTTTCCAATGCTATAATATCCTTTTTGAGGTGTGGCGACCAGAACTGTACTCAGCAAGCTTCCATGGCAGAGTGAGGATTTGAACCTGGGTCTCCCGATCTATTCCAACACCACCTACACCACATTGGCTACCAAGGTTCCTTGCAGGTTAGCAGGACTTCCTAGGTGGGAAGATCTGTAATGGCAGATGAGGCGTCCAATAGAAAACTTGGCCAGTCCTCTACGCAGCACAGTCTTCAAAGATTCACAGGTGCATTGTAAGGTCTCCATCTACAGGCCTAGCGAGAATCCTGCACAACATGAGGGCATGCCCTGAAATGCGCTCCAGAACTCCCTGCAATGCATTCTTTTTCAGATGTGCAAAGGTTCCTCCTCAGGCAAACTCAATGTGACAAGGTTTACCCTGACAACGGGACACGAGTGAAAAGCCACAAGTTTACATTGCCAGTTTCCCCTGAACTCACCTCAACTTCACACCTCATCTGGGTGTTTTTGCTTCAGCGAGACAGTTGAGAAATGGGATGTGACAGAAACACTATGGAATTTCTTGTTGATACACAAGTAGGATTCAGAAACTGTTCTCTGAGGGAGGTTCTTATCTTAGAAAACACACCCTGATCAACACGGGCAGAGAATTCTGGGTCTCTAACAATGAAATCCTGAGGAGTTTTACACCCTCCTAAATCCATGGGCTTAGGAGGGTGTAACTTTGCTCAGAACTACACTGCTTAGAAACTCCAGACACCACCCACCGCTCCACAGTGGAGAAATCTCTTCCGCTACTGCTGGTCAACAGTTTTCCAACTGAGAAATACTGGAATTCACATCTGTCTGCCAACACCAGCCACTGACCTCAGAAGTCTTCCACTTAAGACCCCATATCTGAGGGCCAGCCCTGTAGCCAGATATTTTGGGTTGGTGGGGCATGGGGAAATTTTGTGGGGGCAGGAGGGGAAGGAGAGGGGGAGATGGCCGCACACCTTCCTCAAACTCCAAGTGGTGAAATCCTGCAAGATTTAAAGGGCCTGGCAGATTACCTGGAGGACCCTTTCAATCTTGGAGGATGGGAGGGAGAGGGGCGGCTGCGAGAGTTAAAAGACGCTCCGGCTGATTATCAGGCCACGTGCTCCTGCCAATCAACTGGAGGGCCCTTTAATGTCACAGGAGGGGAGGGGGAGAGGGGCGGCAGCTGTTGTGGGGCCTGCCTCACATTTGAGGGAGCGGGGACCCGAAATGCCCCAGCATACCTACAGGTTAGAGAAACACACTCTGTTATGTGCTTAGGAGCACTTCCATTGGATATTTACTTTGTCCATTTCAGGACTGAGCCTTGCTCTTGCAAAGAGACGCCAAGACTGGGAGGGGCTGTGGCTCAGTGGGAGAGCCTCTGCTTGGCATGCAGAAGGTCCCAGGTTCAATCTGGGGTATCTCCAGTTAAAAAGGACCAGGCAGTAGGTGATGTGGAAAACCTCTGCCTAAGAGGAAAGTTATTGCTGGTCTGAGTAGACAATGCTGACTTTGATGGACCAAGGGTGTGATTCAGAATGAGGCAGTATCATCTTATAAGACTGAGCGCAAATTAAACCTTAATAAAGGGTGGAGTCAAAGCCACAAGGAAGCCTGCAGAGAAACGCTTCTGGGTGCAACAGATCTGCATGCCAGAGTTTAACATTTGGACAGGGCTTACCAGGAAACCCATCCAGGCCAGAATGGCCTGAATACCAGGTACGCAAGCCCACTCAGATGCTGACCTTTTGCAGTGTACCACCCTAAAGAGACTTCTGCCCTTCAAAGTCCATTGAAGTCAGTGGGCTTACGAGGGTGTAAGTCAGTTTAGGATGGCATAGCTAGCGACCCTTTTCCCCCTTATGGAAGAGAAACAATTTATTATTTATACAGTACTCTGTTACCTCAGTAACCCTGACTGACCATGTAAAGAAAGTCCATTTAAAGCAAGAGTCAGTTTGGGGTAGTGGTAAGGAGCGCAGACTCTAACCTGGAAGAACCAGGTTTGATTCCCCAGTACTCCACGTGCAGCTGCTGGTGTGACCTTGGGTCAGTCACAAGTTCTTTCAGAGCTGTTCTCTCAAGGACAGTTCTCGAGAGAGCTCTCTCAGCCCTTCCTACCTCGAAGGCAGTGTTTCCTCTAAGCTGAGTTAGTGTGAGTTAGCTCAAAGATTTTAGCCTACGGCTCACACATTTTTGTCTTAGCTCAGGAACGATGGCTCCAAAGCAAACCAATACATGCACTGGCCAAATGGCTCGCTCACAGCTTCAATGCCAGTCGCTCACAAAGTAGAATTTTTGCTCACAAGACTCCACAGCTTAGAGGGAACATTGCTCACAGGGTGTCTGTTGTGGGGAGCGAAAGGGAAAGGGATTGTAAGCTGCTCTGAGACTCCTCCAGATAGTGAAGGGCAGGGTATATATCCAGTATCATCTTCTTATGATTATTCCTATTAGCTGGCGTCAGCATATGCTCAGGTAGGCCCACGGCTCCTGGAGGGGCCCACTGCTGTTGACCCCCACCCACGCACCTCCTCTGCAACTTGTTTGCTTGCCCTTCCCCCTCTGCTTGCTTGAAGAGCTCTGCCACCCGTGCTCACTGCTGCCCGCCGTCATGGGGGAAAGGCATGTGGGGCACAGAGGCAATGCCGCCGTTGCCCATGGCAACAGCAGCCCCAGCTGCATGCTGCACCCATTGGGAAAGGGTGCATAGGCAGTGCCAGCAATTGAGCATGGGCAGCGGGCGATGGTGGGGGGCACACGTGGGGGTGGAAAGTTATGGGGGGCTGGTGGAGGCAGCCTGTCCTCCTAGGGCCAGTCACAACCTGGAACCAGCCCTGACTCTCCTATTGCAGACTGGAATGCTGAGGCTGAAAAGCGGCACCTTCCAAAGGTCCCCAGAGAAATCCACAACACAGATGAGGTTCAAGTGGGGACGTCGCCACTCACACTCTTAAACACTACAATAGTTTGCGAGTCAAGAGCTCCCAATTTTGCTCCATGGAGCAAACCTGCCCATACTTCGGCATGCTGGCATTGCATAAGCCACAACTTACATTTCTCCGGGGCTCTCCTACAGATACAGGGGAGCTTGGAACTCTCATAAGCTTACACCTCAAAAATCTAGAGGGTCTTTTAAGGTGCTGGATTCGAATTATGGAGTGCTAATTAGCTAATTAAGAAGGATACACTTACACATCTATCGCCAATTTATTTGCCTCACTCCCCCCACCCCCAGAATTAAATCCAGACAATGACAACCTTATAAACTTAGTTTGTTATTCCTGTTTGCATCTGTTAAAACATTTCATTATATCGTAAGCTAATTTGCTGTTCAACTTCTATATGTATAGACTGGTAAGTTCCATTTCACTGTGTCTGAGGAAGGGTGCACACGAAAGCTCATACCTCGAATAAAACTTTGTTGGGTCTTAAAGGTGCCACTGGACTGAAACCTTGTTTTATTTACCATGAATATTTATTTAAACATTTATACCCTACTTTTCACACCAACAGAGTCCAAAGCAGCTTTACGACAACATCCTCTCTCCCTTAATTTTATCTTCATAACAGCAAACCTGTGAGATAGATTAGGCCGAGAAAGAGAGAGACGGCTCAAAACTCACATGGCACAGTTACATGGTAGTGTAGGAATTCAAACTTAGGTCTCTCAGGTCCTACTCCGCTACACCAAATCCTCTTTGAAAAAGAAAAGATGTGTCATAATTGCAGAAAGCAACTAACTGACTACATTACATTTACATAATAGAATATAGAATGGTGTATTCTTGTAATATACTTGATATAACAGTCTGATACCTGTTAACATACCCATGGTTGCCAGGTCACCAGCTATGGCAGGAGACCCCCCCCGCTCCACCCAGCAATCCCTGGTGTTCCCCATCAGCACCTGAAAGGCCAGCTGAAGAAAAATAGCAGCAAATGTGAGGGAGCATCATGAAAGTGACATTCTGATGCTGGGGGGTGATGCTCTAGGATTGTTTTGTCATGATGTCATTTCTGTTTGTTGCCGGAAGTGACATCACACATAAGAGAAGCCAATGTTGGATCAGGCCAAGGGCCCATTCAGTCCAACACTCTGTCACACAGTGGCCAAAAATGCCAGGTGCCATCAGGAGATCCAGCAGTGGGGCCAGGACACTAGAAGCCCTCCCACTGTTGCCCCCCCCCAAGCACCAAGAATACAGAGCATCACTTGCCCCAGACTGAGAGTTCCTATCTATGGCTAACGGCCACTGATCGACTTCTGCTCCATGTGTTTATCCAATTCCCTCTTGAAGCTGTCCATGCTTGTAGCTGCCGCCACCTCCTGTGGCAATGAATCCCATGTGTTAATCACTCTTTGGGTGAAGAAGTACTTCCTTTTATCCGTTCTAACCCGACTGCTCAGCAATTTCTTTGAATGCCCACGAATTCTTGTATTGTGAGAAAGGGAGGAAAGTACTTCTTTCTCGACCTGCTCTATCCCATGCATAATCTTATAAATCTCAATCATGTCACCCCTCAGCCATCGTTTCTCCAAGCTAAAGAGCCCCAAGCACTTTAATCTTTCTTCATAGGGAAAGTGTTCCAACCCTTTTATCATTCTAGTTGCCCTTTTCTGTACTTTTTCCAATGCTATAATATCCTTTTTGAGGTGTGGTGACCAGAACTGTACACAGTATTCTAAATGAGGTCGCACCATTGATTTATACAGGGGCATTATGATACTGGCTGATTTGTTTTCAATTCCCTTCCTAATAATCCCCAGCATAGCGTTGGCCTTCTTTATTGCAGTTACACACTGTCTAGACATTTTCATTGAGTTATCTACTATGACTCCAAGATCTCTCTCTTGGTCCGTCTCTGCCAGTTCAGACCCCATCAATGTATATTTATAGTTAGGATTTTTGGCTCCAATGTGCATCACTTTGCACTTGGCCACATTGAACCCCATTTGCCACGTGGACACTCACCCGCTTATCCTCGACAGATCCCTTTGGAATGCCTCACAATCCTCCCTGGTTCTCACCACCCTGAACAACTTCGTGTCATCTGCAAATTTAGTCACTTCACTGCTTACTCCCAACTCCAAATCATTAATGAACAAGTTGAAACGCATCGGATCGAGTACTGATCCCTGCGGTACCTCACTGCTTACCACCCTCCACTGAGAAAATTTCCCATTTATACTCACTCTCTGTTTCCTATTAATTAGCCAGTTTTCGAATCCACAAGAGGACTTGTCCTTTTATCCCGTGACTATTGAGCTTACTTAGGGGCCTTTAATGAGGAGCTTTATCAAAAGCTTTCTGGAAGTCAAGGTAAATCTTATAAACCTCGATCATGTCACCCCTCAGCTGTCATTTCTCCAGGCTAAAGAGCCCCAAGCGCTTTAACCTTTCTTCATACGGAAAGTGCTCCAACCATTTTATCATTGTAGTTACCCTTTTCTGCTCTTTCCCCAATGCTATAATATCCTTTTTGTGGTGTGGTGGCCAGAACTGTACCCTGGGATGATGCTGGTGCACCTGTCCCCAAATGCTTGGAGGAGGGGTTTCCAGAAAGTGCACGGCAGCCCTAAATATGCCATATCCTTTACAGTCTCACAATATGCCCCTGATTTGGGAGCTCTCCCAGTAGCTCCAGAGAGCCAATGCGATAAAGCGGTTAAGAGTTTCAGACGAGGATTGGGCAGAACCCGGTTCCAGTTACAACTCCATTGTGAAAGCTTGCTGGGACCTTGGGACAGTGACACACACTCAACCTAACCCACCTGACAGGGCTGTTGCTGTGAGGATAAAATGGAAGACCAGAGAATGACATAAGCCACTCTGGGTTCCCAGTGAGGAGAAAGCCTGGCTATAAAGGAAGTAAATAAATGAACCTTTCCTGTGATATGCTGCCTCTTCAAAGAAAAAGAGGAACAAGTGAATAATATTAAGGATCTGTACCATGTGTTAAGGGCCAAAGTGTTTCGCAAACATTAGCATTTAGCCATTTACTTAAGGCCACTGCAAGGTCAGCAAGTAATGACCCCTTCTTGCTAATCAGCCTCAGAGTGGCTTGCTGAAGGTATCCATGGCAGTGGCGAGATTTGAACTGGGGGCTTCCTTAAGCCACCCTACTCTACTTGTCTCTCGGTCCTGCTCTAGTTCCTGCGCTATTTAACTACTTGTTCTTTTAATCTACTGAAGTTTTTATTGCTTTTGTCACTACGGCTAATAAAAGCCGCCAAGGAATTTGGACGAGGCCTTACAATGGGATTCGCTGGTACAACAGCAACACCCAAAGGCTCCCGCGAGATCACAGGATGGCAGAAGCAAACTTTGCCCTGGGGACACGAGACATAAAAAACCGATGAAAGAATTTATGCACAGAGCAAAGCTCCAGAGGCAGATGCGCACGAGTGGAATTTTATATAAGCAAAGTAGCTCAGGCTCTGTTTCACATCTGTCTTCAAGGCCTGGGGGCGGGCGGGGGGAGACCAAGTTTCTCCAGTCCTCATGCTGGCTGATTGCAATTTCAAGAAGCCCGCAAGGACTGCTCTTTAAAAACCTGCACACGGAGCTGAAAATGTGGCAGCATGGAGCCTCTCCAAGCTCAGGCGACATTGCCTGCTTCTCAAGAAAGGAAGTTCCACAAAACTGGAGAACAAGCAAATCTACTCAGAATCCTACTTGAGTCTAGGTAATGGGCCTCCGTTCCAGGAATGTGTGCTTAAGGACTGCACTGTTTAACTGGGCTGACTTCAGAGTAAACATGTAGCAGCTCAGGCGGAGAACAAGAAGTTTTTATCGCTTTGTTTCAATTCCTGAAATGCTTTCTGATGCCTTATCCAGCACAATTTGTTCCCCTCTGTTTTGCTCACACAAAAAGTTGGAAAATAACAAGCCGGCTAAGAAATTAGTTCCTGGAGTCCCTCACAGTCGTCGTTGTTTTTTTAAACCGTTCTACAAGGCTCTCACCTATAATATTCTATCTGCAGGCCAATGTTCTGGTCCCTAAAATATCCCAATGAAAGAGTTTTAACTATATTCTAAAGGAAAGAGAGAGTCACACACAGAGACAGAGACACTTTAAAGTTAATGCATGTTATATATTTGGGCACGAACATACCGATCTCGGGGAAATGAGCAAAACTAGCTAACCTTGTTATATAAAACCTAATTTTATTTACTGCTACAATCAAAGAATCGTAGAATCACGGAGTTGGAAGGGGTCAGACCGGCCATTTAGTTCAACCCCCTGCTTGATGCAGGATCAGCCTAGAGCATCCTTGACAAGAGTTTATCCAGCCGCTGCTCAAAGACTGCCAGTGAGTATTTCTATCCTGCCGTTCCAATGAAGCTCAGAGCAGCTAACAGAAAAAGAAAACCAAGACCAAAAATAGTTTTGCAATCTAAAATTATGCAAACCTTAAAACATAACCAAGCTCTAAATCACTTTAATAATTTCAAACAAAGGTAAAGGTTCCCTTGCTCGAAAGCCAGGCAAATCCGACTCTAGGGTTGCGGTGCTCATCTCTGTTTCAAAGCCGAAGAGCCAGCGCTGTCCGAAGACGTTTCCGTGGTCATGTGGCCGGCACGACTAAACACCAAGGTGCACGGAACGCTGTTACCTTCCCACCAAAGTGGTACCTATTTATCTACTTGCAATCTCTTGTTTTCAAACTGCTAGGTTGGCAGGAGCTGGGAGCAGAGATGGGAGTTCACTCCGTCATGCGGCACTCTCAGGTCTCGAACTGCTGAACTACTGACCTTCCACAGCCTGCAGTTCAGCGTCTTAACCACTTGAGCCACTGCAGCTCCAATTTCAAACAAACCTACCACTTAAAATTCTAACTTTAACCATCCAACCCTTTTTTTAAAAATCCTAGTGTCCAAACAAAACAACACCGATATAATGCTCTCTGAAAAGAAAAATGGGGGTGGGGGTGTTGGGGTTGCCAAACAAGAAGAGTGGAATCTGGCAAACTGAGTCCAGAATGGTCTTTTTACAATAATGAAGCAGCAACTGGGAAGTCCATCAGACTACCCAAGATGACAAAAGAGCTAGAGAAAATTGGTAAGTAGCAGCTGAAAGACGCACAAGTGTATTTTAAAAAAATCATTCATTTAAAATATGCCTATCCCCCCCTTATCTCCTCGGACTCAAGGTGCACAGCAGGAAAAAGAATTCTTCAGGTACACAGATCCCAGGCTATGAAGAAATTTAAACAGTAATAAAAATCTTTTTTTTTTCTTTTTTGGGCTGAAGCTTCCAAATTGTCTCCAAGGGGAGCCCCACATGAACAGTATTCAATTTGTTTCGCCTAACAGTAGCACAAGGAGCTGCGGTGGCTCAAGTGGCTAAGACGCTGAACTGCAGGCTGCGGAAGGTCAGTAGTTCAGCAGTTCGAGACCCGAGAGTGCCGCATGACGGAGTGAGCTCCCGTCTCTAGTTCCAGCTCCTGCCAACCTAGCAGTTCGAAAGCAAGAAATTGCAAGTAGATAAATAGGTACCACTTTGGTGGGAAGGTAACAGCGTTCCGTGCGCCTTGGTGTTTAGTCACGCCGGCCACATGACCATGGAAACGTCTTCGGACAGCGCTGGCTCTTCGGCTTTGAAACGGAGATGAGCACCGCAACCCTAGAGTCAGATTCGACTGGCTTTCGAGCAAGGGAACCTTTACCTTTATCTAACAGTAGCACAGATCAGTTTGAGTCTAACAGGGAAGACGGCTTCTTAACATCAAGATGGGAAAGCTGCCACGGCCTGAATTTGTTTTCTCCAATGCCCTCCCAAACTCCCCCTAAGATGTTTTACACTCTTAGATTCCTTCTAAAACAGGAAGTCAGACAGTCCCTCCTGGCATCCTCCTCTGTTTTCTCTGACTTCCGTTTCCGCTCTCTAGAACTCATCTGACCACACTGCATGCAGATACCAGTGCAGGGCAGAGGCATCCATATCTAGAGGCTCAAGGAATGGCATTGAAGTACTAAACCTTGAGTATACTCACTTCCTGCGCCACCCTCTATCCACATATTCCCAACCTTGTCCTCCTCAACAAAAACAGCTCTCTTAACTATCCAGCTGTCCAAGTGACCCTGAACCTACTGGGACAAAACCACATACATGTTAGATACATAGATTCTTCACATGTTAGATTCACAGACTCTGTACACCATAGTTGCCGAGCCTGCAAAATATCAGCATCTCAGTCCAAACACGTCACTATATTAAAGCGCCTTTACAAATCTGCTCGACGGCCCTTCAGTTCACTGGGACTTTAAGAGCATCTCCACGATCAAGTTTCTAACTAGAGGTACGTCCACCAGCTCTGTTACTGTACATCAAAACATGAAGTGCATATGTTTGGCAGACAGCTGAACCCGGGTGAACGCTGACAGCTGCGTTGCCACCAACCAAGTCTCTTTTTTTCCCTCCACCAATACTACTTAAAAGGTACGACAGAAGAGAGTATGAAGGAGGAGTTAAGGGAAAGGTCTCCGCTGAATATAGAACGGGGCCTCCAAAAGTCCACCCTATCGATTTGCAAAGAGCCCCTGTGCGGGGAAATCACTTCCATGTTTTATGCACACCCATACACACACACAAACGGACGGACACACACACTCGAGCAAGGATAAGCACTCCTACCCACTTGGCTCACACTAATTGCTTGCTGCCAGTTATGCTCCCGGCCTCTGTGCCAGCCTGCCCCCCCCCCTTCCTCCTGGCATCCCGTTTGCTGAGCGGTGATTTAATAAGCTTGCATCGGGGCCTCTCTGCCATCCAGCAAACATCCCCGTTCCCGGGAATATCCAATCCATCCCAGGATGCATTATTTAAGCAAAAGCTTATAAATAGCAGACCTAAGTAACCGGAGGGAGCGGAAGGGGGAGTGTCGGCGGAGATGCCCGCATCTCCGACCCTTTCATCGCCAGCCACTTTGCAGGCGAGCAAAAAGAGAGGGGGAAAACACAACAGCGCACGACACCCCACAACACTGGATGCTCCAGCCTCCCCGTGCATGTTTCCACTTTGGAAAGGTGGGGGGGGGGTGCGGTGGGAAATTAGCTCTCGATTATTGGTGACTCAAACTGCTGGCAAGCCAGCCCGTGGCTTCCCACTACACATACACATACACATACACACACACACACACACACACACATCAAAAGGCAGTCGCTTCCGAAGCTCATCGATCACAATCCCTCTGCGGTTGCACAGCAAATACTTCCAGGAAGCTTGCTCGTGTGTCATGTTTTCAATCGCCCGGTGCGGTGCGAGAGCGCGCGCACAGACACACACACACACACACACACAAACACACATGGAGAGAGGGGAGAAATGCCATTGCTCCCCCCCCGCACCCCAGGGAGTCTCCCAAGTCCAGCGATATTCTTAATGGAGCCGATGCGAATGCCGGGAAGAACATTATTGGCAAATTCTTCCCCACCCACCACCCACCCGCTCGCTCCACGGACGCCCAATTTCATAGTGAGCACCCAACAGAGATCCGGGGCCACGGGTCCCTCGACACAACAAAGGCAGGCGAGGGGAGAGGTCCCTCCTCCGGCCACCTGCTCGTCTCTCTCCACCCCCGCCCCCCCCAAAAAAGTCCGCTCACCTCCACCCTCTCTTCCAGAGTTCCCATTCTTTCCGCCTCTCCGGCTTCGCAAGGAAGCAAGACGGGGCGGGGGTGAAGAAAAGGGAGGGGGGCGGCGGCGAGTGACCCAGCCCCATCCCACTGCTGCCAGGCGCCGGGGAAGCGGCACCCCTTCCGACTCGCGCGGCAACTCTTAGCCCCGACGGACCCTTCCCCGCCCCAACCCGGAGGCAGGAGGCGAGGGACGGAGCGCCGCGGTTTGAATCTCTCTCGCTTTGCAGAGCCGCTTTTGTTGGCACGATACCTCTCTCCCCCCCCCCCAACCATCACCTCCGATCCCCCTAATCAAGCGAGGAAGCGGCTAGAGCGAGGCGAGGGAGAGAGAGCAGGAAGAAGGGGGTGCTGGAGAGACGCTGGGCACAAAAGGGCTGGCATCTCGGGGGGGGGGGCGGGCGTGGGCACCCCACCGGCTTCCCTCCTTTGCAAGCCGATCTTGCCCCACAGAGCCTGCCTTGACCTGCCTCCTCCTCCTCCTCCTCCTCCTCTTCCCCCCCTCCCTCCCTGCCTAACAACAAACCAAGCCACAAGAATGACCGGGGCAGGAGGGCTTCCCTGGTCTGCAAACCGGAATGCTCGCGAGGGGACAAAGAGAAGGCGACACCCCCCCCCCGCGCCGCCCTACACCCACAGACACACAAAGAGAAGCCCGAAGCACACATCCACGCACGGCACGAAGCGCCACCTCGCCTTCCCAGCGCCCGACTTACTTCTTCTTCCGAAAGCCCGTAGACCGGCTCCACCACCCCGGTCGCCATGGATCCCGAGACTGCAGAGAGGGTGTCCCTCGGGCGAGCAGCAAAAACGAGGGAGGGAGGGAGGGAGGGAGGAGTGAAGGATTTCCCCAAGCGGCGCCGCACCGGCACGGAGCAGCGGGCGACCGCCAGGCAAGACCCGGCGCGAATGGCACACAATCCAGGTGAGGAAGGTGGGAACCCTCTTCTTTCCTCGCCCTGCGCGCTCCCGCCCCCAGAAAGGAAACGAAGGGGAGGCTCCGAACAGAGGCAGGCGGAGAAAACTCTTCCCTCCGGGGGTCAGTGGGATCCGAGCGGCACCGCCGGGGATTCGAACCTGCAGCTCCGCGGTCCGAACGGACGGACTCTCTCACAGCCGATGCCCGCAGGCTGCCCCGCACAGACTATCACGAGCCACCCCTTCGGTGCCCGACACTAGAGGGAGAGGCGGAGCAGGGGAGGCGAAGCCACTCGCGGAGGGGCTGGGGGAACGAACTCCGCGCCGCCAATCGCGAGCGCCCTCAATAATGGCAGGCGGGGCTTGCCGAAGGCTAGCCGGTTAGGTTGACTTGCTGGAGTTCTCTTTTTCTCTCTCTCTCTCCCCTCCTCCCGCCCCTTTCTGGTTTCTCTTTTTATTTAGGAAGCGAAGGAGAAAAGAAAGGAAACGTCCCCGGAGCATTATTTCGTGAAAAGACGACCAGGGTGTGTGGGTGCAAAAGAAAGAAAGAGCTCTCTGGGTTGGGGCGGGGAAGAGACGAGGCGGGGATGCAAAGGAATGGAACAGGGGACGAGAATTTTTGCAAAGAGGGAAAGGACTGGGACTGCATTTCTGTATGTAACCATGTACAGATGGCTGGACCTCCCCAACTCCGGCGTGCCGGTGGAATTTGGGTGGGCTGAGCGAGTGACGGGGCTTTAATAATACAGTCCTAACCGACGAATATCCTTTATTTACTCACATCCACCCACGATTTCTGGTGCCAGCTCAAAACGATACAATGCTCTCCCCCCCCCCTCGCAACACATTTTTTGCTAAGACAATCTGCAGAGCAGAAGGCGCCTCTCAGCGGCCAAGACCTCACATTTCCAGCATTCTTTTTTTTTAAGGCAAATTCACATGTTAATCATAAAAATTCAGATGGTAACAAGCATCACCATCATATCACAAATTATACATACAGGTTCTGAAATGGATTAAGAGGATTTAGAAAAGGCTCTCACTTCTGTCTCGGGTCAGCTAATTTGATTTTTGGTTCAATTTAGCCTTCCCCTTTTCCCACCCAGGCTGTGGTGTGTTTAGATTAGAAACAACCTCAGCCGTGTTTCAAACACAAACAAGCCGCGGTTGTCAAGGAGTTGTTTTGCACTTGGTTAAAATAGTTTTATTCACAGTTTTCATTGTGCCAACAGATCCTTTATTTTGGGCATAAAGACAGTATACACTGTAAGCATGGCTTCACTAATAATTGCCAGCAATCTTGTTTTCATGTTTTTTTGTTCCTTCCCTGGGGTGACTGATCTGAGAATATATTTTCAGGGGAGACCCTATTCCCAGCAGAGGGGCCGTGGCTCAGTGGTAGAGCATCTGCTTGGCATGCAGAATGTCCCAGGTTCAATTCCCAGCAAATCCAGCTTGAAGGATGAAGTGGTAGGTGATGTGAAAGACCTCTAGCTGAGACCTTGGAAAGCCAGGGCCAGTCTGAGTGGACAATACGGGCCATGATGGACCAAGGGTCTGGTTTGGTATAAGCCAGCCTCATGCGTATCATATTACAGACGGAGGTGTGTCCAGTGACATTTGGAAAGTGTCAGAAACCCATCATCAGCGTTGATTCGTCCCTGTTACATAAATCCATTTTCTGTACATGTTATGTACTGAGTTCTAATAGTACCAGAGAAACTGGCCTAGCTTGAACCCAGGAATAAGAGACCACTAGGATGCAGAAGAGAACCTATTGAATGGGAGTTGGCATGAAAACAGCCTATCACTGGGAGTGTGTGTGTTGGGTGTGGTGTGTTGCACGTATATAAGGCCACAGAGTTGTCTTTCGTGTTAACCAAAATCACTTAATGAACTATGAGCTGATCACTAATGTGTCTAGAACCCAGTATATTTCAGTACAGTACAAACCCATCCTTTCTTCTAGTTTGGCTGACATCTGCATTTTCACAAGCGGACGGTTTCTTCAAACAGAAGCCAGAAGTATATATTATAGTCTACTAGGGTTACCAATTCGGGATTGGGAAATGCACAGAGATTTGGGGGGTGGGGCCCGTTGAGGGAGGGATTTGGGGAGGGAAGGGACCACAGTGGAGGATAAAGCTATACCCTCCGAAGCAGCCATTTTCTCAAGGGGAACTACTCTCTGTCTCCTGCCAACCTAGCAGTTCGAAAGTAAGAAATTGCAAGTAGATAAATAGGTACCACTTTGGTGGGAAGGTAACAGCGTTCCATGCGCCTTGGTGTCTAGTCATGCCAGCCACATGACCACGGAAATGTCTTCAGACAGTGTTGGCTCTTTGGCTTGGAAATTGAGATGAGCACCGTCCCCTAGAGTCGGATTCGACTGGTTTTCGAGCAAGGGAAACCTTTACCTTACTCTTTGTCACCTGGAAATAAGTTCTAATTCCAGGCTATCTCCAGGGTCTGCCTGGAGGTTGGCAACCCTTTGTCCTTAAGGCACTGACCTAGATGGCCCGGGCTTGCCTGATCTCATCAGATCTGGGAAGCTAAGCAGGATTGGCCCGGGGACAGTACTGGGATGGGAGACCACTAAGGAAGTCCAGGGCTGGTGAGCAGAGGCAGGCAATAGCAAACCACCTCTATCTCTCACCATGTGAACCCTACAGGGTCACTGTAGGTCAGTTACAACTTGATGGCACTTTCCACCCTGGCCGCTTTAAAGGGCTCTGGTTCAATGAACACCTGAAAGGCGTCTGATACCAGTTCAGACCCTTGGGTCTACCAAAGACGGTATTGTCTGCTCTGACTGGCAGCAACAGCTCTGCAGGGCCTCAGACAGAGGTCCTTCACATCACTACGGTTGTTTCCACACACACTGGATAATGCATATTCAGTGCGCTTTAGCAATCGTTTGCGACTGGATTTGCCTGTGCAAAACAGGGAAGTCCAGTTGCAAAGAGTTGTAAAAGTGCATTGAAAGTACATTATCCAACATACGTGAAAACAGTGTAGCACGCATTATCTGTTGGCTGGAAAATTGTTTTCCACTTATGTGATACCATTTTCTGCATTGTTTAATACGTCATGTCTAATACTTTAGGCTTTCTTTCAGACGTCTCATACAGGAAGAGGAGAAGGGGGTTTACTCTATCATCCCCTTACGGACGGGTCAGCCATTAACTTACTAGGAAATTTCGCAGTGAGTCGCTGCTCTGGAAGTTTGTTGCTGGATGGAAAAGGCCTTGCCGGTACTCACTGGGGTCAGCTTTCCCTCCTCTGGTGGGAACTCCATGGCTCTGACTTTCCAGGCTGACCCTGTACGCCCATCTGTTTTCCCTATCCAAAGCTCACCCCTGCCAGCAGTGTTACAAACCTTTTAAAGGAAAACATACCGTCAGTGTGTGCATGAGTGTCTTGTGCTGGTCTCTTTTGCAAAGACGATATCAAAGTTCTTGGTTGAGCAATAATCACAGAAGACGTGTGGGTAGCATGCCAAGGCAGAGAAACCACAGTCATGGTTTGTATAGTTGCTAATGGGGGGGGGGGAGTCTAGAAACCTCTTCTCTCCCCTGCAGAAGAAATCAAAGGGAGAAAGGGCTGGAAGTAATGGATGTGTTAAGTGTCGTCAAGTTACGGTGACCCTATGAATTAATGTCCTCCCAAAACGTCCTGTCATTAACAGCCTTGCTCGGGTCTTGCAAACTGAGGGCCGTGACTTGCTTGATGGAGTCAATCCACCTCATGTTGAGTCTTCCTCTTTCTCTGCTGTCTTCAACTTTTCCCAGCATTATTGTCTTTTCTGGTGACTACAATAGCCTCAGCTGAGTCATTTTAGCTATGGGTGTCTCAGGTCAAATTGCAAGGAGGTACACAAACCACACTTGCACCCAGGGTTACTTTTGGGCAGGAACGCACAGGAACGGAGTTCCGGCTGGCTCCTGAGTTGGCCACGCCTAGTAGGGACTCATTAGCATAATAGGCCACACCCAACAGCAGAAACGCATTAGGACTGGCTACATTAGGGGTGTGTGGCCTAACATGCAAAGGAGTTCCTGCTACAAAAAAAGCCCTGGGTTTTGACAATGAATAAGGTAAACAGAATAAGAAGCAAATGTGGGTGTGGCTGGATGACCACACTTCTGGTAACGTGGGGGTGTGGCCTAATAGGCTAGTGAGTTTCTGCTGTTGGGTGTGGCCTATTATGCTAATGAGTTCCTGCTGGGCTTTTTCTACAAAAACAGCCCTGCTTGCACTCCTTGTATCCACAAATCCAAGTTGAAAGAAGACAGATTGGAACAGTCAGGATTTCAGCCAGCATCTGTCTGGGGCGGAGGAAACCGGAAACATATTTTGCTGTTGGCTTGCCACACTAAATTTGCAGTCACACACACTAAATAATCCACTTTCAATGCACTTTCCAACTGGATTTTGCCAGTTCACACAGTATAATCCAGTAGGAAAGTGCACTGAAAGTGGATTATTTAGCGTGTGACCACAGCCTAAACAGAGCAGGGAGGGAAAGGCCCAAGTGCCATTCTATGTCAAAGGATTCCTCCTAATGAGGAGATTTGATGCACGTGGGCTTTTCCTGTCTCTTCTATTTCTTTTTTTATTTCTAATTTAAATTTATGGATCGCCCAGTCCCTGAGCACACAGGTGATGAACAACAGTGGGATAATATACATCATAGACATTGTTAAAATGACAATAAATAAATCACTCATGACATTCATAAAAGCAATCCCCAGATGGCGTGTGAATTTATCTTGAGCCAGTTCCGGGCTGTGTTGCTGCCTGGCAGGCAGGGGAAGGAGGAGGCGAAGAAGAAAGAAAGATGGGAGAAAGGAGGAAGGTGCCGGCAATAACAAAACCTGTTGCTGTCCTCAACCAAAAGCCTGGCAGAACATCCCTGCCTTGCATTAGATCCTGCAGGGCCCTAATGTAATTTGGCAGAGTTCCACCAGTTCGGAGCCAGGACCAAGAAGGCCCTGGCTCTGGCCGAGGACAGCAGGATATCTTTGGGGCCAGGGATCACCAGGAGGTTGTTCTCAGCACAGCATGATGCTCTTTGGAGGACATACCAGAGGAGGCAGTCTCAAAGATATGTGGGTCCCAGACTGCTCAAGGCCTTAAACGTTAACAACAGAACCTTGAACCTGACTCTGTACTCCACTGGGCACCAGTGTAGCTGGCACAGCACAGGTTAAATTTGTGCCATCCTTAGCATTCCCATCAGGACTCACGCCACTGCATTCTGGATCAGTTGACGTTTCTGGGGCAGTCTCGGGCAGGCCAGTGTAGAGCAAGTTACAGTAATCTAGCCTGGAGGTGACCATTGCATGAATTACTGTGGCTGGGTCAGGGCACAACAAGAAGGGGGCTAGTTCTGTCTTGGCATAGATGGAAGCAGGGCTTTTTTTGTAGAAAAAGCCCAGGAGGAACTCATGAGCATAACAGGCCAACAGCAGAAACTCATTAGCATATTAGGCCACACCCTTGACAGCACACTCCCTCCCAGGATTGGCTTGGGGAACCCAAAGGAAGGAAGGCAGTTTCTGGATTGGCTTCCCAGGCGCCCTGCAGATGCAGGGCACCTGGGAACCCAATGAGAGGAGGCAGTTTAAACTGCCTTCCCTCCCTGGATCAGCTTGGCTTCCCCAGGCGCCCCACAGCTTGCGAGGCACCTGGGGAACCCGGGAAGGGGAGGCTGTAGTTGTGGCCAACTCGGAAGCCCGCCGGAACTCTGTTCCTGTGCGTTCCTGCCCCAAAATAGCCCTGGATGGAAGAATGCCAGCCTGGCAACATTCGTGACCTGGGCCTCCATAGATAAGGAGGTATCCAGGACCATGCCCAAACCCCAGGTGGTTTGCACCAGTGTCAGTGGCGCCCCATCAAGAGCAGGAAGTTTGTGCTCCAACCCTGAAGCCCCCCCCGCCACAGAACCTCCATCTTTGTTGGCTTCATTCCCAGATGGCTCTTTTTAACCATCCCACCATGGCCTCCAAACCTGTGGCCAAATTATGCAGGGTGCTATCTGGGTGGCTGTCCATTAACAGGTATAGCTTGGTGTCATCAGCGTACTGATGGCATCCCAGCCCGAAACTCCGCACTAGCTGGGCGAGGGGGCGCATATAAATGTTAAGTAACAGCAGGGAGAGGATTGCCCCTTGAGGAACCCCACATATCAAGGGGTACCTAGTTGACACCCTCTCTCCCAGCGCCACCCTCTGTCCCCAACCAAGGAGAATTTTTTTTTTAAAGCATGGCTGCTGAATTACATTTTGTTGGAATATGCAAGTGCCTGCACTCCTCTCATGAAAGAGTTAATCTGTTGTTTGTGTTTACAAATATGAGTTAATTAGCATAGAACCAATTAGACTCCGTGCAGATGTTAGACTCCACGCCCGATGTTCCTGCCAGAGAAGGAGGATGTAGTATTCCTAATGAGGTGATCAAAGATTTCCTACTGGTTAATGGTTCATTTAGAGAAAGTCCCATGTCTGTCACATACTCAATTGGGGGTAGGTTTGGGGGGAACTTTCTTTTTCTTCGTCCTGGAAACAACAAGGGGTTTAGACGAGATGGCGTTTAGATCAGGAGAAGTTAGACTGTTTATTCTTTTCTGTTCCAATGTAACCCTTCCCTTTTATTTCTTTTTCTAGTAACGTTTTCTTTATAACTAAACACACACAACTACGTGCTGCCTTTAAACCACTGTGTTTTTAATGCTCTGCTAATTTTTCCAACACATTTGCTGGTAAAGACAGACTTTTCACATTTTGTTACTTGTGATGAACGGCATTATGAGAAGGAACGCACATGAAGTTGCCTTATACTTAGGCTGAGTACAGACTGGCAGTTTGCTCCGGTAGCCAGTCGTAGCAAAAGAGCCCTGGAATAAATTATACCAGGTTTTCCTGTTCACACAGCGGGGGCCGCTGCCAGAAGATACGGGACGGAGGCGCGCAGGAGCGTTCAGACTGCCACGCCGGAGGCGTGCTATATTCGCCGTTTCCCCATTAATTTGGCTGTGGGTGTATGGGTGTATGTGCGCATGAGCTCCCGCAGCACCGGCACTGCATTGGGCAGTGGAGCGGAGCACAGCCAATCACACTGCTGCTGCCTTCTGCCCAACGCGGGTTGCTCCCAGCTTTTCAGCTGCGCGTTCAGACTCCCCAGAAGTGGAGAAACGCACGACACGCGGGCTTTCGGATTTGCTACGGGTTTTATCAGGTATCTTTTTAATCCGGCGGTGAAGTGCAACAGCATGGGTTGGCTATGGGTGGGGGACACCAGGCAGATGTGCCTGTGTGAACGCCCCATTTACTCCGGGATTGAGTCGTCGCTGGCCCGGGTCCCTACCGGGGCAAATTGCCAGTCTGAACTCAGCCTTAATCAGACCATCAATCCATCAAAGTTGCTTTGTCTACTCAGACGGGCAGCGGCTCTCCAGGGTCTCAGGCAGAGGTCTTTCACATCACCTACTGCCAGATCCTTTAACTGGAGATGCCAGGGATTGATCCTGTGACCTTCTGTATGCCAAACAGTAGGAAAGAGCAAGAGACAAACAAAATATGCGGCAGGGTATGAGCTTTCGTGAGTCACTGCTCGCTTGTATACCAAGCAGATGCTCTACCACTGAGCCATGGCCCCTCCCCAGTAGAGTCGCTCTCTCTAGCCTCCCTCACGTTGGAGAGCCAGCATGATGTAGTGGTTAAGAGTGATGGACTCTGATCTGGAGAACCGAGTTTGATTCCCTACTCATCCTCCACACAAAGCCTGCTGGGTGACCTTGGGCTAGTCACTGTTCTCTCAGAACTCTCTCAGCTCCAGCTGCCTCATGAGGTGGTTGTTGTGGGGAGGGGATGAGAATGCGATTCGAAGCCTAAGGGTCGAGAAAAGCAGGGTATAAAAAACTCCTCCTCCTCACAGAGTTGTTGTTGTGTGGATAAAATGAGGGCTGAGAGAACAATGCAACCCACTGTCGGTCCCCACTGGGTACAGGCATCTAAATTAAACAAGTCGCTTGTTTGTTCCTTGACTTCTGTGTGGCTTTGCTTTCTACTCAGCCTCACACCTTTGCACGAGGCGTACTTCAACGCACTACCTCAAAAAATAGTTACCTCAAAAACATCTTGCAATACTGTGAGAGATGTATCTGGCCTTAAAGAATAATATATGATCTTATCACATTTTTGTATTTTTATGTTGTGTGTATGACCCTGACTTGTTTGTCATTATAATAGGTCATGCATACCTTTTTCAAGGATTTTATGGTATTTACTTAGACCACATACTTCTAAGCTGCCTCCAGCAGGGTCCTAGAGAGGTGACATATAAATTCCCTTCAATGAATGATAAATATTTGCTGCAGCTTGTCAAATAAATAAAGTTGTCTTGTTAAGGCATGAATGAACCATATCTGGCATATTCCATCCTTACAGTTTGGGCCTCTCCCCTGTATTATTACTCTGGACATTCCCACTTTTTCAGATATAATCGTACTTCAAATGTAATCTGTTTGCTTCTCACAAAGGAAGTACTTATTTACCCAAAGAATGATTAACACATGGAATTCACTGCCACGGGGGTGGGGGGGTGGCAGCTAGAAGCATGGACGGTTTCAAGAGGGAATTGGATGAATATATGAAGCAGAGGTCCACCAGTGGCTATTAGCTACAAGGTATAGGTAGGAAGGAACTCTTGGTCCGGGGCAAGGGATGCTCTGTATTCTTGATGCTTGGGGGGGGGACAACAGTGGGAGGGCTTCTAGTGTCCTGGCCCCACTGGTGGACCTGATGGCACCTGGTATTTTTGGCCACTGTGTCACAGAGAGTTCGACTGGATTGGCCATTGGCTGATCCAACACTGCCTTAATTCCATTATCTTTCCCACCCTGCCTGAACCTTCAGTCATTGTTGCCTGTGGCCTATGCTGGCAGGACCAGCCTTGGCTAGAATTTGGATAGGAGACTACCAAGGAATGCCATTATTGAGCACTGGCTAAACCAAAGGAGGGTCTGTGTCCCTAAAAGCAGGCATCATGTGATGGTGCTGAAAGCCAGTAGTGGTCATACCAGTATGATGTGGGTGAAGGGTTGCCTGGCAACTGGTGGGAGGGCCATGGACAAAGATATGGGAGAGGGTGCGGCATTGGTTGTGCTGTCGTGTTACTTCCAATAAAAAGCCTGAAGTGACATAGGTAGCACTAGGAATCTCTGCAAATTCTATGGTTTTACCATAGTGTCCAGAAATTCCTAGAGGTACCCACTGTCACTTCCGGGTTTTTTACCTGTTGTGATATGATGCCCCAGCTGGAATTGCATTTTTAATTTCTCTTTGCAATGGGAGTGGGCTCGGCAGCCGTAAATGTAATTGTCTATTAAATATTCAAATTGTGTATTGTTCTTCTGCTGGTTTCTGAGGAAGGAAGAGTCACACTCACAATGTGGCTTCTGAAGCCAGACTTCTGAAACATTCTGGTTGACTACATCAAAAAGGAGAACATTCTTTGATATAATGTCCGCAAAAAAACTATTTTTCCCCCACTGAATTATTTTCTCTTTGTGTCTCACACCAGCCTGGCAAAATAAGATTTAGCGAGCGTCTCAATACTACATTTGAAGAGGTTCTGGGACTCCTTGTAAATCTGTCACTTCCACTTCCATGTATACTCAGGTCCCACCATCTGCTATGCCTGGGGGCGGGGGGGGCAGTGTTCCCTCTAAGCTGAGTTAGTGTGAGCTAGCTCACAGTTTTTTAACCTCTGGCGCGCACATTCTTGTCTTAGCTCAGGAAAGAGGGCTCCAGAGCAAACTAATTGATGCAGCAGCCAAATCGCTTGCTCACAACTTTAATGCCAATTGCTCAGAAAGTAGAATTTTTGCTCACAAGACTCCACAGCTTAGCGGGAGCATTGGTGGGGGGGTCTTTCTCATTCTGGTGATAGTTCAAGTGTCTTAAAATATGGTTATTATCATCCAACTCTGGCAATGAAGCAGAAGCAAGCTATTATTATTTGCAATGGCAAACCACCTCTGAATGTCTCGCCTTGAAACCCCTATGGGTTACTCACTGCAACATGCCTGTTCTTTTAACTGCATGGTGTGTGTGTGGGGGGGGGAGATAAGACTGTGGCTCAGAGGTAAAGTATCTGCTTTGCATGCAGAAAGTTCCGAGTCCAGTTCCCAGCGTTTCCAGTAAAAGAATCAGGTAGTGGGTGAGGTGAAAGACCTTGACCTGAGACCTTGACCTAGACAATACTGACCTTGATCGACTGACAGTCTTGACTCAGTCACATAAGGCAGCTTCATCTGGAGGTGGTTTTGATTAGTGAAACACTTGTTTTTTAAAAGTTTACAAATTGCACAAGTCGGGAGTTCCCAGCACCGTCACAAACCTCAACCTTGTGTGCCGGTGGGTCACTTTCACTTGCCCTGCTGATAAGCACTCAGCCAACAAGCATGCTATTAAGAATGACTGTTCTAAAAATAGTATCGATTTCGCAAAGACTGTTGCAGTAATATTTTTTCATCTGTTTCCAGTTCTCTGTTATGCACCAGTCAGGAGAGGAGGCGGAGAAACTGGCCCCAAACAAATCTGTCCCACCGGCAGAGTAGTGGAAAACTTCATGGCGAACAGTTGCAAAAGAAATTTGGTTAAATTTACAAGAGCACAGTTCTGATTAAAAAAAAACCTGTGATGCTGGGAATTTTTCATCGATATTTTCTTTCAGGTCTTTAAAAAAAAACCTCTGCCGGAAGACCAATTATTGCTACAAACGTTGGCTGCATTTTAGACCTTGCAGCAACCAGACGTTTGTCCACAATGGGACCGAACATAGCTTGTTGTTCTACCCTCATGCCTGGAATGTGGTGAACACAAAACAAATCATGACTCAGAGCTCAAAACTGGGATTAACCCAAAATTTAGAATCCACGTGGAGGGGGGACGACCAATTTCAGTTTGCCTAGGCCCCTGGTATTCAGATTTCACAGTAGGGTTTTGTGTGTTTGGTTTTTTTTACTAAAATATACAACCAGACACAAAATATGCAGTTCAAGAAAAATAGGTACAAATCCAAAAGAACGTTTGTGCCATTCACTGGAACTTAACTATGAATCCAGTACTGCAAACTGCATGCAGGATTAAAAGCAAATGCTCCTGAAGCTACAAGCAAACAAAAAAATAAAGTAAATAAGAGCAGCACTCACACGTGAAGCTGTTTTATACTGAATCAGACCATCAGTTTATCCAGGTAAAGTACAGCCGACTCAGGTCAGGCTGGGCCATCTTGATCTTCTCAGATCTCAGAAGCTAAGCAGGGTAGACCCTGGCAAGCTCAATGCTCCCTGGTTTTCCAGCCATTTGGCTTCCATCTAGAGGCAGTGGCCTCCTGAGTCATTTCCCCAGTACAGGTATTGTTCACAAGTTGGTCCCAGGCCAGTTTATCCAGCATTTCTCAGCAAATTTCTGGGAAGGCCGTTGCAGATAATTGTCAGAAAGTGCCAAGTTCCTGTGCTGGGGCCTTCTTATATATGAAGAAATCTGGCTGGTGGAAACCTGTACGCCTAGCTAAGTGGTCTTTCTTGAGGGCCTTAGGGGAGAGGCCGTGGCTCAGTGGAAGAGCCTCTGCTTTGTATGCAGAAGGTCCCCCATTCATTCCGCAGCATCTCCGCCAACGCTCCCTCTAAGCTGTGGAGTTTTGTGAGCAGGGCTCTTTTTGTAGCAGGAACTGCTTTGCATATTAGGCGACACACCCCTGATATAGCCAATCCTCCAAGAGCTTACAGTAGTAGCCCCTGTAGGAAGAGCTCTGTCAGCTCTTGGGGGATTGGCTACATTAGGGGTGTGTCCCCTAATAAGCAAAGGAGTTCCTGCTATAAAAAGAGCCCTGCTTGTGAGCAAAAAAAATCCCACTTTGTGAGCTCCTGGCATTAAAGTTGTGGGCGAGCGATTCGGCTACTGCGTAAATTAGTTTGCTCTGGAGCCATCCCTTCCTGAGCTAAGACAAAAAATGTGTGAGCTGGAGGCTAAAAAACTGTGAGCTAGCTCACACTAACTCAGCTTAGAGGGAACACTGGTCTCCACTTTAAAGGGGCCAGGTGATGCGAGAAACCCCTGCCTGAGAGGAGAGCCGCTGCTGGACTGAGGAGACAGTACTGACCTTGATGGACCGAGGGGCTGATTCAGCAGAAGGTAGCTTCTGCGAAGGGCCGTAGCCAGGAATTTTTTCACTCGCAGAGCTAATTAAATTAAATTGATTCATTCCCGGAGCGCCTTACCCCCCCTCCAGAAGACAGGCCCACGTGCCAGCTGGCCAAAACACTGCACCAGGCTGCCAGGCTCCTGCAGCAGCTGGTGCCGGCCTTGCCAGGCACGGTGCAGGAAGGAAAGCTCAGCCCACGTGTTCTGTGTGACCAGGTGTAACCTCTGTCAAGAATTTAGAATCTGGGTGTTTGCTTTTGTGTTAAGCCCACAGGTCTCTCCTCTAAACAATAAGTTATTTACAGCCATATCAGTCCAAAGGTACGATTCAAAAAACAGTACAGAGAATATTAACCCAATGATTGGGTTTGGTTCTAATAAAAGGCATTACGTGATTTGCTTCCCTATAAGCACACCTATAAGGAACTCTCTCCCTGGGGAGATTCGTATCCCCTTCTGTTGCCATCTTTAGCACTGATCCCTCCTTCCTGCTCAATGTTTTTAATTGTGGTTTTTGTTTTATATGCATTTTGGCTCTGGTTTTAGTTGTTTTAATGGTTTTTTTAGGGGGTGGTTTTAAAATGGTTTTAAAATGTTATTTTTATTGTGTGTGTTTTATTTTGTGAACCTTGCAAAGGACAATAGGTGAGATACACACTATGTAAAATAAAATAAAAATAAAATATGTCACAGGAATTTCAGTATTGGACTTCCATCCCATCAGTTCAGCTCATTATTTAGAACTGTTCCAGTTTGTCCTCTTACACTAACTCATATCCACTGTATGATGGCGGGGGGTTATTGCGTCTCTGTTTCATTTTAATCTCAACCAGTTGGGGAGTCAGTTTTGGCTGAAAAGCAACTGATACACTTGCTGAGCTATCCTGTAGACAGTTACATCCAGGGTTTTTTTGGTAGAAAAAGTCTAGTAGGAACTCATTAGCATAATAGGCCACACCCAACAGCAGAAACTCATTAGAATATTAGGCCACACACCCCCATGTTACCAGAAGTGTGGTCATCCAGCCTTCTTATTCTGTTTACCTTGGTTGTTGCCAAAACCCAGGGCTTTTTTTGTAGCAGGAACTCCTCTGCATGTTAGGCCACACACCCCTCATGTAGCCAATCCTAATGAGTTTCTGCTGTTGGGTGTGGCCTATTATGCTAATGAGCTCCTGCTGGGCGTGGCCAACTCGGGAGCCAGCTGGAACTCCGTTCCTGTGCGTTCCTGCCCCAAAATAGCCCTGATCACAATACATAACAGATCTAATCTCCCCAGGTTCAAAAACCCCACACAGCCATGGAAGCTCACTGAGTGACCTTGGGCCAACCACACACAACTTCTCACCGAGCACCTCATAGGGTGAGGACAAAATGGAGGCCCGGAGGCCAATATCACCCCAATGGGAACCCAATAAACAACGCACTGGTCTAATCCAGTTCAGCCGCTCTTATATTGTGAGAGCACCAATGGGATTACTGTAAAGACCATCTCCTTCTATACATCCTGCATGCCAACTACGGTAGTCAAGGATAAGCGAAGAGAGATAAGAGGATAAGTGAGCAGAAAATAGCTAGTGGCAACCATGATATATTTATGAAGGGAATATCAACCTTTTATAGATTTTTTAAAAAAACATCAATACTGGTATTAATACAAATACATTTCTGTATATTCATATAAGAACAGACATCAAAAAATGATTCCACAGTGTTGACAAGCACAGTGTGGACTGTGCTTGTCGACACTGCAGAGTCGTTTTTTTGACGCTTGTTCTTGTATGACCATACAGAAATGCATTAGTATTAATATTGATCTATCTTTTGAAAAGCTATACAAGAGTGATTCTTCCTTTGTAAAATATATCACAGTTGCCATTGACTGTTTTCTAACTACGGTAGTCAGGAAGCCTGTTTGCCAGGACTTTTGAGGCGGGCAGGGGGCGTTAATTGGCAGGCATCTTTTAAGGGGAGCAGAGATTTGGGGTTTGCTAGTTTACTCTTGGTTTAAAACTCTAATGCTTTTTAACTATTATTATAAGCCACGTTGAATCACAAGGAAAAGCAGAATATAAATGTTTAAATCAATAAATAAATGAAAAATGTTGGGCCTAGATGAGAAGGGTGTGGGTATAAACGTGATAATGAGGTTTCTCAGCGTCCTCTCTACTCTCTACCTGTAACCAGCTCTAGCTCACCCTTAATCTCTGTGTTTGTTAAACTTAGGAGCTGCGGTGGCTCAAGTGGTTAAGACGCTGAACTGCAGGCTATGGAAGATCAGTAGTTCAGCAGTTCAAGACCTGGGTGCCGCAAGACGGAGTGAGCTCCCGTCTCTAGTTCCAGCTCCTGCCAACCTAGCAGTTTGAAAGCAAGAAACTGCAAGTAGATAAATAGGTACCACTTCGATGGGAAGGTAACAGCGTTCCATGCGCCTTGGTGTTTAGTCATGCCGGTCACATGACCACGGAAACGTCTTCGGACAGCACTGGCTCTTCGGCTTTGAAACGGAGATGAGCACCGCAACCCTAGAGTTGGATTCAACTGGCTTTCGAGCAAGGGAACCTTTACCTTTACCTTGTTAAACCTAATGTGCTGTAGTAATTAAGAGTGTCAGACTAAGAGCTGGGAGACTTGGGTTCGAATCCCCTCTCCTGCCATGGAGGCTCACTAGCTGACCTTTGGCCAGTCACACCCTCTCAGGCTAACATACCTCACAGCACTGTTGTCAGGATAAAATGGAGGAGGGGAGAATAAAAGAAGATGCTTTGGGTCCCCGTTAGGGGAGAAAAGCACAGTATTAATGAATTAAACAAAGAATGTCTGATTCTTTCCAACAGTCTTTCCAAGACCCTCCTTTTGCCTGGGTGTGTAGGGTTGCCAGCTCCAGGTTGTGAAATACCTGGAGATTTTAGAGGCGGAGCCTGAGGAGGGCGGGGTTTGGAGAGGGGAGGGACTTCAATGGAATATGACGCCATAGAGTCTGCCTTGCAAAGCAGCCATTTTCTTCGGGTGAACTTGTCTCTGGAGATCGGTTGTAATCCTAGAAGATCTCCAACCCTAGAAGTGTGGTCCTGATTTCTTGGTGATAATGTGAGCCTTCGCAAAGTTTCCATGCCTGCCTGCCCCAACATCACCCATGGCAGTTTCACCACCTCTGCTAATCCACCCTGGGGTAGAAAAGTCTGAATCATGTTGAGTTTGCCAAGGCCGTCCTGCAATTTGAATCCATATCCCTCACCCTTCAATTAAAAGCAGAGGGTTCCAAATACGCCTCTCAAATGGCGGATTCTAAAGTCATTGACAAAAGCTGTCAAAACAAACATTAATCAGAGGAAGGCATCAGCAATTAAAAGCTCTTCAGAGATACAGATTCTAAAACCTCCATCCAAAATGTCAGTCACAAGCTCATAATACGTGTCATGACTAAAATAACTCCTTATCCCTATTTTTCCCCCCTCTAGTGACAGCAAAATTAGCCGAAGCCTCAGTGGTTTGTCTCTTCCTGCTATTCTCGAGAAAGCACATTTGATCTGGCAGTTAGCACAGGAATTCCCAGATAACTTTGTCAAATGAATGGCCACTCGTCAACTGCTTCTCTTGTTTTCTTTTAGAAGCTTCAATAACCACATAAAATGAAATGGAAGGCAGTTTGAAAGTTCTGTTCCGTTTTCCCTTCTATCCCAATATGCTGGAGTAAGCACAAGATAGCTTTTTTCACTTTGATTTTTCTCCTATCCCCCCGTTGGAGCAGTGGTGGGCAGCCGGAACTGGTGCTGGACAATCCCCACCCACATTGGGGGCACGGCAGCCCTATCCATTACTTTGGGGGTATGTTTGCCATTGTCAGGTGGCTATATTGTATTTTATACTGTATTGTATAAATATAGTACCGTATTTTATATTGTATTGAATTCTGTACTATATTGTATTTTTGAAAAACTACCCTATTTATATAGGTTTAGATTATTACATGTATTGAATGTTAAGTGGATACATGAGCAACGAAACAAGTTTTTTGAAGAGGAATTATAAACATGTATATTTTGACTTTTCACTGTTTGAGGAATTTGACTTGGACTATTTCTGAAGGTGGGTTAATAGGACTGTTGTTGAATTTGGACCATGCATTTTTGAGTTTCTGACTACTATATTGTATTTTTGAAAAACTACTCTATTTATATAGGTTTAGATTATTATACTCATTGACTGTCGAATTTCTCTCTCTCGTTATTTATGTGCGGCTTGATCTTTTGTATTACTTACTCTCAGGTGGCTGGCTGGCCCGCCCCACAACACTAGAAAACATAAATAGTGTATTAATTCTGCCCTTTGGATTCTCAGCTGTGCTCTAACAGCCAAGAACCAAAAGCCCTTTGGCTTTTGCCCTTTGGCTCACCCTGAAAGCTCGTGTCTCTGGTTACATCCAGGCTAAACACCTACAAACAGCATTCTTATTGTTTTTAACAGAACGTGGACACCTCTGACCATCTCGCCAGTGACTGCTGATGAAGGTTATAATTTTAGGGTACTTACCTGGAAGCAAATCCCACTGAAATCAATATTTCTGAGCAAATATAACAATGATTGGGCTGTTGTTTATCGGTTTGTATGATCTCGACACTCAGTTTTTTAAAATACATATATATGGTTTCAGGAGGGCGGCCATATTGGTCTGCAGTAGTAGAGCTACATTTGAATCCAGAGTCACTTCAGTAAAGGTAAAGGCTTCCCTTGCTTAAAAGCCAGTTGAATCTGACTCTAGGGGGCAGTGCTCATCTCCGTTTCCAAGCCGAAGAGCCAGCGCTGTCCGAAGACTTCTCTGTGGTCATGTGGCCGGCATGACTAAACACAGAGGCACACAGAATGCTGTTACCTTCCCACCGAAGCAGTACCTATTTATCTTCTTGCAATTTCTTGCTTTCGAACTGCTAGGTTGGCAGGAGCTGGGGCCAGAGATGGGAGTTCACTCCATCACGTGGCACTCGGGTCTCGAACTGCTGAGCTACAGACCTTCTGGTCTGCATCTCAGTGTCTTAACCTCTGAGCCACCGTGGCCCCAAAAGCTCACCCCAGATGGAACTCGAACCCACATCCCTGGCTTAGGAGGCCAATGCCTTATCCATTAAGCACTTTATAGACCACTTTATAGATTTCCCAGATTCAAAGCTCTGCCAGGTATCTGACAAAGGGAGGTTTGGCACTTGAAAGCTTATACCTCCAAAATCTTGTTGGTCTTTAAGGTGCGACTGGACTCGTATCTAGCTCTTTTATAAATACATGGAGTAATTTTCCCACTTCACCTCTAAGCATCCTTTGAAAGAACACTTTTTAAAAATGTACTGGCTTTAAAATAACTTTTCTAGTTGCAAGCATGGTTTAGTTAGAATGTTTAAAAGTATGTAAACTGAACTAAGGCTGGAGGTGGAAAAAGCTATTACTGTGTTAAAGAGAGTCTAAGAAAAAAAATATTCTGGCGAACAGGCTTTGCATGGGTTTGGGTTCTTTTAAAAATGTGCAATACCTGCTTGACCAGATATAACAATCTGACCCCCCCTAAAAAGGTCTCTATGTGCAATAATACCTCCACTGTATCACCTCCAACTCTTCGAAGAACTTTCTAGCGCTAGCCATCCCATGTATGGGCTTGTGAACGGAGCAGAGATGGGAATCTTAGATCTGCATAGATGAAAAAGTGCAAAGCGTACACAAGGTGAAGGATCCCATCAGTGCAATGAAGCGATGCTTATGCAACTAACGCAAACATGCACGTACCACGGCGTGCCTGTATAGAGGGATTTTCCAGCTCGTTCCGCATGTCCTCTCAAGCGCAACTAGCTGAGCTCTCCATTTATACGCTTCTATGCAATTAAAATGTTTGCTCCAAAGATCCGTGTTGCTAAAGGGAGATATGTTAATGCACGACGTACTAAGCACGCATATTTTGTAAGCTCGTTAAGGAAAGCATCGCTGTCACTTATCTGGTGAAGGTGGCTGGAGCATGCAATCCCAGCGGTGTCCTGTTAAGAGGGAACTCTTAGTCTGACTCTCAGGGTTCTCCTTAAAAAAGCCTACATGCAGATGAGCACCTATGACCCAGAGAGCAACACAACTCAGAATCAAAACAAAGATCGGCGTAGCCCAGCATCCTGTTTCCAGCCTCCCGGAATCTCACAACAACGTCATCAAGACAATCAGGTGGTTCTCCCTACCAGGGCTTGGTCAAGGTTCTTTGTCATCCCAAGAAAGGGACACCCATCTCCTGCTGGGCCTGCCTCACTGCCACCAGCAGGGTCTAAGCCAAGCCCTGCCACAATGCAGCTTGGCCCATTCAGCAGTGGTGTAGAGCCACCAGATGATCCAGTCGTTTCACATGCCAACGAGACTGGGAGTGAGCTGAGTCCCTGTGATACACCGGTTCTCATTATGCCACTCCAAACAGTTGTTAGGGTGGCCCGGATGGTAGGAGTCCCAGTCCCCCAGCTGGGGCGGGGAGTCACCTACCTCCAGGTCCTGTTGCCCACTGCCACTCCAAGAGGCAGTGGTTGAAGGTTTTTTTTAAAAAAACTGGAAGCATTTTGTGCACCATTATGTCACTTATTTATTTACATGATTTATACCACCCTACCCTGCAAGCGGGCTCGGGGTGGTTCACAGCATATAAATACAACAATTTAAAAGATTAAAATGTAGTACATTAAAAATTAAAATTCAGCTCTATACATAAATCAGCAGATAGCGATAATCTAATTTAAATACTTTCAGAGACTTTAGCCCTTGCGCGGGTGCTCAGATACACTAGTTTTTTCAAGTAGACAAATTCCCACCAATTCATATATGAGAGTACCTGTGCGTAGCACAGTAAACAGAATGGGTAGGTAGGGCAGGGAAAACCCAGACGTGATGAATAGCTCTAGAAATCTCTGGAAATTCTATGGTTTTCACATAGAATTTCTGGCAATTCCTAGAGCTTCCCCATGCCACTTCCGGGCTTCCCTTGGAATTGACACAATGGTGATGTCACACGCACCCATGTCCCCACTCCCAAACCTCCCATTGGTTGCCAAGCACAGCCTGGCAAACCTACTAGGGAGATAACTGGCCCTGCTCACCAGCATTCAATGTTCAACTGTTTTCTGCATCTTGCAGCTCAGTTTAGCTACCTTGAAGATAGTTTTAGGAGGGTAGCCATGCTGGTCTATAGAAGAAGAGCTGCATTTGGAGAGAAGGAGGAGACGGAGATGAAGAGATTGGATTTGTATCCCGCCCTTCACTCAGCATCTCAGAGCAGTTTACAAACTCCTTTCCCCTCCCCACAACAGACACCCTGTGAGGTAGGTGGGGCTGAGAGAGCTCTTTCCAGAACTGTCCTTGAAAGAACAGCTCTGAGAGAGCTATGGCTTGCCCAGGGTCATCCAGCAGCATGTGGAGGTGTGGGGACTCAAACCCGGTTCTCCCAGATTAGAGTCCACACACTTAACCACTACACCAAACTGGCTCCAGTAGCACCTTAGAGACCAGGAGCACCTTAGAGGCCAACAAGATTTTGGGGGGTATGAGCTTTTGAATGGTGAAATATCTGACCAAGGGAGTGTTGACTCTCGGAAGCTCATACCCGGGAAATCCTGTTGGCCTATAAGGTGCTACTGGACTCGAATCCAGCTCTTCAGCTATCTTTGTGTCTCATCCCAGTTGAGAGACCATGAATTTGTCTAATTGTGTTTCTAATTTTCTTTTTGAAGGGCAAGAGTATCAGAATTCACCAAGGCCATCTTCCACCAGGCTTTCGATTAGGGTGCCCTTCCGACAACGAGGCCCTGGCCCCAATACCAACTTCAACTCAAAAATACGATCAACAGCCTGACAAAACCCAGACTACAGCAGCAGTCGATCACACGGATGCTGAGAACGCCACCACCGGCTATGAACTGTACTAGCGCTTTATGATTTGTTTTATTCTGTACTGTTGTGATTTCATTTAGATACGGTGTTTTAACTGTTTTAACATATTGTCAGTAAGCCGCCCTGAGCCTGCCTCGGTGGGGAGGGCAGGATACAAATTAAATCATCATCATCGCTTTTTTGGGGGTAGAAAAAGTCCAGCAGGAACTCATTAGCATAATAGGCCACACCCAACATCAGAAACTCATTAGCCTATTAGACCACACCCCTGACAGTGCAGCTCCCTCCCAGGATTTGCTTCCCCAGGTGCCCCGCGGCTTGCGGGGTGCATGGGAAACCCAAGGAGGGGAGGCAGTTTAAACTGCCTTCCCTCCCTGGATCGGCTTGGCTTCCCCAGGCGCCCTGTGGCTTGTGAGGCATCTGGGGAACCCGAGTGGGGGGAGGCTGTAGGCTTGGCCAACTCGGAAGCCAGCCGGAACTCTGTTCCTGTACGTTCCTACTCAAAAACAGCCCCGATAATCAGGACTTTTTTGTAGAAAAAGCCCAGCAGGAACTCATTGGCATAATAGGCCACACCCAACAGCAGAAACTTATTAACATATTAGGCCACAGCCTTGACAGCACAGCTCATTAGCATATTAGGCCACACACCCATGTTACCAGAAGTGTGGTCATCCAGCCATGCCCACCTTTTGCTTCTTATTCTGTTGACCCTGTTTGTGGTCAAAACCCAGGGCTTTTTTGTAGCAGGAACTCCTTTGCATGTTAGGCTACACACCCCTAATGTAGCCAATCCTAATGCATTTCCACTGTTGGGTGTGGCCTATTATGATAATGAGTTCCTGCTGGGCGTGGCCAACTTGGGAGCCAGCTGGAACTCCGTTCCTTCCTGCCCCAAAACAGCCCTGATAATAATAATAATCTGCACAGAAAGGGTGTGGGGGGGTGGCCAGAGACACAAACCTTGGACTGCACATGCCTGTTTCACGGTGTCTCATGAACCCATGAAACTGCCTTATACTGAATCAGACCATCGGTCCGTCAAGGTCAGTATCATCTACTCAGACTGGCAGCGGGGTTCTCCATGGTATTAGGCAGATGTCCTTCACGTCACCTCCTGCCTAGTTCTTTTTTAACTGGAGACGCCAGGGACTGAATCAGGGACCTTCTGCACGCCAAGCGGGGGTTCTACCACTGAGCCAGCCACTCCCTCCACAGTGGAATGAGGTGGAATTTCCCACTGAAAGAGAGGGTGCACTGAGCCGATGAACGAGCCTCTAATATAAATGCAGAAGAATTAGCACTCTCGCCTACAGAAGAGCACTCAAGCCACTGGCAGGCTGCTGCCTGAGCATCTCGTGTATCACAGAGATTACTGGTTTACTCTCCTGCGACGATTACATGCATCATATTCCTCTTGACATTACACTGGGGATGAGGGACGGCCCCAGAGCAGACACAGGCCGATTCGGAGCAGCTGACATCCACTCCAGTGAGTTATGACAAGTCTCCGAGCCCCTGGGGTGAATTACAACCTCTCCTACACCAAAAGCCCATTATTTATTCACAATTCCCATTCAGAAATTAGATGGAACACAGACTCCAGAGGAGAGTCCGCAATGAGCGCCGCAATGCACACAAAGAGAAAGGGAGAGATGGGGGAGGTGACAGTTCTGTCATTTGTCTGGGGAAGAAGATGCGAACCCAGGATTCTCTCATTGGAAGCCCGGGGGAGGGGGGGTATCATCACGTCCCAATCTCCAAAAACTGCGCTCATCATGGAGCGATCTCTACTGACCTGAGCACATGTAATTCAGGGCACACGTCCATGAAGCTGCTTTATACTAAATCAGACCCTTGATCTATCAAGGTCAGGACTGTCATCTCAGCTTCATCGCTCTACAGCACGAATCACAGCATCACAGAGTCGGAAGGGGCCCTACAGGCCATTGAGTCCAACCCCTGCTCAATGCAGGGTCAGCCTATTGCACCCCTGACAAGTGTTTGTCCAGCCGCTGCTTGAAGACTGCCAGGGAGGGGAGCTCACCACCTCCCCAGGCAGCTGTTTCCACTGTTGAACAACTCTTACCGAAAAGAACTTTTTCCTGAGCCAGTCCCTTCCCGACATTAATGTAAACCCATTATTTCAAGTCCTCTCCTCTGCTGCCAACAGGAACAGCTCCCTGCCCTCCTCTAAGTGACAGCCCTTCAGATACTTCAAGAGAGCAATCAATGTCCCCCCTCCACCTCCTCTTCTCCAGACTGAACACTCCCAAATCCCTCAGCCTTTCCTCATAGGGCTTGCTCTCCAGGCCCCTGATCATCCTCGTCACTCCCCTCTGCACCTGCTCCATTCTGTCCACATCCTTTTTGAAGTAAGGCCTCCAGATCTGCACACATTACTCCAGGTGAGGCCTGACCAATGCCATCTACAGTGGGACTATGACATCTTGCGATTTCAATGTAATGTCTCTGTTGATACACCCCAAGATCGCATTTGCTTTTCTTGTCACTGCATCACACTGACTGCTCATATTTAACTTCTGGTCCACCCTGACCCCCAAGATCTTGTTCACACACACTGCTACACAGAAGTGTATCCCCCATCCAGTATGCGTGTTACTCATTTTTGTTATATACACGAAGCTGCCCTATATTGTATCAAACCATTAGCCCATCAATATCAGTATTGTCTGCTCAGATTGGCAGCACATCTCCAAGGTCTCAGGCTGACATCTTTCCCATCACCTACTGCCAGATTCTTTAATGGGAAGACACCAGGGATTGAACCTGAGACCTTCTGGAGGCCAAGCAGGTGTTCCACCACTGAGCCACAGCCAATATAGGAGTACGACTGGACCCTGCAGAACAATGGATTGGTAGATGGCCCTAAGTGAAGTGCCAGAGGGTTTCTGCTTGAGGTCTATTGCCCGCCTGCCTTTGGCGGCAGCAACATAAGAAAGGGAGAGAGATGCCTCTACTTTAATGCTATTCAAACACAGAGAAGAAGGAACAAAGTCTATTTGTGCATAATAGTGTTAAAATATTCCTAGCAGGAAGAAGGCAGTGATATATTCACCCAGCTGCTTAATATTATGTCCGAGAGATGAAAAAGGGAACTCCTCATCCCATTTGCCATTTCAGTGATGACCTAAAGAAGGAAGGTGGATACCCGCAAAAGATACCATGGATTCTTTGATGGAAAGCCCAGACATATTTTTCCCATTCCCTATATAATATTCTCCGGCAGTAATGGGCCGTAGCCCATTAGAATGTCAGACTAGGAGCTGGGAGACCCAGGTCGAAACCCCCACTCTGCCACAAAAGCCTGGGCCAGCCACGCTCTTTCAGCCCAGCCCACCTCACAGGTTTGTTGTTGTGAGGATAAAGTGGAGGGGAGGAGAATGATGGAAGCTGTTTTGGGTCCCCACTGGGGAGAAAAGAGAGGTATAAATGAAATAAATAAATCCCTGGGTTGATTATCTGATAATACCCTGTCTGATAAATGACTTCCTTCTATCCATCTAGGAGGAGGAGGAAAAGGAGAGCTTATAATCACCTTCCCCTCTTCTCCCTACAACAGACAACTCGTGAGGCAGGTGGGGCTGAGGGAGTTCCGACAGAGCTGTGACTGGCCCAAGTCACAGGAGGTGGGAATCACAGCAGGCTCCTTAGCAAACTCAAGCCCACCTCCTTCCCTTTACATATATGTTAGATATTCAAGTAAGTGAAAATTCAGCATTCGGCACTCACTGCCACTCTTAATACAGAGGCACCGTAACAGCAGCATTTCCACAGGGGGGTCGGTGCATTTTTCTTGTTCAGCTGCCATTGTCCCCTTCATTTCCCCCTGTCACTAGAAGGAATTTTTTAAAATTGTTTTGTAATTTGTGTGTGTGTGTGTGTACCTGGAAGTCACAGCGACCTCTGGTGACTGGCTGGGCACCCGGAAGTCATGGCAAAGTCTGATGACTGACCCCTACTGGGGGCCTGGAGAATATTCTGAGAGGTGGCTGAGTCAATCCTGCCCCCACCTTTCAACTGCTGGTATTCCACGGAGGTCTCCCATCCAAGTACTTACCAGAGTCAACCCGGCTTAGCTTCCGAGATCTGACAAGACTGGGCTTGACCGAGCTATCCAGGTCATGGCTCTAGAAGGATTTTTGAGGGCTTTGAAAGTATTGTTGTGACCCTATAACACTCTGGTGCTATAGCAGCTACCACTGTTCCAAAGCCGAGCCACCTGGGAAAAGATGGTTCTAAGTGGCAGATGGAAGGAAAACTGTGCTAGTGTGGCTAGGGCTTCCTAAAAGGTGAACTCAGAGAGAGTGCCTGCATGCTTGAACTGAGCACTTCCACCCAAAGATTCTAAAAGTGCAGCTAGAGCCCAACTAGACCACTAAGTTGTGTGGAACCTCCAAACCGACAATGCTCCGGTGTGGCAGGTAAATCAGAGAAAAATCTCCATAGAGAAGCAGCTTTGGTCTGCCCATTAAGAACTGGGGAATGTGGGGTGGGGGTGGGGGGTGGGGGAGAGAAATGCATAAGATTATAAACTCTCTGTAAGATTTTCAGCAAAGAAATACAGTCGTGGTGAACTTAGCTGACCACTTGCCACAATCAATCGAGTACAATCTTTAACAGTTAGAACAGATAAAAGGAAGTACTTCACCCAAAGAGTGATTAACACATGGAATTCAGTGCCGCAGGAGGTGGTGGCAGCTACAAGCATGAACAGTTTCAAGAGGGAATTAGATAAACATTTGGAGCAGAAGTCCATCAGTGGCTATTAGCCACAAGGTATAGATAGGAACTCTCAGTCTGGGGCAGGTGATGCACTCTATTCTTGGTGCAACAGTGGGAGGGCTTCTAGTGTTCTGGCCCCACTGCTAGACCTCCTGATGGCACCTTTTTGGCCGCTGTGTGACAGAGTGTTGGACTAGATGGGCCATTGGCCTGATTCAACATTGGCTCCTCTTATGTTCTTATGTAATCATTGGGTAGCTCCATGGATGGAGCTACCAGCAGGCAAAGACGTTGGAACTTGGGATGTTTAGGAAACCTACCAGACTCCAGGAGGCCAGCAGCATATCGATAGCCAGTGTGGTGTAGTGGTTAAAACATCGGACTAAGATCTGGGAGGCCCAGGTTCAAATCCCTGCTCTGCCAGGGAAGCCTACTGGATAGCCTGGGCCAGTCACACACTCTCAGCCTAACCGGTGCCACAAGATTGTCGAGGGAATAAAATGACGGAGAGGAGAACTACGTGGGATGTTTTCGGTCCCCGTGGGGGACAAAGGCAGGGTATCAATCCAGTAAATATATAAATAAATAGCTTGGGAAACAACACAGGGTGTGTGCATTAAGGGGAACATGTCTGCTTAGACTCACCCCCTCAATCTCGGTGATCCCATTCCTGTGATTTATTTAGCAGCGGGCAGGATTCAGCGCAAGGACCTTGTGAGCTCTATGCCCAGAAAAGGTAGATTTCCCCCTGTTGTGTCCTGGGATCAGAAGGCAGAGCTGGCAAAATACAGCCAAGCTTCGCTCTCTGAGAACAATAGGGACTAGGTTCCTGAGCTCGCCAGTAGAGAACCAATGGCAGCATTGGGCGGGCGATTCAAACCCGCCAATAGGAATATGGGGCCGTCCCCCTAACTGTATATAGTTGGCCTCCGGCCGTTACTGTTTGTTCTTGTCTTGTGTGAAGTACGAATAAACGCGTCTTCTCTTATGTCGTCGTCCGAGTCATGAGGCCCGAAACCCAGTACTTTACACACCCCCTTCCCCTCCCCAGCACAGCCTCCTGATCCATGTGGCAGTTGGATCCTGTGATTCCCCACAGGGGGAATTTTTTTCCACGAGAGAGGAATGGCTGCTGAGAGAAGGGAGCCAAAAAGACTTGTGGTTGTACATACCTTCTGCTGATGGATCACAAGATCCAACAATTTTGCATGGAGGAAACCAAGGCATTCATACTCCAGTTTGTTCAATTATAGCAGAGTTCAGTGTTTGTTTTGACTGTATGAGAGTAGGGTTTTTTTGGTTTACTACTGAATTTGTTTTCTGTTTTCATTGGTTATTTTTTTCCCCTGCCTCTCAGATGGCAAAAATTAAGATACGATGTCTGCTAATATAGCATAGAGTGCGGCAGTTGGCAGCTCTCTCTTTCAAGGACTGGGTGTATTTGCAAGTTTTCTCGTAGAAAACCAAGGCGTTAACACTTTTACACTCCATAAATACGCCAGATAGCACAATTTTATCTTCTAACAGAGTTATAAATTATGCCCATATCGTTAAAGCAGTAAAATAAATTTAGATTTGATAGGAAAATAAGTACTGGAAGATTTTCATTTCCCCCCAGATATCCTCCTCACACCCAAAATAACCCAGAAAAATAGGGTGTTTTTTTCCTCTCCTCATGGTTTCAAAATTTTTGGAACGCTTACATCTCTAGCAATAAGAGCACATGTTCATTAAAATACAAAACCCTGAAGGCTGATAAATGAGTCCAGCTTTTAAATTTTGGGGTTGGCTCCTAGAGTCAAAGAAAATTTATCAAGGTCTAATCTAGGATAATCCACTGAATCCAAGTTATGACTTCCCTATTGCCACAGAGTCCACCCTTCAAAGCAGCCATTTCCTCCAGGGGAACTGATCTCTGTTGGTACTGCCTTATGCTGAATCAGATGCTTGGTCCATCAAGGCTGGCATTGCCTGCTCTGACTGGCAGCTGCTCTCCAAGGCCTCGAGCAGAAGTCTTTCACATCACTTACCAACCTGATCCTTTTAACTGGAGATGCTAGGGATTGAACGTGGGACCTTCTCCATGCCAAGCAGATGCTCTTCACTGAGTCACAGTCCCTGCCCTAAACACAATATTCTTTGCAAGAATCCCAGCAGCCAACCATTGCTCAACAGTTGCACCACCTATGCACCACATCTGCTCCACTGCTCCACCTGTCCACCGCCATGTTTCTTCTGCCCATCTCAGCCTATGGCTCTTTATCCTACTCACCTGGCCACACTTTCCCCTTCTGTGGTGCTACTACTCCCAGCAGCTTTACAATTCACATCTTTAAGTAGCATAGACAGGAAGTGATGGGAAGCTTCACTGCCCACCACAAAATTGTTAGAGACTCAGAACCCAGAGAGCATTAATCACAAAACAGTTTCAAGCAACACACACACCCCAACGAGACCCAACTGTCAGCCCAGCCGGAACTCATTAGCATATTAGGCCACACCCCAGACAGCACAGCTCATTAGCATATTAGGCCATACCCCCATGTTACCAGAAGTGTGGTCATCCAGCCACACCCACCTTTTGCTTCTTATTCTGTTTACCTTGTTTGTTGTCAAAACCCAGGGCTTTTTTTGGAGCAGGAACTCCTTTGCATGTTAAGCCATACACCCCTAATGTAGCCAATCCTAATGAGTTTCTGCTGTTGCATGTGGCCTATTATGCTGATGAGTTCCTGCTGGGCATGGCCAACTTGGGAGCCAGCTGAAACTCCATTCCTGTGTGTTTCTGCCCAAAAATAGCCCTGATTGTCATAACAACAGAACAGCAGCCAATACAAGTCATTAGGCTTTAACACATGCATTTCTGAGAAGAGGTGAGGCTTGGTCTGGTCAACAAAATATCTGATCCACTTCCTGCCAGTTGGCACAGCCTTAATATTTTGCCAAGTCAGAACAGGTTTAGCAACATGTCAAGTTACAAATGGGGGGAGAGTATTTTTTACTTTTCTGGAATTAATATTACCAGCTGAGGTGGCTGATGGACTCTGGCATTAGTCTGGATTCAAGGGCAGCCTCTTTCTCCAGGGTTCCTTCAGTAGGGCTGGACCTGGGGGAAGAATCTCAGAAAAGAGCAAGAGGTGGACTACAGCACCTTCTTCCCACTCCTGCCAACTTCACCCCAGTTGCTTTTGGTGAAATCTGACCCTTCCTCCCTGGTTCTCCCAGGGCACACCTTTTGAAGGACTGCCTGGGGGTGGGACAACTCTGGCCTCACCCACTCCCTCTATCCTGGGGGTAGGCCTATGGGAGTGGCAGGTCTGAGGCCCAATGGGCAGCTGCCTGCCTGAGATCCCTTTTCCCCCGCCCCGCCCCTACAGGAAGCCTTATAAAGCTTCTCCTCTGGCCTCTGTTGGCCTGAGGAGGTCACTGCAGCTTGTTTCCTTTCCTTCTAAAGAAGCCTTCTTGGCTCCCACAACAGATGAGGAAAGGGCCATTGCCTGTGGTCAGTTCTGCTACTCCTCTGCCACATCTCTGATAGGGTTGCCATTCTCCCGGTGGTGGCTGGAGAGCTCCAGCTATTACATCTGCTCTCCAGGTGACAGAGATCAGTTCCCCTGGAGAAAATGGCTGCTTTGGAAGGTGGACTCTGTGTCATTATACCACAGTGAAGTGCCTCGCCTCACCTCACCTCCCCTCCCCGAACCTGACCCTCTTCAGGGTCCACCCCCATATCTCCAGGTATTTCCCAACCCAGAGCTGGTAACCCAAGTTTCTGGGCATCGAGGTGGGTTTCTGTGGGCCTCCCTGGATGGTTCCTTTGGCACAGCGTGGAGGCCTCTGTCTTCTCAGAGGAAAGGGCAAGAGCGGGAGGTGTTTCTGACATTTTATCACCCCTGCAGTGGTGTTTCTGACATTTTATTTATCAAGAATGATCGAGCAACAAAGAAATCCAACTGTCCTGATAGCAATAATATCAACATTAAAAATTATTAGTCCATCTGGCCAACCCAGCTGCAAAAAACCGTTTTATTGGCAGAACAAATTTTGAGTCCAGTGGCACCTTTAAGACCAACAAAGGTTTATTCAAGATATGAGCTTCTGTGTACAATCACTTTTCTTCAGATACATTTTATTGGCAGTCCTTTTACTGATAAATAAGCAGATGTTCCTGATTTCCCTATTTGCCAGATTTTCTCCCTGCTTCAACCACATATGCTGAGGAGAACAATATATTTGTAGCGGTAAAATCACACCGGGGTAATTTTTGCAAGTGCCAAATGGATGGTGGACTGGAAACTGGCAATCACTTATCTCTGAACGATAGATCTACTTTAAAAATGGTCCTAACAAGAAGGAAATTGCCAGCACTCACTTTGTTGTTATGTATGGTACCGTCCTGGCAAGCTAGGAATGCCAGAGTCTGCTGGTTGATCCTGCAGGGAAAGGTTATTGAACAACAGTGGAAAAGTTTAGTCCTGGTTCAGAGCTCTTAAAGCATTAATTGCTTGTTCCAACGTGCTTCCATAACCCTTTTGGATACAGATGCTGAGCTCATTGTCTGCGAGAGAGGCTATCTCGCTGTTCCAACTGCGATTATGTGGTACGGGAGTAACAGTCCACACTGTTATCTAACAGTAAAATGTCTGGGTCCTCTACCAGCTGTGAAAGCAGAAAACCAGACCACACAGAGACAAGGTAGGGGACTGTGCAAACTGATATGCAGAAAAGATACATATGTAAGTGCTGTTGACTAACACCCCACTCACGGCAACCTCAGCAAGGGGCTCTCAAGGCAAGTGAGAAGCAGAAGTGGTTTGTCATTTTCTTCCTCTACAGAGTTGCCCTTGTGGTCTCCCATCCAAGCACTGACCCTGCTTCGCTTCTGAGACATGACTGGATGAGGCTATACCATAACACCTTCTCTCCTGCATGAAAGATATGACTTTATAAATGAATAAAGAGAAAAATTTTAAAAAGACACATGCATATTGGTTGTCTTCCTCTTAGTCATATTGGTTGTCCTTCTCTACAATATCTGCTTTACAAAACCTGGACTTCGGTTTAAGTAGAGTTGCCAGTCTCCACCTGGAGATCTCCTGGAATTACCACGGGTCACAGAGACCTATTCCTCTGGAGAAAATGGCTGCATTGGAGGGGTGAATTCTATGGTATTGTATACCACTGAGGTCCTAACCCTCCCCATACCCGGCCCTCCCCATGCCCCACCCTCCAAATCTCCAGGTATTTCCCAACCCAGAGCTGGGCAGTATGGACAGTTAGTAAAGTTGTTCCCCAGATCTCCAGGAGTTTCCCAGACTGGATCTGGCAACCCTAACTCCCCCATCCCCTGCCAGGGCCCAGGGGAACCTGGCAACCCTACCTAGAGCTGAACTGCTAATTTCTTTGCTGGTATGTGATGGGCCTAAACCAGGGGAAAATTGCATGTTAGAATTTCCCTTTTAGGTGATATGATGGACTCCTGTCACTTCCCCACTGTGAGACAGATTTTTCCTGCCAAAAATTGTTGTTTCCTGCTGTGACTGAGCAGCCCTTAGTAGCATGATAATATTTGTGATTTTATACGTCTGTTTGTCCCACCCTGTCACACAGAATATAATTTGGCTTTTGACTCAGCCTAGGAACTCATTTAGGAAAAGCAGGAGCTCCCTTGTTTTACCCTTTGAAATGGCGCTTGAGACTTTCAAATAGAAATGAGAACTTTATTCAACAGGCAGGGGAAGAATAGGTGTAGTCAAGCTGGAAAAGCTGAGGTACAATTTGTTGGTACTATAGATTATACTCCTTGTAACAGGCAAATTAGTTATGTAGAAGCTTGTGTTCATATATTCTTGGTTCTTAACAGTGAGAGGTGATTTACTTAGTATTTTAGTTACAGCAACAATGTTCCTATAAGAGAGTTTCCTATGACCATGCAATTTTCCTGGAATTGGTCTCTTTCTTTGAGAAGCCAACTTGAAACTACAGTTTATTTCTGTCTCCTGAGTTGACTAAAACCATTTTCCCTTCACAGCAGACCCCGGGGTCCTCCTCAGAGCCAAACTCCCTTGAAAAACTGGACAGGAATTAATCTTTTTTTCCTCAGAAGAATTAACTCTTTTCCTCTTTGACCTGAAAGAGAGTTTTAGCAACACTACCCAGTCACTCTTACCAATTCACTATCCCAGTTCTGGTGTCCGTGTCAAGCGGATTTCAGCATAGGCTGATCCTTAGTCTCTGGATTCCTGTTTTGAATTCTTCCTCAGGATAGAAATACAACCGTTAAGGCAAAGGAGTCTTTCCCCTTCACACTAAAGGTGAACCTGTCTGATTTTTCCTGTCAGACTCACTGACCCCACACTCTGTCAGAAACTAACGGATTGCCTTCATAATTCCTACTGACAGAACCTCCAGAAAGTAATGAATTGAACTTCCTCTCCCCTCAGCGCTCAGCTGATCTTATAGTCTTCTTTGCTGGTGCTGGCAAAAACCTGGAAGAAATGCGCTAAAGAAATTATAAAGTCTACCCTATATGAAAAAAATTAAAAGTGACAATAACAATAAAGCAAATCTTCATAGATGAAATCATATCTTCATTCTCCTTTACTTGTTAAGCAATTTGTCATCTGCCCGGGAGAGATGTATTGAGCAAATACCTTTATGGTAGTCTGAAATTCCTTATGAAGAAAATGTCATCTTAAGAGACAGATGAGAAAATATTGTTAAGAAAAGAACACACACTGTTCAGAAGAAGTGTCCACAACAAAACGGAACGCAATTCCAGAAAGTTTCATTAACAAGTAAAGGAGTATGAAGATATGATTTCATCTATGAAGATTTGCTTTATTGTTATTGTCACTTTTAATTTTTTTCATATAGAGTACACTTTATAATTTCTTTAGTGCATTTCTTCCCGTTTCCTTTGGTCTCTCATACTCATACTAGTGACTCGTTTCCATCTGTATAATTTGTGCAGGCAAACCCATCATTCAGCGCTCCATTCTAGTGAAGTGTTAACCTTTCACCTCCCATCTCTCTGATTTTGGTGCGCTTGGAATTCTTTTGTTTTTTTAAAATGCAGCCAGTCACAGGCAGTGTTCCCTCTAAGCTGAGTTAGTGTGAGCTAGCTCACAGTTTTTTAGCCTCCAGCTCAGGAAGGATGGCTCCAGAGCAAACTAATTTATGCAGTAGCCAAATTGCTTGCTCACAACTTTAATGCCAGTAGCTCACAAAGTAGAATTTTTGCTCACAAGACTCCACAGCTTAGAGGGAGCATTGGTCACAGGTGATATTATAAAGGAAGGGCTTGTCAAACTTCTAGATATCATTTTAAATGCTTTCCCCTGGGTCAGTCTGGCTTACAGCAGGAAAGAGAAGGCCTACAGCTGAACTGAGGAAACTGCTCATTTCATCGCAGGCCAAACCCACAGAAATAAAGCAACCAGAGCAACAGCGGGAGCTGTTGAAGAGCACACAGCGAAGAAGGATTCCTGTACTTCTTTAAGTGAACATTTTGGACTTGCTGCCCTGCTTGTATTACTGGGTACCTTTTGTTAGGACTTGCCTTTGTTCAGAGTGCCCTGTTTGAAGGGACTGAAGATCCTGTCTGTGTGAATGTTGCTGTGCTCATAGCAATTATGATTCAGTTATACCCGTAGGTGTAAAGGTTTTGGGGTGTATGAGAAGTGTTTGTTACCTTGAAAACTGTAATACCTTCAATGCTTTCTTTTTGAAGCAATTTCATAATTGCTTGCCAAGTCAGAAGGGGTCTACCCTTTATTGACTTGAATCACCCCTCCAACTCTCCGATTGGAAAAGATAATTTAGTAGAAAGATCTATAGCCAGGGGACTTTGATTTAGCAGAGATATCTAGCTGCATAGCAGGGAGATAAATAATGTGGCAGATATAAAGACAGGGAGGTCAACGTCCTCTGGATATCCTCATCACTGTCAGCTGAGGTATCATATCAGGGCCAAAGTACACATTATCTGAGAGATCTATGATCTTCCCACATTTTACTTAACATTAAACAAAACAGCTGTGGGAGGAGCAGGGATTCACTGTTCATCCTTGCACAGTTTCCCTGATAGAGTTTCCTACTGCAGCTCTTATTGAAGAGAAAAAGACAAGTATTCATGTTGTGAGGTGGGTTAAGAGGACTTTAGCGGTAGAGGGAAAGGGGATTTTGTGACCTGGTTCACAAAGGCAGAAGAATGATGTGGCCGAATGGACTAGGTTTGATAGCAATGTCAATTCCAGCTGCATAACCAGGAAGTGATGTCACTGCATCATGGGACGCTCTAGGATTCACTTAAACCCAATATTAAAATTCAAAGAGTCTGGGGCGAATCCTAGAGAATCTCATCAAGGGGATATATTCCATCAAACTGACAGATTCCACCCCCTACAGCCCTGCTCCCCCTCCCCCTCCTACACCTGCCACCCCATCCCCCATTCTTCTCCCTCTAGAGGTAAGTATGTGATCATCTATGAACTTGCCTCAGCATTCTGCAGCCAGTTGTCACCACAATGCATTCCTGGGTAATATTTGGGATCTGGTAAAGTCAGGGCTAAAGAGTGCATGCAGAAACGCCCTTTATCTCATATTCTCTCTTTGTCTGTCTTTCTGCAGGAAGGTGAAGAGCATGTGAACACCAAAGCGGCTTCTTTTCCTTCAAAAGTCCCACAAAGTGAAGTGAAAGATTATTATCTACTTTGGGAGGGATCCGTGTGGTTGAAGATCAGGTGAGATTAGAAAGAGAGGCTGCTGAATTGCAACTGATAATAAAGCTCAGTGTATCCTCCAGGACTGAATTAAGACCTAGGTTACCTGTCTCATTACCAATGCCTGCTATTGTCATTTGGCATCTGAAATCACTCCACTCTTCAATATATAAGGACGAATGGACTCACATTTTAGCTGTATCTAATGAAGTGATCAGTGACTCAAGAAAGCTCATTCTTTGCCACAAATTTTGTTAGGTGCTACAGGACTCTTCCTCCTTTTCTCTAATAAAGATCGCAAGCTGTGCTGTTAGGTTTCCTTTCCCCCTCTTCATCTGTTTAAACTGGAGGGGAGGGTCTCTCCCAGTGAAATAATGTGTTGATTTCATACTGAGCAAAATCAGTGCTAGTGTATCAAAAGCAAAGAGGGTGTGATCAAAGGCAGCCAGAAAGTGAGACATGTTAAACTGGAACACAGGGAACCATAAATTATTTTTAAATACTTAGCTATCTACTTTTAGTCATTAAACAATGGAATTCAATAGAAGTGTTCTAATTCCTAGTCAGGGTCAGATAGGCACTGAGAAATCCAATCTAATTTTTTTTTCAGAATAAGCCAAAATAATTTCCTTTTAATTCTCCTTTCCCCTTATCCCAAAGTGCCCTTTCCTTTTAACACGTGTTTTTGTGTGTGTAGAGAGAGAGAGAGGCAGAGGGAGAGGGAGAGATACCAGGTCTCAAAGAAAAACAGCAGAGCAGGGCAATTTTAATGTAAATTGTGTTTGGCAGAAGAATCCATTCTCCCTCCCTCCCTCTGAAGAAGAATGAAAGCTTATGCCTAAAATAAAAGTCTGCAGGTATTAAAGAAGCCATGGGAGTCAGGCTTTGCTCTTTCACCTGCAGGAGGACTAGCTTTTGCTTCCACTTTCCTATCCCCTCCCTCCCTCCAAAAGGAGGAGAGCTCAGCTAATGGAGGGAGGGAGACGTGGCTTGGTTCCCTCCCTTCCTCTGAAAGGAAGAGAGCTCAGCCAATGGAGGGAGAGAGACTTGGCTTGGTTCCCTCCCTCCCTCTGAAAAGAGGAGAGCTCAGCCAATGGAGGGGAGAGAGACTTGGCTTGGTTCCCTCCCTCCCTCTGAAAGGAGGAGAGCTCAGCCAATGGAGGGGAGGGAGACTTGGCCTGGTTCCCTCCCTCCCTCTGAAAGGAGGAGAGCTCAGCCAATGGAGGGGAGGGAGACTTGGCTTGGTTCCCTCCCTCCCTCTGAAAGGAGGAGAGCTCAGCCAATGGAGGGGAGAGAGATTGGCTTGGTTCCCTCCCTCCCTCTGAAAGGAGGAGAGCTCAGCCAATGGAGGGAGGGAGACTTGGCTTGGTTCCTTCCCTCCCTACGAAAGGAGGAGCGCTCAGCCAATGGAGGGGAGGGAGACTTGGCTTGGTTCCCTTCCTTCCTCCGAAAGGAGGAGAGCTCAGCCAATGGAAGGAAGCGAGACTTGGCTCGGTTCTCTCCTGCACAAAGCAGGAACCAGGGAAAAGGGAGCTGGGCAAAAGTGAGCTGCTATGCCGTGGCAGCAACAACCCCAGAGAAGGAAGCAACAGAGAGCCAGTTGCTCACGGGCCAGATCTGAGCTCCTCCAGTGGCCGGATATGTCCCGTGGGCCGTATATTTGACACCCCCTGCTCTAAGCCCTGTTGTTGGCCATCCCAGAGGAACTGGTTGGCCACTGTGTGAGACAGGATGCTGGACTAGGTGGATCACTGGTCTGGTCCGATCCAGCAAGGTGCATCTCATGTCCTTAGTAAAGGTAAAGGTTCCCTTGCTCGAAAGCCAGTCGAATCCGACTCTAGGGTTGCGGTGCTCATCTCCGTTTCAAAGCCGAAGAGCCAGCGCTGTCCGAAGACGTTTCCGTGGTCATGTGGCCAGCATGACTGAACACCAAGGCGCATGGAAAGCTGTTACCTTCCCACCAAAGTGGTACCTTTTTATCTACTTGCAATTTCTTGCTTTCAGACTGCTAGGTTGGCAGGAGCTGGAACTAGAGACGGGAGCTCACCCCATCATGCGGCACCCGGGTCTCGAACTGCTGAACTACTGACCTTCCACAGCCTGCAGTTCAGTGTCTTAACCACTTGAGCCACCACAGCTCCTTACGCAAGCAGAATTAATGCATACAGAGAGGAAACGGCATGTTTTGATTCAGCTGAAGTCCTGATGAAATAATGCCGTTTCCATCAAACAATGCAGAGGATGCACGTCTTCCTGTTTCTGTGAACAAACATAAGTCTTAAAGAAACCCAGGGCTGGCTACTGCCTGCCACTTTTATCGCTGCAAAATGTAATTTCCAGACTGCAGCTGGCGGATTCCAGCTCTGAACGTTACTTTGCATTAAAAAGAAAGAAGAAAAACCCCTCCGTGCAAACCAAGAAGCAGCATGGCAAGAAGTAAGTTTCCACCTTTACTTATTTTTAAAACACATTCATGAGCTGCCTTTCTTTCTTAGGGAGCTCAAGGCCGCTTACAATATACCCACCAAAGGAGCTTCTTTGGTTGATGGGATGGCCAAGAGGGCTTCTCCCTGTGACCTTAGTCTCCAGGGAAGGAACATCTGGGAGCAAACTTTGTGTGCTTTGATGGCTTCCTATTTGCGAGAGTGCCTCAATACAAGAAGGCATTCCAGGGGATGTGCGTTCGCTGGGGAACGGATACAAGGGCTTCTAGGCTGGAGATCCTCAGAATTACAACTGCCTCTACGAGGGATGGCCCAGGAGATGGAAAACTAAAGGTAAGTTGATGGTGGCTGGGAGGAGATAGGGCTGTCATCTCCACGTTGGGAAATTCCTCGAGCTTTGAGGGCCTGTCCCTGGAGCGCGTCAGCACTCGAGATGGTGGCATCTCAGACAGGTACAGTGCCAAGACTCCACTGCCAAGCCAGCCACTGCAGCCTGAGAAACCACTGTTACCAGGGCTTGGACGTGGGCTGGAGCACTACTGCTCGTCAGGCAGCCAAGATCAGTTCCCTGGCCAAGTGTCTTCTGACTGCCAGTTCTGCTGAGACTGCCACATCAATTGTCACTGAGTGCCCAAAGCATAGACACTGCTCGTAGAATCAACATTCTAGAACCCGTTATATTTATTTCAAGGACAGGCCATATATATATATATATATATATATATATGTATATATATACATACACATACATACATACACACACACACACACATATATATATATAATTTTAACAACATATAAAAAAAACCCATACAAGGGAGGATATTAACTCGACTTCTTTGCATTCTTCTTTAACGTGCAAATGCCTAATAAATTGTCCTTTCAAGCACATCACCTTATATCATTAAAATGATCACTTGCAAATATGACAGAATTACAGTTTATATATCCTTAATAGATTAAAAATGTCTATGTTGTTTTGTTGGTGTAGTCTTCAGACCACTTATTCTTGACCATGTATTCTCGAATGTTGTTTCTCGAATGTTGTTTCTGGGTGTCCTTTCAAAATCAAAGTCAATTTGTCCATTTCCGCAGCTTCCAAAGTTTTTCTTAATATTTCTTCTCTAGAAGGTGTCTCCGTATTTCTCCAATACTTAGCGTAACATATTCTAGCAGTTGTAAAGGTAAAGGTAAAGGTTCCCTTGCTCGAAAGCCAGTCGAATCCGACTCTAGGGTTGCGGTGCTCATCTCCGTTTCAAAGCCGAAGAACCAGCGCCGTCCAAAGACGTTTCCATGGTCATGTGGCCGGCATGACTAAACACCAAGGCGCACGGAACACTGTTACCCTCCCACCGAAGTGGTACCTATTTATCTACTTGCAATTTCTTGCTTTCAGACTGCTAGGTTCGCAACCACTTGAGCCACCACAGTTGTAGTTATGTACAATATAAGATAGGAATCGTTTTCCTTACAGCTTTCAGGTAAAATATTCAACAAAAATATTTCTGGAATAAAAGGTACAGAGCAATTTAATTTTTTTTGTAAAATTTCATGGATCTGGAGGGGGCACCTGGGTATGAACCAGGGACCTCACTAATCAATTGTTTTGACCAAATCTGAAGAGAGAAGATGCAGGAAGGGCAGTTCTACAAAATTTCAGGATTTCACTCTGTAGACGCAGAGGCAGGCAATGCCTTTGCTCACCTTTCTATCCTCCTGCTAGCGCACCACCCTGTGCTGCATAATACAACACAACTGCAAGGACCAAAGTTAAAGGTCGTATCGATCTCCCTACAAAGGGAAACCAAGGAGAGATGAAAAAGAAATCCCCATTTTAAAAGAGAGAGAAAAAAAGAAAATCAGAGGAATCTGTTATGTGCTAGGTCGGCCGCGTGCGAGGTCGGGTCCGCATGTAGCCATGAGAGAAGCCTTAGCTTTGCTCTAAGACTTACCTTTAAGACACAATAGTCCAAACAGATCTTAGCCTGCATCAAGAAGGACCTGTGGAACTCTGGTCCACTGTAAATAATCCTATCACTGGTGTGGGGTGTGTGTTTGGGTGTGGTTTGACCAGGAATACAAGCCGGCCTGCGAGCCGGTACTCTCTGCCTTGTTCTGCACTTCTAAATAAAGTATGAGCTGTTATCACTGCATTCGACATCAGGCTCAGTACTTTACAGATTCCATGGTTGTATCCACAGCTGTCATTTTGGGAAAAGAAATCCCCCTCCCCATAAGAAAGCTACAGCAAGGCCCCAACAGAAGCCCTTTCCCCCTCCCCTCCCTCCCTTTTCCTCCTGCTGCCCTGTGGAGTGGGAAACAGCTGATTGGCTAGCAACCTGGCCTAACCCTGAACCCTGGCCTGCCTGGAGTGGACGGCACCCAACTACAGGTGGAAGCTCACATTTTGGGATGCTTCCTTATATTAAAGACTCCCTGAAAACAGAAAGCCAGCATAGCACACAAAGTGAAAAATTCTCCTTGTGGGCTACCCTTGAAGAGTGTTTGGAGGCGGCTACTAGCACAGAAGACTACGGCTGGCTGATCTTTGATCGTAATACACTTGACTTGACACTGTGGCGAGACTGCTGGTCGGGGCCAGTTATCAGGAGCATGTGACCCTGATACTACAGAGACGGCATTGGCTACCAACCCACTCCCGAGCCCAATTCATGGTGTAATTTTTGACATTTAGAGCCCCACGTGGCTTTTGGCAGGATTTTCTGAAGGATGGTTTTCTCCCATATGTTCCTACCCAGGAAATAAAGTCACAGGGAGAGGCCCTTTTGACTGTCCCATCAACCAAAAAGGCTCTTTTTGTTGTGTATTGAAAAGTGAATCAAGGCGATACATTGCCATGTAAAGCTTGAGTCTGAATGTGGCTCTTCAGATGTCACATTACCATCGGTCAGTTTCTGCGAAACCATTTGTAAATACCCAATCACTGAGTGATATTGTTGCAAAGAGGGAACGGTCCTGATTGGCCTTTATCCCTGCAATGTTATTGGTCGTTAACATGTTGTGGGTGTGGCTTTGACAGCCCGGGAGAGTTTAAAAGAAGGAGCTGTGCTCCCCTTGTTTGTCGTGTGTTCCTGACTTACAGTTGCCGTTAATAAAGCTGAAATCACTTGTTGAGCTTATCCTGTTGTTGAGTCTCATACTTAACACTTTTGGTGGGTACAAGAGAAAGGGCCATTTCAGTGGCAGCCCCATAACTATAGAACTACCTCCTCAGGGGGGTACGTCTGGCCCCTTCACTTTCGATCTTTAGGAGGTGGCTGAAGACAGTTTTGTTTAGGACTCCATTTGAGCAAAGCAGTTCTAAACTCAATGAAAATGTCTAGTAGATCACTCAATTAAAATGTCTAGACAGTGTGTAACTGCAATAAAGAAGGCCAACGCTATGCTGGGGATTATTAGGAAGGGAATTGAAAACAAATCAGCCAGTATCATAATGCCCCTGTATAAATCATTGGTGCGACCTCATTTGGAATACTGTGTACAGTTCTGGTTGCCACACCTCAAAAAGGATATTATAGCACTGGAAAAAGTGCAGAGAAGGGCAACTAAAATGATAAAAGGGTTGGAACACTTTCCCTATGAAGAAAGGTTAAAACGCTTGGGGCTCTTTAGCTTGGAGAAACGACGGCTGAGGGGTGACATGATCGAGGTTTATAAGCTTATGCATGGGATTGAGCAGGTTGAGAAAGAAGTACTTTTCTCCCTTTCTCGCAATAGAAGAACTCGTGGACACTCAATGAAATTGCTGAGCAGTCGGATTAGAACAGATAAAAGGAAGTACTTCTTCACCCAAAGAGTGATTAACACATGGGATTCATTGCCACAGGAGGTGGTGGCAGCTACAAGCATGGACAGTTTCAAGAGGGAATTAGATAAACATATGGAGCAGAAGTCCATCAATGGCTATTAGCCACAAGGTATAGATAGGAACTCTCAGTCTGGGGCAGGTGATGCACTCTATTCTTGGTGCTGGAGGGGCAGCAGTGGGAGGGCTTCTAGTGTCCTGGCCCCACTGCTGGACCTCCTGATGGCACCTGGTATTTTTGGCCACTGTGTGATAGAATGTTGGACTAGATGGGCCATTGGCCTGATTCAACATTGGCTTCTCTTATGTTCTTATGTTCTTAACTGTGATTTGAAACTTATGATTGTCTGTATTTTTTACGTTATTCCATTTTAGGTATTTTATTTATATTGGAAGCTGCTTTGAGCTCCACAAGGAAGAAAGGCAGCTAATACGTGTTTTAAATTAAATAACTGAAGATGGAACCTTACGTTTTGTCATGCGGCTTCTCTGTTTGCATGGAGAAGCTTTCTTTCTTTTTCTTTCTTAAAAAAAGTAATGTTCAGAGCTGGAATCCGCCAGCTGCGGTCTGGAAATTACATTTTGCAGCGATAAAAGTGGCAGGCAGTAGCCAGCCCTGGGTTTCTTTAAGACTTTTGTTTGTTCACAGAGACAGGAAGACGTGCATCCTCTGCATTGTTCGATGGAAACGGCATTATTTCATCAGGACTTCAGCTGAATCAAAACATGCCGTTTCCTCTGTGAATGCATTAACTCTGCTTGCATAAGGACACGAGAAGAGCCCTGCTGGATCAGACCAGACCAGTGGTCCATGTAGATCAGCATCCTGTCTCACACGGTGGCCAACCAGTTCCTCTGGATGGCCAACAACAGGGCATAGAGGCTGAGGCAAACTGCAGCCACTCTTATCTGGCCATTTGCCAACCTGGTCTGTGGCCCATTTCATCTACCTACACCAGGAGCAAGGTAAAAGAACTCCTGCATCTTCTAGAGACTTGGAAAGCGCTGATCTTCAACCATGCTGATGCCTCCCAAAGCAGATAAAAGTCTACCAGTTCACGTTGTGGGACTGTCGAAGGCGAATGACTGGGACTTCTACGTCCTGGCTTACATAAGAAGCTGCTTTGGTGTTCACGTGCCTTTTGCCTTCCTGGAGAAAGACAGAGAGAGAATATGAGATAAAGTGTGCAGTGGTAATTACCCAGGAATGCATTTGTGGCAACGTGTTGCTTAATTTAGGTGGTGATGTAAGAGGGTGACCTAAAGGAGGAAGTGGAAAGTGCTGGGGAAACGGCTCCGTTCCTTGGCTTGCATCACTCCAGGAAAAGTCTGAGCAAAGGTCAAAGGGCTTGGATGAGCTTTACGATACTGTCTTGGGCAGGATTCATTCATTTTTCTTGATGGAATCTTTTGGCTCCTTCATGCTCTGCTGAGAAAAAGCGGATTTCAGACAGGAAACGATCTGGCTTTTTAAAAATATTCCTGGGTCTGTAAGAGACAGTTCCCAAAGAAGATGCACTACTTGGGAGTCCAATGTTCCCCCTAAGCTGAGTTAGTGTGAGCTAGCTCACTGTTTTTTAGCCTCCAGCTCTCACATTTTTGTCTTAGCTCAGGAAGGATGGCTCCAGAGCAAACTAATTTATGCAGCAGCCAAATCACTCGCTCAGTAGCTAACAAAGTAGAATTTTTGCTCATAAGACGCCACAGCTTAGAGGGAACATTGCTTGGGACATGTGAGTTCTCTGCCTCAGAGAGGTAATGGGTCAATTTGAAAAGGGGCTGTGGCTCACTGGCAGAGCATCTTCTTCAACAGATTGATTCACTGGTATAGTAACCTAGTAATCTGTATTCTATTATAGCAGAGTGCACTAGGCTGGAACACAGCAGAGCTTCTCTTTGTTCTGTACATGCTAGCAAGGTTACAGAGTTACACAGAGCCACTTGTCAGTTTCATAACTAATGAAGAGTTCTTCATCTCCTGAACTCCATTCTAGATAGTAAAGATAGATTAAGAAGGATAGCCGTGTTAGTCTGTCTGTAGCAGTAGAAAAGAGCAGAAGAGTCCAGTAGCATCTTAAAGACTGACAAAATATGTGGCAGGGCAGGACCTTTCGTGAGTCACGGCTCATTTCTTCAGAGACCTTCTGAAGAAGTGAGCAGTGACTCATGAAACCTCACAACATATTTTATTAGTCTTTAAGGTGTTGCTGGACTCTTGCTCTGTTCTACTAGATAGTAAAAGTGGGAGACGGAGCTAGGATCTAACTGTTCTAACTACCAAGGATGGGTGCAGATGCAGAGTGTATCCCTGCACCCATAGCGACAAAGATGGAGAGCAAACGTGCTCCTTCTTTGTGTGTGATGAGAGAAGGAAGGAAAGCAGTTTCCCTGAGAGTTATCAGTCTACACATCAAAGGATAGAGGCAGCGGAGTAAACAGAAAGGAAACCCACAGTTTTCCTGTCTATCTATCTGACTGTCTTATAACCCACACCCTGGAGGCTGCTAAGAAACTTTCTTGTAACCCGCCACCCAGAGACTGAGGCTAAGGGAGAGCCTTTGCCCAGAGAAGGTCCCAGGTTCAATCCCCAGCTTCTCCGGTTAAAAGAATCAGGAAATAGATGATGAGAAAGACTTTTATTCGAGGTCCTGCAGAGCTGCTGCCAGTCAGAGTAGTCACACAACTGACCTCAATAGGTCACTGGTCTGACTCAGCAGAAGGCCGCTTCCTGTGTCATAGGTGGTGTTGTGCTGAATCATGGTTTGCCCTGACTCTGAGCCATATTTCCAGGACTGAGCTGTAGGACTACAGCCCAATGGTAGAACATCTGATCTGCACTTAGAAGGGCTCAGATTCAATCCCTGGCAACTCCTGATTTTTAAAAAATCAGGTAGCAGGTGACCTGAACAACAACCTGAGGAACTGCAGGAACTCAGAGGAGACAATACCAGCCAAGGCAGACAAATATTCTGTCTCGGCTTCATGTAGAAGGACAGGGGGCTTTCAGGATGCTGTTCCCTCTGCAGTGGAAACACTAGTCCTAAATACATTGCGGTTAGTTAAAAAAAACACAAAGCTCTATCACTTCTCATCTTCTGCCATGACAAGGCTCCGCCCCATCTTACAAAGCTCCACCCACATCTATCAGGGCAACACCTCTTCACTTCCAGGCTCCTCCCCCTGCATCCAAGGCTCTTCTGTTCTTGCCATTTGTTGTTATTCAGTCACACAGTCGAGACCGACTCTTCATGACCCCATGGACCACATCATGCCAGGCCCTCCTATCATTGGTCAGCCTCCACAGTTTGCTCAGCTTCATGTCCGTTGCATTGATGACACTGTCTAACCATCTCATCCTTTGCCATCCCCTTCTTCTTCGACCTTCAAACTTTCCCAGCATCAGGGTCTTCTCCAATGAAGGCTCCCTTCTCATTTGGTGGCCAAAGTATTTGAGCTTCAGCTTCAGGATCTGGCCTTCCAGGGAGCAGTCAGGGTTGATTTCAGAATTGACTGATTCAATCTCCTTGCAGTCCAAGGGACTCTCAAGAGTCTCCTCCAGCACCGTAATTCGAAAGCATCTGTTCTTTGGCACTCGGCCTTCTTATGGTCCTTGCCATTGGCAGGCAGTAAAAAGCCTCTGGATAGGCCAGTATCTTGCTCAAGGCAGGGGTCCAAAAATCAAGCTACTGCAGCTGGAGCCAACAGTGGATCGTGGATGTTGTTCCAATAGAGACTGGAGGAGAACTAAGGCTTTAAATACTATTCCAAGGGGGTCAGTAACAGTATACAGGCTCCCTCCTAGGTGTCAGGTTCATGTCCATTGCTAGGCATGGCAACCAGTGGGAGTCTGGAGGACTTCCAGCTGAATACCAGGTCAAATTCAAGGTTTTGGTTCTAACCTTCAAAGCCCTGTGTGGTCTGGGACCAACATACCTTCAGGACCATCTCTCCCGATATGTCCCCAGAAGAGCATTGTGCTCCATGGATCAAGATCTACTGGTGGTCCCTGACCCCAGAGATGTCCGCCTTGCTTCAACCAGAGCCAGAGCCTTTGGCTCTGGTGCCAGCCTGGTGGAACACTCTCCCTGCTGAGATCCGGGCACTGCAGGACTTAACGTAGTTCTGCAGGACCTGTAAAATGGAGATGTTCCACCAGGCCTTCAGCTGACACAGTAGAGATCCAGTTATTGTGGTCCCCCTTCCCTGCACTGTTTGCATTGCTTGTGAGATGCAATCTCTACTGTCTTTCATCTGCCCCATCAGCATCAATTACCATCCATCTGCACACATCTGGGAAGCTTGTGTGGGAGTGACTGGGTGAAGCCATCAACTGCTATTATTGCTTGATGTTACTGATGAAATTGATATTGAGTATTTATTGAGGCTATTTTACTGTTGATTGTTGTTGGCCGTGAAATTCTATAAGCTGGACTGTGTATTTATGTTTTGTTGTAACTCACCCTGAACCTGCCCTGAACAATAATCAGGGCTTGCTTTGTAGAAAAAGTCCAGCAGGAACTCATTAGCATAATAGGCCACACCCAGAAGCTCATTAACATATTAGGCCACACTCTGACAGTGCAGGTCATTAGCATATTAGGCCACACCCTGTGCTACCAGAAGTGTGGTCATCCAGCCACACCCACCTTTTTGCTTCTTATTCTGTTTACCTTGTTTGTTGTCAACAGGGCTTTTTTTTGTAGCAGGAGCTCCTTTGCATGTTAGGCCACACACCCCTAATGAAGCCAGTCCTAATGAGTTTCTGTTACTGGGAGTGGCCTATTATGCTAAAGAGTTCCTGCTGGGTGTGGCCAACTCGGGAGCCAGCCGGAACTCCGTTCCTGTGCGTTCCTGCCCAAAAATAGCCCTGACAATAATAACAACAGATAACCCTTGGGGCAGGGCCATAGCCAGCCGGGGGGGGGAGGTTAGGGGCTCAGCCCCCTATAAATAGGGGGAGCCCCAGTGCCAGCCAGCCCCCAGTGAGCCACAGCACTAGCCAGCAAGTCAGCCCTTGGAGCAAGGAGCCATCTGCACCATCCAGTGTGTCGGCTCTCCAAGAGCTCTCCAAGAGGACTCGGAGAGCTCTTGGAGATCCAACTCGCTGGCTGCCTGCTTGGGGAGTGCTCACCGCCCCACCTCCTGGCTGCCTCCTCTTCAGCTCTCCTTGGAAGAGAGTCAGACGTGGTGACATCACTAGTGTTGTCACCACATCTGAGGGCACAATGCCCCCCCAATCCCAAAGCACCCCAGTGGCAAGTTTCCTGGCTACGGGCCAGCCTTGGGGTCCCTTCCAGTTATATGTTTCTGTGTTTCTATGTTGCAGGCTCCTTTGGAGAGAAAAGCAGGGGAGAAATAAATGTGTATTTTATGTTTGTGTGTCTGTGTAGACCAGGGGTGGCCAAACTGCAGCTCGGGAGCTCCATGCGGCTCTTTCACACATATTGTGAGGCTCCCGGCATGGTGGCTGGGGAAGTGAAGGGGAGGCATGCCTCCCCGACCAGTCTTCCCTTCCCCAGCCAGCATTCCCCTCCCTGCATAGGCTTGAGGTGTGTGTGTGGGGGGGGGGGCAGAGAAAAAAAGCAACTTTAACTTTAAATGCATTTTCAAAGCTCCCACCTCACCCCCATCGTTGGCCTGGAGAAAGCATATGTCTCTTTAAATATCTGTTTATTTACCCCTTTTGTTTCTATTTCTGGCAGTCTCATTTCATGTTAATGTTAATAAAAAGCAAAGTTGCATATTTTCCAATAAAAACGTGTGTGTAATATTTGTTCGGCTCTCAGACATCTGATGTGCGGCTCTCAGACATCTGATGTTTCTTCTATGTGACTCTTACATTAAGCAAGTTTGGCCACCCCTGGTGTAGACCATATCTATGTGGCTCCGAGTAAGGCAGGGATTTTCCAAGATGCAGCCAGATGCATTGTCGAGCTCATGTTCATCTTTGAGGTTGTGTGGGTGGGTACACAACTCCTGGGGCAAGGACCCCGAGTTAGTCCCACATCCGCAGAAGCAACCCAAGCAAAACTGCAAGAATTGCCAGCATGCTGGGACTTACAGGTATTGCTGCCAAAATGTAGTGGGAGAAAATCATAAATCGGGATGGCTGAGCCATTGGTCTTGCAGACCCCGGTCCCATCCCCCACTAGCTGCTGGACCCAGAGAGAGAGAGAGAGAGAGAGAGAGAGAGAGAGAGAGAGAGAGAGAGAGAGAGAGAGAGAGAGAGAGAGAGAGATATTCCCCACCGCCATCTGTGGATAATGCCCCAGCACAAAATGACAGGCTGAACAGAGAATGAAGGTCCGTCCCTGCCCCAGTCATACCCCCTCCCTCATCTCACTGATTGCCGTCCTTGCAGATTAAAGAGAATCACATAGTCCGGCTGTGCACGCCAGGCAGAGACAAGTGCTAGCATTTCCCGGCCTCCTGTTATTTGCTGGATCCAAGTCCTCATTATGGCAAAAATCTACCTTTTGTCTTCCCAGCTGATTTTGACTGAATGGGGGAGGGAGAGTGAGGAGGAGGAGGAGGAGAAGAAGAAGAAGCAGACAAAAGTGATGTATTCACCACCCCCTCCGTAATGAATTCTCTTTCATCAACCCAGGACCATTTAGCTCACAGTCGGAGGGGAAAATCACGGGGCCAAGAATTGATTTCTTCTGCAATTTGGTTATTAAAGCCAAACCCGAACTTCGAGATGGATTCGTTCACAATGTTAATAGTGTGGCTATTGTTCCAGGACACGAGTACAATTTCTATTTGGGAAAGCGGGCAGACACATCTTTTTTGACTGGTTTAAAAAAAAAAATGTTTGGCCTAGAACTGCTCTTGTGCCAAAGACTTTGCCATAGAGTTGGCCGTGATTTTGTGTAACAGATGTTCCCTTAGCCCCCTTCCCCCCCCATAGGCTTTGCGACCACCTGCTGCCCTGACACCTTTATTGGTGCCACAATCTCCATTCTGTTCCTTTCCTCATTGGCTCTGTGTCACGCCTCAGTCAGGGACCCAAAAGTATGAGCTCATGCTGTCCAAATATGAATCACATGCCTGATAAATCAAATCTATTGCATTCAACTCTCGAGGGGCCCTGTTGATCTGGCTTCTAAAAGGACTGTGTGAGAGGAATATTTTATCTAGCTTGGCTCAAAATTTCTCATCCTGTAAGGAAAAAGAAGAGGCCAAAAGAGCCAGCTTAACATGAAGCAACTTAAGGCGCTAAACACAGAAGTCCTGCCATTAATCTATTTGTGTTACACATATATGTGGTAAGAACAGTAAATTAGCATACAGCAAGAAGGAGGAGGAGGAGGAGGAGATTGGATTTATACCCTGCCCTTCACTCAGAGTCTCAGAGTGGTTTATAATCTCCTTTCCCTTCCCCTCCCCACAACAGACACCCTATGAGGTAGGTGGGGCTGAGAGAGCTCTGAGAGAACTGCTCTTTTTCAAGAACAGCTCTTATCAGAACTATGGCTTGCCCAAGGTCATCCAGCAGCTGCAAGTGGAGGAGTGGGGAATAAAACCCGGTTCTCCCAGATTAGAGTCCGCGCACTTAAGAGATCCAAAGACCAAACAGGAATAGCAAGTTTAGTTTATATGGTTACCATTTGTTTGGGTTTAATTCAGGGAGGGGGGAGTATAGTGAAGAAAATAATTATGTCAGAATTGGAGCCTGATGGGCAAATGTATCCTTAATTAAGGAACCCTGAGAGTAATTAACTGAGACCCTACCATTACGCTCCATCCATCTCCTTCATTATGCTGTATGCTAATTTACTGCTCTCACCCTCTACCTATTTGTATAGACTGGTAATACCTATTTCATTGTATCTGAAGAAATCTGCATACACACAAAAGCTTATACCTTGAATAAAACTATATTGGTCTTAAAGGTGCCTGACTGGACTCAAACTTTATTCTGCTGCTTCCAACCAACACGGCTACCCACCTGAATACATGTGGTAAGTCAGCCGTCAGTTATACAAAATGGTGCTTGTTCTCTCTTTTTGATTATATATATAGCCTGGCAGTTAACCTTGTCCAATTGGGCACCATCTTCTACCTGTCATTAAAATGGAAGAGGTAACAATCTTTATCATCTTAAATCTGGCTGGAAAAGATGAAGGTCTGGAACTGGCTGAAGAAAGTTGCTTAAGACGTGTTTCCCAACCCATAGGTTGGGACCCAAAAGTGCATCACAAAGTCTTTGAAAGTGGGTCACAGGGCCTAATGGCCACTCCTACATAAGAACATAAGAACATAAGAACATAAGAACATAAGAGAAGCCAATGTTGAATCAGGCCAATGGCCCATCTAGTCCAACACTCTGTCACACAGCGGCCAAAATATACCAGGTGCCATCAGGAGGTCCAGCAGTGGGGCCAGGGCACCAGAAGCCCTCCCACTGCTGCCCCCTCCAGCACAAGAATAGAGTGCATCACCTGCCCCAGATTGAGAGTTCCCATCTATACCCTGTGGCTAATAGCCACTGGTGGACTTCTGCTCCATATGTTTATCTAATTTCCTCTTGAAACTGACCATGCTTGCAGCTGCCACGACCTCCTGCTTTTTGAATTGTTCCCTTTCTCTCCTCTCTTCCTCTCCGCCAGCATCTCATATTCTTATCTCCCCCTTCCACTGTGACAATAACAAGGGTAGAAAAACCATCCATCCAGGAAGAAAGAGGAGGAGGAGGAGATTGGATTTATACCCCGCCCTTCACTCGGAGTCTTAGAGTGGCTTACAGTCTACTTTCCCTTCCTCTCCCCACAACAGACACCCTGTGAGGTAGGTGGGGCTGAGAGAGTTCTAAGAGAACAGTCCTTGAGAGAGAACAGCTCTGACAGAACTATGGCTTGCCTAAGGTCATCCAGCTAGGTGCAAGTGGAGGAGTGAGGAATCAAACTCGGTTCTCTCAGATTAGACACTGCACCACTACACCAAACTGGCTCCACATTACACCAAACTAGTAACTTTACAGTAGTAGCCGGACAGGGGGAAGAAAGGCTGGAAAGTGGACAGGAGCCGGTGAGTGCACCAGTAAAAAAACAGAGGAGGAGAAAAACGAGGCCTATGCGTGCACGGTCTCAGTCTTAGTACTGTTCCTTCCATGTCCCAGCCTATTGGTCAAAGGCTGGAATGTAACTTCCACATACAAAGGCTGTGTACTTCAGAATGCCGCTTGTTTGGGGCCAGCCACATCCTTCCTGCAATGTTTGTTGGTTTTTCAAAAACGTCTAGCTGGCCACTGAAGTAAAATAAAATGCTGGACTAGATGGGTGACAAGGCCACAGTTCCCAAACACCTTGGGCCAAACCTGGATGTATCACCACACCAAATAAATTTGGACTTGTGGGTCACCATATGAAAAGGTCTGGGAACCATTGGCTTAAGACATTCTGGCCCGCCAGAATCTTCTAGAAGAAACCTTGTGTCCTGCTCAAGGCTGAAGTAGGCACAGCAAGGCAGGAACCACTAGAGCTGGTTTCAGCAATGCGAAGAACTCAGATTTCCAGTGAGGGTCAGAGGTGGATTGAGGCCTTGAGTACCCTGGCAAGGAGATGGCAACGCAAGCCCTGTCTCTCTAGTAACGGCCTGTCAGCTTCTAAAGCCACCATGCCTGGTTATGGGCTGGGATGTTTCTTGGCCATGGGTGTCTGGAGTGGTCAGATGGGGGACTGCAACCTCAGGGACTGCAGTGAGCTCTAGAAAGGCAGGGGGTGGAGTCTGTCTCTGAGGAGGAAGGCAGGGCCATATCCCAGGGCAAGAGAGCTGATCCAGTCTCTTGGGACTCTTCTTTGACATGAAAGGAGGCATCTGAGGTCCTTCCTTTGAGCTCAGTTTAGTGTAGTGCTTAAGAGTAGCGGACTCCAATCTGGAGAACCAGGTTTGATTTCCCACTCCTCCACATGCAGCCAGCTGGGTGACCTTGGGTCACTCACAAGTTCTCTCAGAGCTGTTCTCTCAAGAGCAGCGCTCTTAGAGCTCTCAGCCTCACCTGCCTCACAGGGTGTCTGTTGTGGGGAGAGGAAGGGAAGGAGATTGTAAGCCACTCTGAGACTCCTTTGGGTAGTGAAGGGTGGGGTATAAATCCAATCTCTTCTTCTTATCCTACTTCTCCTCTACCTCCTCCTTCTGTTGTGGTACCAGGACTTCTGCCTCCTCCTCATTCCACTTCTTCACCAGGGGAGGAAGAGCCCTGGTACAAGACACCCTGATGGACAGAAATCAACCTAATCATGGCTTCAGGAGCTTCTCCTGTGGTTTGCTGTATCCTCCCATTCCAGTGATAATTCTTCCCTGCTATGATGCACCTCAGTTGCTTTCTCCTTAGCTGAGGCACAAGGAAAGTTCCTTCAGATTCCTCCAAGCATGAGCAGCAACTCCTGGCTGGGAGCCAGATGTGGAGAAATGGGGGCGAGCAGCCGATGTGCATTATTATTTATTGAGAATATTTCTACACCTCCTCTCTGCATTCGCATCCAAGGTGATTCACAGTATAATATACCAAACACAAAAAGCATAGAGCGATTAAAAACTAAGCCAAGGTCAAACCTGAAAGAAACTCCCCACAAAAATTAAGAAGGGCAGCAAAAGGGGGGGGGAATCTGATAATACCGGCCACCAACAAAATACCAGCATTGAGGGGCAAGGAATCAAAAGAGTGCTTTTTCTCTAGATAAGAGCGTGTTGTAGCCTGGCATCTAAAGCTGGTCAGTGATGGAGCCACAGAAAGGAAGAGGGGAAGGATATTTCAAAGGCAGGGTGCCACGACCAAGTAGGCCCTGTCCTTGTCAGGTCTCCCAGTTGAAACACTCTCCAGAACACACTTAAGCGGTGGTAGTTTATTGAGATATGCTTACTTTTGCAAACATGCTCTGTGTCAGAACTGAGGAAGGCGCGAAAAATCCCCAGTTACAGGTAAAACGAACAACACCCCGCATCTCATACGTACGTCATCATCCAGCCCCTAGGTCACTATAGCAACCCTGACAGATATACGGTGTCTTATTTCCATCCTAACCTGGCAGAGCAGACTCTAAGGCCAGCTCCCTTGAGAACCGGTGCTGGGGCACAGCTTAAAGAAATGGTTATGGCTATGAGAGCCAGTTTGGTGTAGTGGTTAGGTGCGCGGACTCTAATCTGGGAGAACCGGGTTTGATTCCCCCACTCCTCCACTTGCAGCTGCTGGATGACCTTGGGTCAGTCATAAGTTCTCTCAGAGCTGTTCTCTCAATGGCAGTTCTCAAGAGAGCTCTCTCAGCCCCACCTGCCTCACGGGGTATCTGTTGTGGGGAGGGGAAGGGAAGGGAAAGGAGATTGTAAGCTGCTCTGAGACTCCTTTGGGTAGTGAAGGGCGGGGTATAAATCTAATCTCTTCTTCTTCTTCTTCTTCTTCTTCTTCTTCTTCTTCTTCTTCTTCTTCTTCTTCTTCTTCTTCTTCTTCTTCTTCCTTCTTCCCTCCCCCACAAGCAGTCACTCCAAACAACCCATGCACTCCCCTCAGGATTTCCCTCCCCCCAATATCATGGCAAGCAGTGAAGTGAATTGAAGATAAACGAAACTGAAGCTTGACAATCCTTCATTGTCTTTTGCCTCATATCTGAAGATGGAGGACAAGAAGCAGAGCTGGCGAGGAGGAGCGTAATGCCAAAGGAATGTGTGCCTTGATGCAGGAATAGCTGTATAAAGGAACACTTCCACCAAACCCCCTAGGCCTGCGTCTCAGCTTGCATGGGAGTAAGTCAGTGGCTTGCCCTGAACTGGTTGCTGAGGCTAGCCTGATCTTGTCAGATCTTGGAAGCTAAGCAGGGTCGGCCCTGGTTAGTATTTGAGTGGGAAACCACCAAGGAAGTCCAGGGTCTCTACACAGAGGCTGGCAATGGCAAGCCACCTCTGAACATCTCTTGCCTTGAAAACCCTACGGGGTTGCCATAAGATGGCCGTGACTTGATGGTGCTTTCCAGGTTTTTTTTTTTTTTTTGTAGAAAAAGCCCAGCAGGAACTCATTAGCATAACAGGCCACACCCAACAGCAGAAACTCATTAGCATATTAGGCCACACACCCCCATGTTACCAGAAGTGTTGTCATCCAGCCTTCTTATTCTGTTTACTTTGTTTGTTGTCAAAACCCAGGGCTTTTTTTGTAGCAGGAACTCCTTTGGATGTCAGGCCACACACCCCTAATGTAGCCAGTCCTAATGAGTTTCTGCTGTTGGGTGTGGCCTGTTATGCAAATGAGTTCCTGCTGGGCGCGGCCAACTTGGGAGCCAGCCGGAACTCCGTTCCTGTGCGTTCCTGCCCCAAAATAGCCCTGATGCTTTCCACCAATACCACCAAGTCAGTGGCTTGAGTCAATGGCACATATCCAGTGGTCCACAGTCCTCACAGCACGGGGCTTTCTTCCTTTCCCATCCCTTTGCAGCTCATGGAGCCTCCCCACCCAAATTTTGTTCCTGGGTGATCAGTGGACCCCTGTCCCACAAGAACAGCATAGGGAATAAAAGTGAGGACCTACAGTGGGAGCAGAGACTTGATGGGAAAGGACGAGAGCATTTCAGCCAATGCAGCATGTCTTCTCACAGGGCAAGATGAAAGTCCCATGCGTCTCATAGCAAAGCCACTGAATGGGGAGGGGCCATGGCTCAGTGGCAGAGCATCTGTTTGGCACGTGGAAGGTCCCAGGTTCAATCCCCAGCATCTCCAGTTAAAGGGATCAGGTAGTAGGTGATGAAATGCTGCCAGTCTGAGTAGGCAGTAGTGATCTTGATGGACTGATATTCTGATTCGGTATAAGGCAGCTCCATGAGTGTGCGTGTACATGCTCCAACCTTGTTTTCAGCATCTGTCATAAAGCCCAGTTTGTGCTCCATTTAAGACACTTCAGTGTTTTTGCCAAACAGATCTTGTGGCTCCCTTTTCAAAGCACTGCAGGATGGGAAACCTGCTTCTGAAGCCTTTGATGCAATAGACCAGAAAAAGCCCAGCAGGAACTCATTAGCATAATAGGCCACACCCAACAGCAGAAACTCATTAGCATATTAGGCCACACCCCCGTGTGTGGTCATCCAGCCACACCCACCTTTTGCTTCTTATTCTGTTCACCTTGTTTGTCGTGAAAACCCAGGGTTTCTTTTGGAGCAGGAACTCCTTTGCATGTTAGGCCACACACCCCTAATGTAGCCAATCCTAATCAGTTTCTGCTGTTGGGTGTGGCTTGTTATGCTAATGAGTTCCTGCTGGGTGTGGCCTGCCCCAAAATAGCCCTGGGCCACATCCAAGAGGTCAGAGGGTGGAGTTTGCACTCCTGACCATTTATTTGCACTGTTTTAGAGCAGTCCAAGGGATAGAAGTCTACAGTAATCATAATCAACGGGGCTTACTCCCCAGTAAAGGAGCCGGTCACTATGGCTTTGTGTAACCTGGTATCTGATGGACAGCCAGTGTGGCCCAGTGATTAGAGTCTCAGACTAGGATCTGAGAGATGCAGGCTAGAATCCCAGCTCTGCCATGGGAACTTGCTGGAACCTACCTCATGTGTCTGTTGTGAGGATAAAATGGAAGAGAGACCAATGTGAATTGCTTTGGATCCCCAGTGGGGCGAAAGATAGCATGAATCATAGAATCACAGAGTTGGAAGGGGCCATACTGGCTACCTAGTCCAACCCCCTGATCAGTGCTGGATCAGCCTAAAAGCATCCCTGACCAGTGTTTGTCCATCCACTGCTTAAAGACTGCCAGGGATGGGGGGGGAGCTCACCACCTCCCTAGGCAGCTGATCCCACTGTCGCACAACTCGTACTGTAAAAAAGTTTTTCCTAAGATCCAGCCGGTACCTTCCCACCCTTAATTTAAACCCATGATGGTGAGTCCTCTCCTCTGCTGCCAACAGTAACAGCTCCCCGCCCTCCTCTAAGGGACAGCCCTTCAAATACTTCAAGAGAGCCATCCTGTCCCCCTTCAACCCCCTCTTCTCCAGACTGAATATTCCCAAGTCCCTCAGCCTTTCCTCGTACGGCTTGGTCTCCAGGTGTAAACAAAGTAAATAATTAAACAAAGAATGGTAGACAATATTGCCTTCCTCTGGACATAGATTAGGGTTCACTAGGGGAGTGGGGGAGTAGGTCTGAATTTCCTGCATCATGCAAGGGGTTGGATTAGATGACCCTTGGAGATCCCTTCCAGCTCTATGTTTCTAATAAGAGATTAATGTCCCTAACTGTGGTAGATTTCTCTCCAGTCTCTAATAACAGCTGCAGATAAACTGTTGCTGTTTCGGACGTGGAGGTAGCATTGTATGATTTGTGTAGCAGCTGGATGAAGCAGAAACACCCTTGGGGAGGTACAGTTACCCTTTAGGAATCTAACGGAGGATTAGCAGTGGTATTGCTTGATTCAAGGCTCTGCCTGTTTCCAGCGTGATTAGCTTTGCAGTGAGATTGCAAAAGACACTGTTAATCTCTATATTTTATCATTATATTTAAATAGATCTTGTATAGAGGCCACCCTTGGTACATCCTGTTGCTCAGGAAAATGAGATGAGTCATTCCCCGCATCTTTTTTGTAAAAAAAAATAATAGCATTGTGCATTGCATATGCATAAATTCAGTATGAAAAGAATATGCTTCATACTCCCCAATAGGAAGTTGCCCGTTGCAGCATTTGTATTGTTTCATACAGAAAGGGCTGCTTGGTAATTACAGAGTATATGCCTGTCTCGTCAATGCTTGGAGGTTAATAAAAAGCAAACAACATATGCTCTGTCGGTGGAATGATATCATTTGCATCGCAATGACTGAGCCAGAGCTCCGCAATAGCGATCCCAGCTGCTCTAAAAGCAGCACATAAAAGATCTGTTCCCTTTCAACCCTAAAGCGAGAGTCCAAGATAGTACACTGGAAAGCTTTAGTGCTCTTAGCGCCCGACTGCTTCCTTAAACAGAAATACAAAACCATACTTTGTAGACATGGGATTGTTGTACCAGGGGTGGGGAGGCAAAATGTTATCGTCTGGGCATGTAACAGCGGTCACTGGGGTATTGGGGGGAGAGGTATTTGTGAATCTCCTGCATTGTGTAGGGGGTTGAGCTAGATGACCCTGGAGGTCCCTACCAACTCTATGATTCTATGACCAAGAAAGAAATCTTGGAGTGAAAAGCACACTCCAAATGTGAACGCCATGTACTGTGGCAGAGATAAAAACAAATGCAGTACTGGAAATATTGGACAGAGGAGTTGAAAACAAAGCAGCAACCACACCAATGCTCTTGTATAAATCAAATACGGTTGTGTAGCACGGCCTATTTCAGTGAGATGCAGCCCTGAAAGTTCTGGCTGAGTGCAGGGTCAGCAAGGCTAGGAGCACAGAGTCACACCCACAGTACTGGGAGGGTTCTGGGGGGCAGTATCAATTAATTCACCTAGTATGCTTGTCCTGCTGTCCTCCAAGGAGCTCAGAGCAGTGTACTTGGTTCTCCTTTCATCATCTTATCCTTGTGAGGTAGTGGCTGAGAAAGAGTGACTGGCAGAATGGGCATTTGAACTCTGGGCTCTCAGACTGTATCCGATTACACTGTCTTTAGACTGTCTCTAGAGCGATGACTGCTGAATGCCAAAGCCAGAAGGGGGAATCTCAGCAGGACCACGGACAGCTCCAAGGTAGCAGATGTTGCTCTGCTAGCAAGGCAATACGATAAAAACTAAGGGTCAAAGTGAGAAATCTTTGATTAGGAGCCCCTGCAGGTTTATATTTAACACTAATTAGCAAAGTGACACGGCTGCTTAGAAGATTAGGGAAAGGGGGTCATCTTTTCCTCTCATGACTTTTCATGGGTTTAATTTGCTCACTCCCCCAACTCTGCAATCTGCTCCACCTGCTGTACATGTCCTTCCCCCTCCCCAGGGAATTAATTGCAGTTTCAGAGGGTGGTTAAAATCGTTGTGTAGGACGAAAGGGTTAAACACCTCCGGCCCAGCAACCCTTCCCCCCGCCCCAGCAACTTCAAAACAACCATATGTGGGATGCTAATTAGCTTTAAAAAAAACAACAACAGCAGCAGCAGCAGCAAGAGCTCCCAATAACAGCTTTCTAGTATCGTGTCTACTTTGACCTTCAATTTCATTGGATAAGGTTTGTAGGAGTATCAACTCATCTGCTACTTTGGAGCCGCCTCTGGCTCTGGTGTCTAGTTTGGCCCTGATTGGTAATAATTTCAGGGCAAAGGGATCGTTTGTTTTGCTCAATACATAGTTAACCTCTACGGTTCACTGCTGCAATGTGTACTAATACAACAGTCTTTAAAGAGACAGGAACCACAGCTGGGTGAAACCTGAGACCAGGCAGAGAAACAGCTGACACAGCAGGATCTCTCTTGAGCCATAGAAGCATCGTGCTTCTACTTCAGTGCGGCCAACTGCTGAGTAATCTTCCGAAGGGCAGCAATCTTCTCTCTCAGGCCACTCTGACTACGTAGTCTAATTTCTGGTTGGCTCCAAGAGGCCACTCTGACTACGTAGACTAACTTCTAGTTGGCCCCAAGAGGCCACTCTGACTACGTAGTCCAACTTCTGGTTGGCTCCAAGAGGCCACTCTGACTACGTAGTCCAACTTCTGGTTGGCTCCAAGAGGCCACTCTGACTACGTAGTCTAACTTCTGGTTGGCTCCAAGAGGCCACTCTGACTATGTAGTCTAACTTCTAGTTGGCCCCAAGAGGCCACTCTGACTACGTAGTGTAACTTCTGGTTGGCTCCAAGGGGCCACTCTGACTACGTAGTCTAACTTCTGGTTGGCTCCAAGAGGCCACTCTGACTACGTAGTCTAACTTCTGGTTGGCTCCAAGAGGCCACTCTGACTATGTAGTCTAACTTCTGGTTGGCTCCAAGGGGCCACTCTGACTACGTAGTGTAACTTCTGGTTGGCTCCAAGGGGCCACTCTGACTACATAGTCTAACTTCTGGTTGGCTCCAAGGGGCTACTCTGACTACGTAGTCTAACTTCTGGTTGGCTCCAAGGGGCTACTCTGACTATGTAGTCTAACTTCTGGTTGGCTCCAAGGGGCCACTCTGACTATGTAGTCTAACTTCTGGTTGGCTCCAAGGGGCCACTCTGACTACGTAGTGTAACTTCTGGTTGGCTCCAAGGGTCCACTCTGACTACATAGTCTAACTTCTGGTTGGCTCCAAGGGGCTACTCTGACTACGTAGTCTAACTTCTGGTTGGCTCCAAGAAGCCATAATACCACTGTTGTTCGATATACCTGCTTCACTTAGATAACTCCACTGAACCACACTTATGTAGAACTCTGAGGCTGGATCTGCATCCGGCATTTGCTCCACATTTTCTCAACACTGAGGAAAAGGTGTAGCTCAAAACCACATTCAAACACCCTGGGGCCAACGCCATACTGACTGCAAAGTCACCCCTATGCAGAAGGTACCATAAAATCCAGACAATCAAAGAAAGGGACAGCGGCATGGAGTGTGGAGGCTACCATAAAATCCGATGATCAAAGGAAGTGAAAGCACCATGCAATGCAGAGGGGAATTTCTGTTCCAATGTGGGTTTGCTAAAACAATGGAGGGAAAAGCCATTGCAGAATTGCCCTGAATTGAACAGAAACCATCTCTGGAAGCTGCACTTTTCTTCATGAGCTGGGTTTGGCTGTCTCCCAGTGTAATATATTGATGCGCCCCAGTTCCCCTGAGCAGTGAGTTTTGAGCATGGCACCATGTGCTTTGGGTTCATTTTTCACAGGGAGATCAGGAGAGACTTAAGGTTTCTAGAATAATATCCATTTATTTACAGAGATATACTTTGAGCGTGAAGGAGGAGGTATACTCCTGCAGAAATAGTGCATACTCTGCAATTGTGGACAGGTTTAAATCAGGACCACACAGCGTAGCATCCAGACAAGAATAAAAGAACACGAAAGACACTGCAGACTTGGCCAGCCTGAAAAAATCAGCAGCAGCTGAACATAGCCTAACTCAAACAAGACACAGTATCTTATTCCAAGACAATGAAATGCTGGACAACACATCCAATTACCATGTCAGATTACACAGGGAAGCCATTGAGATTCATAAACATAAGCACAATTTCAACAGGAAAGAAGAGAGTTTAAAAATAAATAGGGCATGGTTTCCTGTCCTGTAAATCACAAAATGTTCTACATCTTACAACAGCACTACAAATAAGATTATCATTTTGACAGCCAATCCATATGCAAAAGAACCTCCTCAGGAAAGCTCCTCCATTAGCATGTCACAGCCTGAGAAACTCCTACAAGATACTGACTCAGCCCTGCCCCATCTTCCTGAGTAGATATAAATTACCTGCCTACCGTTTGTCTTCACACATTGACACAGAGAGTACTCCATCTTTCTCTATTATACTTCTGAGGATGCCAGTCACAGCTGCTGGCAAAACGTCAGGTACTACAATGCCAAGACCACAGCCATACAGTCTGGAAAATCTACAACAACTACTGAACTCCAGCTGTAAAAGCCTCTTCCATTTGGAATTCCCTCTGCCTCCGCTCACTCCCAACAAGGTTCCTTCTTCTAGCCAGCAGCAAAACTCCGGCTGCTTTTCCTCACTGGCTATGCATGTCACAGAACTCTCAACAGCTTCTTGAGCATGTGGGATGTGTCCTAACCGCTTACCGTCAAGGCTCATTTTAGAAATCTCAAGTGACCATTAGCAAGCCCCCCCAGGAGTGAAGATGCTTCATTAGTTGGATAGGCCGATTGGCTGAAGGAACAGCTCTTTCTATGTTTTCAGTACCAACAGGGAGCAAAGGGCATGTTAAAAAATGCTGCTAAATTCCTTTCAGAAAACAAAGCCAAGCCCAGAATGTAGTCAATAACAGTGAGAGAGAATCAAAACAACAGCCAAAGATTGCATCAGATTTGGACCACAGATGCAAGACCAAAAGATTATGTGGTCCAGAAGATGGGGCTTTTTTTTTTTTTGCATTATCAAAAAAATTAGTGCACCAACAGCATTTTTTCCCTAATGTTTCTGTTCAGCGCCAACAGCACAATAGCTTTCCCCCAGTGAATGGAAGAAGTAAAGGATAGTCTAGAGTGGGCAACCTTTTTGGCCCAAGTACTGCAAAAAATCGGATCATCTACCCATGATGATGTTGAGGTGGACCAAGAAAGGCCCTGCTGCCAGTAGGGCCTGTTCCATATTCCACTAAGACCTCTGGCAAAGTGGCACAGTGGTTATAACGTCAGATTAAGATCTGGGAGTTGTTGTTCAGTCACACAGTCGAATCTGACTCTTCATGACCCCATGGACCACGTCACGCCATGCCCTCCTGTCTCCTGCTGTCCTCTGGAGTTTGCATAATTTCAAGTTCGTTGCATCGGTGACACTGTCTAACTATCTCATCCTTTGCTGTCCCCTTCTTCTTTGACCTTTAATCTTTCCCAGCAACAGGGTCTTCTCCAGTGAGTGCTCCCTTCTCATTTGGTGGTCAAAGTATTTGAGCTTCAGCTTCAGTATCTGGCCTTCCAGGGAACAGTCATAAGAACATAAGAACATAAGAGAAGCCAATGTTGAATGAGGCCAATGGCCCATCTAGTCCAACACTCTGTCACACAGTGGCCAAAATATACTAGGTGCCATCAGGGGGTCCAGCAGTGGGGCCAGGACACCAGAAGCCCTCCCATTGCTGCCCCCTCCAGCACCAAGAATAGAGTGCATCACCTGCCCCAGACTGAGAGTTCCCATCTATACCCTGTGGCTAATAGCCACTGATGGACTCCTGATCCATATGTTTATCTAATTCCCTCTTGAAACTGTCCATGCTTGTAGCTGCCATCACCTCATATGGCAGAGAATTCCATGTGTTAATCACTCTTTGGGTGAAGAAGTATTTCCTTTTATCTGTTCTAACCCGACTGCTCAGCAATTTCATGGAATTTCATGATTTCTTTTAGTATTGACTGATTCGATCTCCTTGCAGTCCAAGGGGCTCTCAAGAGTCTTCTCCAGCGCCTGGCTTCAAATCCCCACTCTGCCATGGAAGCTTGCTGGGTGACCTTGGCCAGTCACACATGTTCTCAGCCTAACCTAACTCAGACATTGTGAGGATAAAATGAAGGAAAGGAGACTGGCAGAAGCCGCTCAGGGTCGCCACTGGAGAGAAAAGTAGGGTATAATGAAGTAAATAACGAAATGAAATAAAATACAGTGCTCTTCCAGGACTTGCCACATACCTCCTTGCATCTGGCTGGCACCAAGGATCCACAGTACCACTACTATCCGTTATACGTGCTTCATTCATAACCCCGTTTCACCAAACTCACGTAATGGTCAATTGAATAGAAACTCTTTGGGAAACATGTTTTTGTATCTTTTCAAAAACTTGTGCATCTTGTCTGACTGGTAATTTGTTAGCGATGCTCAGCCTCCAGCCCCGATTTTGTTGCCTCAATCGGATTAGAGGTGTCTCACCTCATTTGATTGCTTCTTCACATAAAATCAGAGTATTTTGGGGAAAAATAGCCAGATGAGGAATATTATTATTTTGATGTAGCGCTGATGGATATTTGTTCAAAAGGAGCGAGCGATTTTGAGAATGCCGTCGCTGGCAGCCGGGACACCCCCCACCTCCAAAATTACTATTTTCTTATGCAGGATACATCAAGTGCACAGCGCAAAAGTAAGGCTATTTCCCACTCAGCTAAACTCGGAGCAGCCAGCTTGCTTCCTGAAGTAAAGCAAGAATTGCACAGATGTTCCAGCTGGCCAGAGGGAACATAACATGGGGAGTGGGACCATGCTCACTCTCCTCAACCACATTTTTACAGAGGTCCCTCCTTGCTTTTCCCCGGGGTCCTCAGTCACACGGACACAGCATAGATGCATACCTGAAGCACCACCTCCTCCCATGCCCACCAATTAAGATCTGCCCCTCAAGACCTGCTCTCTGCGCCCCCATCTTCAAAGGTGAGGTGGGGGAGCCACTAGAGAGGTCATTTTCTGTGCTGGCACCTCACCTTTGGAATGCCCTCTCCCTTGCAGCTCACCTGGCACCTGCTTTTTGTTCTTTTAGTTGCCAGGCTAAAACAGATCTTTTAAACCCAGGCTTTTAATGAGGGGGTTTCTCTTGTTGTTGTTGTTGTTGTTATCCATTCGGTTGTGTCTGACTCTTGGCGATTCTATGGGCCAGGTTTTAAATGGTCTACCTTGGGTTTCTGGATATTTGTTTGTTGCTTGTGCCCAATGAGTTGTATTTTAATGGCTAGTGTTTAATCCACCTCAAGCAGGACTCTGAAGAGGCAGCATAGAAATATTCAAAATCAATCAGTCAATCAAGGTTCTGTGCAGTATTCCCTAGAGGAGGAGGAGGAGGAGGAGGAGGAGGAGGAGGAGGAAGAGGAAGAGGGAGGAGGAGGAGGAGGAGGAGGAGGAGATTGGATTTATACCCCACCCTTCACTTGGAGTCTCTGAGTGGCTTACAGTCTCCTTTCCCTTCCCCTCCCCACAACAGACACCCGGTGAGGTAGGTAAGGCTGAGAGAGCTCTTTTCAGAACTGTTCTTGAGAGAACAGCTCTGTCAGAACTATGGCTTGCCCAAGGTCATCCAGCAGGTGCAAGTGGAGGAGTGGGGAATCAAACCCGGTTCTCCTAGATTAGAGTCCGCACACTTAACCACCATACCAAACTGGCACCAAGCTGAGTTCGTGTGATCTAGCTCACAGTTTTTTAGCCTCTGGCTCACACCTTTTTGCCTTAGCTCAGGAAGCAGGGCTCCAGAGCAAACTAATTTATGCAGTGGCCAAATCACTCACTCACAACTTTAATGCCAGTAGCTCATAAAGTAGAATTTTTGCTCACAAGATTCCACAGAGTAGAGAAAGTAATGGCTCTGTGCAACCTTCATGCTAAAACTGCCCAGGACAACATCTGGGGTCAATGGGTGCAACCTCATCTTCCCCTCTCTGCTTGTTTCATCTGTATGGGCATCACTCCTAAACATGGCTACAGACAAGCCAGCATGTGAATGTTCAATGACTAAGAAGCTTGTTTAATTTGGAAACTGTGTGACAATTAGGGATGGGCATGAACTGAGAAAATGCTGTTCAGTTTGTAGTTCTGTGGCATGCCTGGTTCACGAACCTGAACCATCGCAAACTTTTAGGGGCTAAATTGGCAAGTTTGGTGTAGTGGTTAAGTGCATGGACTCTACTCTGGGAGAACTGAGTTTGATTCCCCACTCCTCCACATGCAGCTGCTGGGTGACCTTGGGTCGGTCACAGGTTATTTCAGAGCTGTTCTTGAAAGAGCTCTCCCAGCCCCACCTACCTCACAGGGTGTCTGTTGTGGGGAGAGGAAGGGAAGGAGATTGTAAAGCCACTCTGAGTGAAGGGTGGGGTATAAATCCAATCTCCTCCTCTCCTCCTCCTCCAGTTCAGTTTGTGACACAGTAGAACATTTCCCCCGTGTGTACTAGAGACACCAAACTCACAGGGGATCTCTGGCTGACTCTTCTCTACCTGTCCTCCAACTTTGCTGAGGACTGGGTTTATGCCCCTCCTCCAAGAAGGTGCCCCCAGGAAAGTGCTTTCTGGGGAAATGGCAGGCGCAAGTTCAGGAGTGTACAGAATGGATCCTGTGCAAGCTAGAGACTCCGAAAAGGGCTGCAGGTGCCCCAGGACAGGGGCATTATGCAACTAACAAAGACCAGATGTACCCTGGATTGTAAGTAACTAATGAGTAACTGTCCTTTTGTTTATTTTGCTTAGTGCACCTAGATTCCATCCTTTGTAGTACCCTGAGTTGGTGCCTGATAGGAAATAAAATTTGTTTAATTAGAGAGAGTCTGCACGAGTTGGCTACTTGGCATGCTGCACTGGGACACTCCTATGAAGTTGGCCTCGGGCAACCCACGCAAGGGAGAGCGGGCTGGATTTTACCCCAAGGTTGTGTCAGCGACAGTAAAACAGAGGGCAAAACGGAGGCTAGTCTTGCCCCACAACATGACCAAGATCACAACAGGACCGCTCGCATTTCTATTTGTTGTTGGCCTTCCCCGTAGCCAAGACGCTCTGTGGCTGCAATCACACACACTGAATAATCCTCTTCCAATGCACTTTCCAACAGTATTTTTACAAGTTCACACCATAAAATCCAGTTGAAAAGAGCATTGAAAGTGGAGTGGAAGTGGATTATCTAGTGTGTATGATCGCAGCCTATGAAAAGACAAAGGCAGCCCAGATCCCTCCAACAACCCCAGTTAAGTCAGTGTGCATGATAAACTGGGGAAAGGGAAGCAGGAAACATTAGCTAAATGATATCATTTCCTTTTTTGGGGGGGGGTTAGTTCATTGCCTATGAAAGGCTGAGGATTGCTCCCTAACTCCCCTTGTTTAGGGTTTGCTGTGGGTAAAAGACCTCCTTCTCAATCGAGTCCAAAGGAAACCAGTCCCACCAAGTATTCGACCCACCAAGTCAAATGCAACCAACCAGCCATGTTTAGTGACCCCCTTAGGAAAAGTAAGGGAGGAAAGGCAGCACAGTGTAGCCCGATCTTCTCCAGTTGTGGAGGCTAAACAGGGTGAGTACTTGGAGAGGAGACCACCAAGGAAGACTCTACAGAGGAAGGCAATGGCAAACCATCTCTGCTTCCCACTTGCCTTGAAAGCCCCTTTCTGGGGGTCGCCGTAAGTCAGCTGTGACTCGGCAGCACTTTTCACACACGCAGAGAAGGAATCTCATGGAGGGACAATGGGATGGTATAGTCCGGCTTTGTGAGATCTCGGAAGCTAAGCAGGGTAGGTAATTGGATGGGAGATCACCAAGGAAGACTCTACAGAGGAAGGCAATGGCAAACCACCTCTGCCTCTCACTTGCCTTGAAAGCCTCTTGCTGGGGGTGCCATATATTGGTTGCAGCTTGAGAGTACATAGCTATGTACATATGGGATAATAAACCTCCTAATTTAAGAACATAAGAGAAGCCAATGTTGAATCAGGCCAATGGCCCATCTAGTCCAACACTCTGTCACACAGTGGCCAAAAATACCAGGTGCCATCAGGAGGTCCAGCAGTGGGGCCAGGACACTAGAAGCCCTCCCACTGTTGTCCCCCTCCAGCACCAAGAATAGAGTGCATCACCTGCCCCAGACTGAGAGTTCCCATCTATACCCTGTGGCTAATAGCCACTGATGGACTTCTGTATGTTAATTTATTTCCATTGGACTAGGAAAAAATATGTGTGTGTGTGCATGGACAAAAAGGAGTGAAAGTAGGATTGCCAGCTCTGGGTTGGGAAATACCTGGAGATTTGGGGGGTGGAGCTTGGGGAGGGTGGGGTTTGGGGAGGGGGAGGGACCTCATGGGGCATAATACCATAGAGTCCACCATCCCAAGCAGCCATTTTCTCCAGGGAAACTGATCTCCGTCACCAGGAGACTAGTTTTATTTCTGAGCGATCTCCAGTCACCACCTGGAGACTGGCAACTCTAAGTAGAAGGGAGAGAGAAGAATTCAGTAGGCCACAATACATGGCTAGAAAGCAGTGCAATACAATACGTTTGCTATGTTGGGTTTGGTGTGGTGGTTAAGTGCGCAGACTCTAATCTGGGAGAACCGGGTTTGATTTCCCCACTCCTCCTCTTGCAGCTGCTGGATGACCAGAGTGTTGGACTAGATGGGCCATTGGCCTGATTCAACATTGGCTTCTCTTATGTTCTTATGTTCTTATGACCTTGGGCAAGCCATAGTTCTGTCAGAGCTGTTCTCTCAAGGACAGTTCTCTCAGAGCTCTCTCAGCCCCGCCTACCTCACAGGGTGTCTGTTGTGGGAAGGAGAAGGGAGAGGAGTTTGTAAGCCGCTCTGAGACTCCTTTGGGTAGTGAAGGGTGGGGTATAAATCCAATCTCTTCTTCTTCTGCTGCTAAATAGATAGACCCAATGCCTTGGGATAGTCCAGACCAGGACCCTTAGTAGGGCAGATTGCACTGAACCACTCAGATGACACGTGCTGTCACTTCCCAACTCTCAGATACCTGGTGGCGGATACTGGAGAGGGTGATTGTTGCCTGAGCAACCGCAGCTACCCCCGCTTGATCTTTTTTTCTACGGAGGCGGAAGATGAGCTTGTGTGCTATTAGATCATGACATCAGTGCCTGGCACAGTCATGCACTCTCCCACTTACTCATGCCATTTTGAATGCCTGTCCCGTTTTTAATTGCTTTTCACTTTTCCTCTTGGGAGAGTGAGCATGTTCTGACTCTGGCGCATATTTGTTTGTTTACTAATGGGGACCCAAAGGGGCTTCCATCATTCCTCTGTTTTATCCTCCATTTTTGAGGAGAAGAAGAAGAAGAAGAAGAAGGAGAAGGAGAAGGAGAAGGAGAAGGAGAAGGAGAAGGAGAAGGAGAAGGAGAAGGAGAAGGAGAAGGAGAAGGAGAAGAAGAAGAAGAAGAAGAAGAAGAAGAAGAAGAAGAAGAAGAAGAAGAAGAAGAAGAAGAAGAAGAAGAAGAAGAAGAAGAGGAGGAGGAGGAGGAGGAGGAGGAGGAGGAGGAGGAGGAGGAGGAGGAGGAGGAGGAGGAGATTGGATTTATACCCCGCCCTTCACTCGGAGTCTCAGAGTGGCTTACAATCTCCTTTCCCTTCCCCTCCCCACAACAGGCACCCTGTGAGGTAGGTGGGGCTGAGAGAGCTCTTGACAGAAACTGCTCTTTCAGGAACAGCTGTGCCACAGCTTGTGACTGACCCAAGGTCATATCAGCAGGTGCAAGGGGAGGAGTGGGGGAATCAAACCTGGTTCTCCCAGATTAGAGTCTGCGCACTTAACCACTACACCAAACTGGCTGGAACTGGAAGGTACCCTCAAGGGTCATCTAGTCCAACCCCCTGCACAATGTGGGAAATTCACAGCTCCCCCAGTGACCCCTGCTCTATGCCCAGAGGAAGGCAAAAAACCTCTGGGAGTCCTGAGCCAATCTGAGCCTTCACTACCCAAGGGAGTCTCAGAGCAGCTTACAATCTCCTTTCCCTTCCCTTCCCCTCCCCACAACAGACACCCTGTGAGGAAGGTGGGGCTGAGAGAACTCTGACAGAAAATGCTCTTTCAGGAACAGCTGCGCCAGAGCTTGTGACTGACCCAAGGTCACATCAGCAGGTGCAAGTGGAGGAGTGGGGGAATCAAACCCGGCTCTCTTTTCTTAGAAAACTCTGCCATCAGAGAAAACTCTGCCAGAGAAAACCCTGGAATAAAGCTGTTCCTCAGAAACAAGATCAGCTTTGCCCTTTACATTATATGTGTCAGAGAATCTTGTTAGCCCCACATACACAGAGGAAGATAATCATCCCCTTCCTGCTGCCACTCAGCTGGGGGTGGGTGGGAAAATAGGCAGGAAAATTGGGGGTGATGGGCAGTGATCCGACGTGCTGACATCACGCCCTGTGTGCATGGAAGTGAGTTTGGCGTGCTGTCGGGAATGGTCTGGCATTTGGGCAAAGCTATGGTTACACCATACAGTTTTGGTCCACATGCCAGAGCATCCCTGGCAATGCGCTGACATCACTTCCAGATGCCTGGGAAGTGACATCAGCGAGTTGCCAGTGATGCCATTACATTGCCAGTGAGGGGCCTGCAGGTCAGTCTCCCACTGATTTCCAGGCCACAGTTGGAGTCTAACTTCCAAAACAGCCATTTTCTCCAGAGGAACTGATCTCTGTAGCATGGAGATTAGTCGTGATTCCAGGAGATCTCCGGCCCCATGGCTGGCTTGCCCACTAGGCGAGCTAGGCGCTTGCCTAGGGCGCCGGGCCTGCAGGGGCACCAAACGGCCCCCCACACCCCCATGAAAAGCCCCCCCACCGCCACTGCGGTCGCTTCCCCACCACCGAAGAGAGCCCGGTGGGGCTCAGGAGGCGGCAGCAGAGTTTGCCCGCTCTCCCCCTCCCCCCCGGGGGGGAGAGAAGATGGGGGTGGCAGGTGCCGGCGAAGAGCACCCCAGTGGGCGCTCAAAAGCAAGCTGGCGCTCGGCTCAAAGGGAAGGGGCGGGGGTTTAAACCCCCACCTCTTCCCTTTGAGCCAAGCGCCAGCTTGCCTTTGAGCACCCACTGGGGCTCAAAGGGAAGGGCTGGGAGGGAAAGCCGGGGCTGTGAGGGAAGGGGCGGGGGTTAGAACTCTCGCCCCTTCCCTGGCTTTCCTGGGGGTCCTGCAGCTGCAGAGCGCCCAGGAAAGCTGGTGCTCCACCGCCCCCCCGATGTCCAGGCCCCACTGGGAGGTTGGCATCCCTGGTGGGGTGGGCGCCCCAAGCTGTCCTACCTAGGGTGCCCAGACACCTGGGGATGGCCCTGTCTGGCCTCACCTGGAAATTGGCAACCCTAGAACCACTCTCTATATGTCTTTCACGCACAGGCAGAAATAGTACACACACACACACATTACACAAAGCCTATACATCTACTATCTATATCTAACCTCAATCTATCTATGTAAATCTGTTTTACCTAGATGCCTACTACACCTAAGAGGAGTCTGAACTGTATATGAAATCCCAACTATTAATCTACAGTCTGATTAACCTATGCATAAATATTAAGTGAATTATAATCACTGAGGGCTCGAGTGGAAATCAAATGTGGGACTGAAGTGCTTGGAAAGCATGTTTCTCCACGCAGAGTATTAATCAACAGAAAATGTTCAGGGATCATCAGGGGGATTACAAAGAGGCTATGCTGCTTGACTTTCAGTTGGAATCAACCAATGGAAAAACACTTTCCATCGCTTGGGCCTGCTTCAGGATTCCATAAGTGCAGACTGGCATCAATCATGAGCTTTGCTCACACCCCGATCCCCCATCCTTGGTAATACCATGGCAACACCAATCAGCTCTCTGCAAATGCCCCTCCACACACACTTGGTGTTCGGCAGTCTGGGGAATATATTTCATTTCCATTGCCAGGCATTCGAACCTATTCTATAGGAATCAGTGGGATTCCAAATATTCAGGAAGATCCTGAACATCTCGAATTATAAAATTCAGATTCAGAACAATTCAGAATATGGTGCTATTTAGTGAATATTCCTAAAGTGGGATGGCCTGTCCCTAGTATTGAGTGTCAGCCAGTGGCTTTGGGGCAGTGGCAAAAATTGTGAGTCTGCAGAGACAAAGACATCACTCACAGTTTCAGCTACTCTGGTGCGAGGAACCAAAGAAACCCTGGAAAGAAGCAGACTCAGATCAAGCTGGGAACTGGTGGCTGCTTCCACCTGGAGCTCTTGGTCCAGTTTCATGACCACAGAGGTGTGGCTGTGTTGGGACTGCACATGATGTCATTTTCCAGTCATGCTCCGATCATCCATTCTGCATCCTCAGCTCACCCAAACTGCTTTAGTACGATATTTCCAGAAAGATCAGAGTGAAAGTCGGTTTGTCTACTGTCCAAACGGGAATCTTCTCAACCCACATCAGCATCAGTCCCCCTCTGTATTACCTCACACCCACCATTTGTTTCCTGGTACAACTACACGGTAGTGTAGTGGTTAAGAGCGTCAGACAAGTATCTGGAAGACTCAGGTTCGGATCGCCACTTGTGCCACAGAAACTCACTGGGTAACCGTGGCAAGTGACAAGGGTCTCACCCTAACCTACCTCACAGGGTTGTTGTTAGGATAAAATACAGGAGAGGAGAATTAAGTAAACCACTTTGGGTCTCCCATTGGGGAGAAAGGCAGGGTATGAAATAAATAAACAAACAAATAAAACATAACTTTAAAACTGCTGGTTCTTATCCATAAAGCCCTAAATGGCTCAAGGCCATGGTACTTGAAGGACCGCATCCTTTGATATCATTTGCCAGCACACCAGTTAAGCTCTGCTTCAGCAACCACGCTCTTTGCTCTACCACCTTCAGAGGTGAGGTGGCTGGCAAACAGAGACAGAGCTTTTTTGGCAGTGGCACCTCGATCATGGAATGCCCTTCCCCTTCCCTTAAAGCTCACCTGGTTGCCTGCAAGCCTGCCTTTTAGGTCCCAGGCAAAAGCATTTCTGTTTACTTGAGCGTTGAATTAAGGTGCTGACCTTTTAACACCATCTTCATAGTGAGTTTTAGTCTGAAAACTGCTACTCATTCTAAGCTGCTCGATGATCTATGTTTTCATGCTACGGCTGAGTTTTTAAGGCTGGGTTTTAGTTAACAACTTCTAATATTTTACATTTTTATTATTATTATTATTTTTGTAAGTGCCTCTGGAGAGGTGGCATGATCTTTTCTTAAATAAATAAATTCCCTGCCCCTACCACTCGTGGGCTTTAAAAATATCACTAGCTGCTCCATTGCAATCAATATTGTTCTTAGAGGCCTCAATTAACATTTTCCAGTCTTTCACTTGAGATTCCCGTTTCTTCTTTTTGATCATTGATTTACAGAATTTTTTAAATCCATTAACTTTAGCAATGTGCTAGAATCACTCGCTGAACAGAAACCTCTGTGGCATTGCTGGATAGCCCGTTTGATAGGCTTGTACTCTTTATCAAACCATTGGTTTCTCTTTGTTAAGATGCCAAAACTGACAGTACGCTGACTAGTACAAGTAGGTAAAAATATCTCTATTAATTCCATCAGTTCCTCCAGCTGTCCGTCAGTGGAACTAGGTCTTCGAATTCTTGCACGTAACGTCCTGCACAGTTCTGATTTTATAATTTGTCTGGAGCCTATTGCTGAAGGTGCTGTCAGTTTTAAAGGTTTGAGAGTATTCTGTTCCTGAGCAAATTCTAAGTTGCAGAAATCTTTCAGATACCAGCAACATGGTAATTCAATGGCAAGGCAGAGTGGAAGCTGACCACTATTTTGAAAAATCTTCAACTCTCAGACATCTAACATAATTTAGCATAGAAGTTGATATCAATATATCAATACAAATACTACCGTTCTTTTAAGAGAGAGCAAAAACTTCTCCAGTGATTAGTTGGTGGAATGTTTCTCTAAACCCTGTTCTGGGAAATGTTTGAACACACGAAGCTGCTTTATACTGAATCAGACTTTACTTCAAAAAGGATGTGGACAGAACGGAGCGTGTGCAGAGAAGAGTGATGAGGATGGTCGGGGGGGCTTGGAGAACAAGAAGCCCTGAGAGGAAAGGCTGAGGGACTTGAGAATGTCCAGTCTGGAGAGGAGGAGGCTGTGGGGGGACAGGATGGCTCTCTTGAAGTATCTGAGGGGCTGTCACTTAGAGGAGGGCAGGGAGCTGTTCCTGTTGGCAGCAGAGGATAACAGAACTCACAATCATGGGTTTAAATTAAGGATGGGAAGGTACTGGCTGGATAATAGGAAACACTTCTTAACAGTAAGAGTTGTGCAACAGTGGAATCAGCTGCCCAGGAAAGTGGTGAGCTGTCCCTCCCTGGCAGTCTTTAAGCAGCGGCTGGACAAACACTTGTCAGGGGTGCTCTAGGCTGATCCTGCACTGAGCAGGGGGTTGGACTAGATGGCCTGTCTGGCCCCTTCTATGATTCTACGAGACCCTTGGTCCATGAAGGTCAGTACTGTCTACTCAAACTAGCAGCAGCTCTCCAGGGTCTCAGGCAGAGGTCTTTCCCATCACCTCCTGCCTCATCCTTTCAAGTGGAGATGTTGGGGATTGAATCTTCTGCACACAAAGCAGATGTTCTACCACTGAGCCACTGCTCTGATGTGACTCTTAGAGCGGTAGTGGGAAGCAAACCAATGGGGACGCATAGAAAACCTCCTAATTTAATGGTATGTAACAGAATAAAGGGTTGCACATTCTGGATCTGTTCTGCTAGCAGCTCCTTTTTCCAGTACAAAGATCCTTCCCCTGATGCAGGAGGCCCATACTGTCTTGCTTGATGAGGTCTCTTATGGTGGAGGAACAACAGGATGCAACCCAGGGCACCAACTCTGCCCATGAATCAACAGTAGGTACACAGCCATTGCATGTAGAGTTGCCAAACTCTAAGAGGAGGAGGAATCATAGAATCATAGAAAGTTAGAGTTGGAAGGGACCTTGCAGGTCATCTAGCCCAACCCCCTGCACTCTGCAGGAGCATAGCCGGAAGATAGCCCTACATACTTACATACCTACAACATACTTGAAATATGGTTGTCCAGTTTCGGCGGCTTACAATCTCCTTCCCTTCCTCTCCCGACAACAGACACCCTGTGAGGCAGGTGGGGCTGAGAGAGTTCTGACTGAGAACTGCTCAAGAGAACAACTGTGAGAGAACGGTGACTGGCCCAAGGTCACCCAGCTGGCTGCATGTGGAGGAGTGGGGGAATCAAACCCGGTTCTCCAGATTAGAATCCACTGCTGTTAACCACTACACCACAACTGGAGATGGTGGCTGGAGAGCTCCCACTATTGCAACTGATCTCCATACCGATCATATCATATCAGAGTTGCCATTCTTAAAACACGTATGAGCAGAAGGCGGTAGACCAGGTATTTATTCGGGAATTTGACCATGTCAATCAAAGCTTAAAGAGTGGGTACAGGTTCTTCTTCGACTAGAAGAGCTGGGAGTAATGTTGATTTTGTATCTTTTGACTTGCCCATGCGCAGTCTTTTTTGATGAACATCCCTTTAGGACTTCTGCCAACTAATTCCCCTAGTTTGCAGCTCACAGTTCTGCCGGCATCTGATAATCTAATTGCCTCTGTCAGTAAAAAGAAAGAAAGAAAGAAAGAAAGAAAGAAAGAAAGAAAGAAAGAAAGAAAGAAAGAAAGAAAGAAAGAAAGAAAGAAAGAAAGAAAGAAAGAAAGAAAGAAAGAAAGAAAGAAAAAAGTCTTAACTAGGGTTGCCAACCTCCAGGGGGTGGCTGGTGATTCCCCTGAGATTACAAGCAATCTCTAGGTGGCAGAGATCAATTCACCTGGAGAAAATGGCTGCTTCGGAAGGTGGATTCTGTGGCATACGCTCCACTGAAGTCCCTCCTGTTGGGAAAAATAGTCAAAATGCTTAAATATTCAGAGGTTGTGATAGATCTTGCTTCACTGAATGAGGAGTAGGGTTCCCAAGTACTTACCGCATGTCGGCGGGGGAAACATGCTCCCTGGCCGGACCATTCCTCCCTGTAATGCACCATGCTGTCACCAGGAAGTGACGCCAGGCGACGCTCTGGCAATGGGGCTGAAAACTCGATGGTACTATTGAGTTTCCAGCCGCATTGCCAGCGCGTCGCCTAGCATCACTTCCTGGCGACAGCATCTTGTGGCGCATCTTTCCTTCTCCCGGGGATGGTCCTGCCAGGATGTATCCGTCCCCCGCCAGCACGCAGTAAGTACTTGGGAAGCCTAATGAGGAGACTTTTCTTTCTGATTTTAAAAGCTTTATTTCTAAGGGTAAAGGAACACAGGAAACCTACAAAGTAACAAACATATCTAAGAGCTCCATTTCTAACATGCTACTTCTCAAAGCATGGTTACACACTTCTGTCATAGTAATGGAGAATCTCTCCTTCTTCTCAACCCCTAGAAGGAAGTCACCTGAAAACAATAACCAATCATTGTTTGTAAACACACTCAGATTCCCGGCTTTCTCTGCATTGGCTGTCTGCCAGGTTTCCCTTCCAGGTCAGTCTAAACAATAGCATACAAGGTAAACAAGTTAACCCTATAATGACTGGATTGTGAGACCTTGCAAACACATACATTTCCAACCCCTCCCCCTCCCCAGACCCCACCCTCCCCAGGATCCACAACCAAAATCTCCAGGTATTTCCAAACCCAGAGCTGGTCTTAATGGTGTAACTGAATGTTAGTCTTAACGGTGCCTTAACAGTGTAACTGACGGTGTAACAGTGTCTAGTCTTAACGGTGTCTAGTCTTAACAGTGGTCAAATCTGCATTTGTATTTTTAAATCAGTTTTGTGGTGCATTTGCATTTTAAAATAAGTTTCGTGCTGCTGTGACGCTGTCTTTCTCTATGCTTGGCGGCGTCACAGCGGCACGAAACTGATTTAAAAATGCAAATGCAGATTCGACCCATGTAACTGATTTTTTTAACTATTATTTTCTAGAGTTATTTATTTAACATATTTATACATCACTTTTTCTTCCCAGTGGGAAACCAAAGTGGCTAACAACATTGGGTTTTCCCCCCTTAGCCTCACAACAACATCCCTGTGAGGTAGGTCAGGCTGAGAGAGCATGACCAGCCCAAGGTCCCCCTGTAGACTTCCATGTCAGAGTGGGGAGTCAAACCCAGGTGGTCCAGTGCTCTAAGCACTACACCAGGCTGCCTCAAGATTAACATGGTCACACTTAAATCACTGAAAAACCGACTTTCTCTCTTAGTCAGGTAGGGTTTGAAAGAGGGGTTTTTTTTGCTTACCGTAGAAACTAAGGCATTTAATTATTTGCGTAGTTAGCCCGAGGGATCAAAAGAGCATCACCTCAAATGGAAAATAACACAACTGCAAAGTTGGGCAGTGGAATAGCGTCAAAGTCGCAGGATGGATTGCGCCGACAAGTGCTGGGGAAGATTTACTTCTGCTGTTGCTGGCTGAGAACTGGGCTCCTCCGAAAGACACAAACTTTGCTTTCTCAGAAACAGTGGAAGGAGACTCATAAATAAATAAGACAGGAGTGGAAGGAGACTCGGGAAAGAGCCCAATCTCTCTCTCTCTCTCTCTTTTTTAAAATCTGTGAGGAGCAGCATTTTAAACAAGCATTTCCTGGCATTCTCCTCAGCATATACAATGAAGGAAGTCAAAGCCCAGCAAGACAGAAGGGAATGCTGAACCAGGCCAGGGCTATTTGGCAGTCAGAACGGGGTGTGCGCCTCTTCTGTGGCTGTCTTCCCACACATGCATGCGCACGCACACACACTCAGAGTGAGGAAGATGAGGAGGAGGGCATTATTAGCCCATTTGTGAGTTTGGCTGCCTTGATCACTGTGACTGAGTGGTCTGGTCCTTTGACAAAAAAATATATTCATGTACTTTTAATGACCATAGATGCTCTCCTAAATGGAGAATTCGCCTGCGGTGGTCAGCCCTGGGCTGTTCTGGGCATGTAAGAGCAGTCTGTAGCTTGGAAGAGAACTGAAGGCAGAGGCAGAAAGGGAGGAGGAGGGGAGGCAGCCCTGGAGGGGAGAGGTGTCTGCCCAAGCAGCACGGCTGTTTGCTATAGGGGCATCTGTTGGACTCCACTTATGTTCCATTTGCATATTTATAACATGGGAATACATGTGTTTATAAGAACATAAGAGAAGCCATGTTGGATTAGGCTAATTGCCCATCTAGTCCAACACCCTGTGTCACACAGTGGCCCAAACCCAGGTGCCATCAGGAGGTCCATCAGTGAGGCCAGAACTCCCCCGTTTCCCCCACAAGCATCAAGAATAGAGAGCATCACTGCCTCAGACAGACTGTTCCCTCTTACCTTTGGCTAATAGCTGCTCATGGAACTCGGCTCTTAAGAAGGTCAGAGAAGCCATGTTGGATCAGGCCAATGGCCCATCCAGTCCTACACTCTGGGTCACAAAGTGGCCAAAACCCAGGTGCCATCAGGAGGTCCAACAGCGGGACCAAAACTCCCCCGTTCCCCCATCCCCCAGCACCAAGAATACAGAGCATCACTGCCTCAGACAGAGTGTTCCCTCTTACCTTTGGCTAATAGCTACTCATGGAACTCTGCTCTTAAGAAGGTCAGAGAAGCCATGTTGGATCAGGCCAATGCCCCATCCAGTCCTACACTCTGGGTCACAAAGTGATCAAAACCCAGGTGCCATCAGGAGGTCCAGCAGCGGGGCCAGAACTCCAGAAGCTCTCCTACTGTTGCCCCGCAAGTACTAAGAATATATATATAGAAGAAGAAGACACTGGATTTATATCCCACTCTTCAGTACCCGAAGGAGTCTCAGAGCAGCTTACAACCCCTTTCCCTTCCCTTCCCCACAACAGACACCCGGTGAGGTAGGTGAGGCTGAGAGAGCTCTCTTGAGAACTGCCCTTGAGAGAGAACTGTTCTGAAAGAACTTATGAGGGAATTAGATAAACATATGGAGCAGAAGTCCATCAATGGCTATTAGCCACAGGGTATAGATGGGAACTCTCAGTCTGGGGCAGATGATGCACTCTATTCTTGGTGCTGGAGGGGGCAGCAGTGGGAGGGCTTCTAGTGTCCTTGCCCCACTGCTGGACCTCCTGATGGCACGTGGTATATTTTGGCCGCTGTATGACAGAGTGTTGGACTAGATGGGCCATTGGCCTGATTCAACATTGGCTTCTCTTATGTTCTTATGACTGACCTAAAGTCACACCAGCAGCTGCATGTGGAGGTGTAGGGAATCAAACCCGGTTCTCCCAGATTAGAGTCCACGCTCTTAACCACTACACCAAACTGACCCCCAGGCAGACTGTTCCCTCTATATGTTGTGGCTAATAGACACTGATGGACCTCTGTTCATGCAAGTTTGGCTTATTTGCTCTTGGCTTCAGCTCTCTCTGGTTGGAACAACGGATTGCTGTCATCCAGTTTCTGACACTGGGAGGCTGAATGGCAATCTAGATGTTACAGTAGTGAAATTTTGGGAATATAAAAGTGAGGGGTATAATAACTCATTGCCCAAATGGGTGAGTGAAGGTGCTGAATGTTGGCCCCCACCCACGCTTCCATTCAACCAACACCCTTCTCCTCTGCCATTTTCCTGGCAGCTGGGGTCACTTCCCTATTTGAAGTCTTACTGGAAGAGAAACAGGTCGAACAAGTTCAGCATCCTTTGCCAGCAGCCAATACTATGTTTTTAAAGTCTCCATGCCTCTGCTCTCCAGACCTCTGAAATGTCACCTCGAGTCTTGTCGGGAAACAATGGCTGTACATATTCTTGAAAAGATGGTGGTACAAGGATAGAAATAATTGATTGTGCTTTCCAGGGACAGTCATTAACACCTTAAGAACATAAGAAGACTCCTGCTAGAACAAACCTGAGGTCCACCTAGTCCAGCATCCTGTCTTACACAGTAGTGCCAAACCACTTCCTGTGGAGGCCAACAACAGGGTATAGAGGCCAAGGCCTACCCCTGATGTTGCCTCCTGGCACTTGAATCTAGAGTGCCTCTGAACATGGAGGTTCCCTTTAGTTACCATGGCTGGTAGTCTGTGATAGTCTATGAATCTGTCTAATCCTCTTTTAAAGCTGTCTGTGCCTGTAATCATCACCACATCCTCTGGCTGCGAACTCCACATTTTAATCACTTGCTGCATAGAGAATTACTTCCTTTTGTCTCTCCTGAACCTACTGCCCATCAGCTTCATTGGATGCCCTCAGGTTCTAGGATTTTGGGAAAGGGAGGAAAAAGTTCTCCTTGTCAACTCTCTCCACCTATGCATAATTTTATAAACCTCTATCATGTCCCCCTCTTAACTGTCTCTTTTCTAAACTTCCTGGAAATTTTGTTTAGGTTTTTTAGCTCTTACTTACCCCTTTTGGGAGCAAATTGCAGATCTGGAACAGAAATCATTTCATTCAAAAGTTGTATAAAACTCCTAGCCTATGCAAGCCAATATGCCAGGTATTTGCCTGTTGCTGTTTGACACTATCGCTCAAGCAACAAATAAACAATTCAAAGCCTTTCCCAACTTCAGTTTACTCTGGGCAGCTGTATCCCAAAAGACAAAGTGTAGAGAAGGGCAACTAGAATGATAAAAGGGTTGGAACACCTTCCCTATGAAGAAAGGTTAAAATGCTTGGGGCTCTTCAGCTTGGAGAAACGACGGCTGAGGGGTGACATGATCGAGGTTTATAAGCTTATGCATGGGATTGAGCAGGTTGAGAAAGAAGTACTTTTCTCCCTTTCTCGCAATAGAAGAACTCGTGGGCACTCCATGAAATTGCTGAGCAGTCGGGTTAGAACAGATAAAAGGAAATACTTCTTCACCCAAAGAGTGATTAACATATGGAATTCACTGCCACAGGAGGTGGTGGCAGCTACAAGCATGGACAGTTTCAAGAGGGAATTAGATAAACATATGGAGCAGAAGTCCATCAGTGGCTATTAGCCACAGGGTATAGATGGGAACTCTCAGTCTGGGGCAGGTGATGCACACTATTCTTGGTGCTGGAGGGGGCAGCAGTGGGAGGGCTTCTAGTGTCCTGGCCCCACTGCTGGACCTCCTGATGGCACCTGGTATATTTTGGCCGCTGTCTGACAGAGCGTTGGACTGGATGGGCCATTGGCCTGATTCAACATTGGCTTCTCTTATGTTCTTAGGTTCTTAATTTGGCTTGAGTCACCAGGCTGGCCAAAAATTGCTTTGGATACCGCTTCCTGCAGCCCTAGTTGTGTCCTGATATAAGTATCAACAATGTTGACGTCTTATAAAAGCGCCCGCTGGCAGAATTCGTGGGAAGGTCAGAGCCCTCTCGATCCTCAGAAAATGTAGACTTCAAGGAGCGTTTGGAGGAGCCCAGTCAAAGGATCAATGGACTTGAGGGAGGTGAAACCAGCTCACCTACATTCATTTGGGAGAAAAAAGACAAACCTGACAATCAGTGAGTGAATGAGGGGGAAAGGAGCGGGAAGAGAAACAGCAGAGAGGTGGTAGGAAAGTCTCTCTGTGAGGAAAAGTGCTAAATGGGAAAAAGAGTGGAAAGGAGTGTGAGGATGGAGGAAAGAACAGCGACGGCAAATTCAAACAGTGAGAGGTTAAAAAAACAAACAGCAACTAAAATCACTGTCACAAGGTTCTATGGCCACAAAGGGTATATTCCCATCTAGCTTTTAATAATGCAACGAGATATCTCGCCTTTGCATTACGTGAAGGAGCACGCCCAGTCCAAAGCACGTTGTAGAAATCAATATTCATCACCGTGGGTTAGGCAATGCATGTGGTGAATCACCCTGCAGATATCTGTGTGTGAGATTTGTTTTTTAAAAAACCTAGAAGGGTTACAGAAGTTCAAAATGTGAGCCAAGTGTAATAAAGGGCAGACGGCTTGCAGATGAACAATGGAAGAGATCCTCAAAGGAGGCTGGAAAAATACTGAAAATGGGAAAGATATTTACGGTCTGCCTTTCTCCCTGAGGGGGATATAATTATATATTTATACCCCTCTTTTCCTCCACAATAGGGACTCCAAATAGGGTTGCCAGCTCTGAGTTGGGAAATACTGGGAAATTTGAGGGGTGGAGCCTGGGGAGGGCATTGTTTGGGGAAGGGAAAGACCTCAGTAGCATATAGTTCCACAGAGTCCGCCCTCCAAAGCAGCCATTTTCTCCAGAGGAACTGAGCTTGGTCGCCTGGAGATCAATTGTAATACCAGATCTCCAGGACCCACCTGGGGGGTTGGCAGCCCTGCCTCCAAATGGCTTACAACATCATTCTCCTTTCCTCCATTTTATTCTCACAACAAGAACCCTGTGAGGTAAATTGGGCTGAGAATGTGTGAGAGGCCCAAGTTGACCCAGCGAACTACCATGACAGCGTAGGGATATGAACCTTGGTCTCTCAGATCCTAGAAGAATCTGAAGAAGTGTGCCGGCACACGAAAGCTTATTCCCAGAATTACATTTTGTTAGTCTTAAAGGTGCCACTGGATCCAAACTTTGCTCAGTTGCTTTAGACCAGGGGTGTCAAACTCATTTGTTATGAGGGTTGGATCTGACATAAATGAGACCTTGTTGAGCCGGGCCATGTGTGTCATAAAAGGTAATGCCAGGTAGCAGAGATATACACTTTGTCAAGGACACAAACGCAAAGTTTTTACTTAAAATAAAAACATGCTTAAAACATTAGCACTCTTGCAATATTTTCTTTATTTAACAGTGTCTGATAACTGACACCTCTTGCTCTGAATTATTGCAGCAAAATGTCTGTGCTGTTGCCATCTTGAGTATGCTGTTCGGGTGTGTATCTGTAAGCTGCAAACCTATGATGACGCAGCAGCAGCAGAACTGGAAGAAGAAGCAGAAGACAGCCAGTTCCACTGCGGGCCTGACAGGAGCCCTCTGGGGGCTGGATCCGGCCTCCAGGCCACACATTTGACACCCCTGCTTTCGACCAACATGACTACCCACCAGGGATTCTAGCCTGACTCTAACCACTGCACCACACCAGATCTCAGCACAGTAGTAGCTCTGGGCAGCTTCTGATCCACAATGGGAGGAAGCTACATTTAGGACAATGTTATGATAACCAGAAGAACAATAACGTTGGTGCCTCGGGCAATCCGAATGGGCATTTGTAAATGGGCACTTTGGTCCCATTTTCATGATGGATCTTGGTAGTCTAGCGGAACTGAACTGGCTTTAACTCCAAGAACTGGAGGTGCATTTCTTTTTGGGGAGAAACCAAGGCCTTCCATCCAAGCCAAATCCTGCTGAGTCCCGAGGGCCTAGCTGTTTGGGTTTTCAGAGAGTAGCATTCAGAATGAAGAAACTGTTTGGGAGCAAAGAATATGGAACCAGAACCCTTTCCCAATCTTAGGCAGATTAGGCTACTGAAGCCATCTCTCTCCCCGCAAGACCTAGCTATGCTGATCCATGCAATGGTCACTTCCAGTCTTGATTACTGCAATTCTCTCTATGCAGGCTTACCCCTGAGGCCGATCTGGAAATTACAGCTGGTACAAAATGCGGCGGTATGCCTGCTGATGTCAACACCTGTGCGGGCTCACATTCAGTATGTGCTTTGCCAGCTGCACTGGTTACCAGTCAAGCACTGGATCCACTTCAAGGTGTTGGTAATAACCTTCAAAACCTTATATGGCCTGGGACCAACATATCTAAAGGACCGCCGCTTCCCATATACACCTCGAAGAGCTTTACGCTCTAGTAATCAACATCTCCTGGTGGTCCCTGGCCCAAAAGACGCCTGTCTAGCCTCGACCGGGGCCAGGGCCTTCTCTGCCCTGGCCCCCACCTGGTGAAACATGCTCCCCATCGAGATCAGGGCCCTGCGGGATCTTACTCAGTTCTGCAGGGCCTGCAAGACGGAGTTCTTCTGCCAGGCTTTTGGTTGAGGCAGTGGGCATCCATGTCTGGCCTTCCTGAAGTTGCTGTCTCCTACCTGCTGGCCATCCATCTACCGGCAACCAGCCGTATCCAGCGGTATTAATGGGTCGGAACTTTTGCCAGTAGCTATAACTACTGATTTCAAATGTTTTATATTATGCTTTTAAACCTTATTGTATTGTTGAAGATGATGATGAGCCTGGGATACAAATACAAAAAATAAATAAATAAGTAAATAAATAAATAATCTGCAGGTTCTGCACTCCAAATCCCATACCTAAGCTGCTTTTCCCCGTACAAGGTAGATCCTCTCCTGGAGATCAGGGCCCTGCGGGACCTTTTACAGGTCTGCAGACCCTGTAAAATGGAGCTCTTCCACCAGGCTTTTGGGAGCCGCCGCCACCACCAATAGTGGACAACTGATAGTTGAATGTGAGAGGCCCTTGGATCCCTGAAACTGCTACCAACAGCCTAAAGGGCATCAAGCACTACAAGGACAATCAACATTGAATCAGCCAATATTGAATCAGGCCAATGGCCCATCTAGTCCAACACTCTGTCACACAGTGGCCAAAAATACCAGGTGCCATCAGGAGGTCCAGCAGTGGGGCCAGGACACCAGAAGCCCTCCCACTGCTGCCCCCCCCCCCCAGTACCAAGAATAGAGTGCATCACCTACCCCAGACTGAGAGTCCCTACCTATACCTTGTGGCTAATAGCCACTGATGGACCTCTGCTCCATATGTTTATCTAATTCCCTCTTGAAGCTGTCCATGCTTGTAGCCGCCACCACCTCCTGTGGCAGTGAATTCCATGTGTTAATCACTCTTTGGGTGAAGAAGTACTTCCTTTTATCTGTTCTAACCCAACTGCTCAGCAATTTCATTGAGTGCCCACGAGTCCACAAATGAACACTGCGAGCTGACTGTGAGTTAAGAACAGCACCGAATAATGGCTGCTACCATCAAACTAATGACAACGATTACTAGTACTTTATTATGGTCTTAGAATTGTAAGCCGCCCTGAGCCAGCTTTGGCTGGGTGGGTGGGGTAGAAATTTGAAAAACAAATAAATAAATTACGAGATGATTGTGGTGGGGCAATTGTCTGCCTCCAGCTCTGGACTCCCACCACCACGCTTCACTCCAGGGGAGAGCAAAAATGACGAGTGGGAAGTGATGTTGCATGACTTTGTGACATCACTTTTGGTTGTACCTGGAAGTGACATCACAATGCCCCATGAATTCTCCAAATCTCTATGGTTTCTGTCCCTCATTTTTGCTCCTACTAGAGTGACAATCCCACCTTGCAACCCTAAACACATCATCCTTGTGTCGCATATGAATGTCCTGAGGGAATTGGGAATGGGCTCTTTAAAGGACCTCTGGACAGACCTCAGAAGCTAAGCAGCTTTGACCCAAGTTAGTACTTGAATGGGAGACTACCAAGGAAGTCCATGGTTGCTGCAGAGGCGGGCAATGGCAAACTACCTCCGTTCATCTCTTGCCTTGAAAGCCCTCAGGGATCGCTTTCAGTCAGTTGAGACTATGGCACTTTCCACCACCAGTCACAATCTTCTCCTGGAGAAGCGGAAGTCCTAGAGCACGCACCTTCTGTAGCCACTGTGGGATATCTGTTCCTGATAGACTCTGCACTCCAAAGTCTGTATTGATTTTTACCCTTGCTGGCCACATTAGAGTTCCCCCATGGTGTGAATGGAAGGAAAGGCCATAAAAAATGAGTAAAGAATAGGCTCCTGCTGGGAAGGGAGACGGTGGTGATGCTGAGTGTGGTAGGGATGTCAAACTATCACTCAGTACTGGAGAGACAACAGACTTGGCAACCGGACATTTAACTTCCCGCAGAATGCCATGAAACCCTCTGGAATATCTGGCAAGATTTGTGAAGAATCAGGGCTTTTTTGGTAGAAAAAGCCCAGCAGGAACTCATTAGCATAATAGGCCACACCCATCACCAGAAACTCATCAGCCTATTAGGCCACACCCTGACAGCACAGCTTGTTAGCATATTAGGCCACACACCCATGTTACCAGAAGTGTGGTCATCCAGCCACACCCACCTTTTGCTTCTTATTCTGTTTACTTTGTTTGTTGTCAAAACCTAGGGCTTTCTTTGTAGCACGAACTCCTTTACATGTTAGGCCACACAGCCCTAATGTAGCCAGTCCATGAGTTTCTGCTGTTGGGTGTGGCCTTATTATGCTAATGAGTTCCTGCTGGGCATGGCCAACTCGGGAGCCAGCCGGAACTCCGTTCCTGTGCGTTCCTGCCCAAAATAGCCCTGTGAAGAATACTGTTACGAGGGGACCTGTGTGCTAATCTAAGGGAATGAGAACCCCTCGGACTGACGATTGCTTAAAACATACTGATTTTGATAAAACATGCTCATTTGTGGGAAGAGGCTGAGTGTATAGAGTCTTTTACGGCTGAGTTGAATTGGTTTGCTCAGCGAATTCAATGATGTTGCGCTACTATTTTTTTCCCTTTCAGTATTTACTTTTAAAAGGCTCCAGGGAAGGAAGCAGGGAAGATCCTGCCATCTGGCTCCAGCGCCAGCAGCTGAAAAAGATCTGGCTAAGTTTGTCTCTCCTCTGCTCAGGTACTTTTAAAGCCTGGCATACTCAGAGCCACGAGCCCTTGGTGCGAGCCAAAGGGCTCGTGTCCTTCCGCTCTCTCTCTCTCTTTTTTGCAATTAACATTTTATTGAGAAATAACAAACAAGCAACACCATACATCCAGCATGATTGAACAGAACAGAATACATACAATGTGTAAAACAAAACAAAACAAAACACAGAACTACATACCAGGTCACTGGGTAAGTAAACAATAATCAGTCTAACTGACCTATATTTAATTAGAGCTGTGTAATCCCTTAGTAAGATATAAAAATATTATATTCCGAGATCGACTACCAATCGGGGAACTTCCCCTTGAGACAACAAGTATTCCAGTATAGGTAACCATATAGGGGAGAAATAAGACCGTCTAGAGCAGGGGTGTCAAACATGTGACCCGGGGGCTGGATTAGGCCCCCAGAGGGCTTCTATCAAGTCCGCAGTGGAACTGGCTGTCTTCTGCGTCTTCTTCCAGTTCTGCTACTGCTGCATCATCGTAGGTTTGCAGCTTACAGAGACACACCTGAACAGCATACTCAAGATTGCATTTTGATGCAATAATTCAGAGCAAGAGGTGTCAGTTAACTGTAGAATAAACAAAATATTGCAAGAGTGCTGATGTTTTAAGCATGTGTTTATTTAAAGTTTTTTTTAAAAAAACCCTTTTGTGTTTGTGTCCTTTACAAAAGTTTATATCTCCGCTACCTGGCATTACCTTTTATGACACACAGTGGCCCGGCCCAACAAGGTCTCATTTATGTCAGATCTGGCCCTCATAATAAATGAGTTCGACACCCCTGTCCTAGAGGGCTTAAGAATGTTATCCAGATTATCTGTGAGCTTCCCCATGATGTATAATTTCCATAGTTTTTCACGCCACTCTGAGATTGTAGGTGATTGTGATGACTTCCAGGCTAGGGCAATAGTGTTTCTTGCTGTGTATATTAATAAAGACACCCTTTCTCTAAGTGAATATGAGCACGGCAAGGACTTCCAGTCTCCCAAGAGCAAATGCTCTGGTGTAAGAGTAAGGTCTAGATTTGTAATGGATTTAACCTATTATTAGAATAGATTCCCCAAAAGGGGCAATCTTGTCCTTCTGCTCTTAGCCTGAGGGCCATAAGCCCAGAGCTCAGCAGAAGATATGACAGCAGGGATGGGGAAAACCTGCTCTTCATTAAGAAGCCCTCCCCTCTCCTCCTCCTCCTGTTGTTTTTTAACAGTTTTTATTATTTTAAATTCCAATACAACAGTAACTTGAACAAACAATCGAAAACACAACCGGAAAAACAGTTTACTGAACAACTGAGACTAAAGGTAAAAGATAATACAATAGTGCACAAATCATAAAACATTACTACACCATGTAGTGTAAAAATTCATAGTATTTGTGGGGAGCAATAGAAATTTGTGATGAGTCACTGTTGAAAACAAATTCTAGGAAAGGAAGCCATTTTAGTTGGAAATCTGAACATTTAGGTGAGATACTAGAACCAGAGACTTTGTCAGAAATCTTATCCATACCGTAAAAATTCCAAACTTTAGAATGCCAAAGACATAAAGACAACTTGTCCAAGGACTTCCAAGCAAAGACATAAAGACAACTTGTCTGAGGACTTCCAAACAACTTTAGCTGCAGTTAATATAAAGGTAAAGGTAAAGGTTCCCTTGCTCGAAAGCCAGTCGAATCGGACTCTAGGGGTGCGGTGCTCATCTCCGTTTCAAAGCCGAAGAGCCAGCGCTGTCCGAAGACATTTCCGTGGTCATGTGGCCGGCATGACTAAACACCAAGGTGCACAGAATGCTGTTACCTTCCCACCGAAGTGGTACCTATTTATCTACTTGCAATTTCTTGCTTTCCAACTGCTAGGTTGGCAGAAGCTGGAACTAGAGACGGGAGCTCACTCCGTCATGTGGCACCCTGGGTCTTGAACTGCTGAACTACTGACCTTCCACAGCCTGCAGTTCAGCGTCTTAACCACTTGAGCCACCACAGCTCCACCACAGCACCACAGCAGTTAATAAGACTGAGATAAATTCCTGGCGGATTTTCAGAATTTGAGAATCTCGCCAAAGGTCTAATGGGATAAGCTCGGGGAGTTGCAGAGAGCCAGTTTGGTGTAGTGGTTAGAAGCGCGGACTCTAATCTGGGAGAACCGGGTTTGATTCCTCACGCCTCCACATGCAGCTGCTGGTGTGACCTTGGGTCAGTTACAAGTTCTTTCAGAGCCGTTCTCTCATGAGCAGTCCTCGAAAGATCTCACTCAGCCCCACCTACCTCACAGGGTATCTGTTGTGGGAAGGGAAAGGAGATTGCAAGCCGCTCTAAGACTCCTTCGGGTAGTGAAGGGCGGGGTATAAATCCAATCTCCTCCTCCTCCTCCTCCTCTTCTTCTTCTTCTTCTTCTTCTTCTCGTATTGTAAGCCACTTTGCCCCACCATTGGGGCGAAAAGTGGGGTATAAATCATTAAATAAATTAAAATAAATAAAATCTTTACTACAAACTTTGAATTTTGACATTACTCCCCACCCAGAAGCCAGCTGTTTTGCCTTTACTAGTGATGCACTTGCCCATTCTCCCTTTGGGGAAGCCTCTGCAAGCTTTCTGGCTCTTTGTTAGGGTTGCCAGCCTTCAGGTGGGTCCTGGAGATCTCCTGGCATTACGATTGATCTTCTACCTTCAGAGATCAGTTCCCTAGGAGGAAATGGCTGTTTTGGAGCACGGACTCTATGGCATCATACCCCACTGAGGTCCCACTCCTCCCCAAACCTTGGTCTCTCCAGGTTCCTCCCCCAAACCACCAGGAATTTCTGCATATGGAGTTGGCAAGCTTTCTCTTAGCTAGTGTTCCCTCTAAGCTGAGTTAGTGTGAGCTAGCTCGCAGTTTTTTAGCCTCCGGCTCACACATTTTTGCTCAGGATGGCTCCAGAGCAAACTAATTGATGCAGCAGCCAAATCTCTGGCTCACAGCTTTAATGCCAGGAGCTCACAAAGTAGAATTTTTGCTCACAAGACTCCACAGCTTAGAGGGAGCATTGCATCTCAGCACCCTGTTTTCATTGCTTCTTTTGTCTTTGACATTAACAGAAATCTTTGCTTGAGGCAATGGGCAAACCCTAGGAAGTGCAAAGACATTTAAATATTAAAAAAATATAGGAGGGAGGGGATCTATTCATGCCTCTCCTTTTGTTGCTTCCAGTTCAGCTCCAAAGAGGAAGTAGCTGTTAACTGCTTCCTAGGTCGGATCCCGGGGCACGATGACACAGTCGCCAGTCACCGGACATTTTCCCACACAGGACTTAAGGCAATTCTTGCTTCTACATAAGCGCAGGGCCCAGAATGCTCATTCCCATTTCAAATGCTTTGCCTCCTCTTTCACCATGTGCATACGATGAGTCAACATGAGTGGGCGCTTACAATGTGGGTCTTTCCCAGGCAATTGGCACCCTTCTGGGAGGGATGGTACCAACTGGATGGGAAATACCCATGCCTTTAAAAGGCAAACGCTGTGCACGTGCCCTTCCAGCATGGGCTGGTGACGTAGGAAAGCAGTGCCCCCTGCTGCTGACAGCCAGTCACAAAACAAGCCCAACGTTGACATATAAAAGGCTCTCTGCTGGGCACCTCTGCAGGTTACCTGCGCTTTGCAACTTGACAACAATTGCAGAAACGGTCTTGGGATGCTGGATATTTACACTGAAAATGAATGTTTTTAGTACTTTTGCCAACAACAACACCCCCCCCCGAAACACCCTGTGGCTGTTTACTCACGGTGTAAGAGCAAGGCTTCAGTCTGCATCTAATAAGGTGTAGGATTTCATCAACACGGCAGGGGTGTGGGAGAGAGAGAATGTGACTCACCCGCTTTTAAGACTGTTTTACATTCCAGAACGGAATTAGACAGATACCACCTCTACAGCATCCTCCCCGCCCCCGGATTAAAAACAGGGGCACTCTTGTGTACTTGGCCGTTCTCGCGGCATTGACTCCCTCGCACTGCTGAAGGTTTTTCTCTATCCGTTGCCTGTAATAGCTCATCCCTGCCTCGGCTTCTGCAGCCCCCATATTGGTAAACAGATAAATGAAAGCAGCCCTTAAAGAAGAAAGTTTCATAGAATGTTTTGTTTCACAGGAGGGAAACGGTGCTCTTGCATTTTGAGTTTAGACAAGCCAAAGTAGAGTCAACTCAGTCATAAAGCCTTGGTCTAGTCTCAGGATTTAACATTTTACAATATTTTAATCAAATAGACAGTCTAATGTTTACGTCAGTAGAAAAGAGCAAGAGTCCAACAACACCTTAGTAAAGTAAAGGTAAAGGTTCCCTTGCTCAAAGCGAGTGGAATCCAACTCTAGGGTTGCGGTGCTCATCTCCGTTTCAAAGCCGAAGAGCCAGCGCTGTCCAAAGACGTTTCCATGGTCATGTGGCCGGCATGACTAAACACCAAGGTGCACGGAACGCTGTTACCTTCCCACCAAAGTGGTACCTATTTATCTACTTGCAATTTCTTGCTTTCGAACTGCTAGGTTGGCAGGAGCTGGAACTAGAGACGGGAGCTCACTCCATCATGTGGCACCCGGGTCTCGAACTGCTGAACTACTGACCTTCCACAGCCTGCAGTTCAGCGTCCTAACCACTTGAGCCACCGCAGCTCCTAACAACACCTTAAAGACTAACAAAATTTGTGGTAGGGTAGGAGCTTTCGTGAGTCACGGCTCACTGCTTGAGATACCCCGCCACAAATTTTATTAGTCTTTAAGGTGCTGTTTGTCACGGCTGCTGCTGGGGATGAGCTCCCGATGCCGGGAAATCCCGCACCTGACAGCGCTGAGAGTTCAGAGGCTGCTCCAGCAACAGCTGAGGCAGATTCCCGCCTGGTCAGCACTCCCCCCCGACTCGCCTCCACTGTTTTCCCATTTGAGAGAACAGCACCAATGGGACATGGCAACCCGGCGGCGAGAGACACGCATGCACAACAGATGCTCTTTCAGTCCCAAGTATTAGCAGGAGCTGGGACGTGCTTGGGGCATGCTAATTGCCGGCAACTTAGTGAGCTATGTAGCTCTCGCACTCACACTGACAAGTCGTGTCGGCAACTAGTCACTTTGACAAAGCTTTGCACCTCCTCACTTGTATTCCTGACTCCTGGTTCCTGTCTTGGCTCCCTCAGCTCCTTGACCTCGGCTTGCACGACTACGCTTAGACCTGTACCTGGAACCTTTGACTCCCTGACTCTTGACTCTCAGGAACTCTGGCTTACTGATGACTCTAACGGTTTGTGCTTTGGACTGTACCTTGACCACCCCGCTTTTGCCTTGCGCTTTGGACTTGGCTTCCCCGGTTGGTTGGTTTGCCTGGCCCTTGACTTTGGACTGTACCCTGACCACTCCACTTTGCCTTGCGCTTTGGACTTGGTTTTCCCGGTTGGTTGGTTTGCCTGGCTCTTGACCCCGGACTGTGCCTTGACTTCCTCACTCTAGCCTAGGCCCGCACCCTGACCCATGACACTGTTGGACTCCTGCTCTTTTCTACTGCTACAGACAGACTAACACAGTGACCCATCATAATAGTTATATATTTAGGATATTATCCTGCTCTTCTCCTGAATTTGAGACCCAAAGCACCATGTAACATGAAATAAACATAATCTTTTATTCTAATAGCAAAGTTGGGATATCTTTGGATAGTAAAATCCAGTGACTGGAGATGTCAATAGGAGAAACACATCTTTCTACAAACCCGAAAAGGGCCCTAGGTTGCTGAAAATGTGAAATCTAAGAAAAATACTCTGGGCAGCTTTAAAAGCCGAAAATGATAAAAGGAGTGCCTGTAGCTTTAAAAAACAGATTCCCTCAGTGGCTGTCGCTAGGTGATCATAGTATTCCAAGCTTGATTCTGTCAGTAAAAGGCAGGAGGAAGGGGAGGCTTGCTAGCTGCGCTGAGCCTGTTTGTGGGGAGGGCGGGGTATAAATTGAGACAATAAATAAATAAATAAAATAGTCCCCAGATTGGGGCAGTGGTTCCCCTAGTGTTTGGGGCTTCAGCCTGCTGCTGGCCAGCTGTCAATCAAAGACAGGGGGGAATGGGACAGCTTTGTTCTGGGAGAACAAACAGCCCTGGAAAGGGTCTCACCCCTTCCCCACCACATACCCAGTGAAGAAAGACTCATCAGAGCCAGTCCCAGTGAAGACCACTGGGTGACTCACTGGGCCTGCCAGTGGCTCTTGTGCAAGTCAGCCCAGCAACGTGCTACTGGGCAAATTGCATGACTCAGCTGGGCCTGGCAGTGGTCACCACACAACTTGCCCAGGTGATTCACTGCCATGCAACTTGCTGAGCCCAGCAGTAGCCACCACACTACTCACCTGCGTGACTCACTACCACATGATTTAGCCAGAGTTTTCCCAGGCAGAAGCTGTAAGTGGAGAGACAAAGGGAAAACTGGGGGAAGCAAATACAGTTAACTTGGTTGGTAGGTTGGAGTGAGGCAAGGGAACAGGGAAAGGGGCAAGGTTATGGGGGCTACCAAGGGGTGGGAAAGAGGAAGAAGATATCTAGAGAGGGGATACCTGGGAACATGGGATATCCCTACAAATCCTTGCAGGACCCCCATTTGTAAAAATATAATTTTCAGAAACGCATAACACAAAAACAGTGGCTCAGTGGTTAAGATGCTGAACTGCAGACTGGAAGGTCTGTAGTTCAGCAGTTCGAGACCCATGTGCCGCATGACGGGATGAGCTCCCATCTCTGGTCCCAGCTCCTGCCAACCTAGCTGTCAGAAGCCCTAACTCAATCAGCCAAACACCATGCCTTGTGGTTCAAACAAGAATAGCGTTTATTAGGAAGCTGCAATAGAAAGGTTACTGGAGCAGATACATTGTTCAGAATAACTTGGTTACACAAAGCAGGCAGTTATACAGGGAAGGGGGTGAATGGGGACCCCCCCTTCTACCAATCAGGGAATAACATGCGAATGGGAATCGAAAGTTACTACGCTAATGAAGTTCCCACTACCCCCATTAATCTCAGCAAAGCTGCAGCTTTGAAAGCAATATGAAAGCTCTCAGCTTGACTCTCCAAGGTCAGAATGTGTCTACCAAAGATAGGGGTTGCCAGAGCCACATTCCATTCTCAGACACCAGGCATAAATCAACACCCCTACGATCCCAACCTCCCGCCCGTCACGCCACCATGGCGCCCATAGCCATCCTCCCCTCCCCTCCATCCATCATGGCAGGACTACCTGACACTAGCAGTTCGAAAGCAAGAAATTGCAAGTAGATAAATTGGTACTAATTCAGTGGGAAGGTAACAGTGTTCTGTGTGCCTCGGTATCTAGTCATGCCGGCCACATGACCATGGAAATGTCTTCGGACAGCGCTGGCTCTTCAGCTTGGAAACGGAGATGAGCACCGCCCCCTAGAATTAGATTCGACTGGCTTTCGAGCAAGGGAGACCTTTACCTTTATCTTACCAACGTTAAACAGATAATGAGCCCCAACAATGTCCCCAGCCGGTGATGGTTTCTGTTTGGCACAGCTCATGCAGGGCCACAGGCTGGGAGCCAAGAGCCTTTGACTCACAACTTCTCAGCCTTACCTGCCCCACAGGTGTCAGGTGAGGGGAAAATGAAGGAGGCAAGAACCATGGCTGTTGTCCTGAATGATTAGAAGGAAAGGCAGGATCAGGGTATATCAATACATTCAATTCTGAACATACTTCCAGACTGTGTATCAAAAAACCCTGCACAATGGGGCTGTGTACAGATGGGAAGATGTTTTTATAAACCTGTGGAAACCCCTAAGTTTCTCTAGAGAGCCAGTTTGGTGTAGTGGTTCAGTGCGTGGACTCTAATCTGGGAGAACCAGGTTTGATTCCCCACTCCTCCACATGCAGCTGCTGGTTTGACCTTGGGTCAGCTGCAAGTTATTTCAGAGCTGTTCTCTCAAGAGCAGTCCTTGAAAGAGCTCTCTCAGCCCCACCTACCTCACAGGGTGTCTGTTGCGGGGAGGGGAAGGGAGAGGAGTTTGTAAGTCACTCTGAGACTCCAAGTGAAGGGCGGGGTATAAATCCAATCTCTTCCTCCTCCTTCTTCTAAGTTTGCAGGAAAAATTGAACACAGAAAAGCAGGGGAAAAGAAGAAGGCAGCAGAGGATGAAAGAAAGGCAACAGTTGGAGGGAGCAAAAAGGAGGAGGAGGAAGCAGGAACCAGGGAGCTCAGGTGGGATTTCCCTTCCTCCCTGAGTTCCTTGTGGGCTCCCCCTTTGTAAATAAATACTGTTCAAAGGCCTGTTTTGAAATTGTTCATCTGACACACGATTTCAGTGGGTTTTGCTGTACAGTTTGAAACAGGCTTCAAAGCAGTGAGTCATATCCCATTCTCTCTCACACACTCCCCTTCCTATAATTGCCTACATAACATCTTGTTATCGTACTTAACAGTTCACCAATAATATTGCCAGTTGCAGTACGTATACGGTACATGGTACCTATGCCACTGGATCTACCACCCCCAATTCAGACTTTTGGAGACTTGGGGAAGGGGGTTGAAGCTCATAGAACAGCAACTCTAGGCTCAGGTGGTATAGGCTAACAAAAGTGTTACAACAAGGCATCTTTTAGGAGCAAAACAGAGCAGTAGTGTATTACTGTCGGCCATCTCATGTGAATGGCAATTACCTCAGGAGGCAGATGTTGCGGGCCAGCCTCCTGCTCCACCTGAGGCCTGCCTACTTATTATCCATCTGACTGGCACCCTCCTCAGGAAGCGGAAGAGGTCACCTTCCTTTCTCCCTCAGGTCTCACAGTATGGCAACCCATGCATGCCAGCTCCCAAACTCTTGTGGGATTCCTTCTTTTCACAAGAGTTAGGTCACTAATTCTAGTTGCCTCTTGCCAGGGCAAGCAAAATGGCAGCTTATGCAAGAAGTAATCTTCCCTCAGGTGGCCTTAGTAATAAAGCTTAATTAAAGTTAAATCAGTAATTAACCAATTTAAAACACTTTTCATTCATCCATGACAACAACAAACAGAGAATCTAACAAACTGATAAATGGCTTCATTACCCTCAGATTCAGGAACAAGATTAAACATTTAAAATTTTTACCAACAGCTCTCAGGAGGTCATGGGCTCTCCTTCTTCACACAGAGAGGGATTAAAATGTGGGATTCACTGCCAGAGGACTTAGTGATGGCCACAGGAACAAACCGCTTTAAAAGGGGGGTTGAGAGATTTGTGGAGGACAAGTCTATCAATGGCTACTAGCAATGGTGCCTGAGGGGAACCTCCACATTCAGAGGCACTAAGGCTCCGAACCCCAGTGCCGGGAAGCAACATCAGGGGAAGGCCTCGGGCTCTATACCCTGTTGTTGGCCATCCAGAGGAACTGGTTGGCTACTGTGTGAGAAAGGATGCTGGACTAGATGAACATCCAGCAGGGCTCTTATGTTCTTCTTTGGAGGTTTTTAAGCAAAAGCTAGATGGCCATCTGACAGCATTGCTGATTCTATGGCTCACTGTGAATTCAGGCAGATCGTGAAAGGGAGGACAGGAAGGGATGAGCCAGTGCTTGGCTTTTGTGGTCTTTCCATATACACCCAGGGTAATGCCGATCGCCATTTTGGGGTCAGGAAGGAATTTTCCTATAGGCCAGATTGGCTCAGGACTCCTGGAGGTTTTCTGCCTTCCTCTGGGCATAGAGGAGGGGGTCACTGGGGGAGCTGTGAATTTCCCACATTGTGCAGGGGTTGGACTAGATGACCCTTGGGGGTCCCTTCCACTTCCAGCCAGTTTGGTGTAGTGGTTAAGTGTGCGGACTCTAATCTGGGAGAACCGGGTTTGATTCCCCACTCATCCACTTTCACCTGCTGATGTGACCTTGGGTCAGTCACAAGCTCTGGCGCAGCTGTTCCTGAAAGAGCAGTTTGTGTTAGAGTTCTCTCAGCCCCACCTACCTCAAGCTGCTCAGAGACTCCAAGTGAAGGGCGGGGTATAAATCCAATCTCTTCTTCTTCTTCTAAGAGTGCCCAAAGAGTGATTAATATATGGAATTCACTGCCACAGGAGGTCGTGGCAGCTACAAGCATGGACAGTTTCAAGAGGGAATTAGATAAACATATGGAGCAGAAGTCCACCAGTGGCTATTAGCCACAGGGTATAGATGGGAATTCTCAGTCTGGGGCAGGCGATGCACTCTATTCTTGGTGCTGGAGGGGGCAGCAGTGGGAGGGCTTCTAGTGTCCTGGCCCCACTGCTGGACCTCCTGAGGGCACCTGGTATATTTTGGCCACTGTGTGACAGAGTGTTGGACTGGATGGGCCAATGGCCTGATTCAACATTGGCTTCTCTTATGTTCTTATGTTCTATGCTTCTATGGTTCTCAGATTGCAGCAATTAAATACAAAAACAGTTGAAATCCAAGACTCACATTTTGTCCCCAGTGCCCTTTAATACCCACATAAAGCTACTGAATGAGACCACTTGGAGTTTGCATGCCAGATGTCATCAATATGCTCACAACACCCAGCTTTATATAGATTAACTAGGTAGCTAGGGGCAGCCATCTTCTCTAACTGCAGTCAGTGTTTGGATGCAAGGGTCAAATGGATGAGGGAGAACAAGCCAAAATGGAACCCATACGCCAGTGGGCAATCCAGATGTTCTGAATGGGACTGATTTGTCTCTCCGGTCAGATGAATCACCTAGGAGTGCAATCCAAGGCTGTTTCCTTCTCCAGGGTTCCTTCAGTAGGGCTCACCCTGGGGGAAGAACCTCAGAAAAGAAGATGAAGTACAGCTCCCTCTTACCGCTCCTGCCAGCAACCTCACCCTAGTTGCCCTGTCTGACCCTTCCTCCCTGTTTCTTCCAGAGTGCACCTTTTAAAGGATTGCCTGGGGGTGGGACAACTCTGGCCTCGCCCACTCTCTCTACCCAGGGGGATGGGCCTATGGGAGTGGCGGGTCTGAGGCCCAATGGGCAGCTGCCTGCCTGAGATCCCGTTTCCCGTGCCCCTCCCCTACAGGAAGCCTTATAAGGCTTCTCTTCTGGCCCCTCTGGCCTAAGGTCATCACTGTAGCTTGTTTCCTGTCCCACCCTTCCAAAGAAGGCTTCCCACAACAAATGAGGAAATGGCATTTCCTGTGATGGGTTCTTCTGCTCTTCCATCACCTGTGTTGCCTCGTGCCTCTGCTGCTGGCCAGCTCCCGTCCTGCCCAGTGTTTCTTAGGGTCGTAGTGGCATCACGTTGGCTTTCTGCAGCCCTTCCCTCAGCACAGTCTGCCAGTCCCTGTCTCCTTGGAGGTAAGTGCAGGGGTGGGAGGTCTGACTTCCTTTTGGAGAGATGGCTTGGCACCAGTGTTTCCTCTAAGCTGAGTAAGTGTGAGCTAACTCACAGTTTTTTAGCCTCTGGCTCACATGTTTTTGTCTTAGCTCAGGGAGGATGGCTCCACAGCAGTCTAATTTATGCAGTAGCCAAATTGCTTGCTTACAACTTTAATGCCAGCAGCTCACAAAGTAGAATTTTTGCTCACGAGACTCCACAGCTTAGAGGGAGCATTGCTTGGCACTGTTGCTAAAAATGCTACTGGGTAGTTACAGCAGTTTGGTGTAGTGGTTAAGTGCACGGACTCTAATCTGGGAGAACCGGGTTCGAGTCCCCACTCCTCCACAGGCAGCGGCTGGTGTGACCTTGGGTCAGTCACAAGTTCTCTCAGAGCTGTTCTCTCAAGGGCAGTTCTCTAAGAGCACTCTCAGCCCCACCTACCTCACAGGGTGTCTGTTGTGGGGAGGGGAAGGGAAAGGAGATTGTAAGCCGCTCTGAGACTCTGCGTGAAGGCTGGGATGTAAATCCAATCTCTTGTTATTCTACTTCACTTTGTATAATGGTTTATGGGAAGGATCTGCGACCTTGCTAGCAATTTGCAATGTTGGTATGCTATGCCATGGGACTTCTAACCATTTGTGAAACTTCAACAGTGTGTACTTTGACTGTGTCACTGCCTTATAGCAGCCTAATAGTGCAGGCTGGCTTGACCTTGTCAGAGCTTGGAAACTAAGCAGGGTCAGCTATGGTCTCAGTATTCGGATGGGAGACTGCCGGGGGAGACAGAAGCAGAACCAGGCAATGGCAAACCACCTCTGTTTGTCCCTTGATGGCACTTGATTAGCATACGCTGGCATGAACTTCTGAAAAGACAGGTTCTCAGTGTGAGAATACCTCCAGTCAGATCCCAAAACTCTGTCAGATTTCTGAATTTGTGTGAAAATTTCACTTCAGCACTTCTAATAACGGTACCCTCAGGACACTCCGTACCCTCATCGGAGGTGCGAACCGCACAGGTGCTGTCACTTCTGGCAAAGAATATGCAGCCGCACATCAGAGTTTCCCGTTAGCAGGGGGCACAGCAGTTCGAAGGAGAGAACAGGTCGCAGCAGATATTTTCCAGAGGCTAATGAGATGGTCAGATACTTTGCCATCCACAGGGCACCTGAGGCCAAAGAGCCTGTCTCCAAATGAGCACTGCTGAGTCAGAAAACGCTGCTGCGGTTCTAACTCCCCCCCCCCATTATTAACCTTTGGAAATGGGTTTGACTTCGACTGGGCGGCCATTTTGTGCCTCTGCTTTTGACTCGGAACGGGGCTGTGTGGGGCTGCAAACTTTTTTCCTCTGGTTCCCTGCCAATACACTCTCTCTTCTTTCTTCTTTGGTATTTTTATGTCAAGTGAAAGCTGTTTCAGCACCGGGGGAAACACTCGGCTTCAGCTGCCGCTTCGTATTTATCCAAAGCTACTTCTGATTCTTTAGGCCTCCTGCCGTCCCTCTATTAATATTTCCCACCATGAAACCCATAAATTTTGCACCTGGAGTAGAGAGGCTACATGAAAGCTCTTGGAAAGTTTTTGATCAAAGTAGCCACAGATGAGACAATGAAAGGAGAGAAAAGGGTTGTTCCCACTGGCTATTTCCTTGGGCACTGCAGGAGGAGGATGTAGAATAACTAAGCAGTTAGGGCCAGTTGAGTTAGTGTGAGCTAGCTCACAGTTTTTTGGCTTTCAGCTCACACATTTTTGCCTTAGCCTCAGGAAGGATGGCTCCAGAGCAAACTAATTTATGCAGTAGCCAAATTGCTTGCTTGCAACTTTAATGCCAGTAGCTCACAAAGTAGAATTTTTGCTCACAAGACTCCACAGCTTCGAGGGAACATTGGTTAGGGCACGTCTATACACCAGATATATGAAACTGCCTTATACCAAGCCAAAACATTTGTCCATTGAGAACATAAGAAGAGCCCTATTGGATCAGACCAGTGGTCCATCTAGTCCAGCATCCTGTCTCACACAGTGGCCAATCAGTTTCTCAGGAGGGCCAACAACAGAGCATAGAAACCGAGGACCTCATAAGAACATAAGAAGAGCCATGCTGGATCAGGCCATTGGTCCATCTAGTCCAGCATCCTGTCTTTCACAGAGGCCAAACAGTTCCTCTAGATGGCCAATGACAGGGCATAGAGGCCGAGGCCTTCCCCTGATGTTGCCTCCTGGCTCTGGGATTCAGAGGATTAGTGCCTCTGAACATGAAGGTTCCTCTCAGTCACCACAGCTAGTAGCCAATGATAGACTAGTCCTCCAAGAATCTATCTATAAAAACATAATATGAGCCCTGCTGGATCAGACCAGTGGTCCATCTAGTCCAGCATCCTGTCTCACACAGTGGCCAAACAATTCCTCTGGAGAGTCAACAACAGAGCTTGAAGGCCGAGGCCTTCCCCTTATGTTGCCTCCTGGCTCTGGGATTCAGAGGTCTAGTGCCTCTGAATGTGGAGGTTCCCATCAGTCACCATGACTAGTAGCCATTGATAGACTTATTGTTATGTACTGAAGTGTGAATCCATCCTATGTATTCTTATGTTAAGCTTCAGTCTGAATGTGGCTCTTCATCTGTCGCATTACCATTGGCTGGTTTCTGCGAAACCTCTGTAAATATCCAATCACTGTGTGAAAATGTATCTAAGAGGGAACGGTTCTGATTGGCCTTTATCCCTGTGTTATGATTGGTCTTTAACTTGTTGTGGGTGTGGCTTTGACAGCCCAGGATAGTTTAAAAAGGGAGCTGTGCTCCGCTCTGTTGTGTTCCTGAGTTGGTGTTTGCTGTTACATAAAGTTGAAATCAGTTTTTGCTGAAATCCCGTTGTTGAGTGGAATACTTAACACTTATCCTCCATGAATCTATTTTAATTACATTTGGAACGGGACATAAGTGGGTTCGAGTATACGATGTGCATCACAGCCAAGACTATCCAGCACATATTCTTTGTAGCTGAGGGCAAAGCCGGCCCCACTCACTAGGCAGAGCAGACATTGATTGAAAGATTTCCCAGATCAAATAGGAAACCAAGGGCCATAGGATATCTGATTAATATAGCCAAGTTTGCCTAGTCATAGAAGCATGGTATTGCATGAAGTAAGATAAATCTCCCAAGTATACCACATAAAGTTTATATTTATTCAAATAAATTCAGTTTGTGTTCAGTGGAAAGGAGAGAGAGAGAAGTCCCTGTCACAAGTAAAGGTAAAGGTTCCCTTGCTCGAAAGCCAGTCGAATCCGACTCTAGGGTTGCGGTGCTCATCTCCATTTCAAAGCCGAAGAGCCGGCGCTGTCCAAAGATGTTTCCGTAGTCATGTGGCTGGCATGATTAAACACCAAGGCGCACGGAACAGTGTTACCTTCCCACCGAAGTGGTACCTATTTATCTACTTGCAATTTCTTGCTTTCAAACTGCTAGGTTGGCAGGAGCTAATCTTCTGTCACGTATGTGGAAACATGAGGGCATGGTTTCTATAGATCTGTAGAAATGTGTGACTCCATGAAGAGCCATGTGAAGCATGGTATAAAACAAAGGGCACACAGAGAAAGAGAGGAGAGGTCAGAGGGCAGTTCCCAGGTTAAGACAAAGAGAGGCATCCCATTCAAGGAGACAGCACTTATATGCACTTAAAAGTTATGTAGCCTCCCCAGTGTCCAGGAATGCAGAATTGCTCATTCCAACAGTGTGTGTTACTCTAGTATTTCTGTCTCTATGCTCATTTCACATTCCACACCCAAACCCTACCCCAGCTCTCAAAGGTGTCCTTCACCAATGGTAGCCAAGTCAGTTGGCAAGGGCACCAGAACTCCCTTCTAATACACCCATCAATGGTCATTGGCTTTCTAACTAGGGTTGCAGGGCCCTCCCTGCTTTTGGGGGCCCCACTCCAATGCCGCCCAACTGGCTGGTGGGGGAGCCCCTCTCCCATGTCCGTGCCCAATGTGATGACATCACCAGAAGTGACATCATCACACAGGGCACATCATGGGGGATGCTCCAGCATTTTGGGGGGAAACTCTGTGGTAACCATAGAGTTTCCCCCAAATGCTAGAGTGTTCCCTGCACAACATGTAGGGTGCACACTAGGAAGAAGCCTGGAGCCTCTGGTCAAAATGCAGTACCTGACCTTATTTCTAACCCACAATGGAGGAGGAAGTTCTGTAGTGTGCTGCTAACTCCCTTAATGGTCATTGTCTGTCTAACTCATCCCATAATCTCCAGGTATTTCCCAAACTGGAGCCAGCAACCCTAAGTTGTCTTCAACTCCTGTGGGATGCCTGATTTGTATTGGTGCCAGGGCACACCTGGGGAACGTTCTTCAGTCTCATACACACACGCTGTTTTTATAGCTTGAAATTGTCACTTGGGTGGTACTTGGCCCGTTGGGGATGCCAACATGATCTTCACCTATTCCAGAAATGAGTCTTGGTATTAGAAATAAGTCTGTGGGACTGCTCTTTGGGCTCAGATTTCCTAACAACCTTTTGCTGTGCTTTATATACCACATTGACTGCACATTTTGAATCAATAGACACATAGCAAAAGAGATACATAAGATAAACTTTATAGGATCAGGGAGCAAGCCAAACTCTCAAAAGGGTTGCCCACTCAGGGGTTCAAAAATTCCAGGAGATTTGAGGGTGGAGCCAGCTTCCAAAGCAGCCATTTTCTCAGGGGAACTGACCTGTATCATCTGGAGTTCAGCTGTAGTTCTGAGAGGTCTTCAACCCCCACCTGGAGGTTGGTAACCCTGGGTACAGCCTATCCACACAGACAGACACAGAGAGAAAGAGGGCAAGAGAGCTCTTCACACAGACATTTATCTCTCCCTCGATGCCCTCTGTCTCCTTGCTAGCATTTTGTGTATCTTTCCCCCCTGCACCACTGAACATATGGCACAGTCCTGGAGCTCCGCCGTGACCTCCCCGCCACACTTGAAACAGCTTGAGCCCCCTTGCATGTCCTCGTTTCTGGTTTTGGACTGTTTCAGCCCACTCGGCCTGGAGGAAGTCGACAGATTGCTCGCAACCGTGCGCCCAACCACATGCAGCCTTGACCCGTGCCCTTCCTGGCTTATAAAGCCAGCCATGAAGAGTTCTGAGGTGCCCTCAGGGAAATTATCAAAATGTCCCTCTCTGAGGGGCAGTTCCTGGGAGCGCTCAAGGAAGCAATGGTCCGCCCTCTTCTGAAAAAACCATCGTTGTATCCGTCCGAATTGGCCAACTATCGGCCGGTTTCCAATTTGCCCTACTTGGGCAAATTAATTGAGAGGGCGGTGGCAACACAGTTGCAGGGCTTTATGGATGACGCTTCTGTATTAGATCCCTTCCAGTTCGGCTTCCGCCCAGGACATAGGATGGAAACGGCATTGGTCGCTCTGACAGATGACCTCCGGAGGCATCTGGATCGGGGCGGTGTGGCGGTATTGCTGTTAGATCTGTCGACCGCGTTTGACATGATCGACCATCAGCTGCTGACCCGCCGCCTCGCTGACATGGGGATCCAGGGGCTGGCCTTGCAATGGCTTGTTTCCTTTCTCCAGGGTCAGGGACAAAGGGTGGCACTAGGGGAACAGCAGTCCAGTAGACACCCACTGGAATGTGGTGTGCCTCAAGGGGCAGTGCTGTCCCCGATGTTATTTAACATCTATATGTGCCCCCTTGCCCAGATTGCCAGGAGGCATGGGCTTGGTTGTCGTCAGTATGCTGATGATACACAGTTCTATCTGATGTTGGATGGCCGGTCGGACTCCAGACCGGAAGATTTGGCTCTGGTCTGGGGTGGATTGTGTTATACTACCACACCAAGCTGAAGATCACCAAGCCAGTGAAAATTGTTAGTACCTCATCTGAACCATTACCTGAAGATTACCATCAAAGATTACCATCACTACCACTTTAATTGTTAATTGTTGGATTGTTTTTAATGCTTACTGTTAATTGTATGTAAGTTGTTTTAAATTTTGTACATGGTTTTTATGGTCCAGTGTACCAACCAGCGTAAGCTGCCCTGAGTTTCCTCATTGGAAAGTGGGGTATAAATTGAAATAATAAACAAATAAATTGCAATTATTTCATAAGTCAAATTAATTTTTGCATAAATGCAGCTCAGAGGGACTGACTAAGCTACGTTTTCCCAAATGTACTTAGGATTTCTGCATGCATTTTTCTTCCTATTATTTACTCAGTTGGCTTTGCAGTCACTACTTCATTCCGATATCCGTTTGAAAAATGGGGTCCCGGAACCACCGCAAAAGAAGCAAAGCCAAATGAACCATGCGGCTGAGTTGCTTTGACAGGGAATCAGTCTTAATTTCAGACTCTCTGTTTACATTCAGTTACCCCATCCTAAGGCCTCTGCTTTCACCTCAGATGAGCACACACACACACACAAAGAAAAGCAATAAAAGCTAAATTTCCTTTAATGGGAAATGTAAGCCATTTCAAATATTTCTATTTCTCAGTATTGTGGCTTCCTGAAAAGACGGGAGAGGCCCATTGAGTGCAGCTTCATGAAAGCAAAATGTCATTTAAGCCCCTGCTTTGGGACAGAGGTTTTTCTGCGGCATAATGACTAACCAATCACAAAAATTAAAGGGCTTGTATCTAGGTTGCTGCTATTCCCTTTTATGTGAGCGCAAAAGTTACCCATTGTGTAGCCACTGCAAAATCGAAGGCTTATGTCAGGTTGAAAGAAGGCATTTTGGAGAAATTAAACATATCCATCATGGAGAGGAATGTGATACCAGGATAATCTCCACCCAGAAGATTATTGCTAAGAAGAAGAAGAACAGGAGGAGAAGGAGAGGGAGGAGGCAGAAGAGGACTTGAGCGGAGGGACCACCAGCAATATAATAACCAAAACTGACACTCTAGCATTAGGCAAATCTCTGTGGTTTAACCATAGAGTTTTGCCAAAATGCTAGATTGACTCCGGCATCTCATTCCTGGCATGAGAGCCAGTTGTCAAACTTGGGCCTTGTTTGCCATGGGTTTCTTAACTGTCAGTCAGTTTTTGGTTCTGTATGCTTATTGTCCTGTTTCATCCTGGCTCGGGGGGAGGGTAGTATGTGAATGTGTGAGGATGTGTGTGTGGGACTGCTTTGCTGGGAGTAGTGCTAGCTAGCTGAATCTATGCAGGGCCTCCCTAAGATGGGAAGAATGTGTACTTGACCTTGAGTACCAGACACTACTAGATAATGTAACCCTAAGCTTGCATGTGTTGGAGGAAGGCGAATGGTGAACAGTAGAGTTTGGTGGGTTGGATGCATTGTTGTGATTGGACTGGTCATGGAGGGTGGGGTTGTTTGAATTATGTATAATTCGAGAACTGGCGCCATAGGAGCCAGTTCTGACACAGATCATCTATGCTTGAGACCTCTCTATCTCTTAATAAACAAATCACTGCCAAGAGAGTGTTGTTGGGAGTGAATTTCTTCAAGACCTGACACCAGTGTGGTGTACTGATTAAGTGTATTAAGGGTGTTCCTGGCAATTCTAGGGGCCAGGAGTGGAAGTGGCCACAGTCTTTGGGTATCTTTGGCATTCCCCAGGTACTTTCTTGTTCAGAATCCCCATTTTCAATGTACGTATCTGTTGCTTGGGACTCAGGATAGAACAGGGATTCCACTGGTGCACTTGCCCTCCTTGCTATAGAAGCTAAAGCATGTGAATAGTTTTATTAATGTAAATATTCATGCAGGGGTTGAACTCTAGGGGGAGCTGTAGCGCAGAGTTTCTATTAAAAGTTTCTCTTGTTTTCCTTCTGTGTTTTTCCTTTTAGAAGGCCTACAGTTGGCTAACGCTTTGTGCAAATCCCATTGTTGTGTTATACTTTATTGAAACCAATTCTGCATGTGTGGGATCAGATTATAACCCCAAATGTGTGAAAAGTCTGGTTTCATGGTTTGCCCCATGAGGCAGATGGTTCTGCAGGGTTTCTGGACATCTCTTGAGCAGTGTTCTCCCTAAACTGAGCCACATGTGCTGGGCGCGCCTATTTCTGGCCCCCAGCCCACAGATTTTCCTCTCAATGCAGTTAGTGGGGAGGATGGAGGTCAGGGAGGGGAGCTAGGCGAGAAGGGAAGTCAGGAGAAGTCAGGGGAGGGGAGCCTTGGCCCAGCAATGTGGCCTGGTGTTCCTTTGTGGCCTCCCACCACCAGGGCCATCTGCTTGCTTGTGAGGATGGAGGTGGGGTTTTTTGCATGAGGCAGTGAAAGATCTCCCTGCCACACACAGATCCTGGGGCCAGCTTCTCCTGCCTGGTGGTTTAAACCACCGGGGAGGAGAAGCCTCCAAGCCAGGCCTCCAAGCGAGGGGGAGAGACCTCCCTCTGCACACAGGTCCTGCAGCCAGCTTCTTCTGCACGGTGGTTGGTGTTGGAAATCTGTGTGTTGCAAGGTCTAAAATTCAGTCGTTATAGGGTTAATGTGTTTACCTTGTGTGCTGTTGTTTAGACTGACCTGGAGGGGAACCTGGCACAGACCCAATGGGAAGAAAGCCCGGGAAAATGAAGCCTATTTACTAACAATCATTTGTTAATGCATTCCGGTGTTTTCCTTCTAGGGGTCAAGAAGAAGAAGAATCTCCATTGTTGTAGACTGTGTGGTCAAAGTGTAAAGATATAGTCTTTGTTGTTTTGTAGATTTCCTGTGAACCCTTCCTTTTAGAAACAAATATTTTTACATAGAAAAAAATGCCTCTTCTCCAGTGAAGCAAAGATCCATTGCGATCTCTGAATATTTAACTATTTTGCCAATTTTTCCAACACTTGGTTGGTTGGTTGGTTGGTTGGTTGGTTGGTTGGTTGGTTCCTTCCTTCCTTCCTTCCTTCCTTCCTTCCTTCCTTCCTGTTTTTTTTAACTGTAGGCCCATTTACAACTTAATACTAGTAAGTCTTTTGGCTCACAGAGTAGAATTATAGCTCACAGGACCCCACAGCTTAGAGGGAATATTGCTCTCGAGGATCCTCCAGCTGACCCTGTTGTCCTCCCTCGATGTCTCCCCTTTTTTGCCATCAAGTCACAGCCAATTTATGACGACCCCGTAGGGTTTTCAAGGCAAGAGATGTTCAGGGGTGGCTTGCCATTGCCTGCCTCTGCATCAGGACCCTGATATTCCTTGGTGGTCTCCCATCCAAGTACAAACCAGGGCTGATCCTGCTTAGCTCCTGAGGTCTGATGAGACTGGGCTAACTGGGCTATCCAGGTCAAGGCAATGTTAGCACCTGCCTTACTTTGTCAGGCGCCAGGGGGAAACATTTTATATTCAGGCTTTTAACATGGGGATTCCATCACTTTGAGCTGTTTTATTATCCTCTTCTAGCCAGAGGACAGCTTTATTAATGTCATTTTAGGCTCTTCCATGTTTGTTTCCTGCTGTTTTAATGCCCCGGGCTGGTTTTTTTTAATGCCTTTCTTGGTTTTGTTGTGTCGTTTTAGTTGCAAGCTGCCTAGAGGAAGTCTTTGGAGAGGCAGCGTATGCATCTTCTAAATAAATACTAAACTTCATTTGGTTCAAATAGGGTTGCTGGATTGCCCCTGGCATGGGGTGGGAGGGGTATAGTGCTAACAGTTCCAGGTTGGGAAACTCCTGGAGACTGGGGGGTGGAACCTGGGGAGGACGGGGACCTCAATGGGGTACAATGTCATTGAGTCCACTCTCCAAAGCATCCATTTTATCCAGGGGAACTGATCTTCGCTGTCTGAAGATAAGCTGTAATTTCAAGGGTGCCTAGGTCCCACCTGGAGGCTGGCATCCTTAGGTTCCAAACACAGCGGCCAGGCTATTTGCCCCGGCGGGGCAGATACAAGGATTTATCACCCCTGTGTTGAAAGATGTGTACTGGCTGCCCAGCTGTTTGCAGGCACAATTCTGATTTTTACCTCTAAGGCCCTCAGTGTCTTGGGTTGGGATTTCATCTTCCTCCTTCTGCTGTACCATCTCGGCCTGCCAGGTAAAATCTTCGTTCCGGACCTTGCTCTCTGTGCCCTGGTGAAAAGTACTGTGACTTACTAGTGAATCCAGCTTTCATACTTTTATTTAGGTGAAGAACAAGACAAACTTCCTGGTTCGCAGGCAACAAACCCCACACCCCAAACACACCCCACACTTGTGATAGGCTTATAATAGTGGTGGAGAGTTCCATAGGCTACGGCTGGGAGCCTAGCCCTCTGAGTGGCTCGGGGCTAGAATCCGCTTGGCCATTGTCTCTGAGAGTGAAGCTCGGATGCTTCGCCTGACCGCATGGAGACCTCGCACGTGGTCATAGATGGATACATTACACATGGGGTGCAGAGGTAAGGCGACAATGTGGCAAACAAAGTTCAGTGCTGGTAAGTGTAAGGTGATGGACATCGGGTTGAAAAGTCCCAGCTTCAAGTATAGGCTAAATGGGGTCTGAACTGGCTGAGACGGAGAGGGGCAAAGATCTTGGGGTCATAGTGGAATAGCTCAATGGAAGTGTCAACCCAGTCTGCTGCAGTGGTGAGAAAGGGAAACTCTGTGTTAGGGGTTATTAGGAAAGGGATTGAGAATAAAATGGCCAGTATTGTAATGCCCCCTGTATAGATCTATGGTGCAGCCTCATTTGGAGTACTGTGTACAGTTCTGGTCACCATGTCTCAAAAAGGACATGACAGAGCTGGAAAAAGTCCAGAGGAGGGCAACCAAGATGATTTGGGGATGGGAGCACCTTCCATATGAGGGGGGGAGAGAGAGAGAGAGAGAGAGATTGGATTTATTCCCCGCCCTTTACTCGAAGTATCAGAGCGGCTTACAAACTCCTTTCCCTTCCCCTCCCCACAACAGACACCCTGTGAGGTAGGTGGGGCTGAGAGAACAGCTGTGCCAGAGCTTGTGACTGACTCAAGGTCACATCAGCAGGTACAAGTGGAGTAGTGGGGAATCAAACCCAGTTCTCCCAGATTAGAGTCTGCACACTTAACCACTGCACCAAATTGGAGGAAAGGCTGAAGACTTTTCAGTTTAGAAAACACGATGGGGGGAGCATGATAAAAGGTTATAAAATTATGCATGGGGTGGAGAGAGTTGACCAAGAGAAATTTTCCTTCCTCTCGACCTCTAGGCCCTTTTGTTGGCCGCCAACAGGAACTGGTTGGCCACTGCATGAGACAAGATGCTGGAATAAATGGACTACTGGTCTGATCCCACAGAGCTCTTATATTCTTATGTTCACCCCTGGAGTGTGCAAAAAATTCTTTTTTGGTGGGTTGGGTATATTGGATCTCCAAAATATCAGTATTTCCTAATATTCCCAAATCTCAATACTGCTATGGTATCTGGATTCAGAATTTTTAGGGAAGCAAACCCAACAGACTAAGATGAAATCAGGTAATCTCTGCAGTAGAAACTGAAGGGAGGGCATTTTTGGAAGCCCAGTTGAACCAGGGCAATGGACAGAGTGCCCAGCAGAACCCAGAGCCATTGTGGCAATGCTAACTCCACAACAAATCCAAGCAAGGGGGAGGAGGCTTGGAAGGCCAGCAGAACCAGGGCAATGGACAGAGTGCCCAGCAGAACCCAGAGCCATTGTGGCAATGCTAACTCCACAACAAATCCAAGCAAGGGGGAGGAGGCTTGGAAGGCCAGCAGAACCAGGGCAATGGACAGAGTGCCCAGCAGAACCCAGAGCCATTGTGGCAATGCCAGCTCAATAGGACTGATGTAGAGCACAGAACCCTATTTTAGCATGACTGGCTACTCTCCATACTGTTTCTCGACCAGACTGCAATGGTAGTGCACAGGGTGAACCCCTTCTTATTTATTTATTTGTTAGATTTATACCCTGCCCTCCCTGCCAAGTTAGGCTCCTGTCATCTCTGAGGTTACTGGTTCAAGACCCTACTAAGGGCTTGACTCCCAGACTCTCATGTGACATGTGTGGATTGTGCAGAAATCCGCGATGACTGGATTATGAAACTGGATCTTTATTGATCCGAATGGGTGACGTTTTTAGAAAATGATCACCGTTCACAAAGGCCAGTTTATTTCTACGTGCCGTTTAACTCCCATTGTCAAGTGATCAGAATTAAACGATGCTCTGACAACCCGCAATTACATCAGGCGGCCCTGTGCAATTGCTTAGAAGTCATCACCTTTTGAGAAGCGCTATGAAGATTCATTGATGCCCCAGGCTATCAGCATTTTAATGTCTCCTTCGGGGTGGGGGAGGGTTCTCAGCTGTTCCTGAAACCGTTGCTGTCAGTTTGCTAGTTTCCACCCTCCCTCAATCATGTCACACAATTGGCTTTGTCTTTTTTTTAACAGCAAAAGGAGACAACATCTAGCTTCCTAATGAACGGAGAGAGAAAATCTCTGGAGAAAATCATTTGGATGAAAACCAAGTATTTCCATCATCTTAGAGAGGAGGCTGGCGGGGAGGGGGGGCTGGCGGGGAGGGGGGAAGACAAACTGGCTAGAGTTTGGCATACTAGAGGAGGATGAGTCAGTAAAAGGGGTTGTAAAACACTCGCGCAGAATTGCTCCTCTGGATTGTATTAATGGGAGCATTGTATGACAGTTCAAAAAAACACGGGAGGCGGTGGTACTGCTCAACTTGGCGGGGATAAAGATGGAATATTCCAGCTTAGGTCACCAGCATCAGGAATATAAACAGCTTGGAAAGAACATAGGGGAGATGGAAAGATTTGGAGAGAACACAGAGGGAACGGAGCCCGTGACAACATGAGGAAATGGGTGGCGTAGGCTGATGACGAGGGGGGCTGATGGATAGATGGGCCATTCCTAGCAGAAGGGAGTCAAGAGTCCATGACCTCTGACCTCCCCCTCCAGCCCAGAGGTTCAGTGACTCTGTTGAAGGCTTTTAAGGCACATGGGAAAGGATGTTAACTGGACAATGTGATAAACAGCTTTGCCACAAAAGAGAATTTACTGGAATGAGAGCAGCAGAAGGCGTTGCTAGTTCAGTTGGTCTGGTTCTGACCCCCGTTTGCTCCGAGAAGGAAAGCCAAAGACTGTTGGAATTTCAAAGTGGAGATAAGCATTTCTTTTCTGTGTGTCGGAAGTACACCGACTCTAAAAAATAAAAATGGAGGCCCTGTTGCTAGATACCATAGCTAAAACAGCCATTGACAGTGTAATGTATCCACTTGAGAACATGGGCTCCGGGCAGCCATGTGCTTGGACTGGTTCTAACCGGTCCACCATGTGGCCAGGCGAAGGGCCTGAGCTTCGCTCCAAAGGACAATGGACTAGTGGATCCTGACTCCCCTCCAATGGAGGAGCAGGAGTTAATCCAATCAATGTAAATAGCGAATCACCGGGTGTGTGTGTGTTTGGGGTGTGGGTCACTTGGGAATAAAAGCCGGCCTGCGAGCCGGCTTAGTTGTCTTGTTCTTCATCTAATAAAGTATGTGAGAGCTGAAATCACTAGTAAGTCTCCGTACTTTTCAGACAGACTTCTCCTCCATGAAGTACTAAGACCTTCTCCTCAGTTATGTTCCCAGAAGGGCATTGCGCTTCTTGGATAACAACACACTGGTGATTCCCAGCCCTAAGGATATCTGGCTGTCCTTGACGAGGGACCGGGACCTTTTCGGTCCTGGCCCCGATCTGGTGGAACTCTGCCAAATTCCATCAGGGCCCTGTGGGACCTTATGCAATTCCGCAGGGCCTGCAAGGCAGAGATGTTCCGCCAGGCTTTTGGTTGAGGTCAGTGGTGGTTTTTACCTCAGCTGGCACCCTCCTCAGTTTTCTATGCTCGTTTCAACCTCTTCCCCTCTGCCTGCGAAACAGCCACAGTCTGTAATACAGGAATAACTAATTATAAGGATTAGTACTCACTATCTGTTTTTTTTTAAATGTAATTTAATATTTTGGTGTAGTGGTTAAGTGTGCGGACCCTAATCTGGGAGAACTGGGTTTGATTCCCCACTCCTCCTCTTGCAGCTGCTGGATGACCTTGGGCAAGCCATAGTTCTGTCAGAGCTGTTCTTGAAAAAGAGCAGTTTTCTGTCAGAGCTCTCTCAGCCCCTCCTACCTCACAGGGTGTCTGTTGTGGGGAGGGGAAGGGAAAGGGGTTTGTAAGCTGCTCTGAGACTCCAAGTGAAGGGCGGGGTATAAATCCAATGTCTTCTCTTCATCTTCTTCTTAATATGTTCTGTTGTTTTATTTGGTTACTGTTTTAATACTATGTACATCGCCCAGAGCCCTACGATAGTAAGGATGGGGTGATTTATAAATTTAAATAATAGTGATAGTAAGAGCTGCTTTACTAACCTACACCATAGTCCATTGAGTTCAGCATTCTGCTTCTACAAGCAGCATGAGAGGTACCTCTGAACGCTGAAAAGAAGGGCAAGTGGGTGATGGCTGTCTCTTGTCTGGCCTCAGCACTGTATATTTCCAAGTGTACCACCTTTGAGCATGGAGGTTTCATCTTTTGGTATCCTGGCTAACAGCTATCAGCAGACCTGTCCTCCATCATTTTAACCCTTTGAAAAAAGTCATATAAAGGCCAATTCAACATCACATGTGAACACAGGAAACTGCCTTATCAGACCCTTGGTTCATCCAGGTCAGTATTGTCTACTCAGACTGGCAGTAGCTCTCCAGGGTCTCAGGAGGAGGTCTTTCACATCTAGTACTCCCTGGTCCTTTCAACTGGAGATGCCAAGAACTGAACCTGGGACCTTCTGCATGACAAGCAGGTGCTCTACCACTGAGCCCCTCCCTGCACATACCCCATCCCCAAAAGAACTGCTTACCTTAGGCAGTGATCTGCTTGCAGTCAAAACATACACAGCAAAGGTGCACAGCTTGATTAAAATGTAGGCAAAGGTTTATTCAGGAACTAGCAAACTTGATAGTAAAGAAGAGAGGCATAGGTAATATCCTAACTACATCACATGTCAGCAATACCCTTCTACCCTCTACACTGGACAAACAGGCCAGTCTCTTCGACAAAGAATCAATTGACATTAGAAACCACAACATTCAGAAACCAGTGGGAGAACATTTGAACCTTCCAGGACATTCAGTTGCTGACATAAGAGTAGCAGGTCTCTGACAAAGGAATTTCAAAGGGAGATTAGAGAGATTGCTGAATTGCAACTGATAATGAAACTCAAGGGAACGCATCCACCTGGACTGAATTGAGACCTGGGTTTCCTGTCTCATTACCAATGCTGATTTCTCTACACCTCTGCATATCACACCTAATCCAACCACACCTGCTTTGTCATTCATGGTCTATTGTCATTTGGCATCTGAAATCATACCATTTCCCAATATACAGGACAGATGGACTTACATTCTAACTGTATCTGAAGAAGTGAGCAGTGACCTGCCACAAATTTTGTTAGTCTTTAAGGTGCTACTAGACTCTTGCTCTTTTCTACCACTACAGACAGACCAACACGGCTACCCATCCTGATCTATATCACTAGCTGTGAGAAAGAGTCTAAGAGACTTCCAAGAAGAAGCAGGATGAAGAAGGGAAGAGAGAGAGAATATTGGATTTATACCCCACCCTTCACTACCTGAAGGAGTCTCAGAGTGGCTTACAATCTCCTTTCCCTTCCCCTCCCCACAACAGACACCCTGTGAGGTAGGTGGGCCTGAGAGAGCTCTTTCAAGAACTGCTCATGAGAGAACAGCTCTGAAGTAACTTGTGACTGACCCAAGGTCACACCAGCAGCTGCATGTGAAGGAGTGTGGAATCAAACCCGGTTCTCCCAGATTAGAGTCCATGCTCCTAACTACTACACCAAACTGGATATTACCCTAAGGAGACAAGCAAGGAATGACACTTAACAGAAAAGAGAAAGCCCATTTATGCTCACCATTTGTTTAGATTTAATTCTGGGGGGAAACATAGTGAAGCAAATAAATATATCAAAATTGGAGATTGATGTGTAAAGGTACGCTGGAATTAAATCCAAACAAATGGTGACCATATAAATGAAGCTTGTTGTTCCTGTTAGGTTCTTGCATCTGTCAAACATTTTCATTACATTGTATCAGGGGTCATTTTGTAGAAAAAGAGGTGCAGGAGCTCATTAGCATAACTCATTAGCATAACTTATTTGCATATGCCACACCCCCTGACATCACCGGAAGTGTGTCAGAAGGCAACACCCACCGCTCAGGCTCCACCCCTCGGGACTGTCTTTGCACTCTGTGGGCTGTCATTCCAGTCTCAGAGTAGCCTATCTGGGCCCAGGAGGAATGGTACACGTGCTGCTTCGCGCTCCTGCTGGGAGCTGGGGGCAGGGCTTGCGCTGCCTGTCCTTCTAACTGCCGGAGCTCCGCTCCTGCACGCTCCTGCTCCAAATGACCCCTGCGTTGTATGATCATTTGCTGTTCAACCTCTACCTATACGTATGGACTGGTAACTTCAATTTCCAGGTATCTGAAGAAGTGTGTGTGTACATGAAAGCTTATACCCTGAATAAAACTTTGTTCGTCCTAAAGAGCAGCCACTGGACTCAAATTTTGTTCTCTAACAAAGGCCAGACAGACATTTCTTGGATGCCCACAAGGGGGCATAAGAGAACAGTCCTCTCCCATCCTTTTATCCCATCAAATGTTGCCCTATCCAGAGGTTACGCTGCTTTTGAACCTGATGGTTCCATTAAATTGTTCGTGGCCATCGCCAATTTTGTCCAGTTTCCGTTTAAAGCTAGCTAAGCTTGAGGGCATTAACCCATCTTGTGGCAGCAAGCTCCATAAATTAAACAACTATTTAGAGATTGTCTGCTGTGAATCCAGCACTCCTCCATTTCACTAGCTGATCTCAAACTCCAGCGTTCCAGATCGAAGAACTCAGTGTAATTGTCCTGGCCTTGCTGAGAAATGAAATGAGAGTTTGGGGGGTATTTTGCTCTTCGTGGCCTGCATCTTTAAAGCCTCTTCTGACCTAGAGATTCTATGAAACCATTTTCCTTCTGGACACTGATTCATACCACCCAACCCTGAACTCAAATGCCCTAACAAAAACAAATCATTAGTTGCTGTAGATTTTCCGGGTTGTGTGGCTGTGGTCTTGGCGTTGGAACAAATCACTTGACTCAATCTTAGCCTGACTAGGCTTACATTCATCGAACCCCAAACATCCATTAAAATCCCTTCTTAATCTTTAGGATGGACATTCTGCTTTGGATCTCTACTTCTCCGTAGGGTGGCATATGCAACACACACCGAGAGAACAACAGCAGGAATTTACATGTGTGTTCATTCATCCTAGTCCTTAAAAGCCTTGTTTGAGTGTTTGTGGTCTCTTTCTCCCTCTAGCGGCCAATTGCAAAAGCACACACACCCCCTTATGCTAATTTGTTAGATACATTAGATACATTATATCCCTTAACAAAACACAGTTTTCATATACAACCCCGAAAAAACGTACTGGTGATATTTTAAACATAAATGCAAGATATGCAATATGAAATAGCATCTTAGAAGATTATGCTATATTGTGTCTACTAATCATCATTTGCCCTGGCCTGGATAGCCCAGATCTCGGAAGCTAAGCAGGATCAGCCCTGGTTTGTACTTGCATAAGAGAAAGCCCAGAGTCACCATACAGAGGCAGGCAATGGCAAAGCACCTCTGAAAGACTCTTGCCTTGCAATCCCGAAGGGGTTGCCGTCAGTGTTCCCTCTAAGCTGAGCTAGTGTGAGCTAGCTCTCAGTTTTTTAGCCTCTGGCTCACACATTTTTGTCTTAGCTCAGGAAGGATGGCTCCAGAGCAAACTAATGTATGCAGAAGCCAAATTGCTTGCTCACAACTTTAATGCCAGCAGCTCACAAAGTAGAATTTTTGCTCACAAGACTCCACAGCTTAGAGGGAACATTGGTTAGGGCATGTCTATACACCAAATAGATGAAACTGCCTTATACTAAGCCAAGCCATTGGTCCATTGAGAACATAAGAAGAGCCCTACTGGATCAGACCAGTGGTCCATCAGGTCCAGCATCCTGTCTCACACAGTGGCCAACCAGTTTCTCAGGAGGACCAACAACAGGGCATATTCAGTAGTCAAATTGCTCACTCACAACTTTAATGCCAGTAGCTCACAAAGTAGAATTTTTGCTCTCAAGACTCTACAGCTTAGAGGGAACATTGGTTGCCATAGCTGACCACGACTTGATGGCACCGTGGAACCCTAGGATTCCATCGAAGCTTCTGAGCTGTGCCTGTGTTATTTTGGAAATTGGGTTCCGTCTTACCAGCCGCTGTTGAAGGTCATTGAAATGCCTTGATTTATACCTGGGAGAGGCGTTCGGCTGTTATTCTTTCCACAGTGGGAGTCTTCTGTGGGACTTGCTTTCTGTTTGGAGGTCTACGGACACTACTTACGTATGGAATTACGGAAGAGCCTACTGTTGGTTTTGAATATGTTCTTTGTCTAAACTATGTTTAGTTGTTATGAGCAACCTGTCGGATCTGTGTCTATATACTCTATTGAGTTGTGACCACTAACCCTTCATTGCATTTCAACGAATATAATATACAGTTTTGAACACAGTTGTGAACTGCTGATGGTCTTCCCTGGGTGGGTGTTGTTTGGGGCTGTGCAGTGATCAGGAAAGTGCTCACTCGTCTGACATTCCATAAACTATGTAAAACAGAACTGTGTAAAGTTGGGGGTTTTGGGGGGTTGTTATTTTTTTTTGAGACTAGAGCTGTGGTATCATGGAACAGGTCTGGAAGGCAGTTTTGTAAAGGGAATTAGGACAGCGGTCTATGCCACTGTATGTCTGATACTTTTTTGCACTTCCTAATTACGTAATCCTAGTCCTATTGCACTGCATATATCTATATCTATATCTATATCTATGTCTATGTCTATATCTATGTCTATATCTATATCTATATCTATATCTATATCTATATCTATATCTATATCTATCTATATCTATCTATATCTATATCACAGAATCATAGAGTTGGAAGGGGCCTCCAGGGTTATCTAGCCCAACCCCCTGCACAATGCAGGTGTTCCACAAATCGTGACTTGCGTGCAGCCCAAGGCCCGATGAAGAAACACAAGGGGGAAGTCCGAGTGAGGAAGAAAACTCTGAAGTATTTATTGCAATAAAGAGAGAAGCAGTGTGAGGTTAACAGGGTACCGGTAAACCGAGCTGCTCTCTGCCCTCAAACAAGATGGGCAGAGGATTATATATCCAAAACGACATAGGTACAGTTTACAATACATGGTAGACCCCATTGGTTATAAGTTACAACAAATTTAGAGCCCAGTGGCACCTTTAAGACCAACAAAGGTTTGTTCAAGGTATGAGCTTTCGTGTGCACACAAAAGCTCATACCTTGAATAAACCTTTGTTGGTCTTAAAGGTGCCACTGGGCTCTAAATTTGTTGTACTGCTTCAGAACACAGCTGACCAACTGGATTGATCCCACTGGTTACAGGTAGAGGGGCATATTTTGAGCCGGCACAAATCCATTGGTTGGTCCCAATTTGGGGTTGCATTGCATTCACTGGCAATTGTTTATTTGACAAGGAACACGAAGGTCTTCTTCTCTTGGCAATGATCAAGGACTCTTCATGTGTAGGCAAAGGAGGCATCGCACATGAGAGGTGTGGCTCACTCAATGAGCCCAGGCTTCGATCAGACTCTTTGGAGCCAGTTATCGCAACACATGTACCCCACCCAAGGATGCAAAGGACATCTTTCTCCTTTGAAGCTGGGCTATAAAAGCATAAATTTCCTACCAGAGGTATAGCTGAAGTCAGATCGAAAGATGCACAAACACTTTCACTTTTGAGCTCATACTCCCTTTTCCTAAATCTCTACTGAACACTACTCCGGGGCCTATTAGCCTGGCAGGGCCGCTGCTTCATTCAAAGCCACCGATGAAAGAAGGATGTTTATTCATTCAGCCTGCATTGGCTTGGCCTGTACCCAGGACAGCAAAGGGGGAGCTCTCTGCAAAGCATCACTACTGATTGCTTCTAATGTGGTGAAATCAAACTATAACTAATTATTCAGCGCATAACCTTGTGGGAATCAAATCATGATTCTGACTCCTGGTCCCACACAGGAAATTCACAAACACCTCCCCCACACACACATACACACACCCCGTGACCACTGTCTCATGCCCAGAAGAGGGCAAAAACCCTCCAGGCTCCCTGGTCAAACTGGCCTGGAGGAAAATGGCTTCCTGACCCCAAAGTGGCGACCGGCATTTCCCTGGGCGTGTAAGAAAGGACTACAAGAACCAAGCACTGAGGCAACCCTTCCTGCCCTCCCTCTCATGATCTACCTAAGTTCACAGAATATGCATGTGTGTCTCTCTGTGTGTTTTATTATATCCACATTGCTTTGTTCATGTCGATCTCCAGCATAACCTGCACTGGTAGTCAGAGGGAAGCCTTCCTCCCTTCCCTTCCTACCAGTTCAAAGCTGATTGTCTCCAGTCCAGAATGCCATATCTTAAAGTAAAGGTAAAGGTTCCCTTGCTCGAAAGCCAGTCGAATCCGACTCTAGGGTTGCGGTGCTCATCTCCGTTTCAGAGCCAGCGCTGTCCGAAGACATTTCCGTGGTCATGTGGCCGGCATGACTAAACACCAAGGCGCACGGAACGCTGCTACCTTCCCACTGAAGTGGTACCTATTTATCTACTTGCAATTTCTTGCTTTCGAACTGCTAGGTTGGCAGGAGCTGGAACTAGAGACGGGAGCTCACCCCGTCATGCAGCACTCATGGGTCTTGAACTGCTGAACTACTGACCTTCCACAGCCTGCAGTTCAGCGTCTTAACCACTTGAGCCACCGCAGCTCCCTGCCATATCTTAGAACATACTAATACATACAGGGCTATTTTGGGGCAGGAACGCACAGGAATGGAGTTCCGGCTGGCTCCCAAGTTGGCCACGCCCAACAGGAACTCATAAGCATACTAGGCCACTCCCAACAGCAGAAAGTCATTAGGATTGGCCACATTAGGGGTGTGTGGCCTAACTTGCAAAGGAGGTCCTGCTCCAAAAAAAGCCCTGGGTTTTGACAACAAACAAGGTAAACAGAATAAGATGCAAAAGGTGTGTGTGGCTGGATGACCACACTTATGGTAACATGGGGGTGTGGCCTAATATGCTAATAAGCTGTGCTGTCAGGGGTGTGTGGTCTAATATGCTAATGAGTTTCTGCTGGGCTTTTTCTACAAAAAAAGCCCTGAATGCATATGATATTAGGGCTGCCGGCTCTGGATTGGGAAATACCTGCAGATTTTTGGGGGAGGGGTAGAGCCTGGAGGGGGTGGGGTTTGAAGAGGGGAAGGACCTCAACAAGGTATAATGCCACAGAGTCCACCCTCCAAAGCAGCCATTTTCTCTCGCAGAATGGATCTTGGCCATCTGGAGATCAGGGGGAGATCTCCAGCTGCCGCCTGGAAGTTGGCAATGGTAGGGGTTTGGCACTGTGTTCGGGGGCTCAAAACTGGCTGGCCCTCCCAGGCCCCAAAGATGCTAGACTGGTGATAACCAGGGCCAGGGCCTTCTCGGTGGCAGCTCCGTACTGGTGGAATGAGCTCCCGGAGGAGATCAGCGCCCTGCGGGACTTTTTATAGTCTTGAAGGGCCTGTAAGACAGAGCTCTTCCACTAGGCCTTCGATTAGGAGCCACCTTAAACACCGAGGAGTGACCCTGTGCCCTGGTTTTACCACCCTCCGTCTTTCTCACTGCACAAACTACTCAATCAAATTGAGCCGACTGAGAATACCACCAGGACTAACACCTAGGTAGTGGTACAGTGGATTTAGGAATCTCTGCTCTGCACTTCAATTGTTTCTGGCACTTCAGAAATGGATACTGATTGTTTATGGATGTTTTAATGGATGTTTTAAATTGTATTTATATATGCATTTCGTGTAAGCTGCCCTGGACCCACCTTGGTGGGAAGGGCAGGGTATAAATCAAACTAATAAATAAATAAAGTATCTGATTATCTGTGTTCTGCATACAAACGCACACCTGGGTTGCTCATTTGCTGCACCATATACAGACGGCTCACCTTTCAGCAGCATGTCACCCTAAATGGGTACTTTGGCCACATCACTGTCTGTGAACAGGTGAGACATGTGCTCCTAAACGTGGACTCGGGCGGGGTACGAGCACATCTGACGCTGCTCTTCCTCGGCAGTTAATTGTTACTCTTCACCTGCCAGCAGTTCCACAAACCGTCTTGGATTTTTGCCCAGTGTTGGCCTTGGAATAGGGGACCAAGCGGTACCATTCTGTTGGTCAGCAGATGCTAACAAGATAAGCGTTACAGATGCGTGAAAGATCTTCCTTGGCAGGGTCAGGCTCCTTAGTCAGGTCACACAACGCAGGGCTTCAGTAGAAGAATCTCTTTATTGGAGAATCATAACTAGAGACACATGTACAGCTTGTGTCAGGAATGCCCGGATACAGCAGGACTCCCTGAGTTATAGTGGAATCAAACACCCCCCTAAACGAGCAGAAGCCAATGAGTATAGTTGGCGTGAGCGGGCAAAACAATCTAAAAGCCGTTGATTCCCAGCAGAGGAGTTCTGCAGCTGGAGACACTACAAGGTCAGGAAAATGATAACATACAGACAGTAGAATAGTAATGGTCAGAGGCTGGTAGACTGAGAGTACTCCCCGCACATTCTAACCCCATGACAGGGCTACCTGACAGGCAGAGCACTTCTGCTGCATGTCCTTTAACACAAAGCAGTACTTTAGAGCACTGCAGTAGAGTCACCACCACCCACAACCTCAGGTGAGGGTGAGACAGTCTCTAGAGTATGTGTATAACAAGCTTTTAATACAAGATGAAGCATAGTGTTCCTCTATAAAGCAAATGCTAAACAGAGTGGAGAAGTGTTACCTTCCCAGAGATCAAAGGGCATTATCTCTTGCCTCCTCATAAGTATTCCTTGGGAACACCCCACTATGGGAAACTTTCAGCTACCTATTCTGGATTCACCGTGGTTACCAGCTGTCAATCCAGACGTCACGCTTCTCTCTTTGAAAGCACTGCCCGGATCCTGCTGTTATTTCTCTTGCACCGTTCTTCTACTCTGAGCCTACTTTTCTTCCCGCACCCACTGAAGCAAGAAGAGCTTTTAATTTCCCACCCGCAAAAGGAAGATGAGGCCAGACAAAGGGCCCAGAGATGGAATCACAGAAAAGAGTCGGAAGGGACCTCCAGGGTCATCTAGTCCAACCCCCTGCACAATGCAGGAAATTGACAAATACTTCCCCCACACACACCCCAGTGACCCCTGCTCCATGCCCAGAAGATGGCAAAAAAAACAACAACCCCTCCAGCATCCCTGGCCAAATTGCCAGGAGAAAATTGCTTCCTGACTCAAAAGCAGTGATCGGCATCAGGGGAGGCGGTTCAGTGGTTGTATTCAGTCTCGGTCCGAAACCAAGCCACGATCCACAGAATACCTTCTACTAGACCCAGCTACAATGGCACAAAACAGGGCACAAGCTTTCGTGTTCACTAGAATATTTCCTGGGAGGGAAGGCAGCGTGGTGCAGCCTGATCTCATCAGATCTGGGAAGCTAAGCAAGGGTCAGCCTTAGTTAGTACTTGGATGGGAGACCACCAAGGAAGACTGCAGAGGAAGACAATGACATAGACTCACAGAATGTTAGAGTTGGAAGGGACCTTGCAGGTCATCTAGTCCAACCCCTGCACTCTGCAGGAGCATAGCCAAAAGATAGCCCTACATACCCACATACCTACAACATACCCGAAAGACGGTCGTCCAGTCTCCTCTTGAAAACGTCCAGCAAAGGAGCATCCACCACCTCCCGAGGCAGTCTGTTCCACTGCTCAACCACTCTTACAGTTAGGACAAACCACCGCTGCCAGGGTTGCCAGGTCTCCCTCGGCCTAATGACAGAAGTCCAAAGAAGCTGTCAACAAAGCGCTACAATGCATATATATATATTGACACATAAGAATGTAATAATACAGTCTTCTTGTGACTCCTTAATAAGGACTCTTTGGTATAATACTTACCTGTTATACTGTATTATTACATTCTTATGTGTCTATATATATGCATTGAAGTGCTTTGTTGGCAGCTTCTTTGGACTTCTGTCATTGGTTTACTTGTAGCTGTGACCTTCATTTTTGTACAAAGTCTCCCTGGGCCACCAGTGGGGAATGGAGGGGGGGGTAGGGCTGCCAGATCCGAGTTGGGAAACTCCTAGAGATTTGGGGGGGGAGAACCTGGGGAGGTCAGGCGCCTCAGTGGGGTACAATGCCATAGAGTCTACCCTCCAAAGTGTCTGTTTCCTGATCTCTGTTGTCTGGAGATGAGGTGTAATTCTGGGGGAATCCCCAGGTCCCACCTGGAAACTGGCATCCCTAAGTCTTCTTCTCACTTGTCTTGAAAGCCCCTTGCTGGGGTTACTATAGAACATAAGAACATAAGAGAAGCCAATGTTGGATCAGGCCAACGGCCCATCCAGTCCAACACTCTTGTCACACAGCGGCCAAAAATACCAGGTGCCATCAGGAGGGCCACCATAAGTCAGCTGCAACACACACACACACACACAATACTTCCACAGGCTGCATGCTACAAAATAAAAAAGGATGTGGATGTTGAAAAATATATTCCAGGGCCAGATTTTGAAGGTCTTCTCTCTTACTGATGAAGGCCGAATCTGCATTTGTCTTTCCCGCCAGTGTCCCCGCCTTTTGACTCCGTCTTCAAAATAGCTGTCCACATTTGGTGTCGTTTTCAGATCTCAACAGTGCTAGCATACTTTTGCATGTCCACATATGTTTATCGTCCTTTAAGGGCGGCTCCACTGTCATTGCACCTCCGCACTGCTTTAAAAGAATCTTCTCCAAACAGCATTCAAACAAGCATAGAGAAAGACGGGGGCACGGCAGCACACAACTGATTTAAAAAAATGCAAATGCAGATTCAACCAAAATCTCTGTGCTGATATTTGGGGCGAGTAAACATCTATCTGAGCTAGAGAGAGAAAATAAACAGCGTTTCTCCATTGGAATCACAGAGGCCAGTAGACTTCCTTTGATTTCTACGACGCCAGTGAAGATGGTGGTAGTGGTGGTGGAGAGAGCCCTCAGGTTACAGCTGACTTTTGACAACCTTGTAGGGGTTCCCAAGGAAAGAGATGCTCAGAAGTGGTTTGCCACTGCCTGCCCCCGCATCACGACCCTGGTATTCCTTGGAGGTCTCCCGTCCACATACTAGTCAGGGTCAACCCTGCTTAGCTTCTGAGATCAGATGAGATCGGACTAGCCTGGGGTATTGGTGTCGCAGCCCAGTCAAGACACACAGGTCCATTTTAAGACCAAAAGTAAAGGAATTCCTTTGTAGACATTTTCAGAGAGTAGCCATGTTGATTTGCTCTAGAACGGTTAGATTCAAGTCCAGGACCAACTTTGGGATCAACATGATTTTCCGGGGATGAGCTCTCGAGAGTCAAACCTCTATTTGTCATATCTGACGAAGGGAGCTTGGCTCTCAAGAGCTCATACCAGAAATCATGTCCGTCCCTGGTGCCCCTGGACTGGATTCTAGCTGTTGGCAGATACCGGATCAACAATTCTGGAGATAAAATTTAAGGCCATGCAGGAGGTGTAAAGTCAAATAAAACCAAATTGGGTAGCCCCATAAATTCCCAAATACGCAGCCTCTCGCTCGTTGATGACCCTCGATTGGACATATTCTTCTCAGCTGAACTCAGGTATTTCCAAAATAGGCAAGAGTTGTCTGCAGCCATCCTGGTCCAAAATCAACAGCCATAAACAGGCCAGCTATAATGGCACTGTCTTCAGGTTGGCAGCAGGCAATTGTGATGTTGGCACAGATTAAGCTACGGGCAAAGCCCAAACCAGTTAATCTGGGGGGTTACTTTTGTGTAAACCATCTAAATCTCATTTAAAGCAATCAGTTTACCTTCAAGCACTCCGTTTGGGCTTGGGAAATATTTAAACTTGAAGTCTAAAGTGCTGGCTGGACTTGGGGGCAATTCCTAGAGTCTCCTCTTTACTTGGGGGTAGAGAGATTATAAACTTTTCTAAGACTATACTAACCCACTTGTTTGGTTTTCCCCCATTTGGTGTAAAATGTCCAGCGTATTCAGAATAATCGCAAAAGTAACATTTATCACCCCTCTAAACTGGGAAAACCTGGTTGCTGCTGCTCACTCAGGGAAGAAGAAGAGGAGGAGGAGGAGGAGGTTGGATTTATACCCCACCCTTCACTACCTAAAGCAGTCTCAGAGCGGCTTACAAACTCCTTTCCCTTCCCCTCCCCACAACAGACACCCGGTGAGGTAGGTGGGGATGAGAGAGCTCTGACAGAAACTGCTCTTTTTCAAGAACAGCTGTGCCAGAACTATGGCTTGCCCAAGGTCATCCAGCAGCTGCAAGTGGAGGAGTGGGGAATCAAACCCAGTTCTCCCAGATTAGAGTCCGTGCACTTAACCACTACACCAAACATTTGATTCAGTGGGAAAAGCCAGGCCACGATTCTTCAGTAGCAGCTCAACTATGAAGCAAAGAAGGGATTTTTATGAACAAACCAACAGACTTTTTGCCACCTGCCTTACCAGATGAAGGCTACAGTATGAAAATGCCCTTAGCGATATCTGTGGGAGGAAACCGATTCAATGAAGATCACAGATCTGTGTAAAAAAATAGATTCACAACCATGATTTCAGCTGAGGCTATGCAGGAAGGTGAGAGAGGATTTAACTCAATTTTGCTAATCATTTTTATTTAAAATTTTTTAAAAAGTTTAAAAAAAACCCTAGGTTGTTCAGGAACAAGCCTTTTTTTCCTCCTTGAAAAAAGCACAACAGGGGGCCCTTCCACAGTCTCCTTTTCCTTGCTCATGTGTTCCTATTGCTGGGGCGGGGGGGGGTTTCTTCTCCAGATGTGTTTAGCTCCCTCTAGTGGCCAATTTGATATTACATCGCCATATGTCCAGCATATCTCCCTGCAGATTTAAACTGCAGGTTTTAATGACAGATGTATAGCGATGTAATACTGAGCTGACCACACCCACCATCAGAAACTCATTAGCATGTTAGGCCACACCCATGACAGCACAGCTTATTAACATATTAGACCACACCCCCATGTTACCAGGAGTGTGGTCATCCAGCCAAATCCACCTTTTGCTTCTTATTCTGTTTACCTTGTTTGTTGTCAAAACCCAGGGCTTTTCTTGTAGCAGGAACTCCTTTGCATGTTAAGCCACACACCCAAATGTAGCCAGTCCTAATGAGTTTCTGCTGTCGCGTGTGACCTATTATGCTAATGAGTTCCTGCTGGGCGTGGCCACCTCGGGAGCCAGCCAGAACTCCGTTCCTGTGCGTTCCTGCCCCAAAATAGCCCTGGCCTTACTGATATGCCTATGATCCGCTTCTTACACTATGAACCTTGTGGTCTGTTGAAATTGCTGAAATCAGGTTCCACTTACACAGCCAGCAAACTGAAGAAGTCGAAGGAAACGCATCTTCCAAGTATCTAGAATGGGCGTCTTTGCAAAGGCTGTTTGGACAACATTATGACTATGTGGACTCCTCCTATCAAGTTACACTGATTACATGGACTTCATGTCATCTACAAAGGGGGAAATATTGTCTCTTATGCCTTATTATAGTTACAGTATGCACTAATGCTGTTGTTGTGACACAACCAACTTTATAATTGTTTAATATATTGTTTTTGAAAAATAAAAATCTTCACATAATTTTTTTAATTGTTTGGCAATCTTTGATGGTGTTTTCTACTAGTGGAATTTGTATATTTGGGATTACTGATATACATGTCTGCAGTTTCCATTGCCAGGCTGGCTGGCTAGCTGCGATAATCCGATGTGGTGTTATGAACTCTTTTTTGATATTTTGAGTGTTTTTGCCTCAGGCGGGTCAGTTCCATTGCATCACAAAGCATTCATGCGCGTTACGGGGCAGATCTTTGTGCACGCCTAGCTACTGCGGTTTGCGGTGCTCACAGCTGCTGTTAGTTGAGAACAGAATTGCCATTCTGTTCAGGGAAGCGTACTGTGCATTCAGTGCATGAATGAGATAGAATATATACGGTGACCTTTTCCCTTTCCCTGGCTTCATGAGCTGTACCTTCCCCCAGACAAAGGCAATTGTACAGTCTCACCTGGCACGAAGTTCCCTCCCAGCCGGCAGAAAAAAAACAAAAGCATAAAACAAAAGCCCTGAGCCATTTTCATCGGGAAGGTTAGACGATTTATTATTTCAGATGACAGACACACTTGGCCCAGCTTGTGTTCCGCCAGGCATCTGTTTATATTTTTACAAAGTTTGAAGACAACCAGAGACATTTCTACTTTACAGATGTGAAGGGGAGGAGCCGGGGAGTTGGACAGAATTTATGGAAAACTTGGCCAGCCTCGGCCTAGTAAATCAAAGCTGGGGGGGGCAGGGGCTGGCACCGACACAAGGCAGAAGTTCTGCCGTGATTGACTAAAGGGAGGGAGGATAAGGGAAGGTGCAACATTGACTTTTGATCCAGGAAGCAAATAGGAAGGGGACCACACAGAGGAATGTTGAACTGAGTAAATAGATGATAAAATGGCTGGGAAACCACAGGCAGGCAAAGCTTCTGGCTCATGCCAGTCAAGTAGTTTCATAAGAACATAAGAGAACATAAGAGAAGCCAATGTTGAATCAGACCAATGGCCCATCTAGTCCAACACTCTGTCACACAGCAGCCAAAATATACCAGGTGCCGTCAGGAGGTCCAGCAGTGGGGCCAGGACACTAGAAGCCCTCCCACTGCTGACCCCCCCCCCAGCACCAAGAATAGAGTGCATCACCTGCCCCAGACTGAGAGTTCCCATCTATACCTTGTGGCTAACAGCCACTGATGGACTTCTGCTCCATATGTTTATCTAATTCCCTCTTGAAACTGTCCATGCTTGTAGCTGCCACCACCTCCTGTGGCAGTGAATTCGTGTATAGCACTGCTATTCTGATCTCGTCAGACCATTGAGGCTAAGCTGGTATTTAGTGGGAGACCACCGAGGCAGTCCCAGGTTGAAAAACAGAGGCAGGCACTGGCAAACCCCCTCTGAACACCTCTTGCCTCGAATACCCTACAGGCTCGCCATAATTCAGCTGTGATTTGACAGCAAAATCCAGGGGGGAAAGTCCCCAACAGTACTCTAAGCAAGGTCAGCCCTGGCTAGTACCTGGACAGAGAGCACCAAGGAAGTGCAGGGCTGCTATGCAGAGGCAGACAACAGCAGCAAACCACCTCTGAATGTCTCTTGCCTTGAAAACTCTACAGAGTCACCATAAGTCAGCCGCAACTTGACAGCACTTCCCACAACCACATAGTGCCTTGACACTACTCCAATATACGCTGAACAAAATAAAGTTTATATAAAATCCCCCTTCACTGCCCCATTGCCATCCCAAGTAAATATGCTACTTCCTTCCTGAAGGCGAGGGAGGATGCATCCGTATGGAAATATTAGGGGATATTAAGAAGAGCCCTGCTGGATCAGAGCAGTGCTTCTTCTAGACCAGGAGTTCCCAACACGATGCCTGCCAGCATCTTTTCGGGCACTCTCTATCGGCCAAGCTGGTTCTGGTAGGTTTGTTGCTCCAGAACTTAAGGTCTGGATTCACTCAGAAAACCTGCTCTTCTGTTTATGGCTCAGCTGACCTTCATAACACGTACCTCCTGTCGGGCAAGCAGAGTGCCCACTGCTGTCCTAGCAGTTTGGGGGAGAAGGGGGGAAGTGCCCATAGGGCTGCCAATCTCCAGGTAGGACCTGGAGATCTCCTACTATGAGAATTGCTCTCCAGGCTACAGAGATCAGTTCCCCTGGAGGAAATGGCTGCTTTGGAGGGTGGACTCTTCGGCATTATACCCTACTGGTGCCCCTCCCTTCCCCAAACCCCGGCCTCTCCAGAGCTCACCCCCCAAAAAAATCTCCAAGAATTTCCCAACTTGGAGCTGGCAACACAAAGTGTCCATGTCATCCTCCCGCCCTCCTGTCACCGTCTTCCGCGCTTGGTGGGTGAGGAGAGGTGAGATCGAAGAGACTGTGAATGGTGGAAGGATCCTGAAGTGGAAGCCAGTGTGTGCCGCGATAAACCTGCATGTTGACTCAGCTCTGCTAGTGGCCAGCCCCTTCTGGGGCTCAGCTGGCCTTCGTAAGGCAGCCCTCCTGTCAAGGTACCACCAGAGGGGGAGGTGGCTGGCGGAACCCTATGTGGGATCTGTTGCAACTTTTGCAAGTGGTGTTTCTGGAGGCGGGGGGTAGGGAACTTGCACTTGGCCCCCTTCCATGGATGAGCATTAATAAGAACATCAGAAGAGCCCTGCTGGATCAGACCAGTGGTCCATCCAGTCCAGCATCCTGCCCCACACAGTGGCCAATCAGTTTCTCAGGAGGGCCAACAACAGGGCATAGAAACTGAGGACCTCATAAGAACATCAGAAGAGCCCTGCTGGATCAGACCAGTGGTCCATCCAGTCCAGCATCCTGCCCCACACGGTGGCCAACCAGTTCCTCTGGAAGACCAACAATAGGGCATAGAGGCAGAGGTGGCCAAACTCGCTTAGCATAAGAGCCACATAGAAGAAATATCAGATGTCTGAGAGCTGCAAGGCATGAACAAATAATACACACACGTTTTTATCGGGAAATATGCAAATTTGCTTATTAACATTAAGTAAGACCGCCAGAAAGAAAGAAAGGAAAGAAAGGAAAGAAGGAAAGCTAAAGGCAATGGGGAAAAGGAAAGGAAAGAAGGAAAGCTAAAGGCAATGGGGAAAAGGAAAGATTTGCCCAACTGAATGCAGATTTCCAGAGAACAGCAAGGAGAGATAAGGAGGCTTTCCTGAATGAACAATGCAAAGTAATAGAGGAAAACAATAGATTGGGAAGGACTAGAGATCTCTTCAAGAAAATTGGAGAAATCAAGGGAACATTCCATGCAAAGCTGGCCATGATAAAGGACAAAAACGGTAGGGACCTAACAGAAGCAGAAGAGATTAGGAAAAGATGGCAAGAATACACAGAAGAACTATACAAGAAGGACCTCGATGTCCTTGACAACCACGATGGTATAATCATTGACCTCGAGCCAGACATCCTGGAAAGCGAAGTTAAATGGGCCTTAGAAAGCATTACTAACAACAAAGCTAGTGGAGGTGATGGTATGATGGTATCCCAGCTGAGTTATTCAAAGTCTTAAAAGAAGATGCTGTTAAAGTGCTGCACTCAATTTGCCAACAAATTTGGAAAACACAACAGTGGCCACAGGATTGGAAAAGGTCAGTTTACATTCCAATCCCAAAGAAGGGCAACGTCAAGGAATGTTCAAACTATCGCACAATTGCACTCATTTCACACGCTAGCAAGGTCATGCTCAAAATCCTACAAGCTAGGCTCCAACAGTACGTGGATAGAGAACTGCCAGAAGTACAAGCTGGGTTTCGAAGAGGTAGAGGAACTAGAGATCAAATTGCCAACATTCGCTGGATTATGGAGAAAGCAAGAGAGTACCAGAAAAACATCTACTTCTGCTTCATTGACTATGCTAAAGCCTTTGATTGTGTGGATCACAATAAATTATGGCAGGTTCTTAAAGAGATGGGAGTACCAGACCACCTCACCTGTCTCCTGAGAAACCTGTATAAGGGTCAAGAAGCAACAGTTAGAACCGGATATGGAACAACTGATTGGTTTAGCATAGGAAAAGGAGTACGACAAGGATGTATATTGTCACCTTGCTTATTTAATTTATATGCAGAGTACATCATGCGAAATGCTGGCCTGGATGAATCACAAGCTGGAGTTAAGATTGCTGGGGAAAAGATCAATAACCTTAGATATGCAGACGATACCACTCTGATGGCAGAAAGTGAAGAGGACCTAAAGAGCCTCTTGCTCAGGATGAAAGAGGAGAGCGCAAAAGTGGGCTTGAAGCTCAACATCAAAAAAACTAAGATCATGGCATCTGGCCCCATCACTCCTTGGCAAATAGAAGGGGAAGTCGTAGAAGTAGTGACAGACTTCACGTTCCTAGGATCTCAGGTCACTGCAGATGGTGACTGCAGCCATGAAATTAAAAGCCGCCTGCTCCTTGGGAGGAAAGCGATGGCAAACCTAAACAGCATGATAAAAAGCAGAGACATCACCTTGCCAACAAAAGTCCGCATGGTCAAAGCAATGGTATTCCCCGTAGTAATGTATGGCTGCGAGAGTTGGACTATAAGGAAGGCCGAGCGCCGAAGAATAGATTCTTTTGAACTATGGTGCTGGAGAAGACTCTTGAGAGTCCCTTGGACTGCAAGGAGATCAAATCAGTCAATCCTAAAAGAAATCAACCCTGACTGTTCCCTGGAAGGCCAGATCCTGAAGCTGAAGCTCAAATACTTTGGCCACCAAATGAGAAGGGAGCATTCACTGGAGAAGACCCTGATGCTGGGAAAGATTGAAGGTCAAAGAAGAAGGGGACGGCAAAGGATGAGATGGTTAGACAGTGTCATCGATGCAACAAACATGAAATTGAGCAAACTTCAGCGGACAGTGGAAGACAGGAGGGCCTGGCGTAATCTGGTCCATGGGGTCGCGAAGAGTCGGACTCGACTGTGCGACTGAACAACAACAAAAAGACCGCCAGAAATAAAAACAAAAAGGGGTAAAATAGATATTGATAATGATATTTAAAGAGATAAATACTTTCCTCAAGCCAGCGGGGGGGGGGGGGCTTTGAGAATGCATTTAAAGTTAAAATTGCTTTCTTTCTCTGCTCCCCCGCCATCTCAAGCCTACCCAGGGAGGGGAACTGTTATGTATGGAGATACCAGGTTTAGATGGGAGCTGGAATCAAGCTCCTTCTATTTATGCATCTCCATACATAATATCCCTCCCCCCTACGATGGAACAATCAGGGGACATTCCTAGTCTTTTAAATAAGAGGGAGGCTGCTGTTATCTCCATACGTAACAGGAACACTGGCTGTGGAAGGGAAGACCAGTTGGGGAGGCATGCCTCCCCTTTACTTCCCCAGCCACCCTGCCGGGAGCCGCACAATGTGTGTTCACGCATGCGGTTCATGAGCCTCAGTTTGGCCACCCCTAGCATAGAGGCTGAGGCCTTCCCCTGATGTGGCCTCCTGGCTCTGGGATTCAGAGGCTTAGTGCCTCTGAACGTGGAGGCTCCCTTCGATCACCATGGCAAGTAGCCACTGATAACACTTATCCTCCATGAATCTATCTGACCCCCTTTTCAAGCTGTTTCTTCCTGTGGCCATCACTACATCCTCTGGCAGTGAATTCTACATTTTAAGCATGCTGTGTAAAGTGGTATTTCCTTTTGTCCATCCTGAACCTAGCGCCCATCAGCTTCCTTGCATGCCCTCGAGTTCTAGAGTTTTGAGAGAGGGAGAAAAATTTCTCTTGGTCAAACTCTCTCCACCCCATGCATAATTTCATAACCCCTTATCATGCCCCCCCCTCGTCTCTTTTCTAAACTGAAAAGTCTTCAGCCTTTCCTCAGAGTGAAGGTGCTCTCACCCCCGAATCATCTTGGTTGCCCCTCCTCTGGACTTTTCCCAGCTCTGTCATGTCTTTTTTGAGATATGGTGACCTGAACTGTATTCCAAATGAGGCTGCACCGTAGATTTATACAGGGGGCATTATAATACTGGCTGTTTTATTCTCAAGCCCTTTTCCTAATGATCTCTAACACGGAGTTTCCCTTTCTCACCACTGCAGTACACTAGGCGGACACTTACATTGAGCTATTCCACTACGACCCCAAGATCTTTTCCCCTCTCAGTCTCAGCCAGTTCAGACCCCATTAGCCTATGCTTGAAGCTGGGATTTTTTGGTCCAATGTGCATTACGTTGTTCCATCTTGAATCGAGGTGGTGCAAGGGGTGGAAAGATACAGCAGTGGCAGGAGCGTTGATGTCATAAGACACACAGGGAGATGTCATGGTGCTTGCTGAAAGTCTAATCTCCATCCCGTCCCTCAAGATGCAGGTGGGAGGCTCTGTTAGGTGGCTCCACTTTGACCTCTGTGTTGTGCAACGCCAAGTCTGTGAAAAATAAGATTTCAACAGTATCTGACCTGTTGCACGAGAAACAGGGCAGCTTGGCTACTTGACGGAAACCTGATTGGATGACTCTGACACAGCTCACACCAGTTGGGTATGAAGTCCCTCACCAGCCTCCAGTGGGAGGACAGGAGGGGTAGCATTTCTGCTCTGTGAATATTGCTCATCACTAAGCAACCAGTGCAGATAGAGGCAGGCTTCGATTGTACATATCTTGTGTTGGCCACCAGGGATGGATTAGGACCCTGCTGGTGTACCATCCACCTAGCTTACCAGTAGGACCTCAGGTTGAGCTGATGGAGGTGGTGTCTGAGAACCCCGAGGATGATTATCCATGGGGCTTTCAACATCCATACCGAGGCTGCCTTGTCAGGTCAGGCACAGGACTTCATGACCCCTGTGACAACCATGAGTCTGTCTCAGATAGTAACCCCCCAATGTCCAGGCACGCCGAGTCACTCAGTCCAACATAGCCCTTCCATGGTTTTAGTCTTTTCTGAGAAGGAGAAGAAGAAGAGTTGGTTTTATACCTTGCTCTTCACTACTCAAAGGAGTCTCGGAGTGGCTTACAAACACCTTCCCTTCCTCTCTCCACAACAGGCACCTTGTGAGGTAGGTGGGGCTGAGAGAGCTCTGAGAGAACTGTGACTGACCCAAGGTCACCCAGCAGGCTTCATGTAGAGGAGACATGGGGAATCAAACCTGGTTCTCCAGATTAGAGTCTGCCACTCTTAACCACTATACCACGCTGGCTCTCAAGACTGAACACAAAGAGTCTCCACCAGAGGTGCAGAATCAACTGAGTGGAATTCATCTTGTGGGGTGCCACAGGGTTCACCCATGCTCTTCTCTCTCATCTGTCTGTCTGTCTGTCTGTCTGTCTGTCTGTCTATCTATCTTCATCATCCATCCATCATCCATCTATCATCCATCTATCCATCCATCCATCCATCTATCATCCATCCATCCATCCATCCATCCATCCATCCATCCATCCATCCATCCAAGGCCACTGAATGAAATTGTCAAGAACTTTGGGGTTGGGTGTCATCTGCTCTATTTCTATATATTTCTATATCCAAGCATCCAGACACATTGATCTTGGTTCTGAACCAGTTCTTTGAGACTGTGGTCCAGCGGCTAAGGCAGAAAAAAAAATGAAGCTGAATCCAGACAAGACAGAGGTAATGCTGTTTGGGAAGGCTGATATGCTAGAGCAGGGGTCCCCAATCCTTTTGAGCTTGTGGGCACATTTGCAATTCTGAGACAGTGTGGTGGGCTCAGCCACAAAATGGCTACTGTGGGAGGCGGAGCTGGCCACAAAATGGCTGCTGCAGCTTGTTTTCAGTCACACAGCAAAAACTTTTGTGCTGTGGTGGCAGCTGCTGCCAAAGCAACGTTTTTAAAAATCTGCAGAGCCAATCAAATCTCTGGTGGCCAAGGAGAAGCCTTAATGAGCAAGGCCCCACCTGATCCATGCTTCCATAACCTCACAGCTGGATTACTGCAACATACTCTATGTGGGGCTGCTGTTGAAGGCAACATAAACTCTGCCATCCAAGCAACCATTTTCTGCAGGGGAACTGGTATCTGTCATTTGGAGTTCAGTTGTAATTCTGAGAGATCTCCAGGCCCCCCTGGAGGTTGTCCAATCCTACCTGGCAACCAGCAAGAGATAGGGGAGACAGGTACTTACTGTGGGGGGGGGGCAATCTTTGTTGCCATACAATGACATCACTTCCAGTGTGACCTCGAAATGCTAACAATGCTCTAGCACTCACCCCACAACTTTATGGTTTCTGTAGAGGAGAGAGAAACAATATATGCCACTCCTCATGGGGCTGGATAAAATATATTAAATATGTAAAAATAATTTTATGAAAAGCACCACACATTACTAAGAACAACACTATATAGTTAATGATTTAACATTACAGTGTTTGTACAGATAGGAAAACTTCCTCTTGGTGTCAAAATAACTGAAAAGGAAATCTTATGTAACTGGGAGGATTTCACAGAAATCCCCGATACGAAGAAGAATTTACAACTTAATTACAGTTCAGTATTAGTAGCCTGAAAACTTCCACTCACGGAACCAAGGAAGAATCCATTTACTTTAGAGTCTTGTGTTACCGAGGAAGAGTAGTCTTCTATTTCGTCATTTAGAAGATCCTGACAGACCGAACGTTTGACAACCAAGCTGTCAAAAGTGCACACCAATTTTTCTTACCCCTGTGTTAGAGCAGCACTCAGTGGGCCAATTTGTGACTGGTAACCGTTTCTGACCATTAATGTGACACAGACATGAGCAATCTAATTTTGCTACCCTAGTCCAGAGACAGTTTCATTAGAGGGAGGAAATTCTGACAGGTAGACAGCTTTGACAGTTAAAATCTGTCACAAGATGCCCCTCAACATGTTTTGCTGAAAGGGAAAGATCAGGGTGCCATTCTGAATTTCGGAGGTGGGGGATGATTGGTGTCAAGGGTCAAAGGCTCATTTGTATGGAGGGATCCAGATAAAACCACAAATTTTGAATAGCCAGCCTTTATGTCTACCTCATAATTGTTTAGAAAAAGCCATATAGGACTGTATCTTTCCCCACACTGCCTTTAAAAGCAAAGGTTTTATGCCAAGGGTTGCCAACTTCCAGGTAGCGGCTGGAGATTTCCTGGGATTACGACAGATCTCCAAGTGACAGAGATCAGATCACCTGGAGAAAATGGTTGCTTTGAAAGGTGGACTTTGTCGCATTCTACCCCACTGGAGTCCCCCCCCCAAAAAAAACCCAATTTATGGTCCAAGACATAGGAAAGAGTGTATTTTCACATACAATACATGGCTTCCCTTAGACAGAAATCACTATTCCAGGTGCTAGACTGATGCATTTTCATTTCCGGCAATCAAAATGGCACAAACACAACTAGTCTAGTTTTTCTTTTCTTTTGCTAAACCTGGATTTAAAATGTGATAGCATTCTAAATAAATTGAAGGATAATTTGGAGTATAGCCACAAAACCCGTCCTCAGCCATCAGAACACAGCCAGCAATAAACAAATCCGTGTCCCACATAACCTGCCTTGAATTCTGAGACACATGGGAGAGACGGGAGAGACAGAAATGCGATACAACAAATAAAATTTCCTCAGGACTTAAGATGCATTCCACAGTATCCCCCCACCCCAGCCAATGTTTTAACTCTCCTTAGTTGGACAAATGTTTTTGAGTTCTTTTTGCCTTTGAGTGGTCAGATCACTTTTTAAAATATATTTGTTAGAAGGAATTATTAGAAATCACAGAAATTCTGTGAGGGGCTGCCGCCCAGAAGTAGGATGGTGTTCCCATGGTAACAAAGGCCACAGTCACAGAGTTAGAAAGGACCGAGGCACCCATTATGTCTTCCTTTCTCTTCCTATCTGGGGCTTGGCCTCACTGCTCTCAGCGGAGCCATAAGGGAAGTCAGTTTCTTTGTTACTTGGTGCAGCTGTGGCTCAACGGTAGAACATCTGTTTTGCAAGGTAGAGGAGGAGGAGGAGGAGGAGGAGGAGGAGGAGGAGGAGGAGGAGATTGGATTTATACTCTGCCCTTCACTTGGAGTCTCAGAGTGGTTTACAAACTCCTTTCCCTTCCACTCCACACAACAGACAGCTTGTGAGGTAGGTGGGGCTGAGAGAGCTCTTTCCAGAACTGCTCCCGAGAGAACAGCTCTGAAAGAATTTGTGACTGATCCAAGCTCACTATGAACAAAAAAGGGAAACAGACTTAACCCTGAAAAGTAGGATCAAGATCCTAAAAAGATAAGTCAAACTGAGTAGAGGGCCAGCAATGAAAACTTAATGTATAAATAATGTGTAAAAATACATGTATTTATTTATAACAAATTAAAAAACATGTACGGGCCCAATCATACCCCATGTAAAAATTCCAAAATCATATATACACAAGGGCCAATGGACTTGACCTGACGCATTTTACCTGTTAGGGCCTTCTTCAGAGGTCAAACACAATGAGGAACAAATTGGCTTATATCATAATACATAACACAATTAGGGTTGCCAAGTCTTACCGGCGAAATAGCGGGGGAGTCCAGGGCTCTCTCCGGGAGCCGTGATGACATAGACCGGAAGTGATGTCATCACGCTGGGCACGTCACGGGGTGATGCTCTAGCAACTGGCCTGAAAACTCTGTGGTACCATAGAGTTTTCAGGGTGATTGCCAGAGCGTTGACCAACGACGTGCCCGGTGTGATGACATCACTTCCGGTCTACGTCATCACGCTGGCCTCATTGGCCCAATCTGGCCACTACGGGGGAGGAGTTCCCCCCCTCGGCCGGGATCCCGACCAGCAGATTGGGGACCCTTTTAGCGGGGGAATTCCTGCCCCCCGGGGGGACTTGACAGCCCTAAATACAATACAATTACACAGCATGGTACAAAACGGACCAGAAAGGAATTGTTCCAGAGTGAAATTACCAGGCATAGAATGAAAGTACAAACGAGGCCTCCCAAGATCCAATCATATGCCAAATGATATCTCACTGATAATTATTTCTGGTCCAGAAGGTGCCTTTCAATAGCTGTTGAATCCAAGCCAAAGTGTCCTCAGCAAAGTGTTTAGCAAAGAGCAGTGATCATCATCTCCAGTCACACACACACACATACACAGACCTTTATTGGCATATGTTAGGTTACATCATCTCCAGTTGAAAGAACCAGATAGTAAGCAGTGTGAAAAACCTGGCTTTGAGACCCTGGAGAGAAGCTGGCTGTCAGACCAGACAGTAGCGACCTTGATAAACCCAGGCAAGCTTCATGTGCTCCCCAGCTTTAAAGATGGCTTCATAAGACACGCACACTTCCTAATGCCACATGAAACCTTTCCCTCTGTGTACAGAGCACATCCCTGACTCTTTGCAATTGGGCCAGTGTTCCCCCCCTCTCTTCTTTCAGTGCCCAGGCAAGCAGGCTTGTTCCCACACCACAGTTGCCACCATAACAATGGCATCGTTGCCAATGCAGGCAACGTGCTTCCTCAGCTCTTCCTTTTGCCTCCAGCATCTTGAGAAGCATTACCGTGCAAATAGTCAGCGCTGATGTAGCGCATTAGACTATTCAGAGCACTGAATATTCATTGTCCCCGTTGTCCTGAAAAGTGGGTCAGCACCGCTTTCATGTGGACGTGGGGGCGGAAGGAAAGATCCAGCAGCTGGCCTAAGGCAACCTATTGAGTTCATGACTAGGGTGAGATCTGCATCAGGGATTTCATGATAACACAGCTCAGGCTCTCCTATGCTGTCCCAAACAGAGATATCTACCCTTCTGGTGAATCTGCTGAAACTAATGGGCTTTGAAGGGTACAACTCTATCCAGGGCGGCCCTACAAGCCACTTCTTGCTGTGTGATGGAATCTGAAACACAGCTTAAATGGGGAAGGAAGAATCATGCGTGGCATTCTGAGCTTTTTGGAGGAAGGGCGGGGCAAAAATGCACAGCAATAAACCTATCTAAGGGATCGGAATGTGATGTTGCAAGCAAGGAAACCGGCTTGTCTCTCTCCCATCCATTTCCTGTGCATTTGCCTCATTTTTTTTTCGTCCTCACATAAATAAGGATTATAATTTTCTCATCCCACAAATGATATTTGTTCGATTGTGGTACATGTAACTGTGGCGCAAAATCTGTGGCTGTAGAGGCAGGAAACCCTAGTATGGTAATGAAGTCACGGTTCATCAAATACACTGGAGAGCAAATGAGTACGGTGTAAAGGTCAGTGTGTTAAACTAAGCTGTGGGAGGCCTGGGCTGCAATCACACACCCTAAATAATCCACTTTCGATGCACTTTCAGTGCGCTTTCCGACTGGATTTTACTGAGATTTTTCTGCATCTAGCATTCGCTCCACATTTTCTCAACTGGGAGGGGAAAGGACGGCTCAAAACCACATCCAAATACCCCAGGCCAATGCCGTACTGACTGGAAAGTCACTCCTGAATGGCCATAAATCTAGGTAGAAGGTACCATAAAAATCCAACGATCAAAGGAAGCGTAAGAGGCATGGAGTGTGGAGGCCGCCATAAAACCCGATGGTCCAAGGAAGTGAAAGCAGCATGCCACGCAGAGGGGGATTTCTCTTGTGACGTGGGTTTCGTAAAACAACGGAGGGAAAAGCCAATGCAAAATCAGCCTCTGTGAACTGGTGAAATCCAGTTGGAAAGTGGACTGAAAGTGGATTATGTAGTGTGTCTGACCGCAGCCCTGGACTCAAACCCCCACTCTAACATGGAGCTCAATGGATAACCTGGGGGCAGTCATGCTTTCTCGGCCCCGCCCACCTAGCATTGTCCACTCCACCTTGGGACACTCCTAGGGATTTGGATGTGGAGCCTGGGGGGAGCAGACTTTTCAGAAGGGAGAAGCTCAGAAGAGAAGCGAATCTCGATCTGCCCTCCAAAGCTGCCATTACCTCCAGGGGAGCTGACCTCTGTAGTCTGGAGGTCATTCCAGGAGAACTCCGGGCCCCACCTGCAGGTTGGCAACCCGACACTTAGTTCACGAGGACAAAACAGGGGAGGGAAGACCACAGACAGTGTCCTGCTGTCCTCAGGAGAAGGACACGAAGTAACCACAAAGGCAAAGAGGAGGAGGTGGCGGTGGCTACAAGCATGGATGGTGTCAAGAGAGAATTGGATAAGCATATGGAGCAGAAGTCCATCAGTGGCTATTAGTCACAAAGTATAGATAGGAATTCGCAGTTTGGGACAAGTGATGCTCTGTATTCTTGGTGCTGGGGGGGCAACAGTGGGAGGGCTTCTAGTATCCTGGCCCCACTGCTGGACCTCCTGATGGCACCTGGTACTTTTTGGCCACTCTGTGTGAAAGAGTGTTGGACTGGATGGGCCATTGGCCTGATCCAGCATTGGCTTCTCTTCTGTTCTTAAAGAAGAATCATTTGAAAGAAGAATCGATCACCTGAAAGATGACTGAACATCCCATTGATTCCTCTTTCAGATGACTCTTCTTTCAAATGATTTGAATGATTCCTCTTTCCGTGTTGATTCATACTGTAATTATTTACCATTGTAAACCGTAATTGTAATTATTTCTTGAATATTATATTTGTGAATCTTTGTTCGCTTTAGCATATATAAATATAAAAATAATTGAACATAATATATAAATTAAGTATAATAATTATGGTGTCTTTGTTGTTACTTTGTGTCCCTCATACACTGTAATCCTTATGCTGCTCCTTGGAAGAAGGGCCCAAATTAGGTTTACCAGGTTGCCAGTTGCGGTGGGAGACCTCCCATGCTTCATCTCCTGTACTGGGTCAATGGAGAAGCAAGAGGGGAAAAGGGGGGATTGACAGCATGAATGCCACGATGTCACATCTGGGTGAGCACCTAATAACTGACGCCCCAATATCCATGATGCTCTCAGAACTCCATCCCCCTATCTTTATTTTTAAGACCATAGAGACTGTAGGAATTCCTGGAGTCACACAGACACCATGACGTCACTTCCAGGTGCTCGTCTGGATGTGACATCACAGAGTCTGTGACCTCTCCCTCCCCAAGCTCCATCCCAAATTGCTCCCATAAATTGCTGCTGGAAGCCTGGCTACCCTTGTTCAAAGACACTCCCTTAACTTAGTGCAGCCCAAGAGCAAGCCTTAAGTACATTGCCTGGGAGGGTTGAAGAATCATCTCCTACGGAAGCAGTGATACCAGAATTGCAGCAAGAACGAGAATGGAGGACACTGTGGCATTTGCTAAAATCCTGAGGAAAAGAGTAAGCACTGCAGCAGTGACGTGAGACAGTTGGATGCAGTTTTGAAGAAGTTCTGAAGAAGTTCCTCAGGTGTACCTGAGCAACAGAAACTGACATCAACAACTAGGTGACAGGGCAATACTACACCAGTAAAGGATACCATCCCAGACTCATTATAGAGACAAGCAGTATGCAGATTTTCTACAGTTTGTGAATTTGGGGGGGGGACAACAACAAAAACTATAGCAATGGTAAACAGCAAGATATTCAGCCCAAACCCAGGCCTTCCAAAATTTCTTCCCAGTTCTTCAGACAAGAGCTACTGAAGACGTTCTCTGCCTTAGCAGGAAGGAATTAGCCAGAGTCACATTTCAATCTAGGCAAGCACGAACTAGAACCACTAGGGTAGAGGTTAAGTAACCACACAGGAAGCAGGACTGAATGAACGCTCCCTCAGTCTTACCATTGTAAAAACCCTGTGTTACCTCACAGAAGATCCTTCTCCAGTAAGCTGGAGGAAGAAAGGAGCTGCCTGCTTTTAGAGTCTGTGGAAGGGACTTCCTTACAAAATCTCACATTGGTGTAGGCAAGAAGAAGAAGAGGAGACAGTTTTGGTTGCGTTGACAGAAAATACATCAGGGGTTTCTCCAGTTCTTCCTTCCATGTATAGGGTACATACATGCCCATCAAGTTGCCACTGAGTAGGGTTGCCAGCTCCAGGTGGGGAAATTCCTGCAGGTTTTGAGGGTAGAGCCTAGAAAGGGAATAGTTTCGGGAGGGAGAAGACCACTGCGGGGTACAATGCCATAGAGGCTGTCCTCCAAAAGAGCCATTTTCTCCGGGGAAACTGATTTCTGTCATCTGGAGATCAGCTGTCATTCTGGGAGATCCCTAGGCCCTGTCTAGTGGATGGCAGCCCTACAACTGACATACCCCCAGCAAGGGGTCGCTGAGAAGCGGCCGGCAGTTTTATCACAGGACAGCACAGAGGACTGCCTCCACATCATCCAGAATTCACCTGTCAGCACAGTTAGCAGAAAGTTACACGTGTAGAGTCGCCAGCTCTGGGTTAGGAAACACCTGGAGATTTTGGGGTGTGTGGAGCGTGAGCGGAGCAGGGTTTGGGGAGGAGAGGGACTTCAATGGGATGTAATGCCATAGAGTTCACCTTTCAAAGTGGCCATTTTCTCCAGGTGATCTGGTTTCTCTTGCCCGGGGATCAGTCGTAATAGCAAGAGTTCTCCAGCCACCAACTGGAGGTCGGCAACCCCTATGTGTGAAACTGGTTGTGAAGCCATTCAGGCCAATTTTAACGATCATAGAAAACAGAGGGTTGGGGGACTATGATTACATTGTCATCGTTACTATCTATTTATTTTATTCATTTAAAACATTTTATGCCCCTTTTCCAACCCAAACAGGGCTCCAAAGGCAGCAAAAATAAAACGCTGGAACATGTGGACATTAAAACGGTATTTAACATCAAATGGATATATAGTAGTATAAGAAATAAAAACATGTAAACACGTAGCACACATTGCAAAAATGAGGGAGGACAGCCAATAGCAGTTACTGGGGATTTACCCTTTGACATTCTAGGCTCCACGCTTCAAATCAGTCACAAGCACATGGGCCACTCTGATGTTGTTTTAGAAAATGGTCTGTTTTACCTTCTCACTCTGCCTCTGCACATGACCAAATCCCTGCAGGTACAGGTACCTGGCTCTATCATCCTAATTCGTGCACATAGGCATTAAAGCTGAGTTCAAACACGGCCAACCAGAAGCTTCCAGATAAGAGGTTAAAGAAGCACAAAAAATATGTTGTTGAAGGCAGGAAAGCTCCTCCATTAGCATGTTCATAGCCTGGAGAACTACACAAGATAATTGACTCAGCCCTATCTCACCTTCCAAGGTAGAAATAAATTACTTGCCTATCAGTTTGCTGCTCACCTTGATATCAAGAGTACTTCATCTTTCTGTGTTATACCTCTGAGGATGCCAGTCACAGCTACAGGCGAAACGTCAGGTCCTACAATGCCAAGACCATGGCCACACAACCCGGAAAATCTACAGCAACTAAAGTAAAAGAAGTCTGGCAGCCCATGATTTGTTAGGCTGATCCCCTCTGGGTCAACTGGTACCCCAGACCTTGGTGATCAATGGTTCTACCATGACTTTGTGTTCAAGTTTTACCCCGCAGACCCAGCCCTGCATGGAAGGCACAGAGCCTCCACTGTGGGACAGAAAGAGGAATTCTTTTTGGTCACAAAAGATGGCGGCTTAGTTTTAGTAAGTCCTGGCACACGTTTGCCTTCTGGACAGTCACCACATTCCTCACTAGTGACCTGTCCCCACTTAAAGCAAGTCATTACAAAATTTACCTGTCAGATGGAACAGGCGAGAACACACAAAGGGGAGAAGCGGGGAAGGTAACAATTATGGGAGGAACCCAAACAGCACAAGGTTTAATAGTCTGCCATGATGGTGTTAGAGAAGACCTTAACAGAGCTGAGATGGTAACGTGGACAACTCACGTTTGTACATTGCTAATGTACAAAAAAAAACCAATTAAAGGCTTGGGAAAGACCTACCATGTGACAGGCACAAGAAATAAATCATTGGCATAGAATTACATTTAAAGAGGGAGATTAGTCTGGGTTTATACACAGCTCTTTCCTGCAGCTGTGTCAGTTTAGCAAACATTTTAAAAAATAAACAAACGAATGAGTTTTATTGGCTTTTAAGGGGGGGGTTAGACAGATCCACCGGGTCTATCAGTGGCTACTGGCCAGGGTGACTAAAGGAAACTGCATATTCAGAGGCAGTAAACTTCTGAATGCCAATGCCAGGTGGTGTTGCCAACCTCCAGGTACGGCACAGAGATCTCCTGGAATTACAACTGCTCTTCGGACAACAGACAGCTGTTCCCCTGGAGAAAATGGATGCTTTCGAGGGTGGGCTCTGTGAAGGATTTCAGATAGCCATTCCATTTCAAGAACTGGTTACTAATGGGTTTTCCCCCTGTCATTTCAGACAGACCCGTTTTAGTAACCGGCTGTTAACAGAATAGATTTCCCTGTTCATACAATGCCGGTTGTCTCCCGTTTGGGAAGCTGTCTGAGACGTTGTTGATGAAAACTGCTTTCCTCAGGTCTTCAATCCCTTCTTCTTCCAGATATGAATTGCTACAGTGGAGCTGTGTAAAATGCCTCAGAGCACTTCCTCCAGTGATGGGCTTTTTGCACCCTTTCCCCCCCGGCACACACTCTCTCTCTTTTTAAAAAATGTTCTATTGGGAGCGCTATAGCAGGATATCAAATCAGCGTCATAGCACTCACAATAAAATGTTTTTAAAAACCCTCTCAGGGAGATTGCGTGCACGGAGGAAAATGGCGGCAAAAGAAAGCGGCAAAGTTTGACATGGCCACAGCGCTTCAGAGACGGCTCCTTGCTGGAAGAGAAATGCTGTGTGAAGCAGCCATCCCTGTACCGGTTTCCTCTATGATGGGCCAGTAACAGAAACTATTAAGTATGGACAACTTAACAACGAAGTGATTTCAGCAAGTGATTCGGCTTTATTTCGTAACAGCAACTCCAACTCAGAACACACCAACAAACGCCCACAAAACAATGGAGCACAGCTCCTTCTTTTAAACTCTCCCGGGCTGTCAAAGCCACACCCATTGTCAGATAAGAATCAATAACAATGCAGGGATAAAGGCCAATCAGGACCGTTCCCTCTCTGATACATTCTCACATAGTGATTGGGTATTTACAAAAGTTTCGCAGAAACCGACCAATAGCAATGCGACATCTGAAGAGCCACATTCAGACTCAAGCTTAACATGTGAATAGACAGAAGCGATTCACATTCAGTACATAACAGAAACCATGAGGTTTACAAAGGTAATGTGAAACTGACCTTATGTCATCACATCCTAACAGAGGGCCTCACCCCCACCCCAGGCTCCATCCCCAAAACCTCCAGATATTTCCCATCCCCCTACTCCCGTCCCTGAACCCCACCCTCTCCTGGCTCCATTCTCAAAACCTCCAGAGCTGCCAACCCTAGGCCAGGAGGAAACATCAAAGGAAGACCTAGGTTTAGTAGATTTTGGGGGTGGAGCCTGGGGAAGGAGGGGGAGGGACTTCAGCTGGGTATGCCACAGTGTCCACCTTCCAAAGCAGCCATTTTCTCCAGGGAAACTGATCTTGGTCATCTGGAAATAAGTTGTAATTGTGAGAGATCTCCAGGCACCACCTGGAGGTTGGCAGCCCCACCAGAGGAAGGAGGAGGAGGAGAAAAGGCAGCTCTCCTGATTCCACCTCACCCTTCCAATAGGGTAAGGGAGGAAGAAAGAGGCAGCTGGCTTAACCAGTTTGCTGGGTGCCCCCTCCTCCCTTGCATGGGGATTGTGCAGGCCAGGTTCAACCCTTCTGTCACAGGGCTGGCCTGGCCAAAATGTGGCGGGAGGTCATCAGCCCACCAAAAGGTGGCCCAGTGCTCTTAACGGCCAATCCACCCCAGGATGAGTCAGGGAAGTTGTGTGGTAGCCGGATGGTTGCTGCTGGGCCCGGACCCTGGGAAGACTCTGCTCCCTTCCTGCATTTTACTGACAGAAACAAAGCCTGGAAAGCCGGCAACACAGTTGCCTAGCAAGGGCCAATGAGGGCATCCATTTCTTAAAGCTACAGGAACTCCCCTTTAATAATTTGAAGGAGTTCATTCACAATTTTCCCTCCAATCTCAGTTTGGGGGGGGGCGTTTTCCAGGTTTGTAGAAAGAGCTGTCTTGTCTGTCCGTGGCACAAATATCCAGATTTTAAGTTTCCACAGATTTTGCTGTGTTGAGAATTTATTTATCTATTTAATTATATTGATAAATCACCTAATCCCCACAACGGTGGGCCTCTAGGCAATGTACATATTAAAAGCAATAAAAGCCATAAAACCATAATCAGACAATATAATTCATTAATTAATTAGAATCAAGTGGCAATTTTCGTGGCTTCCTCCCATTTCTGGTCTGTGGGTGCTTCGTGGACAAAGGGGGGGAATAAACTCCACAAGGGACAGGAATCCAGGAAGGGAGCCAGACCAGCCATGATGTAAACCGTTGCTGTCCTCAACCAAACGCCTAGCACAGGGGGGTCAAACATGCGCCTGGGGGCCAGATTAGGTCCCTGGAGGGCTTCCATCAGGCCCACAGTGGAACTGGCCGTCTCCTGCTTCCAGTTCTGCTGCTGCTGCTGCATCATAGCTTGCTTTGCCAGACTCTCTTAATCACTCAGCCATCTCATGTTTTAACCTGAGTCCTAGGCTCAGAACTCCTGAAGTAGGAGTCAGAAATCAAAAGCAGGTTTGCAGCTTACAGATCCACGCTTGAACAGCATACTCAAGATTGCAACAGCACAGACATTTTGATGCAATAATTCAAAGCAAGAGGAGTCAGTTATTAGATACTGTTAAATAAACAAAACATTGCAAGAGAGCTAATGTTTTAAGCATGTTTTTAAGTTAAAAAAAAAATCTTTGTGTTTGTGTCCTTTATAAAGTTTATATCTTTGCTATCTGGCATTACATTTTATGACACACAGGGCCTGGAGCAACAAGGTCCCATTTATGTCAGATCTGGACCTCATAACAAATGAGTTCGACAACCTTGGCCTAGCAGAACATCTCTGCCTTAGATGTTCGGGTTAGAACAGATAAAAGGAAGTACTTCTTCACCCAAAGAGTGATTAACATATGGAATTCACTGCCACAGGAGGTGGCGGCGGCTACAAGCATGGACAGCTTCAAAAGGGAATTAGATAAACATATGGAGCAGTGGTCTATCAGTGGCTACTAGCCACAAGCTATAGATAGGAACTCTGGGGCAAGTGATGCTCTGTATTCTTGGTGCTTGGGAGGGTCAACAGTGGGAGGGCTTCTAGCGTCCTGGCCCCACTGCTGGACCTCTTGATGGCACCTGGTATATTTTGGCCGCTGTGTGACAGAGTGTTGGACTGGATGGGCCATTGGCCTGATCCAACATTGGCTTCTCTTATGTTCTTATGTTTACAGGCCCTGCAGATATTGATGTTTACAAACTGCTGGACATTTTGTCTTAACAGCTTCACAAGATGTTTTTGCATCTATATCACTTATAAATTAAATGACATTTCTAGTGTTAAATGGAGAATGAAGAGTTGTTGAGTATTGTCTGGCAAAGAAATACAAAAAGAGGTCAGGAAAGCTCCCCCCTCTCCTGGCCTTCCAGAAACTATGGAAAACTGAACTGTTTAACAGTGCTTTTCTGAACAGGCAATAGTAGGGTTGCCAGCTCTGTGTTGGGAAATAACTGGAGATTTTGGGGGGTGGAGCCTGGGGAAGGAAGAAACCTCAGCAGGGAACGATGCCACAGCATTCACCCTCCAAAGCAGCTATTTTCTCCAGGTGAACTGATTACTTTTGCCCAGAGATCTCCAGCCATCACCTGGAGGTTGGCAACCCTAGGCAATAGGGCTGCACTGCCCAAAATGGTTTTACACACTTGTCAGGATAAATGATTAAGGACAGCGGTCTATCTAGCTGTATTTAGCTGACTGTAAGTAGTAACCTCTTTAGGTCGTTTCTCTACTGCTTAATGTGTCATGTGAAAACTTATGCTCTGCTTCAGTTCTTTCTGGTGGTTCCAGACTTCTAAACTCCTAATGCACTAGTTATCGCATGTTCCATCTTTTGTGGACTGTATGGCTCAGGAAATCCCCCATGAGTCCCTGTGAGAAAGGCAGACTATAAAAAACGTTAATAAAAATAAATGATTAAGCATTAAGCCAAAGACTTCACAGTGAGTTTTGACAGGAGATAAATGTTTTAGGAGGCAGTTCCACAAATAAGGGTCAGCGAGGGAGAACGGGTGCAGTTGCTTACAGAAGGGGGTCTTTGAGTAACTGAGGGTGGTAGGATTAGAGGAGCAAAAATATGCTAGGATGATGACGATGATTACTGAAGCAATTTATTACCTTGCTTTTCCCCCCCAGTGGGGACTCTAAGCAGCTTATAAAGATGCCCAAGAATAATTTAAACAAAACATTTTAAAAAGATAAAATACAGTTCCAATGAAAAGCACAAAACCACAACGTAGGCAGGTTCTGGATCCAGTGAGCCAGTTTGGTGTAGTGATTAAAGTGCGCGGACTCTAATCTGGGAGAACTGGGCTTGATTCCCCACTTCTCCACTTGCACCTGGCTGGATGACCTTGGGCAAGCCATAGTTCGGGCACAGCTGTTCTTGAAAAAGAGCAGTTTCTGTCAGAGCTCTCTCAGTCCCATCTACCTCACAGAGTGTCTGTTGTGGGGAGGGGAAGGGAAAGGAGTTTGTAAGCTGCTCTGAGACTCCTTTGGGTAGTGAAGGGGAGGGTATAAATCCAACTCCTCCTCTCCTCCTCCTCCTCCTCCTCCTCCTCCTCTGGGGCCCTAGGAGAAGGGTTCATATCTCTGGCCACTCCCAGACTGTATACCTGCAAGGGATAGAGAATATCAGCCCTGATTTTCTATAGCCAATGAATAAACTCTGGCAGCAGAGGTGAATAAACTCTGGCAGCAGAGTGTGGCAAGCAACAAGAGCAGACCAAAGAAAAGGTTGTGAGCAATCTATTCAGGAGATAACCAGAGTATGAACAAGGGCATCAGGTTTTGTAACATTGTTCAAAAGGAAAAATAACACGGTTTGCTTAAATTGGGTGGATATGGGAGAACAAAGCAGAAGTCAAAGATAAAGCCGACATTTCATTTCCAGCAGAACGTGTCCACACCGGTTGCAATAATGTGTATTATTAAAATCTCTCTTCTGTGCCACTGTGACGACACTCTGTTTGTGCAGCTGCAGAGGCCAGCCAAACGTCCAGAAAAAGACCCTGGACACACTCGAGGTGCGCACAGAAGCGGCAGACTTGCTTTCTTTGAACAACAGCCTGTATGGCAAGCTGAGCTGCAAGAATGGTTCAGGAGTACAGGAGGGAAAAATTACTGTTTGAGATGCTCCAGTCAAAAGCAAAGAAAGAAGAGTTGTTTTTTTCTATCCCATTTTTTTCTATCACAAGGAGTCTCAAAGCAGCTTACAATTGCCTTCCTTTCCTCTCATAAGAACATAAGAGAAGCCAATGTTGGATCAGGCCAATGGCCCATCCAGTCCAACACTCTGTCACACAGTGGCCAAAAATACCAGGTGCCATCAGGAGGTCCACCAGTGGGGCCAGGACACTACCAACCCTCCCACTGTTGACCCTCCCAAGCACCAAGACTACAGAGCATCCCTTGCCCCACGCTGAGAGTTCCTATCTATACCTTGTGGCTAATAGCCACTGATGGATTTGAAGCCGTCCCTCTTGAAGCCATCCATGCTTGTAGCCGCCACCACCTCCTGTGGCAGTGAATTCCATGTGTTAATCACTCTTTGGGTGAAGAAATACTTCCTTTTATCCGTTCTAACCCGACTGCTCAGCAATTTAATTGAGTGCCCACGAGTTCTTGTATTGTGAGAAAGGGAGAAAAGTACTTCTTTCTCTACCTGTTCTATTCCAAGCATAATCCTATAAACCTCGATCATGTCACTCCTCAGCCGTCGTTTCTCCAAGCTAAAGAGCCCCAAGTGTTTTAATCTTTCTTCATGCCTCTCCCTGAGGCAGCTGGGGCTGAGAGAGCTCTGAGGGAACTGTGACTGGCTCAAGGTCACCCAGCAGGCTTCATGTGTCTCAAAGTGGCTTACAATCGCCTTCCCTTCCTTTCCCTACAACAGGCACCCTGTGAGGTAGGTGGGGCTGAGGGAGTTCTGAGAGAGCTGTGACTGACCCAAGTCACTCAGCTGGCTTCATGTGGAAGAGAAGTGGGGAGTCAAACCCGGTTCTCCAGATTAGCGTCCATTGCTCTTAACCACTACGCCATGTGATGACAGCTGCCCCTGAAAATCTGCCGCAGTCAATCAGATCTTCAGTGTCCAATCAAAAGCTCTGCTGGGCGACAGCCCCACCCACTTTCTAAAAACACCTGGTGGGTACCTCCAAAGGGGCTGGTGGGTGCCACATTCGGGAACCATGTACTATTTCTTCCATGTTTATTTCAATCAACTTCTTTTGCTTTCACAAAATTAGCTCCCAGGATTAAGGAATCAAGGCGGAGAGTAGAGTGGGAAGTAAAGGAAATTTTAATCTTTCCCCCCATTTTCTTGCCAAGAGCCACTGCTGGGCCGCTTTTCCTTCTGCCAGGGGAAAACTTAAGGGTACCGGTATTTTTTTCTCTCTTCCAGTGGGGGTACAAGGGGCTGAGGGACATATTTTTCTGGTGAGAAAACTGCAATGCATTAAAGTTTCCCTCTCCATCCACAAACCATTCATTCCTCTTTGATAAACCAGTCCTAGGGGCTGTGTTTGCAAAAGGGGGGGAGGAGTCATTTTAGGCAGGAAATCCTAAATTGAGTCCTCATGCTGATGTGAGACAGCTGTACACATTGTGCTGTAAGCATATCTTGCCACAAAAATATAGCTATGTATTTTCATTGCCCAACCACCTACATCCACATTTCAGGGCAGTGTTTCCTTCCAGAGAAAGAACAAGAAGACTGCAGCGTCTTTTGTTGCAGGTGGGTAGCTGTGTTGGGCTGCAGGCGAAGAGCAAGATTTGAGACCAACAAGATTTCCAAGACAAGCTTTGACTCTCAAAAGAAGAAGAGAAGGGATTGGATTTATACCCCGCCCTTCACTTGGAGTCTCAAAGCAGTTTCCCCTTCCCTTCCCCTCCCCTCCCCTCCCCACAACAGACACCCTGTGAGGTAGGTGGGGCTGAGAGAGCTCTTTCAAGAACTGCTCTTGTCAGAACTATGGCTTGCCCAAGGTCATCCAGCAGCTACAAGTGGGGAATCAAACCCAGTCCTCCCAGATTAGAGTCTGCGCACTTAACCACTACACCAAATCTTATATCCTTATATCTTGATCTTGAAAGTGCTACCGGATTCTAATCTTGCTGTAAAGTGTCTTTAATTTCAGGTAAATTAGATGGGACTGCGTTCTAAGAAAGCATGAATTTCTTTTGAAGAGTTGTCTATTCCTTTATCGAATCCATTTTCAGAATTACTCTCCAAACTTTGTACAAGTCTGAAACTTACGTTTAGCTGTAACACGGGTCTGCCCTGAAAACAACTTGCTTTTCTGTCCTGCACCAGATGACTCTTACTTTACAGGGAAAGCCACTGGCCTTTGTCTAAATCAACAAAACCTGTTCAAATAAAACATTTGTCCTCTTTTCTGTTGTGCTGCTGCAAGGCAAACATATTTTTATGTACTGAAGCGACAGGTTACACCCTGAATAGGACAGCAGAAAGGCCCTTGTTCATTTCACACAGGTTTGTTGCTCGCGAACAGCACATTCGCAAGGAATAAAATAAAATAATTTAACATTTCTAATCCCACCCTTCCAAAAAGGAGCTCAAGTCAGAACACACACCTTTCCATCTTCCACGGAATTCTCACAACAACCCTCTGAGGTAGGTTAGTCAGCGGAGTGTGATCCACTCAATGCCAGCAGCTTCATGACTCAGCAGCGATCTGAACTCAGTGCTTGAATCATTACAGCACACTGGCTGCGAGCAGGTGAACAGCATTCAGCCATCCCAGACATTTTGAATCTCTCATCAGTAATTTGTAAAACATCCCTGGGTCTGATGAGTCAATGGCTGAAGGGAAGTTTCAGCTAAGGCTGCTATCCCAACCCCTGCAAGGTCTGCTGTGCTTTTAAAACAGCTGCTCTGGAGGCACTGGAAATCCATACACACCCACACACTAGAAGACAAACACAGCAAAAATCATATTGTCATAATGTATTATTGTATCTTCCCAAAAAGTAATTAACATGTGGAATTCATTGCCTTAGGAAGTGGTGGCAACTACAAGCATGGACGGCTTCAAGAGGGGATTGGCTAAACATATGGAGCAGAGGTCCATGAGCGGCTGTTAGCCACAAGGTATAGATGGAGCACTCTGTCTGGGGCAGTGATGCTCTGTATTCTTGGTGCTTGGGGGGCAACAGTGGGAGGGCTTCTGGAGCTCTGGCCCTGCTGGTGGATCTCTTGATGGCACCTGGGTCTTGGCCACTGTGTGACACAGAGTGTTGGACTGGGTGGGCCATTGGCCTGATCCAACATGGCTTCTCTTATGTTCTTATGCTCAGCTATGCAGGGTAGGATACCATTCAGCGGGATTATTAAAACAGTCCTTGTTAATAATGATCTATGCTGGATAAAATATGAAAAACTGGAAAACTTACAAGAAAACATAACTTATATCAAGGAGCATGGTACAAAACAGGTGCAAAAACCTCACAGAAGTCAATTGACAGAGGCAATAGTTGAATCAAACTCTTTGGAATCAGTCCCAACAGAACCCTGCTCCATTAATCTGCTCCAAATTATCATTCTTCATGGAAGTTCTATCAGCAGGAGGGGGAAAAAATCCAAGACTCAATTATAAGAAACAGGAAAGGTAGGACATAAGTATTTTAATTAATAAATAACTAAAATTAATAACTCAGTGATGATGTTCCACGTATATTGGACCTTGGCCATTTATAGTTTCTGAGAAACTGCAAATTTATACTAATAACAGGGTGGCATGGATTTAGATCAATGGCTTGCTATTTTAAAAAAAAATCTGTATCTTTTGACAATTTAACCTATCAACATTCTTAATTGACACACGATCACAACAGATATGACTGAGTCCAGTCTTTAATTTATGACATGGCAGTGATGAAAATAAATAAAATCAGCAGCTAGAGGCAAATTCAAACTAGGGGCACCACTTTCTCCCTAAGTTTCTAGACCTGCAAGGTTTTCCCAACAAGATGTCTCCACATTGAACAAGCCCAGCACGCGCTGAATTTCAGCATGTCCTATAATTGTTAAAGACACAAAAAATCTTGGAAGGGAGGCAAAATCTGGTACGTTTCCCCCCCAAGGGTCACTGGAAACAACAATAATGATAGGAACAAAGTTTTACTCCAGTCGCACCTTTAAGATCAACCAAGTTTACTTCTAGGGATAAATTTCGTGTGCGTGCTTTTTTAAAACAGATATTGATAATGGTTAGATGGGGAGGGAGGGGAGAAAGAGAGAGAGAGAGAGAGAGAGAGAGAGAGAGAGAGAGAGAGAGAGAGAGAAAAGAAAGCAAACAGATGGGATGCAGGAAGAGGTGGAAAGAAAACAACCACAGGAGGAGGAGGAGGAGATTCGATTTATACCCTGCCCTTCACTTAAGAGTCTCAGAGTGGCTTACAAACTCCTTTCCCTTCCTCTCCCCACAACAGACAACCTGTGAGGTAGGTGGGGCTGAGAGCTCTTTCGAGAACTGCTATTTCAAGAATAGCTCCGACAGAACTATGGCTTGCCCCAGGTCATCCAGCAGGTGCAAGTGGAGGGGTGGGCAATCAAACCCGGCTCTCCCAGATTAGAGTCCAGTTGGTGTAGTGGTTAAGTGTGCAGTCTCTAATCTGGGAGATCCGGGTTTGATTCCCCACTCCTCCACTTGCACCTGCTGGATGACCTTGGGCAAGCCATAGTTCTGTCAGAGCTGTTCTTGAAAAACAGCAGTTTCTGTCAGAGCTCTCTCAGCCCCACCTACCTCACAGGGTGTCTGTTGTGGGGAGGGGAAAGGAAAGGAGTTTGTAAGCCGCTCTGAGACTCCCTTGGGTAGTGAAGGGTGGGGTACAAATCCAATTTCTTCTTCTTCACCACTACACCAAACTGGCTCTCAACGCATCTTCCAAGACCCACACGACCCCATGCCAGCTGATTTGGCTTGGAGAAGGGGTTTAAAGAGACAAATGCCTTCTCTAAGCCGGCCAGTATATGTGTGTGGGGAAAGTTAGAGTTGCTTTCTTTCTCTGCTCCCCCAGCTCAAGCCTACCCAGAGAAGGGAACACTGGCTGGGGAAGGGAAGACTGGGAGCTGCATCATATGTGTGAAAGAGCCGCATGTGACTCCTGAGCCACAGTTTAGCCACCCCCTGCCACAGAGTCCTCTGCAGATCAATTGTAATAGCGGGAGATCTCCAGGTACCACCTGGAGGAGGGCAAGCTAAGGGCCAGGAGACAAAATGCTGAGGGCAGTCGAACTTCAGATGTAACGGAGGGGGAGATTAGGGTGTGCAGGGGTGAAGCTCCCCCCAAAACCCCCCCAAACTGGCAGAAGACAAAATAAAATAAAGTCTTCCCCCTCCTGGCCTTGCATCATTTGGATTCTGGGCTAGCCCACTGGCACAACAGTGCTCTGACACCGGCCTGAAGAGATTTGGGGCCAGGCCAGGAGGAAACCCTTCACTGCGTCCCAGAACTCAAGAGCCTTATATATTATTGGGAAGGCAGATTTCCAAACTGTTCAGGCCTCATGCAATTCCTCTTCACGCACACACCCCAGTTTCAGTTATCGACCTCTGCTGCAGCTTGCAATTTCACTGCGCACAAAATGCAGACATGATTCAACAGATGAAGCGGTTTCTCCTCCTCTCCAAGCTGGGAAAAGCTCACCCTTGCTGTCAAAAGAACAAAACTGGAGTCCCGTGGCACCTTGCAGAACAACCAGGTTTTTAAAAATTTAAATTTCATTTATTGAAGGTATTCCAGGTAATACAACAATATTCACAAGAAATATAACAGTTACCATAATTAAAACAATAGACATAGTAACAATACTACAGAACAGTGATTAATTAAAAAAATGTAAGGTCATCCAAGTATTAGAAGTGTCAAGACATGAAGACCATTGTATTACACACACACACACACACACACACACACACACACACAGAGAGAGAGAGAGAGAGAGAGAGAGAGAGAGAGAGAGAGAGAGAGAGAGAGAGAGAGAGAGGTGTTAAGTCTAACAAGAGTGTTCAGTCTAATCAGGGCTATTTTTGGGCAGGAAGGCACTGGCTCCAGAGCTGGCCACGCCCAGCAGGAATTCATTAGCATAATAGGCCACACCCAATAGCAGAAACTCATTAGGATTGTCTATATTAGGGGTGTGTGGCCTAACATGCAAAGAAGTTCCTGCTACAAAACAACAAACAAGGTAAACAGAACAAGAAGCAAAAAGTGGGTGTGGCTAGATGGCCACGCTTCTGGTAACACAGGGGCGTGGCCTAATATGCTAATGAGCTGTGCTGTCAGGGGAGTGGCCTAATATGCTAATGCGTTTCTGCTTTGGGTGTGTCCAATTATGCTAATAAGTTCCTGCTGGGCTTTTTCTACAAAAAAAAAGCCCTGGCCTAAGTATACTATTGTTCAGAAGTAAAGCCAAGCTTTATAACTAAAATTCGAAGGAAGAATCTCATTATCTGTCATGTATTGCAGAAGAAGAAACCAAGTTCTGACGAATCTATCCTAAGATTTGTTGGGATTGGATGAAGAACGATTGGAGATTTCAGCAATTTTCTCCATGATGAAATGGTCCCATATTTTTTCCCTCCATGCCGAAACCCTGGTCGGAGAGTTTTGAGATTTCCAAGTGACTGCTGTGGTCAGTCTTGCCGCAGGGAAGAGTATGGACGCAAGACCAGAGAGTTTGTTATTAGGAGGAATTGCTCTCCTCAGATTTAGTAGGAGCGTGGCGGGATTCAATGTGAGGACCAACCAGGTTTAATTCTGGGTAGAAGCTTTCGCGTGCACCCACAACTGCTTCAGATACATTGAAACAAGAAGCGTGCGTGCACACGAAAGCTTCTACCCAGAATTAAACTCGGTTGGCCTTAAAGGTGCCGCTGGATCTCAACTTTGTTCTGCCGCTTCAGACCAACACGGCCACCCACCCGAATCTACCGTTAAAAGAAGCAAGAATCCAGAAACGAAAGGGGAAAGCGGGCGCCCTGCACGGAGAGTTATATTATTTTACACGCTGCCTTCCACTTTGGGGGCAGGATACTCGAAACTCTTTTAACTAGTTTCCAGTGGACTAAAACCCTCTGCGACGACCCAGCTTGGCTTCAAAGCGTCAAGAGCTCTCCGATGTTCCTTGTGCACCGCACTCGTTCGACGAGGCCAGCTAACAAACGGGGGGGGGCGCCCAAAAGTTGCGGACACGCCGCGCTCGGCGTTCACACGACGTATGGGACACGCGTGTACGCTCGCGCGCAGCAGCACTCCGCTCCCTTCGCTTCGCGCCACCCCGTGTAAGAATGCGCGCGCGCGCCTCTGCCGGCCTCTGTGCCCGGCGTGCCGCTCCTTCCCTGGGCGTGATGCTCGGCGGAGGGGAGGGGAGGGGAGGGGAGGGGGCCGGCGGGGCGGCGCACCCTTCGGGCTCCAGCCCTTACCTGCCGGTCACGTGAGCACTTCCCGGCCAGGGGCTGGGCTTTGCCTTGCCAGCGCCGCTGGAGGTGGGTCCTCTCCTCCTTCCGCCTCCCGCTTCCTCTCCCCGCAGGGTCGGTCCAAACACCTCAGCTCCCCGTTCCGTTCTCCCCGGCCCTCCGTCCACGCCTTTGTCCCCTCGCCCGCCCCCTGTTGGGAGGTGCCTTACCTGGTTGCGCGGGAGGGAGGGAGGACACATTGAGGGAAAGGGGGGGGGAGAAAAGTTGGGAAACTTGTCTGGCAACCCCGGGCTGACTCTCTCTGTGTGCTCCTGCCTTAAAGGAAGGAGGCGAGTGAAAAAAAGGAGCCATTGGTGGACCAGCATGAGAGGGAGCTGAGCCGAGCTGAACACCAGCCTGCCTGGAAGACTTGAGAGGGTAAGTGGAGGGGGGAGAGGGGGAGGCCTCTGAATCTGGGGCTGGGGGGGAGAGCTGGCAAGGAGACCTTTGTTCTTACCTGAGACCGGCTTCCGAGCAGGGCATCTCCCCATTCAGCGCTTTCTGTGCCTCCTCAGAGAGTCCGAAGCATCCCTGAGGATCCACTGAGAAGTTCTGGCCCACATCTAACTGGGGCAAGCAGCTGGGGTCTCTTCCCCCTCAAACAAAAGGCAAAGTTTTGAATTATTATTATTATTTTGGACGGGATTCATGCCTGTTTTGCTTCCGGCAGTTGCGCCTGGTACAGACAAAGCCACATCCCTCTATTCCCCACGGGCGCCGGTTGTGTGTGGAAAGTTCACTTGGCCTTCGGCTTGCCTCTTTCTAACTGTGCGATCCCCGGTTTTTGGAATGGTGATAACCATTATCGGGACAGGCTAGGATTTTGCTTTTCCCAGGGATCTGCTTGGTTGCTGTAACTGTGCCAAACATCTGTAATCTGGCTCTTCCGGAGAAAACTTCATTCACCCGTTCTCTCGTCTGAAACTTGTCAGGACAGACAAAAGGAAAGACTTCTTTACACAGAGAGTGATTAAAATGTGGAATTCGCTGTCAGAGAATGCGGTGATGGCCAGAGGCATAGGCAGTTTTAAAAGGGAAGTAGATAAGATTCGTGGTCTATCAGTGGCTGCTAGCCATGGTGCCTGGGGGGAACCTTCACGTTCAGAGGCAGTAAGGAGGCAAGATTGGGGGAAGGCCTCGGCCTCCGTGCCCTGTTGTTGGTCCTACAGAGGAACTGGTTGGCCACTGTGTGAGACAGGATGCTGGACTAGATGGACCACCGGTCTGACCCAGCAGGGCTTTTCTTTGGTTCTTATGTCATATGGACGTTGGTTTCTCTTCTCCTGAATTCTGGTCAAGATGATGTTTATTGTACTGCTGCCTGGCCATTCCTTTTGGCTGATAGGTCAGGATAGTTGATTATCATTTCCTGAGTGGGAGCCGGTGTTTCGTCGGTGAGAGATGATCTCTTGTCTCTGTGCTCCTGAATAAGACACTCATCAGAGTGTGGAGAAGGTGATACCCTCTCTAGTCAAAGCGAAGAGGCAGAGACGATAGTTCACGGTTTTGAAGACCAGAGGCTGAGAGCAAGCTGTGACTTGGGTGAAGCTTGAGATTCAAGATCTCAGTGGAGTCCCGATGTAGGGCATTCAGTCTGTTGCCTTGCAGGACTGCCTGTTGACCTCCATCTACGCTCTGCTTGCATATTTGAAAATCTAGCAAGTATTGCAAAGGCGCCACAGGCCTCGTGTTGTTATCACAAGGAAATCAAACCACTTTTTACTACTTGGGGGAAAGTGAGACGCATGCAGCAGTGTTATCTCTCTTCCCTCCCTCCAGTGGTTTCAAAGTCTTTACTTCTCTCCAATCCAGTCATTCAAAGATCTGGCTATGTCTTTTGCAAGGCAATCCTAAGAAAGTTTCCCTGCGAGTTTCCTATTGAGTAGACCAGAGTAGCATCCTGAGTGGACCTGAGTAGGAAGGCACTGCCTGATACAGCTGCTGAATGGATTTCTATGTTTTCTGCCTTCTTCATTGGGGGATTCTTTCTTGTCTATGATTCTATCTTGTCAGGGATGCTCTAGGCTGATCCTGCATTGAGCAGGGGGCTGGACTAGATGGCCTCTATGACCCCTTCCAACCCCGTGATTCTATGAGTAAGGGAGTAATAGAGATTTATTGTATGTAGCTAAAGGCCATCACAATAAAAAAATTAAGAACAGCCTGGGGCAAATGATGCACTATATTCTTGGTGCTGGGGGGGCAACAGTGGGAGGGCTTCTAGTGTCCTGGCCCCACTGCTGGACCTCCTGATGGCACCTGATATTTTTGGCCACTGTGTGACAGAGTGTTGGACTGGATGGGCCATTGGCCTGATCCAACATTGGCTTCTCTCTTATGTTCCTATAAAAGTTATTCAAACAGAACTAAGAACAGCATTAAAAATTCAGGATACAAGATAAGATACAAGAACAAAGATTCTATGAAATTGTTCCTCTCCGGTTTCCAGGAGGCCTTCCGTTTTTAGTCACCGTATGAGACTATTTTCTGCCCTTTAAACAATAAAGAGCATCCGAGTCTATTTTGTATGAGGTGTTGGAGATGAGGAAAGAGGTACGGCACAGCTGTCCAGCAGTGTAAGTCATGGTAAAAGTCATACTGAAAGTGTGTAAGTCATACTGAATGGTGTAATGGTGTAAGTCATACTGAAAGTAAGTCATACTGTGTGCCAATGAGCTTACTCTCAAGTAAGTATACCTAGGATTGTCGCCACTTCCAAAGGAGTTTGCTCTGTGGCAGCCACAAAAAAGTTTTATGGCACCCTAAAGACTTTAATGGATATATTGCAGCATAGTTTTCAGGAGCTACAACCCTCTTCATTCAGCTTATTAGGATTGTAGTTTGGGACTTTTGATAAATCGGTATTTTGAGCATGGTTACGCTGGAAACGGAGCTGCGGTGGCTCAAGTGGTTAAGACGCTGGACTGCAGGCTGTGGAAGGTCAGTAGTTCAGCAGTTCAAGACCCGAGTGCCTCATGATGGGGTGAGCTCCCGTCTCTAGTTCCAGCTCCTGCCAACCTAGCAGTTCAAAAGCAAGAAATTGCAAGTAGATAAATAGGTACCACTTTGGTGGGAAGGAAACAGCGTTCTGTGCGCCTTGGTGTTTAGTCATGCCGGCCACATGACCAAGGAAACGTCTTTGGACAGGGCTGGCTCTTCGGCTTTGAAATGGAGATGAGCACCGCAACCCTAGAGTCGGATTCAACTGGCTTTCGAGCAAGGGAACCTTTACCTTTACTTTACGCTGGAAACATGCTTAGCGTGTACGGAATGACATAAATCAAAGGGCCCTGTCCCCTCCTGATGGTACCTGGGACAGAACAAAATGAAATACCCGCAGTTGGTTCCCTAGTAAAATGGTAAACTGGTTTGGTAACCCAACAGCAGGAACCCAAGCTGGTCTGAACCAGACTCCAGATGTGTGGTCAGTCTGGAGATTCCAGTCTCCCTTGTACACTGCTGGAAGGACCTCTCTTTAAACACACATGCTATTTACCCAGAGCTTTAAATCTTTCCAGGGTGGGCTTGGCGTGTAAATAGAAGGCGCTCTTCAGAAGTGAAAGCGGGTTATTTTCCACTGAGCAACCACTATGTTTTGGGTGATGGGGGAAGCATGCGACTCCCCCACACACACCCCAACTATGTAACTGCTGAATACTTGCTCAGCTTACCTATCTCTCCTTGCTGAGATGACATCTTCCAAGTTCTTTTCCAATAGCTGCTTTTCGGAGAGTAAACGCAAATCCTTACTTGAATCGTTCTGTTGCTGAAACTGAGAAGGTGAGAGAGCAAGAGAAGCTTGTGGCTGTTTGCATTTGGGGGGGGAGGGCGGTCTCCTTATTTTTTTTAAAAAAATGCCTGTCTTCATGAACAATAGAAAAAAATTAACTTTGCTGTGCTTTTGGATCTATATGTGAGTGAGCTGGTAACATAGATGGCTGCCGTGTTTCACTGCCTTGTGGACCATGTGGTTAAAATAACAGGGTTAGGCATGTTTAAATAGACTCTGGACACATTGGAAACCTGCAGCGATTTAAAGAGCAAATAGGAGCTGTATTTCCTCTTTTCCAGTGGTATCGCTGCCTGCAGATTTGCACGATATTGGACTTGCATGCTTTTGGTCATGCTGTCTTGTGTTTGCATCCCTGTATATAGAGGCGGGCAGGGTTTCAAAGCATTAGTAGGTTCTGCCTGTATGGCTGCCAGGAACATTGACATTGCAGGGCTGTCATATACCCTGTTGTTTAGAGGATTACAGCTTATAGGTGTTATTGCTAACATCCCTGCTACTCCAACAGGGACACAGGAGTGCAGAATAGTGAGGACATGGTATAAAATTGCCATACTGGAGCATGTTATGGCTGCAATCCTAAAACGATTTTACTGGGAGTAAGCCCAACTGAATAAAATGGGGACTTGCTTCCATATGAGCAGTCAGTGTGTTGCGGTGACAAAAAAGGCTAATGCAATCTCGGGGTCTATCAACAGAGGAACATCATCCAAATCATAAGATGCCATAGTCCCGCCGTACGCTGCATTGGTCAGGCCACACCTGGAGTATTGCTTGAAGGTTTGGAGGCCTCACTTCAAAAAGGATGGGGACAGAATGGAACGGGTGCAGAGGAGAGTGATGAGGATGATCGGGGGCCTGGAGAGCAAGCCCTATGAGGAAAGGCTGAGGGATTTGGGAGTGTTCAGTCTGGAGAAAAGGAAGCTGACAGGGGGCATGATTGCTCTCTTGAAGTATCTGAAGGGCTGTCACTTAGAGGAGGGCAGGGAGCTGTTCCTGTTGGCAGCAGAGGAGAGGAGTTGCAATAATGGGTTTAAGGGTGGGAAGGTACCAGCTGGATATTAGGGAAAACTTTTTTTACAGTCAGAGGCAATGGAATCCGCTGCCTAGGGAGGTGGTGAGCTCCCCCTCACTGGCAGTCTTTAAGCAGCGGCTGGATGAACACTTGTCGGGGATACCCTAGGCTGATCCTGCATCGAGCAGGGGGCTGGACTAGACAGCCTGTATGACCCCTTGCAACACTACGATTCTGCGATTCATGTAGACTTGTATGGGAATGTTTCCTGTTTGTGTTTAGCCAGTAGTGGTCCCTTGAGGCTGTGTTGATCTTTCTCCCGCTTCCTTGAGGGCGTTGATTTCTGCAGACCGTACTCCGAGTAAACATGCCTAGGACTGCAACATGGCAATCCTGAGCGGGCATATTTCCACAGCCCCATAAAATCTCTGAAACTTAGTTTTAAATTTTAAAAAAAGAAGAGTAAAAATCCACCAGGTTTGCTGTTCCCAGGCCTCTTTGCGGGTGGAGCGGCTCGACTCCCCTAGCTGCGCCTTCCTTGCCCGGAGCTCCGTTTGCAGACAGAGCCACGCCAGACTCCGCTGCCTGATTTTGCAAAAGCAGGCAGGGGGTGGTGGCTGTTTAGTGAGGTGCGGGCCAGACCAGCCTTCTCTTCTAAGACGGAGATCCTAAGAACACTTTCCTGGGAGCGAGCCCCATCATGGAACCAACCGGGACTCAATTCTGAGCTGACCTGCTTTCGGGATTCCCCCCCCTAGCCTGTGAAGGCTCCGAGTCCCGTTCAACGGAGCAGGGCTTGCATCCGAGTCAGCACACACCCAGCCTGGACCCTGACCGGTGCAGCACATCAGCAAGCAGCCAGCCCCACCGATACCTTTCAGAGTGCTAAACGGTTAAACCCTACGCTTAGCACAAGTTGACGGGGTCCTACTCTGTGAGAGAGACTTCTTAAAATTCCATTGGAAAAGCGGCTTTCCTCATTCCTCACCCAGTTCATTCGCAAGTGACTGGGATATATTCAATATATACATTGTTTGGTCAGGCCTGACACCGCACACGGTTTCATAATATGACTACGTGAATGTATGGGTTATGGACACGTCGAAAAATCCTGCCGGTTGTATACATGTGCAGTCCACCTTACTTATTTTCTTTTTCATTTATACCCCACCTGTCTCCCCAGTGGGGGTCCAAAGTGGTTTGCATCATTCTCTTCTCCATTTTATCCTCACAACACCCCTGTGAGGGAGGTTAGGCTGAGAGAGTATGACTGCCCAAGGCCACCCAGAGAGATTCCATGGCACCAGTGGGGATTCGAAGTGGGGCCTCCCAGATGCTAGTCCGACACTCTCGACCACTGCACCGTAACTGCAGGTGATGGTCTGAATCAAGAACAGCTTCCACACCTCTTCTTCCATCTGCATATATAAGAAGAAGAAGAAGAAGAGATTGGATTTATACCCCGCCCGTCACTACCAAAGGAGTCTCAGAGCGGCTTACAAACTCCCTTCCCTTCCCCTACCCACAACAGACACCCTGTGAGGTAGGTGAGGCTGAGAGAGCTCTGGCAGAAACTGCTCTTTTTCAGGAACAGCTGTGCCAGAACTTGTGACTGAACCATGGTCACATCAGCAGGTGCAAGTGGAGGAGTGGGGGAATCAAACCCGGTTCTCCCAGATAAGAGTCCGCGCACTTAACCAAACTGGCTCTCTGGCAGACAGGAAACGTGCTTGTGGGAATTGTTGTCACCTGTATCTGCGCACATTCCAGTTCATACTTTAAATTCTCCATATACTGGGGATGCAGTTGTCGAAGAGCTGTCTGGGAAAGACGGACAGACTTGCCTGAAGGCATGTGCGTTTTGTCAGACAAATCCAGTTTGGACTCGATATTTGGGACACAAGATGATTGTGTGTGTAACGTTCACAGCAACCTGCAAATGGCAGGCAGAAGGGAGGAAATATTGCGGCTCTGTACAAAAATGTGAGCCCCGTGTGTTATCGGAAAACATCTGAGAACTGTGCAGTCATTAATCCTCCCTGTGCCTATTTGGTTTTCTTGCTGTTATGCTGTAATGAAGCTGTAGTATATGGAAGCCAGATTCCGGTGCGGTAGCCAAGTCAGGCTGAAGCAGTGGAAGAAAGTTTGAGTCCAGGTGCACCTTTAAGACCAGCAAAGTCTTATTCAAGGTGCGAGCTTCCACGTGCATGCACGCTTCTTCGGTTACGTTGAAACGGAAGTAACCACTCCATTCATATAGGTAGAGGGTGAAACGGAAGTTACCACTCCATTCATATAGGTAGAGGGTGAAACGGAAGTTACCACTCCATTCATATAGGTAGAGGGTGAAACGGAAGTTACCACTCCATTCATATAGGTAGAGGGTGAAACGGAAGTTACCACTCCATTCATATAGGTAGAGGGTGAAACGGAAGTTACCACTCCATTCATATAGGTAGAGGGTGAAACGGAAGTAACCACTCCATTCATATAGGTAGAGGGTGAAACGGAAGTTACCACTCCATTCATATAGGTAGAGGGTGAAACGGAAGTTACCACTCCATTCATATAGGTAGAGGGTGAAACGGAAGTTACCACTCCATTCATTTAGGTAGAGGGTGAAACGGAAGTTACCACTCCATTCATTTAGGTAGAGGGTGAAACGGAAGTTACCACTCCATTCATTTAGGTAGAGGGTGAGCAGCAAATTAGCATACAACATAATGAAGATGTTTCAACAGATGCAAGGACCAAACAGGAATAACAAGCTAAGTTTATATGGTCACGATTTGTTTGGATTTAATTCCGGGGGGGGAGGGGGTGGACGGGACACAGTGAAGCGAATACATATGTCAAATTTGGAGACTGATGTGTAAATGTATCCTGTGGGATGCTAAGAGTAATTAACTGAGACCCTGTTGTTATGCTCCATCTGTCTCCCCTCAAGCTTGGAGGTAATGCTGCCATCTTTCTAGCCTTTCTAGACCATTTACCCACTGCCACAGTGAGTACACTTTACAGAGGAGCCAAACAACACATGGTGTCAGAAGTGGATCTGCTCTTTCATCAAGCCTGACACAGCTCTCCCAGGCCTGTGGTTTCTGTTCAGAGTTCAAACCCATAAGATGCAGTCTTTCAAGCCTTCATCTGAGTTGGCCTTGACTGGCAATTTGGGGAAGAACTGGAGGAAATGGGAGCAAAAGCTTTGTCTTTACCTTGCAGAATCCAGTGCAATAAATAAACCGGAAGAGTATAAGGTTGCAGTCCTACTGTATTGCATTGGTGATGAAGGCTTGGAAATAGACAATAATATGCAGGATGTGTTTGTAGATCCAGCCAGGAAAATCCTATAGAATCATAGAATGTTAGAGTTGGAAGGGACCTTGCAGGTCATCTAGTCCAACCTCCTGCACTCTGCAGGAGCACAGCTGAAAGATAGCCTGACATACCTACAGCATACCCAAAAGATGGTCGCCCAGCCTCCACTTGAAAACGTCCAGCGAAGGAGCATCCACCACCTCCCGAGGCAGTCTGTTCCACTGCTCAACCACTCTTACAGTTAGGAAGTTTCTCCTGATATCTAGCCGGTAATGACTCCCTTGAAATTTCCACCCATTAGATCTAGTCCTGCAATCCAGAGCAAGAGAGAATAGATCTGCTCCATCTTTTACATGATAGCCCTTCAAATACTTGAAGACTGCAATCATGTCCCCTCTAAGTCTTCTCTTTCCCAGGCTAAACATACCCAACTCTGTCAGCCTTTCCTCATAAGACTTGGATTCCAACCCTCTCGCCATCCTGGTTGCTCTCTTCTGGACATGCTCGAGCTTGTCAACATCCTTCCTAAAGTGTGGTGTCCAAAACTGGTGAAGTCCTAACAGCCTTTAAAAATTATTGTGAGCCCAGGGGAAAAAAAGTTTTGACAGCTCAGGTTCAATGGAGCAGATTGTTTTGTCACACAGCTGAGGTGCAAAACTCAAGACTGTGAATTTGGAACAGCAGAGAATGTTATGATTAGTGACAAAATAGTGTTTTGCATTAGTGATAATAAGCTAAAGGAGAAATCGCTATCCATGGAGGCCCAAGTCACAAATGTTGCCAGGTTGGCATTCTTCCACCTTTGCTAAATCAGACAACTGATCTTTCTCCCACCCCCAGCCTAGCCACTGTGACCCATGCAATGGTCACTTCCAAGCTAGACTACTGCACCTTGCTCCTCTCGGGGCTGCTCTTGAATCTGATCCAGAAACTCCAGCTGATCCAGAATGCACCGGTGCATGTTCTGATAGGAATACCATTAAGAGCACATATACAGCCAGTGCTCCACCAGCTGCACTGACTCCTGGTTGAATACCGAGTCAAGATCAAGATTTTGGTTTTGGCCTTTAAAGCCTTATGCAGTCTGGAACCAGCATACCTTCAGGACCGTCTCTCCTGGTATGTCCCCAGAAGAGCATTTGCACTCTGTGGATCTAGACCTACTGGTGATCCCTGGCCCCAAGGATGCCCACCTAGCCTCAACCAGAGTCTCCCCAGAGAGATCCGGGTCCCGCGGGACCTAATTCAGTTCTGCCCTTTAAAACGGAGATGTTCCGCTAGGCCTATGACTGGAGGCAGCGGAGACTTAGCTGTTGGACTCCTCTTTCCTATACTGCTCACCTATCCAGCTGTGAGCAAATTATATTGTTGTCCCGTCTGCCCTATCAGCACCAAAGTGTAATGGTTAGGAGCATGGAGTCTAATCTGGGAGAACCGGGTTTGATTTCCCACTCCTCCACATGCAGCTGCTGCCGTGACCTGTCAGTCTCTCTCAGAGCTGTTCTGAAAAGAGCAGTCCTCGAAAGAGCTCTCTCAGCCCCACCTACCTCACAGGGTGTCTGTTGTGGGGAGGGCAGAGGAAAGGAGATTGTAAGCCGCTCTGAGACTCCTTCAGGTAGTGAAGGGCGGGGTATAAGTCCGATTTCTTCTCTCTCTCCTCTTCTTTTTGCCGACATGCATGTGGGAAAGCATATGGGAGTAGACGGGTGAGGAGTCATCGAGTGACGCCATCTGTTGATATTGCTGTTATTCACTGATGTTATTTATTGCCGTTGGTAGTAATTTTATTGATGGTATTATTGATTTTATGTACGTTGTTGTTGGAACTGGCCCTGAGCTTGCTCACGGGGAAGGGCGGGATAGAAGCCGAATGAATGAACGAATGTGCTGATCTCACGCTTGCAAAAGCAACTGATCTTTGCAGAGGTCAAAACATAGGTCATGCACAAGTCCTAGCCATGACTGCAGGGGCTCCTCTAACTTTGCATGCAATAGCACAGATGGGAAAGCAAAAGCAACCGAGGCACAAAGTTAAGTTTCCAAGCAACACACTGGCCTCAAGAGAGAGCCCATCTGCACGGTGATAGTCTTGCAAGAGGTGTGACTGCAGTCGCAAGCCCAAAGCCCGCCCTGCTTTTGGAACTATTTGCTACAAATGTGGCACACAGAATCATTTTGGAAAGGTGTTCCGGAGCAAACAGACCCTCTTCCAGCGAGAGACGAGTTCAAGCTCCTTGTCTGTGAGAGTGATTACTGCACCCCAACCTAGAGGAGAAACTGACAGTTCTGAGCTGTGGTTTTCCACCATTAGTATAGCAGGTGTTCCTGTATCTTGCAAGGTGGACAGTGCTGCTCCATCAGATATCTTACCTGAAGGCAAAGTCTCTACCTTGCGGATTATCATGCAGGGAGCACCAGCAAATGTTGCTCTGGTTGCTTTTAGAAGGTCCAAAGTTGGGCTGAAAGCAACAATCACGGCACGCTGTATGGCTGGCAAGCCCAATCTCATCAGATCTCAGAAGCTAAGCAGGGCCAACCCCACTGTTTCCTCTAAGCTGAGTTAGTGTGAGCTAGCTCACAGCTTTTTAGCCTCTGGCTCACACATTTTTGTCTTAGCTCAGGAAGGAGGGCTCCAGAGCAAACTAATTTATGCAGCAGCCAAAGGGCTCACACACAACTTTAATGCCAGTAGCTCACAAAGTAGAGTTTTTGCTCACAACACCCCACAGCTTAGAGGAACATTGGCCAACCCTGGCAAGTCCTTGGATGGGAGACCTCCAAAGAATACCAGAGTCGGAAGGCAGAGGCAGAGGCAGGCTATCAAGCCACTTCTCTGAATGTCCTCCGTGCCCCAATAAGAGTCAAGAATCATAGGATCATAGAGTTGGAAAGGACCTCCAGGTTCGTCTAGTCCAACCCCAGAGGTCGACATGACTTCGCCAGAGGCCACCATGACTTCCAGGCATGGGCACACACACAAAATGCAAAAATACAAAAAAAAGGTGAAAAAAGTCTTCAACCCAATGACGCCAAAGTACAGGCCATAACTCAGACGTCCCTGCCAAGAGATTGAAAGGATGTACAACATCTGTTGGGTACTGTACAGTATGTCTGCGGGTACTCCCTAATGAATTAGCCCTGACAGCACCTCTAATGACACTCCTGCAGAAGGAGGCAGCCTGGAGTGGGGCCCAGCTCAACAAGATGCGCAGGAGGATCTTAAGACAGCATCCACCACAGCTCCTGGGCTCAGATTCTTTGATCCGACAGAGCAGCTGGTAGTCCAAGCTTGCCTGCTCCAAAAGATGCAGCCTGTTGCCTATGCCTCTTGAACACCTACAAAGGCTGAGGAAAGCTATGCACAGAACAAAAAAGAGCTTCTGGCCGTCATGTTCGCCATGGTGAAGTTTCATCAATATGTGTATACCAGCAGTGGTCCAGTCAGGTCACAAGCCACCGGAAGCAATTTACGATAAGCCCATCGGCAAGGCTCCTGCCATACAATGGTATGACATAAGAATTGTCCATACAAAGGGCAAGGACATGTTTATTGCAGACACATTATCCAGGGCTACCCCTCAGGAAGACGTAGATGTTCTCCTAGATGAAAAAGTAATCCGTGTAATTACACAAACTGATCCAATCAGCGATCATTTGTTGCGTCAGTGGCAAGAGCCCACCAGCACTGACCCTGTCTTAAAGAGCCTCAAGGCTCAACACTTAAACGGGTGGCCTCTTAAGCAGAAACAAGTCAAACCAGAACTCAGAGCATACTGGCCTCTGAAGGGCCCAGGTTCATGTTGAACATGACTTGTTAACGATTGGCCCAAAGATAGTTGTATCCCAAGGCACTCCTCCCTGCAAGAGAAGCATGTGCTTGAATCTCTGACCCCAAACTTGTGATAGAGATTTAATTTGGGGACAGGCCACACTAGGGGATACCCACAATAGAGGGGGGGATGTAATATATGGAAGCTGTCTCTTTAAGAGACAAGCTAAGGTCTTAAGTGGAACTTCCTCTCTTCACATGTGTCTTCTGAGATATACTGGGTTGTTGGTACTTAGGTCTCCAGCCTTTGTTAAGTCTAAGTTGTCCCTTGCTTTGCTGCTCTGCACATTAAAGAAGGGTTTTTTTAAGAAGAGGTTTTTATTGAAAATTTAACATCAGATACAAAGAGAAACCAGCGACGATGAACTGCCGTATGCCAAATACAGATGATCACATTACAAAGTTTTGATAAAAAGAATATGTACTTCTCAGTACAATAGGTCTCAGTACCACAAAAAATTAAGCCACAAATAATTATGCCTTTCAGGGGAAAGGTGATGTCAAAGGGTTGTAGCAAATAATCAAGTATCAGTTAATTAACACAGTAAAACATCTATAACACAATTCTGTTCAAAATGGTCTTTCTTTTGAGCAATAAAATTTAAATCAGGGTACCAGAAATTATAATAATCAAGAGAGGCAGAGTAAGGGTCTTTATTTGAAGTTTGTATTGTTATCCTTTTGATTGTGAGATGACCCCATATGTTCCTGTAACAGAGCACTAAGATCTGGATCCCAAAATCGCTGGGCTCTCCTGGGCCCGGAAGAGGCCTGGTTGGCTATAACGAGGGCCAGGGCCTTCTCCGCAGCGGCCCCTCACTGGTGGAATGAGCTCCCGGATGACATCAGGGCCCTGCGAGACCCTCTACAGATCCTCAGGGCCTGCAAAACGGAGCTCTTCCACCAGGCTTTCAAATAGGGTGCCGCCTCAACTTTATGGCCCTAACATCAACATTATTACCAACCCGGCCTTAACGTCAGCACCACCGGCAGCTGGAAGTTTAACAGCTTGGCAAGAGCCCTGGAGGCGGCCATTCAGCGATAACAGAATGTTGCCGTCTTGTAATAACATCGTGTGCTGTGTAACTACGGTTTTATACTTAAACTTATTTTAATGTTGTTTATATTGGAGTTTTAATGTATGTTTATACCTATGTTGTGAGCCGCCCTGAGTCTGCCACGGCGAGGAGGGCAGCATATAAATCTAATAAATAAATTTATAGATCTTAAGAATTGAGGGTGAGGGAGATTTCCAGGAGGAAGCGATGGCAGACTTCGCAGCGGCGCATAATATAGAAATCAAATCTTTCTTAATTTGGGGGCTTTTGGGATCATCCCACAAGTTTAGCAACAGCAAGTCTGGGCAGAATGGAATAGAGAGACCTGTGATGAAAGAAATTTGGTCTCGAATAGATGAAAAACGATATATCCACAGTTTTAATCTGGTACATTAAAGGTAGTTGAATAAGGAGACATTGCCTGTGTGGGTGTGACTGAATTCTATCCGGGCCGAAGACATTCTGTTTCTAACAATGGAAAGCCCACATAACACGAAGATGTAGATTCTCGGTGCTTGGTATTCTACTCCTCTACAAGGAGATTTCATACCTCTCTAGTAAACTGGCTGGCCTCAGTGCAAGGTGATGAAAACAATAAAACCAGGTACCCAAGGGGGAGGCAGGGATTTCTACATAACTGGGAGACTCTCCACCAGGGGTCCCCACCATGGTACCTATGGGAGGTCAAGATCCCTGCTGACTCCTTTCCTGGTACTCACCCAGTGTTTTAAGACAGTAGCTGGAGTCAGGTGTGCCTTTTGCCCAGCAAGGCTTTTGATTGGCAGAAGAGGAGGAGAAGGAGATTGGATTTATACCCCGTCCTTCACTTGGAGTCTCAGAGCAGCTTACAATCTTCTTTCCCTTCTCCTCCCCACAACAGACACCCTGTGAGGTAGGTGGGGCTGAGAGAGCTCTTTCGAGGACTGCTGTTGAGAGAACAGCTCTGAGAGAGCTGTGACTGACCCAAGGTCACACTAGCAGCTGTATGTGGAGGACTGGGTTTTCCAAGTTTAGCGTCCGCGCTCTTAACCACGACACCAAACTGGCTGTCATTGGAGATTGGTTTAGCTGTGTGGATATTTTTTTTTAAGTTGCTCGGCCAGCAGCTGCTACCGTAGCACAAGGATCTTCATTATGTGACTTGAATGTAAGCTATGGCTGCATTTTTGTGTCTGGCTTCATGTCCTGAGGCAGCCGTTTTGTGCCTAAGCCCATCATGCCGTGTCGGAATTCTGAAGGTGCCTACAGTCTTAAAAAGGTTAGGGTCCCCAGCTCTACGGGAATGGAAAAACAATATGATTCTGTAAATTAACCAAAGAAGACATCCCACCCTCCCAAAAATGCCTTGCCTAATAAGGACTGAGCAGGCTCTTGGAGGTGTGGAATGTTGACAGCGTTTGGAGGTCTGTCAAGGGTGGGGAGGTAAGGAGGTGATTGGCTGCTTAAGCCCCTTACAAATTGTAGAATCCTAGAGAGGCAGTTTTTCCAGGTAATTTAATTCTCCACTATCACCACAACCCCTTGCTGTCCCACAGTTTCTTACAGTTCACAGCCATTGGCGGGCTTACTCTCCATGAATTAAACCAGTGGCCATGACTGTATCCCATGTTCAAGGAATTCCATAAGATGTGATGACACAGGATGGTGAAAAGGAGGTTGACAGATGTGCCAAGCAGCCAAGACCTGCCAAAATTATTAAACTTTGGATGGATTCCATTGTTTAAAAACGCTCTGGATCTGGGGTGGCAAATGTCTCATTAAAGTATAGTAGTTATTGATTAGTCACAGGTTGTGTGATTCATAAAGCACAGAACCGGGCACGTTCAGAAACCTGTTAACGTTACTCAGTGAAAAAGTTTCACATGTGCTGTGACATCTGACATAATGGTGGACCATGGAAAACCAGTCAAACTTCATTTTCATCCCTAGTGATTCATGCTTAGTTTTACTCCTGCATTCATTTTTGTGTGTGTGTGTGTGTGTGTGTGTGTGTGTGTGTGTTTTCTGCCTTAATGTTATAGATATAGTTGGACTAGGTCTGGGAGACCCAGGTTGAATTCTCTGCCGTTGAAGCACACAAGGTGACCTTGGCCTAGTCACACACTCTCAGCCTAACCTACCTCACAGAACTGTTGTGAGGATAAAATGAAGGAGAGAAGTACAATGTCAGTCACACTGGTCGCCCACTGGAGAGAAAGGCACAGCATAAATGAAGTAAATATATCTCCTGCTTTTCTGCCACAAGGCATTAAAAACTGCTGTCCAGGGAACTGTGATATTTTAAAGGCATGCTACTGCTCTGTCACATGCACATATGAAGGTGCTTTATATTAGGTCAGCCCATTGGTCTGCCTAGCTCAGTACAGCCTGCTGTAATTGGCTGAGACTGTCTGGGTTTTGGGTGGAAGATGGGGTTGCCGGGTTCCCTCGCTGTGCCGGCAGGGAGATCTGGGGGCGTTCTGGGACGTCCTCTACACAATGATGTCACCCAGAAGTGACATCATTGCATCAGCGCCCTCGAGTGGTGACACTCTGGTTTGAGGGCAAAACATTTATGGTTTTAGGCCGAATTTACAATAGAGTTTCCCCCTCAAACCGGAACATCCCGTGTGATGTCCCCGATGTGATGAGATAAATTCCAGGTGGCATCATCACATTGGGGACGTGGCTCTTTGGGAATGGGGTTTCCTTCATGAGTCGGCTTGCTGCAGGCAGGCTGGAGCCCCAAAAACCAGGGAACCCCCACCAGGACCTGGGGACTAGCTGTCAGACCTTGGTCCAGTTATACTCAACAACTCTCTCTTTGGCAGTGATAAGTTTATTGGAGTATATGTAAGATCCAGAAAGTCACTGTGTCAGAACTGAAGGTTTTTGGCGGGCACAAGCTTGATATAGTAAATTCAAAGAAAAGCCCCTTCCCCTTCTCCGAGCACAAGTCGTAGTCACACCACGCCTAGCGTTGCCATCCCAACCAAGTAAGAGATATATGGCTTGGTTATCTGTAGGAGAGAATGGCACAGAGGACACTTCAAGGACACTTTCCCTTGGGAAAGAAAAAAGGGAGGGAAGGAGGATGACTTGGAAAGTTATGCCTGCTATAAGCAAAGGTCTCACTCAAACACCCACTCACTCACCCCCTCCCCTAAGGAATTCCCTCCCCTCAATATGGCAACCAAAGCGAGCAAAGCGCAGGGAGGTTTGACACTAGCAACTGTAGCAGAGGAGGGTCTTTCCCAACACTTGTCATCCGAGATGCTGGGGACTGAACCTGAAAGCTTCTGCTTGCATAGTGCATGCTCAGGCACCGAGCCATGGCTCTTCATAGCCCACAGTATTGAAGTATTTGCTGTTGTACAAACGGTTTCATAAATGATAATAAGGTTCAGGTGGATAATTGTTAAGTATGACACTTAAACGTGATTTCAGAAAGTGATTCAGCTTTATTCAGCAACAGCTCAAGTCAACCAGAACAGCAAACAACAGATCTAACAGATGACAAACGAACAGTGGAGCTTCGCTCCTTTTAAACATTCCCGGCTAATGTAGCCACGCCTATTTACAGTAAAGTAACCAATGCGATTACTTGGATAAGAACCAATAAGGTTTGTTCCCCCCAAGAGTTTGTGGTTCGTCCGGATTGGACAGCGATTCCTAGACAACCAATCAGAAGTGCGGGATTTCAATCCTTGTCAAGGAATGAAGCTTAACATAGGTTCTTAATGGGTGCGTTACACTTTTACAGAATACATTACAATAGCCGTGTTGGTCTGAAGCAATAGAATGAAGTTTGAGTCCAGTGGTACCTTTAAGGCCAACAGAGTTTCATTCTGGGTATGGTACCGCCAAGCAGTAGTGGGGTCACTGTAATGGACAATAGTTAGGGTACCAGCCTCCAGATGGCACTCTGAGATGTCTCGCTATCACAATCGATCTCCAGATGACCAAGATCCAATCCCCTGGAGAAAATGGCTGCTCCGGATGGACTCTATGGCATTATACCTTGCTGAGGCCCCACCCCAAACCCCGCACACCTCAGGCTCCGCCCTCAAAATCTCCAGGTATTTCCTAGCCCAAAACACTTGAAGAATTGTGAGGCAAAGAAATACAGGGTAGTCTCCCTGACCCTTTCCTTCCACCCGGCGCCAACAAATCTGTTTCTGGACTAGGCGGAATTAGGCATAGAGAGTTTATTCCTCCACAAATGCTTTTACAGATTCCCCAAAAGAGAGAGAGGGAACATTTAAATTGTGGAATATCTTTGTCTTTCTGCATCAAAAATATTTTTGCTCTGGTGGTGGGGGGGAGCATTGGCATGCTTTTTAACCACATCGTGATTGAAATTTGGTAGGCCTGCCCAGGCCCAAATAAAACAATTTGAGACTGTAGGAAACCAGCGTTTGTTCCTGCCTTAATGTTTTTCTTCCACAGTTCTGTGGTAAAATCAGTATGGATCCTACAATATCATCTTCTCCCACCCCAGATTATTTGTGTTCCAGTTTTTATGATTTTAATTTTCACTTAATAAACATACTGTACGGAAAACGCCTCAGACCTAAGCCAAATATCATGTGCCCGGGTATTTGTATTATCAGGCCTTGGCTAATAATTGTGTTGAAGTAAATAAATGATGTGATTTCTGGTCATTGGCATGACACAACAACAATAGAGGTTCTCGTGTTAATTCTTTTGATCTCATAGCTTGGGGGAAGGGCAGAAGGAATCTTTCTTTGCCAAAGAGGTAAGAAGTCCGACTTGGGGCGAGACTGGAATAATAGCATTTTCCAAGTGTTCAGAACCTCCTCTGTTACGTCCCCGGGGGAGCACTGCGCTCCTTGTACAGCAAATTGCTAGTGATCCCTGGCCCCAAGGGCATCCAGCTGTCCTCGACCAGGCTTTCTCGGCTCTGACCCCAATTTGATGGAACTCTCTGCCGAATACCATCAGGGCTCTGTGGGGTCTTATGCAATTCCGCAGGGCCAGTAAGGCAGAGATGTTCCGCCAGCCTTTTGGTGGTTGAGTACAGTGACAGTTACCATCTTAGCTAGCACCATATTCAGTACTCAGTATCGGCTGGATAGTAGGAAAAACTTTCACGGTCAGAGTGGTTCAAAGGTGGAATCAGCTGCCTAGGGAGATGGTTTTCTCCCCTTCACTGGCAGCTTTCAAGAAGATGATGGATGAATATCTGTCAGAGATGCCAGTTTGGTGTAGAGGTTATATATGGGGACCCTAATCTGGGAGAACCAGGTTTGATTCCCCACTCCTCCACTTGCACCTGCTGGATGACCTTGGGCAAGCCATAGTCCTGGCATAGCTGTTCTTGAAAAAGTCAATCCGAACAACAAGGGAAAAAGACTAGTGTCACAGGAGTCCCAAATATACAAACGCCATCAAAGATTGCCAAAATATATATATATATATAAAACAATTATAAAGTTGGTGGTGTCACAACAACAACATTAATGCATAACTATAATATGGCATAAGATACAATATTTCCTTCTTTGGAGATAAGACATAAAGTCCATGTAGTCAGTGTAACTTGATAGGACGAGTCCAATGTGAATAAAATATACATTCAGATTGGGACGTGTAAAAATAAAATCAGGACTGAGTTCCAGCAATAAGTCCATCAGGTGCTTTCCCCTACAAATTGCTTCCAGAGTCTTATAGCTGGTCTAGCAAATTTTGACACATTTAGGGTAATCTTTTGGTCTCTATCTGCTAAGAGTTTGTCTAGATAAAATCTGATATTCCTCCCTGGAAAAATAGTTACAATTCTGTTTTATGTAGGCGGCTCTAATATTTTTGTAAAGTTTACACTCAAATAGAACATGTTCCCTAGATTCCAGCTCCCCATCCCCAAAGATGCGCAATCTATCATCATATGGCTAACTTTTGCCATCGGAGGTCTATGTATTTCATGGTGGGCTGGGTTATTAATGCTGGATTTCAATTAATTATTAATTATTCTATTATTTTTATTATTTATTGGTGTTCATCATTATTATTTATTGTTGTTTTTTGTTTATTATTTATTGTTGTTTGTATTACAATTGTTATTTAATTTTATTGTTATTTGTTTTTTAATAATAATTTGTTATTTATTATTTAGTTATTTTTATTTTATTTTTGTATTTTTATATATGTATGTGTGTGCGGGAGTGTGAGTGTATGTGTGTACCTGGAAGTCATGGCGACCTCTGGTGACTGACCCCTACTGGGGGCCTGGAGGATATTCAGAGAGGGGGCTGAATAGAGCCTGCCCCTGCCTCCCGCCTCTGGTATTCCAAGGAGGTCTCCCATCCAAGTCCTTGCCAGAGTCGGCCCAGCTTAGCTTCTAAGATCTGACAAGATCAGGCTTGCCTAGGCTATCCAGGTCAGAGCTAATTATTTTTTTTTGTCAGGCTTGGGCAGGTTCCTGGAGAGATGGCCTTAAAATTTTCTAAATATACAATTGGTTTTCTTAGTCTCTGGCTTGATGTACCCTCACAAACCATAGCTAGTAGAATGGCCTATATACATACCCATAGTTAGCTTAATTAAACCAAGGTTTTACCTCATCGTACTAACTGAAGTTGAATCAAAACCTAGTTCTGTGTGATGTCTGAACTGGGCCACCACGTCCTGCATAAACTGGATTGCTTCTGGATAACCAGAACAAAGGTCAGACTCCTGTTATTTGCAGCAGTTCATTCATTCCAGTGCTCATGTGGTAGAGGAAGCTGCTTTTGAAATGATGGGATGCTGCTGTTAATATGTATGAAGTATGATGTCCGTCTCTTGAAATGCTGCAGGTGTTTCCGGTTTGTCCTGTCCTTAAATAGCATCTGCTATACCTTATCTCATTTTTTATGTAGTACGTTGCTGTTGGCACAACCGCGCTAGCAGATGAAAAGCCTGTACCTGCATTCTGATTATGGAGATCCTATTTATGAATGATTTGATTTCCAGGGGCCCTGGAAGAAAGCCTAAAGATGCACATTTATGGAGCTTTTGATCGGTAGGGTTTCGATAGAGTTGCCAGCTGACTGGGGTTGCCCTGGGTAGCCCTGAAAAGGTGCAAGTCTGCTCAATTTGCTACTCCCCAGTTGAAATGCAGTTTGCCAGCCATGTATGGTGCTGACCTGATGGGTGTGGCCATTATCAAATGTCTGAGGGTGTAACTGTAAAATAAGCCTGGTGTGTTGGGCCATGAGTGTGTGACTGGACTAGCAGTCAAGCATATATTAGGGGAACTCGCCTAAAAGTGAAGTGCTGTGGCGGACGGAGGAAGAAGTAGCTTTCGTTTTCCCTCCCACCTCACTTTTGCTGGTGGAAAAAGCAGTGGGGAGGGGCTTTTGCTCATTTTCTGGCACATGTCCTTAGGAGAAAGAAGGAGAACTATACAGGTCCACATTTGGAGAAAGAGCAGTATATGACTGTCTTATGGGCCTATAGCAGATACTACAAAAGGAATCAGAAAAACCCCAAACTAGAAGAGAAACTTCCAGGACCAATTAGTTGCTAGGTAATATCACCTCGTCTTGTATATAGCTGTATCTGAAGAAGTGAGCAGTGAGCTATACCCTGCCACATATTTTATTACTTGAAGGTGCTACTGGGCTTTTGCCCTTTTCTGCTGCTGTCATCTGTCTGTTGGAGAACTTTGAAATGGAACGAGCCCCCCGGATTCCTCTCTCCCCTATTTGTAGTGTGATCCAATGCTATTGCCATCCCAACACAACCCACCAGAGGTTCAGTGAATCTCCTGTTACCAGTTGTGTTGACACATAAGAACATAAGAGAAGCCAATGTTGAATCAGGCCAATGGCCCATCTAGTCCAACGCTCTGTCACACAGTGGCCAAAAATACCAGGTGCCATCAAGAGGTCCACCAGTGGGGCCAGGACACTAGAAGCCCTCCCACTGCTGCCCCCTCCAGTACCAAGAATAGAGTGCATCACCTGCCCCAGACTGAGAGTTCCCATCTATACCCTGTAGCTAATAGCCACTGATGGACTTCTGCTCCATATGTTTATCTAATTCCCTCTTGAAACTGTCCACGCTTGTAGCTGCCACCACCTCCTGTGGCAGTGAATTCCATATGTTAATCGTTAAGACACTGAGCTGCAGACCAGAGGTTAAGACGCTGAGTTGCAGACCAGAAGGTCCGTAGTTCAGCAGTTCGAGACCCTAGTGCCATGTGATGGAGGGAGCTCCTGTCTCTGGCCCCAGCTCCTGCCAGCCTAGCAGTTTGAAAGCAAGAAATTGCAAGTAGATAAATAGTTACTGCTTCAGTGGGAAGGAAACAGCGTTCTGTGAGCCTCAGTGTTTGGTCATGCTGGCCACATGACCACGGAGAAATCTTTGGGCAGTGCTGGCTCTTCGGGCTGGAAATGGAGATGAGCACTGCCCCCTAGAGTTGGATTCGATTAGCTTTCAAGTAAGGGAAACCTTCAGTGTTAAATAAGAGAGGCTGTTTAATAGACTTTCCTTTTATTTAACACAATACTGTTCCAAATTATTCTTAACTAGGAGCAAGGCCTATTGCAAAAGGAAGGCAACGGGCACTAGAAACAGGCCCCTTCATGGCCGCACACAGGGCCCACCCCCACCATGACCCCCCTCCCCAGAGCCCGTGGTGGAGAGGTGATGGAACAGGTCACGACTGCCTCGCCACCCAGCCAGGCCTAGCGGCTTCCCACTGCCCTCCCACCATTGCCAGACACACCCCATGGCCCCTCACTGACCTGGAGCCACCAAGGCATGGAGGAATGCGGGGCGGGTGAAATGCCAGAGAGGCCAGCAGCAGTGGAGGGGGGAAGTGGGAGGGGAAGAAGCAACTTGGAGCTGCCAGGCCGCCACAAACTGATGGCGAATCAGCGGGAAGATGGCGACCGCAGTGGGAAGACAGCAGCGAGGGATGGGTCTGCCCCCAGGAGCACTGTAGGCTGTGGGGGCCGGAGAAGCAGGCAGTCAAGGTGGGCCTGAGTGGCGTGGAGCCATAAAGCTGCTGGGCTGGGGAAGGAGGATGCTAGAAGGCAGGGCCCCGACTGAGCGGGGTATCCTCTCTGCTGAAGTGAAGTTCTGTTCTGACTTGATTTTTGGTGCGTGCTGCGCCTGTGGGCGGGACGCAGGCAACGCAGGCAATGCAACTACCAATGGATGGAGAGATCTTGTGAGTGACAGGTCAGCGTGTCAAACATTCACCCCAAAACAGCTTTATATATAAGGAGAGACTAGCATGTTGTTGGACTCAATATTCCTTCAGCCTTCAAGCAGTGTCAACAAATCTACCTTTAAAAATTATAATAGACAGCTGAATCCAACTGTTGATTTGCTTCTTGCTCGCTATAGCCATTTGCTATCTGAGATTTCTTTCCTTCTAGCTGTGCTTCTAGAATAGTTCTCTGTGTCCAGTTCTGAAGCAAGTGTAGAAAACGTTCCAATTAGTCTTAGAAGAGCCAGATGTTAATTAGTCCCATTGCTTTCTGCCTCCAGGGAATAAATTCCCTGTTTACTGTTCTTCATTCTTCCCTGCTCTTTATGTGATAGTGCTCATTTCAATTAGTAGCAAGTTGGTAATTAAATGCTTCTTCGGGAAACAGATTCTAGATGGTGTAGAAGGCAACCATTTCACATTGACACTTGTCTCAACCTTAGTTAATCCTGGGTTTCGATGCACGTGTGAATTAAAGTTGGTTTTTGAATGAAGAATAAGAGAAAACCCTCTGTGCTTTCAGTCTGGAAGTATTATCACAAATTATGTAGTGGTCTAAATAAATACACTGTGTTTTTACTAAACTGTAAGACTTCAAGATGGGTAGCTGTGTTTGTCTGTAGCAGTAGAAGAGAAGAGATTGGATTTATACCCCACCCTTCACTACTCAAGGGAGTCTCAGAGCGGCTTACAAACTCCTTTCCCTTTCCCTCCCCATAACAGACACCCTGTGAGGTAGGTAAGGCTGAGAGAGCTCTGACAGAAACTGTTCATTTTTCAAGAACAGCTGTGCCAGAACTATGGCTTGCCCAAGGTCACCCAGCAGGTGCGAGTGGAGGAGTGGGGAATCAAACCCGGTTCTCCCAGATTAGAGTCCGTGTACTTAACCACTACACCAAAGTGGCTCTCTAGAAAAGAGCAAGAGTCCATTAGCACCTTAAAGACTAACAGAATTTGTGGCCGGGTAGGAGTTTTCGTGAGTAGTCACTAATTCCGCACTGACATTTTTGTCACTCGTTTGTTCCTATTGCTTCAGGGTCCCCGTCCCCCCCAAAGTGTTTTGGTCTTTCTAGTAGTCCCAGAGGGAGCAAAACACATGTGGAAAAGGGGGAGACCCCAAGCAATAGGGGGAAACGAGTGACAGAAATGTCACTGCGGAAATGGTGTAATGGTCACCATTACTCTGCTTGCTCCGAAAAAATGAGCAGCGACTCATGAAAGCTCATACCTTCCCACCAATTTTGTTAGCCTTTAAGTTGCTAGTGGACTCTTGCACTTTTCTACTGTAAGCAGTGTTCCCCCTAAGCTGAGCTAGTGTGAGCTAGCTCACAGTTTTTTAGCCTCTGGCTCACACATTTTTGCCTCGGCTCAGGAAGGAGGGCTCCAGAGCAAACTAACTTATGCAGTAGCCAAATCGCTCGCTCACGGCTTTAACGCCGGTAGTCCACAAAGTAGAATTTTTGCTCACAGGATTCCACAGCTTAGAGGGAGCGTTGACTGTTAAGACTTTCAGTTCTGCGAACAATTCAGTTCCAGCCCTGACTTTTTAATAAACATCTTAAATGGCATACGACAGATAAAAGTTTCAGAGGGTAGCTGTATTGGTCTGGAGCAGAACAACTCAATTGGAGTCTAGTAGCATTTTTGACTCCTGAAAGCTTCTACCTTGGAAATTGTAATGGTCTCTAACAGGGCTTTTTTTGTAGAAAAAGCCCAGCAGGAACCCATTAGCATAATAGGCCACACCCAACAGTAGAAACTCATTAGCATATTAGGCCATGCCCTTGACAGCACAGCTTATTAGCATATTAGGCCACACCCTCATGTTACCAGAAGTGTGGCCATCCAGCTATACCCACCTTTTGCTTTTTATTCTGTTTACCTTGTTTGTTGTCAAAACCCAGGGCTTTTTTTGTAGCAGGAACGCCTTTGCATGTTAGGCCACACACCCCTAATGTAGCCAATCCTAATGAGTTTCTGCTGTTGGGTGTGGCCTATTATGCTAATGAGTTCCTGCTGGGCGTGGCCAACTCAGGAGCCAGCCGGAACTCCGTTCCTGTGCATTCCTGCCCAAAAATAGCCCTGGTCTCTAAGATACTCCTGGACTCCAGTCGAGCTGTTCTTCTGCAGACCGAGTCGGCTCCCTTCTGAAACTTGTGTCTGCAGTATCCCATTTAAGATATTTATAAAAGTCAGGTCCGGGATCCGATTGTTTGCAGAACTGCAGTTTAGTAAGACTCTTGTGTATTTTGTGTGCATGTTGACCCATCTGACTATTTACTTTCTTACATCTTTTTCTTTTTTTTTTAAGGAAGTTATCGCCTCAGTGTCTTGGTAAGAAAATGACATTGGAGGGTCGCTTGCAGTGTTCCCTCTAAGCTGAGTTGATGTGAGCTAGCTCACAGTTTTTCAGCCTCCGGCTCACACATTTTTGTCTGAGCTCAGGGAGGATGGCTCCAGAGCAAACTCAAATGTGAGCAGCGAAATTGCTCACTCACAGCTTCAATGCCAGTAGCTCACAAAGTAGATTTCTTGCTCACAAGACTTCCACAGCTTAGAGGGAACATCGATCACCAGCCATACCCTTTCTTTTCTCCTAAGGTGTACGTCTGTGTTTCATGCATTCTATACATGGAAAACATGTCTAGTCGTGACTATTCATTCTGTGTGTGTGTGTGTGTGTGTGTGTGTGTGTGTTTGAATATGCATTGAAATGACAAGTGCAGGATTTTCACATATGATCTAGAGACAAGTTCTGTGCTTCTTTCTGTATAGAAGACTAGGAAATGTGTAGTGTATATGAAACACATCTGAGAAATCCTAAGTGTTGTTTTAAAAAAAGGTTTCTGAGTCTCTGTTAAAACCTTAAATGTTAGCATTGCAGTGGAAGTAAGTACCAAATGTTCAGAAATTGAAAAGGGCAGTAAAAAAATTAAATACTTTTTGTGTCGAACTTTCATTTCTAAACTCATTCCAGGACTTCTGAGCTCATTTTGATGTTGTTATTTTGAAAGAGAGAATGCAGCTTGTTTACTAGCGGCCGCTTGTCAGCTATGACAATAATGCAAATGGCACGCAAAATGTACAGATAGCTGAGTCATGCATATAATTCAAGCTCATGTTGCATTTCCAATGTGATTCTTGATGCTGAATAAGCTAACATCCTAAAGGACGTGAGTTAGTTATGTTGCATTTAAGCAGGCTATTGGGGCCACATAACTATTCAGGTTTTAGATATACAATCAGCTATTTGGGTGCATACATGCTTGGACAACTTCCTTTGGCTCTGTCCCTCTAAGCCTGTTGCCACTGTACTCATGTGGCCAGCTGGTATTCTCAGGTTCCCTGGCATTACCTCCTACCCTTTCCATTTAACTACCCAGCGTTCTGAATGGAGAGCTTTTGAAACTGTGCTGATGTACTTCCTGGCAATCGCTGGTGTGGGAGGTTCCACGAGATCCGCATTGATCTTGCAGCTTTCAAATGCTGTGATACATCTGGGGGGAGCCTCCACTATGAAGTAAAATTGCTGGTGTGCTCCATGTCAGGGGAGGGGGTTACTGCACTATTTCAATCAGCTCTGAGTTGGGACAAATCTATGCAGGGGCCTGCTAAATATTGGATCACCCCTGAGCTGTTTGAATGCTTGTGGACATTCTATGACACTGCAGGGACTGAGCCTATAGTAGAAATGGGAATAGAAGGGGAAAGTCTTCTAGATGAGGAAGCGCACATGAAACTTGTATATAGACCTTTTTTAGGACAAAAAGTGAAATTTAAAAAGGATTGAAAATAAATACCCCTTGCAAAATTATTTGTCACGTAGTTTTGTCAAGCTACTTCTGTAGATACGGGTGTCCTTTATAATTTATTTTATAATTATATAACATGCGGCTCTTTTACACATATTGTGTGGCTCCTGGCAGGGCAGTTGAGGAAGCAAAGGGGGGGGGCATACCTCCCCAACCTCAAGCCTACAAATACCATTGGACAAATAAATATCAGTATCGATATCTGTTTTTACCCCTTTTGGCAGTCTCATTTAATGTTTATAAAAAGCATATTTGCATATTTTTCAATAAAAACACTTCTGTAATATTTGTTTATGTCTTGTGGCTCTCAAACTTCCAATGTTTATTCTATGTGGCTCTTATGTTATTCTATGTTGGCCACCCCTGTTACGTGGAAGAGACTTATAGGGATCTCTCTTGCTCCTGTAGCTGCCCTTAGATGCCCTGTTTAAAAAATTGCCTTTTCACTTGTGCATTTAAATGGACTCCTTCCGCTCCCCTCACATGTCCATTCCCTTGCGTTGTAAGCCGGAGGGCAAAACTTATGTCTCTTTTAAAGGCCGGTTACCACAGATGCTTCATTTAAAAATTGGCAATAAATAATAATAACTAGAACTGGAGAACGGAGATTGCTGCCAGCTTTCTCTGAGGAGTGTTATAAACAGCGTCTGAACAGAAGCTGCTGATAATTTTTGCTTTTGTTCTACTCTCTTTTTTATATATACATACACTGGTCTTGAAATAAAAGTGACGTCTCTTCCTGGTATCTTGCAGCACCTGAATTTCTAAAGTTGCATCATTTCACCTTCACGGCGGCAGTGTTTTTAAAGGGCATGCTCTGACTTGGAACACCTGCTTCCCTTTCTTTTCCCATGTGTCTTGATATTTTACATTTCAGAGGAAGTATGAGCTCCCAAGCCACACTTGGGCCCACTGTGCAATGTAGAAAGGGGGAGAATGTGTCCACGGCAGTTCTGTTCTTCGCAGTGTATGAGGTAAGCAGGCCTCACCCTGAACCACGAGGGCAGCTTGCGTTTACAACTGTGTGTGTGTGTCTCTCTCTCTCTTTCTTCCCACATGGCATTAATAATGACCTGTACAAATTGCTCAGGTTCTTTTGAAAACTAATTTCTGGCATTGAGACTGATGTTCTGCAGGGGTGTGTTGCGTTCACACTCTTCCTCCACACTTACTGTGACACACTCCAGGTAATGCGCTACCCTTGAGTTGACCTCATGTCTGAGGTCTCGGTGATTAGCTGAGGTAAAAATTAGGTTATATAATGGCGGGACGTGACTTAAAATAATTCTCTGTGTCATGGAAATGTATATGATTACAGCGAACCTTTTAGATTGTGTGTGCCTCCCCAAATGTCCCATGGCTAAATTCCTGAGGATCAAATTTTGCCTTTATTTGGTATTTTTTGGTTCTAGACTTGGTGTTTGCCGTGAGCATTTGAAAACCAATCAAAAGAATTTGATCCTAAATTGGCCTTTGGGACCGAACTTCCTGTGGTTATTTGGGGGAAACGATATTGTTCTTTCTTTCAGTTTTCTCTGAGCCAGTTTGGTGTAGTGGTTAAGTGCACAGACTCTTATCTGGGAGAACTGGGTTTGATTCCCCACTCCTCCACTTGCACCTGCTGATGTGACCTTGGGTCAGTCACAAGCTCTGGCACAGCTGTTCTCTCAAGGACAGTTTCTGTCAGAAGTTCTCTCAGCCCCACCTACCTCACAGGGCGGCTGTTGTGGGGAGGGGAAGGGAAAGGTGTTTGTAAGCCGCTCTGAGACGCCTTTGGGCAGTGAAGGGCGGGGTATAAATCCAATCTCCTCCTCCTCCTCCTCCTCCTCCTCCTCCTCCTCCTCCTCCTCCTTCTTCTTCTCCTCCTCCTTCTTCTTCTTCTTCTTCTTCTTCTTCTTCTTCTTCTTCTTCTTCTTCTTCTTCTTCTTCTTCTTCTTCTTCTTCTTCTTCTTCTTCTTCTTCTTCTTCTTCTTCTTCTTCTTCTTCTTCTTCTTCTTCTTCTTCTTCTTCTTCTTCTGTAACTCTGCGCCATGCCAAAGACACCTTTGCTGTTCTGGTAGGGGAGCCATGTTGTTCTACTGCAGAAAACACAAAAGAGGGGAGGTCTAGGCCACCAAAACTTATTCTTTAAGGTGGCAGGTGATGCACTCTATTCTTGGTGCTGGGGGGGGGGCAGCAGTGGGAGGGCTTCTAGTGTCCTGGCCCCACTGCTGGACCTCCTGATGGCACCTGGTATTTTTGGCCGCTGTGTGACAGAGTGTTGGACTAGATGGGCCATTGGCCTGATTCAACATTGGCTTCTCTTATGTTCTTATGTTCTTATGGCCATAAGACTCCTTTGTTGTGTTTGCTGCACCCTGTAGCAGGGCATTCCCTGGACGAACATCTTCACAGTATCACCAATGTCACTTTTTTGATTCCACAAACCTCACATTCTTTGCAAAACCTCTGGTTGACCCTCTTCATCTTCTTCCCAACTGAAACAAAATCTAAATCCATGTCCTGCATCTGAACACATACTTCCTTTGTTATACTTCTAGGGTTGCCAGATCTGGGTTGGGAAATTCCTGGAGATTTGGGGGGTGGAGTCTTGGGAGGGTGGATTTTGGGGAGGGGAGGGTCTTCAGTTGGGTAAAATGCCATAGAGTCCACCTTCCAAAGTGGCCATTTTCTCCTGGGGAACTGATCTCTGTTGCTTGGAGATAACTTGTAATCCCAGGAGATCTCCAGCCGCCACCTGGAGGTTACCAACCCTATATATTTCCCTTCTTCCTGTCCTTCCTTCCCTTGCTTGCTCCCTCCCCCACTACTGGCATTTTGGATTGTATTCTCCTTGGGGCAGAGAGAAGTGCTGGTTAGCATGTGGAGATTCAGATCCCCACTCTGGTGGTGCAGTCTTAAAAGTTACACCCTTCTTAAACCCATTGTGTAAACTCTGTTTAGGATTTCATTGTAAGTGACCTTGAGCCAATTATTCTCTCTCAGCCTACCTCAGAGGGCTGTTGTGATAGCATAATGGAGGAAGGAGAATCAGGAAAGCCACCCTGAGTTTCTCGGAGGAAGGCCAGGATAAAAAATAATCATGGCAAGGAGTACATTTGTTAGGCTGGAATATTTCTTTTTTTAAAAAAATCTGTTACCTAAATGTTGCGTGTGGTAGATTCTGAGTTTTTAACAGTGAAAAAACAAGATCACTCTAGTTCTGAGACTTTCTTTTGTCAGATTTTCATTTCCTGGTTGGGTAGAACCCGCTTAAAATCAACAATCCATGTTGCCAAATGTGGTCAGAAGGCACCAGGTTTCTGTTTGAAGGCCTGAATAAATAGAAGGGAAAAATCAAATAGCATGTTATGTTTGCCTGAGCCGAGTTAGGTGCACCTTCTCTCTCAGGAGAGAGAAAACTGACATGTTCATATCCTGCATGGTTTTATGCTGCTTATAATGCTGCCGTTGTAAATGTATGCATACATATAAAAAGATAAATTATACAGCATAATCCCCAGTCAATCCTCAAATCAAGATTTTCAAGCTTCTCTTGGCAGACCTAGGTACGTGTGACTTTTATATTTCTCTCTTTTGTAGCGCACAGAAAGTGCCACTCTCCCAGAAAACCAGAGTAGGGGAAGGGAAAACTACAAAAAAAGGAATGCCGTATCTATATTTAGCAACATTCTTATTATTGGACATGACCTAACTGAACATCTGGAATGGTTCCATGGTAGACTTTCGGACAGGGGAAGTAAGTTTGACATGAACAGTACAACCCTGCGGTACTATGCCTCAGGGACCCTAGATGCCATATGGAGGTTTTGGGGGAAGAAACCACCAGTTCTGGAAGGCTCTCTCTCTCTCATTCAGTGTCAGCTTCTGAAAGCCTGCAGCAAATGATACTGCCTGGGTTACAGTTTTGTATGTTTTAGGAGTTTATAAGGAGCAGGATGCCTTCCGGATGTGAGTTTTTCTCTTTCCTTTTGAGCAGCACTGGCCTCCATTGAAGATCTTGTTTCTGACAGGATAGCTGCGGCCAGCATCACAGGGGACTGGGGTTGCCAATCTCAAGGTGGTGGCTAGAGATCTCCTCAGATTGCATTAAATTTAGCTGCTGAGAATAAATTAAATTAAATTAAATTAAATTCAGCCACTGTACCAGAAGATTGGAGAATAGCAAATGTGACACCAGTTTTAAAAAAGGGATCCAGAGGGGAACCAGGAAATTACTGGCCAGTCAGTGTAGTGTCTATCCTAGGCAAATTAGTAGGAACTGTCATCAAAGATAGAATTGTTAGGCACATAGAGGGACAAAGCCTCTTGAGGGAAAATCAGCATGGCTTCTGCAAAGGGAAGTCCTGCCTCACCAACCTTTTGGAGTTCTTTGAGAAAAGGAACAAGCATATATACAACAGTGATCTGGTAGACATTCTATACTTGGATTTTCAAAAGGCTTTTGACAAAGTACCTCACCAAAGACTCCTGATTAAATTCAGCATTCAAGAGGACAAGTTCTCTTATGGATTGAAAACTGGTTAAATGACAGGAAGCAAAGAGTAGGAATCAATGGATGGTTCTCATAATGGAAGGAAGTAAACAGTGGCGTCCCACAAGGATAAGTATTGGGGCCGGTACTGTTTAATTTATTCATAAATGATCTGGAACTGGGGCTGAGTAGTGTAGTGTCCAAGTTTGCAGATGACATCAAATTATTCAGGATGGTGAAAAACCAAGACTGACTGTGAAGAGCTCCAAGAGGACTTCTACAAACTGGGTGGGTGGGCGACAAGGTCGCAAATGAGGTTCAATGTGGGTAAGTGTAAGGGGATGCACACTGGGACAAAAATCCCCACTTCAAGTATAAGCGAATGGGGCCTGACCTTGTTGAGACCGAGAGGGGAAAACATCTTGGGGTTGTTGCGGATAAGCTCAATGAAAGTGTCAACCCAGTGTGCTGCAGCAGTGAAAAAGGCAAACACTATGTTAGGGATGATCAGGAAAGGGATTGAGAATAAAATGGCCGATATTGTAATGCCCCCTTGTATAGATCTATGATGCGGCCTAGTTTGGAATACTGTACAGTTCTGGTCACCATCTCCATAAGGATATTGCTGAGCTGGAAAAAGTAGAGGTTGGAGCACCTTCCCTAAGAGGAAAGGCTGAAGAGTCTGGGTCTTTTCAGTTTAGAAAAGAGGAGGAGGAGGAGATTGGATCTTTACTCCACTCTTCACTACCCAAAGGAGGCTTAGAGCGGCTTACAAACGCCTTTCCCTTCCCCTCCCCATAACTGACACCCAGTGAGGTAGGTGGGGCTGAGAGAGCTCTGACAGAAACTGCTCTTTTTCAAGAACAGCTGTGCCAGAGCTTGTGACTGACCCATGGTCATCCAGCAGGTGCAAGTGGAGGAGTAGGGAATCAAACCCGGTTCTCCCAGATTAGAGTCCCCACACTTAACCACAACACCAAACTCAGGGTGGGGCTGAGAGAGCTCTCTCGAGAACTGCCATTGAGAGAATAGGTCTGAAAGAATGTATGATTCACCCAAGGTCACACCAGCAGCTGCATGTGGAGGATTCCTCACTCCCCTGCATGAAACCTGCTGGGTGACCTTAGGCCAGTCACTGCTCTCTCAGAGCTCCCTCAGCCCTACCCACCTCACAGGGTGTCTGCTGTGGGGAGAGGAAGGGAAGGCGATTGTAAGCCACGTTGAGACTCCTTCAGGTAGTGAACAGTGGGGTATAAAACCAACTTTAAAAAATGGTGATTGAGGAACCTCCACATTCAGAGGAAATATTTGGGAGTGGAGCCTGGGTAGGGCGAGGTTTGGGGAGAGAAGCTACCTCAGCAGGGTATAATGCCATAGAGTCCACCCTCAAAGCAACTGTTTTTTCTTGGCTGTCTGGAGTTCAATTATAATAGCAGGAGATCTCTAGGCACCACCTGGAAGTTGGCGTCTGGTAGGGAGTGGAGTTTTGGCAAGGAAAGGGTCAGGCCTGTAACTACAGTGGGGCCTCTTGGGGCCTGCCCCTCCGATTTACTGCCAAGGCCCCCCCCCGACTTCCCATCCAGCCCAGGCCCCTCGACAGCGAGAGAGAGAGAACAGAGTCCTTGCATTTGTTTTGCATTTGGTTCAGAGGTCTGTGGGCTGACATCTTGTTTGGAAATGGAGGATACATGGTTTATTCTGGCTGAAGGGGGTGTGCCCCACAAGAAAAATATTTGCATAATGGGTGCCCCACAAGAAAAAAAATTGCCCCACAAATTTAAAAAATCCTGACTACGGTCCTGGAAAGGGTAGCCGTTAGTTGGACCAAGCTGAAGGGCCCCCCCTCCACGATTCCCTAATAAAACAACCAGCTACAAATTGTTTAAAGTTGCTGGCTGGAGGACAAGAAAAAGTTGATCAGGCAGGAAATCCGGAGTAGATGGGGTGGGTTGAGGGGGCAGGAAGGCATTGTAGGCTCAAGAACACAGTAGTTGCAAACTCCGGTTCAGTAATACCTGGAGAACTGAGAATGGATCCCGGCAGGGCTCTTTTTGTAGCAGGAACTCCTTTGCATATTAGGCCACACACCCTAATGTAGCCAATCCCCCAAGAGCTTACAGAGCTCTTCTTACAGGGGCTACTGTAAGCTCTTGGAGGATTGGCTACATCAGGGGTGTGTGGCCTAATATGCAAAGGATCTCCTGCTACAAAAAGAGCCCTGGATCCTGGAAGGCTGGGGTTTAGGGAGGGGAGGGCCCGTGGCAGGGTATAATGCAATACAGTCCACCTTCCAAAGTAGCCATTTTCTCCAAGAGAAGTGGAATGTCTTAAGTAAATAATAAATAAATAGGCAGTCTCTGAAGTCCAGAGATCTGTAATTCCAGGAGAGCTCCAGCCCCCACCTGGAAGCTGTCAACCCTGAAAGACACAACAGTGAATCTGGAGAGAGAAAATTGCACTGTACATGGGAATGTGCATAGCAGTTTGGCTACTGGGTGGGGTGGGGCTGCTGGCACTGTCCCTCTCCCTCCTCCCGCATGTGCGGCGGTCGCTCACCCTGGATAGTAATTTTGGAACTACAGAGACTTACATCTTGGGGATATTTTGATGTGAAAAGTCATAAAGATTATGTTTTGGGTGTGTCTTCCCAGTTCAGGTTTCATACAGCACAGGAGTTGGCTGTCTGTCTCTAGATATGAGTCGCATGCAGGCAAATAGCAATATTTGCAATAATGTTAACCTGTAATAAAAATTTGCAATAAACAAATTGTTTTCAGTAAATAGAAGCTGTTTGCTGGTGTGCAGGCAGCTTGTGAGACCAGGTCGTAACTTCATGGCCTGAGAAATCTGCTTCCCACCCCCTGCATCATTTTAAAAGTATTGCAACATCTGGCTTGATGAAGAGTTCTGTTGCGTTCAAAAGCTTGCACAATATTTTGCATCATTTCGATTGGTTCAAATAAAAAGGTATTACATGGATTTTGGGTTTTTAAAAGGATTTTGTGTGCTGTTTAAAACTTTGTCTCCAGCCAGGCCCTACGGTAGACTTTCCGGTAAGCTTTTAGGAACTGTTTGCCGCCGCAACTCCGGGCCATGTTAAACATGATGGAGGAAGGACACGCGTGTTTCTTGGCAGGTCTGCGTTGTTCACGTATAGCAACAGATTGTGTAATTTCTACAGCTCAGTGATATGTGGCGGAGGAGAGCCTTACTTCCCGGCTCTTCAAACCCTTTATTGCATTGTGAAAGCAACACAATTTACAAGCACAGTGTGAATTTGTTGTGTGTGTGAACGAATAACCTGCAAGAACCAGAGTAATGAGTGTATGTTTGTTTGTTTGTTTATTTGGTGTTTGGTGTAGTGGTTAAGTGAGCAGACTCTAATCTGGGAGAACTGGGTTTGATTCCCCACTCCTCCATTTGCAGCTGCTGGATGTCCTTGGGCAAGCCATGGTCCTGTCAGAGGTGTTTTTAAAAAGAGCAGTTTCTCTCAGAACTCTCTCAGCCCCACCTACCTCACAGGGTGTCTGTTGTGAGGAGGGGAAGGGAAAGGAGTTTGTAAGCTGCTCTGAGATGCCAAGTGGAGGGCGGGATATAAATCTAATCTCCTCCTCCTCCTCCTCCTCCTTCTTCTTTTTATTTATACCCCACTTCCCCTCCACGTCTTTTTCCCTCCGATGAGTTTCCCACCAGAAAGCTTTCTGGAAGTCAGAAAGCTTTTGATACATTTCCTCATCAAAGGCTCCTAAGTAAGCTCAATAGTCATGGGATAAAAGGACAAGTCCTCTTGTGGATCAAAAATTGGCTTATAAATAGGAAACAGAGAGTGAGTATAAACTTACTCAGTGGAGGGTGGTAAGCTGTGGGGTACCACAGGGATTGGTACTCGGTCTGATGCTTTTTAACTTGTTTATTAACGATTTGGAGTTGGGAGTAAGCAGTGAAGTGGCTAAATTTGGAGATGACATGAAGTTGTTCAGGGTGGTGAAAACCAGGGAGGATTGTGAGGCACTCCAAAGGGATCTGTTGAGGATGGGTGAGTGGGCGTCAACGTGGCAAATGGGGTTCAATGTGGCCAAGTGCAAAGTGATGCACATTGGAGCCAAAAATCCTAAATATAAATACACGTTGATGGGGTCTGAACTGGCAGAGACTGACCAAGAGAGAGATCTTGGAGTCGTAGTAGATAACTCAATTAAAATGTCTAGACAGTGTGTAGCTGCAATAAAGAAGGTCAACACTATGCTGGGGATTATTAGGAAGGGAATTGAAAACAAATCAGCCGGTATCAAAATGCCCCTGTATAAATCATTGGTGCAACCTCATTTGGAATACTGTGTACAGTTCTGGCCGCCACATCTCAAGAAGGATATTATAGCATTGGAAAAAGTGCAGAAAAGGGCAATAGAATGATAAAAGGGTTGGAACCCCTTCCCTATGAAGAAAGGTTAAAACGCTTGGGGCTCTTTAGCTTGGAGAAACGATGGCTGAGGGGTGACATGATCGAGGTTTATAAGATTATGAATGGGATTGAGCAGGTTGAGAAAGAAGTACTTTTCTCCCTTTCTCACAATACAAGAACTCGTGGGCACTCCATGAAATTGCTGAGCAGTCGGGTTAGAACAGATAAAAGGAAATACTTCTTCACCCAAAAAGTGATTAACATATGGAATTCACTGCCACAGGAGGTGGTGGCAGCTACAAGCATGGTGTCAGAGTCCTCAGTTAGTCAGTCAAATACCAGGCCTTATTCATTGAAACAAGGATAGTATTTATTAGACTGCAAGACTAGGTCACTAGAACAGAAGAATTGTTAAGAATAACTTGAATACATGAAGCATTAGGGATATACTCTAGGGGAAAGAGCCCCACCCATCCACAATAGATGGCCAGGCCGCGTGCGGAAAACTACAAGCACTAAATAACTAAATTCCCACCACCTAGAAGATCACATGCTTAGCTGTTGTCTTTAGAAGCGAAGGAGACGAGCAGCCTAGCTCCAAGGCCATTTAGGCCTGGAGGTGAGATATGCCGGTCGCCCAGGCAACCTCACCTCCCCGCATTCAAAGAGAAACACAGAAACATCAATTACCGTCCCATCTGCCCTCCCATCTGCCTTATGGCAGGGATACCTGACACATGGACAGTTTCAGAGGGAATTAGATAAACATACGGAGCAGAAGTCCATCAGTGGCTATTAGCCACAGGGTATAGATGGGAACTCTCAGTCTGGGGCAGGTGATGCACTCTATTCTTGGTGCTGGAGGGGGCAGCAGTGGGAGGGCTTCTAGTGTCCTGGCCTCACTGGCTGGACCTCCTGATTGCACCTGGTATATTTTGGCCGCTGTGTGACAGAGTGTTGGACTAGATGGGCCGTTGGCCTGATCCAGCATTGGCTTCTCTTACATTCTTATGTTCTTATGTTCACCCTCCTCTTTATCCTCACAGCAACAAGCCTATGAAGTAGGTTAGGCTTACAGTGGCCCACGATCACCCGGCGATCTTCCACAGCAGGTTCAAACCTGGTTCTCCTAATTTCCGACACTCTAGCCATTTCATTGTGCTATACTTTCAGTTTGTCTAGTATCCTAGCTCGCTCCTGAATCCCTCGGGTGATTGTAGTAGAAATGCAGTAAGCCAAAAGTGTTTTCTCTCTGACCTGGCCCTTACTTCCTTTATCGAAGTAGAAAGTACCTGGAGCAACTGAACATGGGGAAGTAAGGCAGAGGGGGCATTCTGCACTCCCCTCTCATTCACATACCCCCCATTGTTGTAAAACAAAGTTTAATTATGGGTATAAGCTTTCATGGGCATGCACACACACCTTCATATACCTTTGCTTTTAGTCTGGGAACTGGTTTGATTCCTTCTCTCTCTGGAGAGAATTATTACTCAAGTATTACTTGAGAGAGTTAGGTATGCTTTCCTGCTGATACTTCTGAGGACATTCAAGTGCCCTGGCAGGAAAAAAAATACATTTTTAAAAAAACACTCTTAAGTGAAGAAATAACTCGGTGTATGTTAAAAAAACCCAACCCACAGTATTTTTTTGAGTTTGGGTATATTGAATCAAAAAAATATTGGTATTTTTCAATATTCCCAATTCCCAATACCTGTATGGTATTCAGATTTGGGATCCTGAATTTTTTTGGCTCAATTATACCCTGTGGGGGACTATTATAGTCAATGGTCCCCACAGGGTATAATGGGAAATCGATCCGGGGGTATCTGAGGTTCTGGGGGTCTGTTTTTTGAGGTAGAGGCACCAGATTTGCAGCATAGCTGCTGGTGTCTCTCCTTAAAAAATACCCCAGGTTTCAAAAAGATTGGACCAGGGGTCCAATTATGTGGGCCCCCAAAGAAGGTGCTCCCATCCTCCATGGGTTTCAATGGAGGAGGGGAAAGGTGTTTTTTTTCCCAAAGTAGTTCTATTCATTTTTCAATTACAACAATAATGAGTAAGATAGGCATGCATATATAGTTTAGATATACACCTGGGAGCCATTTAAAGGGACTGCAATCCCTTTAAATACCTTTTAGCTTTGACTATTCAGCAGTCCTGAAAAATAAATGCCTTCTCGAAGTGGCAAGTTCACCCAGAAGGCATTTAAAGGAACTGCAATCCCTTTAAATGCCCTTTAACTTTGACTATCCGACAGTCCCGTAAAATAACAAATATTTTTGGGATTTGAGGGACTTGGCCATTTTGGGTAGCCGAAAGAATAACCAGGAAATATCAGTAAGGTATTTTCCAGATTTTTTTTGGCTTGGATATAACTGAATGCACACCCCTAGAAATAAAGAGACTAAGGAGATGGAATAAGTGGTTGGGTAGGGCTCTAGGTAGGCAAGTAGGAAGCTGTTGGAATTGGGGCCTTGAATGAGCACCCCCAGGAAAGGAGGGGAAAATCTTCATAGTCATATTGAATTACTCTACACGTATATTGTTCACATTCCTCCGATTTGCTTTGCTTTGTTGTGTTGAGATTTGTGAGGATTCAGGTTTATATCTAAATCATCAATTTTTTGCAGTTGCAGGACTTCAGAACTTGAGACATTCTCTCTCCTAAAAAAGTAGAAAACCCAGGGGTTGGATCCAACCATTTCTTCCACTGATGAGTATGCAAGTAAGGAACCCCTGTGACCACCCAAAATGACTATGCTGGGGATCATGGGACCTGCATGGACAAAAGCCATATAAGACAGGAGGGGAACTGGGAAGACTGAATGAGAAAACTGGCTGGATCTAACCCCTGAGATGACACTGTCCCAATTTAATGCCAAGAGTTTATTTTGTCAGGGTTTTCATGTTCTTGCAGCGGCCCCAGATATGATTTCTCCTTTCTTGGATCCGAGTGACAGTTGGAAAGAGCCTTGGCCACAGCTGGACACGAATCGGTGTCGTGCGTGACCGATTTTGAACCCTTGTTAATATTTCGGAAGCATATCTGGTTATGTGATTTGGATTCCTCCCGTCCGACTCTCCTGTTACAGGAGCCATTAATACATCTTTAAGCAATTAAAGCAACTAATACAACTTTAATGAAGGATAATATTCCATGGGGCTATTTGGTTGGGATTGCTGAAAATGACAGAGCGACTGTTGTGTGGCTAATATGCTTTTGCAATTGACCGGTTCTTTTGTGAAGGTTTAATTGTATAAGAGGAACTGTAGAAGTGCATATTCAGCCTGCCTTAACAGCTTGATCATTGTGATCTTCACAGTCCTGCGTACTTCTTCTCTGAAGATTAAATGTTATTGGAGGCTTCCTTTATTTTCATCTAATTATGTTCCCCTGTTCCTCAAATTGCTTCTCCTCTCCTTTTCCCTTTAATTTCTGTTCTCGAGACCCACTTCTTCATTATGGGTTCAGGTGGGTAGCCATGTTCATCAGTAGTAGCAGAACAGAATCAGGGTCCGGTAGCACCTTAAAGACCAACAAACTTTTCCAGAGAATAAGTTTTTTGTGAGGCGAAACTGACTTCATCAGATACAAATAAGAACGAAGATCCAACCGCCATTATATCCAGGTCAGAAGGCGGGAGGAGTGCTATAAGAAAGACCAGCTGAAGCGGGCCCAGGTTACTGAACTTGAACTCAGTAACAACTTTGGACCGTCTTGTTTAACACACCGTATCCCTTCTGCTCCGGATATAAGGGAGAAGAAGAAGAGGAGAAGGAGGAGATTGGATTTAAACCCCACCCTTCACCCCAAATCTCCTTTTCCTGCTCCTCCCCACAACAGACACCCTGTGATGTAGGTGGGGCTGAGAGAGCTCTCTCGAGAACTGCTCTTGAGGGAACAGCTCTGAAAGAACTTGGAACTGACCCAAGGTCACACCAGCAGCTGCACGTGGAGGAGTGGGGAATCCAACCCGCTTCTCTCAGATTAGAGTCCGAACTCCTAACCACTACACCGAACTGGTTCTCATTTGTATTTGTATCTTAATTCTTATTTGTATCTTGACAAGTGAGCTTTGACTCACAAAAGTTTATACCCTGGAAAATTGTGTTGTGCTTTAATATGGGATTACCTATGTCATCAACCATCCTGGTTTATTGTGCCTTCTCATCATTGCTATTTATTTCTCCTTTAGTGATAGTAGATGGTCTTAAATAGACAATGTGATCTGATTTAGCATGTTTTATTTCACTTCTATGTAATGAATGGGATTTTGGAAGGGCCGCATGTTAATGTTCTGTCCTGACAGGAACAAATGCATGAAGGGAAATACGTGGCTAGGAAAGAAAGATAAATCAAGTGTGGTTTCTTTGAGCAAATTCAAAGCTTTCTGTGGATATTATTAGTACTGGAATAATACCCGTAAAAATTTAACGACTGCATAGCACGTCCTTTCTGTACACGGTTTAAATTTAATGGGGGGAAACCCAGAGGCCCTGAAGATTTTGAGATAAGTGGGTTGTAGATCAAATCAAACCTGAACTCTCCCTAGAAGTTGAAATGACTCAACGGAGGCTGTTGTCCTGTAGTCACATCATGAGAAGACAATACTCACTGGAAGAGACAATAATGTTAGGAAAAGAGGAGATCCAACGTGAGATGGATTGACTCAATAAAACAAGCCGCGGTCCTCAGTTTGCAAGACCCGACCAAGGCAATTAATGATAGAATGTCTTGGAGGTTATTATTATTATTATTATTATTATTATTATTATTATCATTATTATTATTATTATTATTATTATTATTATTATTATTATTATTATTATTATTATTATTTGGCCATCAAGTCACAGTGGCTTTATGGTGACACCAAAGGGTGTTCAAGGGAAGGGACATCCAGAGGTGGTTTGCCGTTGCCTGCCTTTGTGTAGTGCCCATGGAATTCCTTGGTGGTCTCCTATCCGAGTACTAACCAGGGCCAATCCTGCTTAGCTTCCGAGATCTGATGAAATCAAGTTCACCTGGGTTATCCAGGTCATTAATTCACAACGTTGCCATAAATCAAAAGTGACTCGGCAGCATCCTGACCTAGATAGCCCAGGCGAGCCCGATTTCGTCAGATCTCAGAAGCTAAGCAGGGCTAACTCCGGCAAGTACTTGGAAGGGCGACCTCCAAGGAATACCAGAAGCCGCACGCAGTGGCAGGCGATGCTCCCTCTAAGCTGTGGAGTCTTGCGAGCAAAAAATCTACTTTGTGAGCTCCTGGCGTTAAAGTTGTGAGCGAGCGATTTGGCTACAGGATAAATTAGTTTGCTCTGGAGCCCTCCTTCCCGAGCTAAGACAAGAAACATGTGAGCCGGAGGCTAAAAAACTGTGAGCTAGCTCACACTAACTCAGCTTAGAGGGAACACTGGAGGCAGGCTGCTCAAGCCACCTCTCTGAAAAAAACCACCAAGCCCCCAGTAGGGGTCGCCAGAAGCCGCCATGATTTCCAGGCAAGCACACAAAACACATACATTTTTTTAAAAAATAAAGTGACTTGACGGCACATAACACGCACAATTTTAGTGCACCCGTGCTCTGTGGCTCAGCTTGCTATGGGATCCTTCTCCTCCCAACAAGTTCACCTCCTCCAGGAAGCTTGTGTCCACTGTGCACGGTCTTGAGAACCACTGGTCAAGAATACCTCTTGCTTCTGATGGTTGTGCAGTCATGCATCTGTCGAGGCTGTCCTGCATTGGAGGGCTTCAAGCAGTCTAGTGAAAGGACAGAAGACACAGAGCTGCTTTCCTTGTGGCATGGGTGCTGTTCAGGACCTGCTGTGTACCTGTGTGAACAGGTATCCAATAGCCAAAGGTGGGCGATGGATTGGTGATGTCTGGCTTCTGTGCCAAAAGTGGGCAGTTACTTGTCTCCAGTAGGCACAGAGTTCCCGCCACAGTGGAGCAGAAAGGGGGAAGGATTAGGGAGAAGGTTCACCCATGGCTACGTCAGAGAATGTGCTTTAGGGCGAGCATCAGCATATCCTGAGGTGGGGCAGCTGCCAGAGTCCCCCAGACTACACTGCCAGGGAAAGATGTGCAGGAGGTATACATTGGTGGCACTCCTGGTGGACGCAGTAGTATTCCCAGCTGCACATACCACCTAGCACTATCGGAGAAAGGACATACAGTCGCTGTGAAGGCTCACAAATGGGCAGGGGAAGGAAGGATATACAGGCAGGTTGAAGAAGAGGAAGAGTAGGAGAAGGAGTAGGAGAAGGAGTGGGGAATCAAACTGGATTCTCCAGATTAGAGTTTGCCACTCTTGACCACTACACTACCCTGGCTCCTGAGATGTGGGTAAGCTGGAAGGAAGTCATGAGTGGGAGACGTGGTGGCAGTCAGAAGAAGGCACTTTCTGCCCAGGGCTCTCCTCAACCTGGAACCAGCCCTGCTACACATGCAGAAGGTGAAATGTTCACCTGTTGAGCTCCTGAGCTACCTGTTGGAAGCCAGTGGAATGGACAATACTGGCTGACCCGGATGAGTGGTCTGACCGCGCAGAAGGCACCTTCATGTGCCTATGTGGTTAAAACATTCTTTCTGGATATTGTTTTTTTGCCAAAGGTACTCTGAACTCTCTGATGTAATGCCCACTCCTTTGCGGTGATAACACTTCAAAGCTCCATTATTTACTCTTCCACACCCTGTACTATTGACTCTGCCCTCACAATGTTGGCAGCAGCCGTTCTTACACAGGAGGTGCTTTGAAAGTCCATCTAAACTGTGCATGTTCACAAATGTTTTAAGTTTTCCCTCATCTAGATAGTGCCATATGGCTGCTTTCAGTTGTCTATGGGCTGTTTGTTTGTATTATCCTCCTTGCAGTTCTAGCGCTTCATTTAGAAGACAAAGAAGGCTGGCGACTCAAGGCTCTGTGGAAATCATTCCTTTGACCTTGAATCCCAGCTCCATAAATATATCCGGAGGCTGGCTGCAGTTCCTCTTAGATGACAAAAAGCCACTCTGTGCATGCACAGAGGCACAGTACTTTCAGATTGGGATGTAGAGGAAAGGGTTGTGTGATGCAGAGGATGCTTTGGGGGCAGATAGGTTACTACCCGTGGTGAAGGCAGATTAGTAGCTTATATTATTTATTGCCTCGCAGAATAGAAGGATCAGTCTCTGCAGAACTGTTGTTACTACATTTATATCTCCTCCTTCTCCCAAAGAGCCCTGGTAAATGTGGCCATTCCCTATTTTATCCTCACAACAACCCTACGAGGTTGGTTAGGCTGGGCCATACTAAGAGCTAGTTTGGTGTAGTGGTTAAGAGCAGTGGACTCTGATCTGGAGAACTGGATTTGATGTCCCACTCCTCCACATGAAGCCGGCTGGGTGACCTTGGGTCCAGTCACAGTTCTCTCAGAGCTCTCTTAGTCCCACCTACCTCACGGGATGTTTGTTGTGGGGAAGGAGGAGGAGGAGGAGGAGACTGGATTTATACTCCGCCCTTCACTACCCAAAGGAGTCTCAGAGCAGTCTCCTTTCCCTTCCCCTCCCCACAACAGACACCCTGTGAGGTAGGTGGGGCTGAGAGAACTCTCTCGAGAACTGCTCTTGAGGGAACAGCTCTGAAAGAACTTGTAACTGACCCAAGGTCACACCAGCAGCTGCACGTGGAGGAGTGGGGAATCCAACCCGCTTCTCCCAGATTAGAGTCCGAACTCCTAACCACTACACCAAACTGGCTCTCTGGGAGAGGAAGGGAATGTAATTGTAAGCCGCTGTGAGACTCTTTCAGGTAGTGAAAAGTGGGGTATAAAAACCAACTCTTCTTCTTCTTCTAACCAACCCTAAGTAGTCTAACAAGCTGGTCTCTCTGAACTAAGTCAAGCTTTCTACTCATTAAATATTCTTTTTCCCTACAGAGAAGTCAAGCATTCTGCTTATCTGAAACCGTGAGCTTTTCAGATATGCAAAAGATAAAGTAATGGGATTTCAAACCTCACCTTCTGAGTTGGATAAAATTATTGGTTCTGCCACAAAGCAATATATAAAATTATTTAATAAATTTCTATTGGACTGGTTGATGCAGGATCAAGTGGTGAAGGAAGTAATGATTAAATGGGCTACAGAATATCAGGCATAATATACATTTGGAACAATGGGGAAAAGTTTGGAAAGTCAATATAAAATTGACTAAAACGTCATCTTATAAAGAGAATTGGTATAAAATGTTTTATAGATGGCATACGACACCAGAGAAATTAGCTAAATGGTACCCAAACATGTCAAATCAGTGTTGGAAATGTAAAAGCAAAACTGGTTCATTTTATCATATGTAGTGGACTTGTGATATAGTTAAAAAGTATTGGATTTAGGTACATGAAATATTTAAAAAAATGTTACAGAAAAATATTTTATTTGTACCAGAAATGCTCTTATTAAATATTGTGCCACAGGAGTATACTGTACAAGATACATATATGATTGTACAAATTGTAACTACTGCTAGAATTTTGTATGCAAAATATTGGAAGAAAAAGGATGTACTGAGGAAGGAAGAATTGATATGTAAAATGTTGGATGCAGCAGAAATGGACAAATTAACGTTACAGCTGCAGGAAAAACCTGAAAGTGATTTTGAAAAAAAATGGGAGCGCTTTTATAAATGGTTGCAAAAATATCTGGGTAGCATGAGAGATAGAGTATAATAATAATAATCCACAAATGATTAGCTGCCCCCGGAGGGGAACCAGGAGGGAAACGGCGTCGTCAGACACAGCTACTGGGGGAGTGCCGCCTCCCAGCAGTGAGGGGCGTCACACTTGTGCTGTGGTGGCAGTTGCCACCAAAGCAGCTTTTTTAGAAATCTACATGGCAATCAAATCTCCAGTGGCAAATCAGAAGTCTTATTGGGCAAAAGCCCCACCTGGTCCCGTCCACTTTCTTAAAACACTTGGTGGGCTCCAGGATAGATGTCAGTGGGCACCATCAAGCCCATGGGCACCATGTCAGGGACCCCTGCTGTATGGTCTCCCCTTCCTCTATAAAAGCTGTGTCCAGCTGCAAAAAAATGTGAAATGGGAACCTTTGAGGCCCTGGTAGAGGCATTTGGAATACTGTGTACAGTTCTGGTCACCACATCTCAAAAAGGATATTATAGCATTGGAAAAAGTGCAGAGAAGGGCAACTAGAACGATAAAAGGGTTGGAACACCTTCCCTATGAAGAAAGGTTAAAATGCTTGGGGCTCTTTAGCTTGGAGAAATGACAGCTGAGGGGTGACATGTTCGAGGTTTATAAGATTATCAATGGGATTGAGCAGGTTGAGAAAGAAGTACTTTTCTCCCTTTCTCACAATGCAAGAACTCGTGGGCACTCCATGAAATTGCTGAGCAGTCGGGTTAGAACAGATAAAAGGAAGTACTTCTTCACCCAAAGAGTGATTAACATATGGAATTCACTGCCACAGGAGGTGGTGGCAGCTGCAAGCATGGGCAGTTTCAAGAGGGAATTAGATAAACATATGGAGCAGAGATCCATCAGTGGCTATTAGCCACAAGGTTTAGATGGGAACTCTCAGTCTGGGGCAGGTGATGCACTCTATCCTTAGTGCTGGAGGGGGCAGCAGTGGGAGGGCTTCTAGTGTCCTGGCCCCACTGCTGGACCTCCTGATTGCACCTGGTATATTTTGGCCGCTGTGTGACAGAGTGTTGGACTAGATGGGCCGTTGGCCTGATTCAACATTGGCTTCTCTTATGTTCTTATGTTCTTACGTTCTTAAAGCAGAGAAAGTGAGCATAAGTCCGTCCATGATCTCTCTGTTTTGCATGTGTGTTTGTGTGTGTGTGTGTGCGTGTTTCTCATAGATCCTGATTTGGACGACACACTGGATAACTTCTTTTGTTGTAACAAACTGCTTATGCACTTGGGAGACTGGAGTCAAAAAACAAAATTAATATACTGAGAACACTGCATACGATTAAAAAAGGTTTGTCATGCTGGATTTGTATCATAGCAGTATACTTTAGTTGCTAGCTTCGGCTCACCCCACCCTTTACACACTAACTTGTGTTTGATCTGCTGCAGGTGTGCCCTCTGAAGCAACATGTAAATGTGTACTTAGAAATCTGTGTTCATGCGCTAGGGAATCGTAACTGGCCTGTGGCTCCCTGACACATGTATGCTAGGTAATTAATTAATTATTGTATGGTGCTGTGTGTGTGGTATAGCCAGTAGAGCCTAAGATTGTCTGGGTCCCTGAAGTACTAGCTCTTTTTAGCGTTATGCGCCGCTAGGTAGAGAGCTAGACTTATTTGGGGGGCTGAGAGAGCTGTGACTGACCCAAGGTCACCCAGCTGCCTTCATGTGGAGAAGTGTGGAATTGAACCCAGTTCTCCAGACTATAGTCCAACTCTCTTAACCACTACACCATGCTGGCTCTCACATGTACGCTAATGTTGAAGAACACGTGGCTATTGTTTGCACAAAGTTCATGCTTCTTCTGAAGTCTGGCTGAACCCTAGCAGTCTGTCCAGGGTGAGCATGCTCCGGGCGATGTAGGCCTTCAAAACTAGGTACACATGAAGCTGCCTTATACTGAATCAGACCTCTGGTCCATCGAAGTCAGTAATGTCTGCTCTGACGGGTAGCGGGCTCTCCAGGGTCTCAAGCAGAGGTCTTTCCCATCACTTTCTACTTTGTCGTTTTAACTGGAGATGCTGGGGATTGAACCTGGGACCTTCTGTGTGCAAAACAGAGGCTCTCCCACTGAGCCACAGCCCCTTCCCCAAAGGGTACCAAAGGGCTGCTGAGCTAAGCAGAAACAAATGGAGGTCACGTGTCTCCCCTTATCCAATAAAACTTCTTGCTCCGATGGAGTTCCAGTGGTATAAGGTCCCTGCACACTATACTCTTCTATCAACGACGTATCCCAGCTGTGTGAGGGGAACTAGGGTTGCCACCTTGCAGGGGTGGGTGGGAGATCTCCTGTTATTCTTCAGATAACAGAGATCATTTCCCTGGAGGAAATGGCTGCTTTAGATGGTGGACTGTATGGCATTGTACCTGGCTGAAGTCCCTTCACTCCCCAAATCCGCCCTCCCCAGGTTCAACCTCCAGATCTCCAGGAATTTCCCAATGAGGAGTTGGTAACCCTAAAGGTACAGACTTGGTCCACTGTGGTTTAGGTTGCCAGCTCTGGCTGTGGAAATCCCTCAAGATTTGGGGGTGGTACCTGGGAAGGTGGCTCAAGTGGTTAAGATGCTGAACTGCAGGCTGGAAGGTCGGTAGTTCAGCAGTTTGAGACCCGAATGCTGCATGATGGGGTGAGCTCCCGTCTCTGGTTCCAGCTCCTGCCAACCTAGCAGTTCGAAAGCAAGAAATTGCAAGTAGATAAATAGGTACCGCTTTGGTGGGAAGGTAACAGCGTTCCATGGGCCTTGGCATTTAGTCATGCCGGCCACATGACCACGGAAATGTCTTCAGACAGCGCTGGCTCTTTGGCTTGGAAACAGAGATGAGCACCGCAACCCTAGAGTTGGATTCGACTGGCTTTCGAGCAAGGGAAACCTTTACCTTTACCTACCTGGGAAGGCAGAGTTTGGGAGGTAAGCCCATAAAATTTACCCTCCAAAGCTCCCATTTCCTCCAGGGGAACTGATCTCTGTAGTCTGTAGATCGGTGGTCATTCCAGGAGAACTCTAAGCCCTACATGAGGGTTGGTAACCCAAGTTTTGATTTTTTGTCTGTGGGGGGAGGCATAGGGGCCATTTTGACTCTCCTGTATTTGACTGCTAGGTCCCTTGTTTTCCCTGCTGCTTCCCCCCTCTTTGTCATAGTTGGTGTTTTGTATTTGAACATAAAAAATTCCCTAGCGGATGTAATGCCTTGCAGTTAGCAAAACTTCATGGTTCAGGTGGGAGTTTACAGAATACGTTTTATAGAGCAGAAGCAATAGATTCTTTAGGAAGTCCTGGTTTGGGAGTTAAACCAAAGCAATTGAATGGGATATGGCAGTTGACGCATCAAGCCTAGCTAGATTTTATTGCACTTGACGTGAGATTGCCTCGTCCCGGCTGCTCAGTTGAATAATCTCCCACCCTGGGAAAATGTAGTTATTTCCGGAACATTTTTCATTGCCATGTATAACTCTGGAGCACTATTAACTAAAGAGAAGGAGATGGCCATAGAAAGCTAAGGTTTCACCCTCTTGGGATTAGGATATTTGGTGTGCTTTGAGGTGCATTGTTCATGCTGTAGGTCAAGGTGTTGCTTCCCATCTAGGGTTGCAAAGTCTCTTTGTTGCACCGGCAGGGGGATTTGGGGGCATTCCGGGACATCCCCAATGCAATGACGTCACCCAGAAGTGACGCCATTGCATCGGGGGCGGCGCTCTGGTTTTTGAACAAAAAAATGGCTTCAAACCATAGTTTGGCCCTCAAACCAGAGTGTTGCTATGCAATGTCCCCGACGTGATGATGTCACTCCCGGGCGACATCATCACATAGGTGATGTCGCCATGTGATGTCACTGTTTGGGGGTGGGGGTTTCCCCCACTGGCCAGCTGGCTGGCGGCAGGCAGAAGCCCCCCAAACCTCCCAGAGCTGGGGACTGGCAACCCTATTCCCAACAGTGTGTCAGGGTCTGTTGGGATGGGATTGAACTAAACTAGCCTCACAAAGCAGAAAGCCAGAAGTTCAAAGCCAGAGGAATGGCCACAGTTAGGCTGGGGATCAAGTCCAGTACAAAAAACTATGCATAGGCTCCTTCAGAAACTGTGCTAGACGTGTGTAGGAGGTGGGATGTAGCGTTCAAAGAAATTAAAAGAACTGTCACAAATAAACCAAGACCTGGTCTGTGCTTGAAGGAGAACAAGGTGGTTCCTCTCTGTCTCTGCCTTGACCTGCTGCATGCATTGACCAGGTCTGGCATTTCTCCATTTCCAAGTATTTTCCAGTCCCTGTGTAGAGTTGCACATCAGGCGTTTTGCATTCCTACTATCTGCTTTCTTACTGCACACTCTACCTATGTCTTGTCCCATATAGTGTTGGGGGCAGAAGGAGGGCTACCGGCATAGCTAATTACAGCGTTTACCCTGATTACAAGACCTCTCTTTTTTATTTCAAAGGAAGTACTGACGGTCACGATCTCCATCCTTTGTGAATATCCAGTGGTAAAGACATGGAGACATGTCAGTCGGGGAGCGGCTAACGGTTTTACTATCCAGTTAGGTATTAACCGGGCCACTCCCTCGGTTGTATGAGAGCGATTCTTCCCCCCGCTCCAAGGGACTTCTTTTATCCGGAAATGCGGCTACCGAGCAGCCTTGGATTGAGTGGATGACTGGCAAGAGTGGGTGGGTGCCCCTTAAGGTATTCTTTGCTATGTATCTACATCTATTATCACCCCCCGCCGTGCTTTTCACTCTTTGGAATAATGTTTGCTTGTCTGTTTGTTCTGGAGGAAAGCAGTTGTGGGTCTGAGCAGATAAATGGCTTGTAAGGGAATGGTCAAGGCTGTTCCACCTGCCTCCACTGGGCCTCCGTTTATTTGGAAGATGCACGCTGCTGCTTTCTCTGATAAGAGAGCCCCCTGGGGGAAAGAATTGGAACTCCACGGGATTTAATTCAGAGCCAAACTAGATGTTATGACACTGGAGCCATTTTAGAGAAAAATTTGGCCATTTGAAAAATGCTGTAGAATGGGGAATCAGGCGATCTTGTCCCCACCACCACCTTTTTAAGTATCAAAACAAGGCTGTTTTTGGCAATGGAGAAATCACGGGTGGGGGACAAGATCACCTGACCCTCTGGTGTTTTGCAGCATTCTTTAAATGGCCAGATTTTTCTCTAAAATGCCAGTTGGGCTAAGGTTGCCAGCTCTAGGTTGGGGAATCCATGGAGATTTTGGGGATGGAGTCTGAGGAGGGAGGGTTTTGGGGAGGAGAGGGACCTTAGCAGGGTGTAATGCCATCAAGTTCACCCTCCAAAGCAGCCATTTTCTCCAGGGGAACTGATCTTGGTTGTCTGGAGATAAACTGTAATAGTAGTATTTTCAGGTGCCCTCTGGAGGCTGGCAACTCTAAGACTCGGACCGGTGGCCATTGTAATGTCTAGTTTGGCTGTCAGTGTTTCTAGACGAGTGTGATAACAGATTAGTACAGTCCAAATGGAAAAGTAGCATTAGGGTGAGAAGGTTTAGGATATCAATAGGCATGGTTAAAGTCCTGACTCCTTAATGGAATGGAAGCTTAGATTGATAAGGGGCTGAAGGCACACCATTATTACAGAATTTACCATCTGGAGAAGGTGTCTTTCACCCATAACACTCTGGGCACCTTTTTTACATTCGGTATAAGAAGAGCCCTGCTGGATCAGACCCGTGGTCCATCAAGTCCAGCATCCTGTCTCATGCATTAGTCAATCAGTTGCTATGGTTGGGGATCTGGAGATGAGAATGGAGTTTAGGGAGTGGAGAGATGTCATAGAGTCTACCCTCTGAAGCTATCGTTTCCACCAGGAAAACTGATCTCTGTAGTTTGGAGATTAATTGTAATTCTGGGAGAACCCCAGGCCCCAACTGGAAGTTGGCAGTCCAGTGAGCTGCCAACAAACAGGGCATAGAGACCAAGGCCTCCCCCTGAGGTTGCCTTCTAGCTAGCCTATAGCTACAGTGGGGCATTTTGGGGCCACGCCCCCTTAATCACACGTCCCGCCCCACAAAACCCATAACAATGTTTTTTAAAAGTGTAAATGTAGCCATGCTGCTGAGCTACGGCACCCAAGCCTGCCTTCTCATCCAGCCTCCAGCCAGCCAGTCCACTGTGTACTCCAGAGGAGGAGGGAAGAGGGGAGGAGAAAGAAGTGAGGCTTCCCTTGCTGGTCCGGGCTGCCTGCGGGCTAGGGGCCACGGCCGGGTGCTTCTTTGCCTCTGAGAGCCAGTTTGGTGCAGTGGTTAAGTGCGCGAACTCTTATCTGGGAGAACCAGGTTTGATTCCCCGCTCCTCCCCTTGCATCTGCTGATGTGACCTTGGGTCAGTCACAAGCTCTGGCACAGCTGTTCTCTCAAGGACAGTTTCTGTCAAGAGCTCTCTCAGCCCCACCTACCTCACAGGGTGTCTGTTGTGGGGAGGGGACGGGAAAGGAGTTTGTCAGCCGCTCTGAGATGCCTTTGGGCAGTGAAGGGCAGGGTATATATCCAATCTCCTCCTCCTCCTCCTCTTCTTCTTCCTCTTCCTCCTCCTCTTCTTCCTCCTCCTCCTCTTCTTCTTCTTCTTCTTCTTCTTCTTCTTCTTCTTCTTCTTCTTCTTCTTCTTCTTCTTCTTCTTCTTCTTCTTCTTCTTCTTCTTCTTCCTCTTCTTCTTCTTCTTCTTCTTCTTGGCACCTGTGGGGAGGGGGGAACACACGCTCACGTGCCAGGCCAGGCTTTAATGCGGTTGTTTTGGGGGTGGGTGGCCCGCGATCCTGCCTGCCCGCTCGCCCAAGTGTCCCTCAGCCCTGCAGTGCTCCGTGCCCAAAACGGCAGCAGAAACGGCAGCAGCAGCAGGGTGCAGCTCAGGGGAAAGGAGCACCGCTTCTTCCTCTTCCACTCCTTCCTCTCCCCTCTCTTGTGGAGTTCAAGGCAGCGGCTTAGAGAAAAACAGGTTTCGCTTTCCATAAGTGTGTGTGTGTGTGGGGGGGTGCTTTTTGCCATTCAGTCCAAGCTCCCTCCCTTCACCTCACACTACCCAGCTTGTGTTTCTACTCAGTCTACTCAGAAGTAAGTAAGGTTTCTTAAAAAATATATGCCCCCCCCCCAGAAATTTAAATGCTCCCTGAAAAAAATAAATCCAGGCTAGGGGCCTGCCTTCTAGTGCTAATATTTAGAGGTTTACTGCCTCTGAATATGGATTCCCCCCCTTTAATCGCTGTAGCTAAAAGCCACTGATGGCTGTACACAAGCACAAAGTCTTTTTTTACTTAAAATAAAAACACGCTTAAAACATTACCACTCTTGCAATATTTTGTTTATTTAACAGTGCCTGATAACTGACACCTCTTGCTCTGAATTGTTGCATCAAAATGTCTGTGCTGTTGCAATCTTGAGTGTGCTGTTCGGGTGTGTCTCTGTAATCTGCAAACCTACGATGACACAGCAGCAGCAGAACTGGAAGAAGAAGCAGACGACAGCCAGTTCCACTGCTGGCCTGATTTGGTCCCCGGGCTGCATGTTTGACACTCCTGCTCTAATCCCCTTTTAAATCCATCCATGTTAGTGGCCATCAGTAAATCCATAGGCAGCAATTTCTGAAATGTAATCACTCACTGAGTATAAAATCAGGGTTTTTTTTCTGTCCTCCATCGCTTCATTGGGTATCCCCGGTTTCTAATATGAGGGGAGAAGGAGAACAAGTTTTCTCTGTCCACTTTCCACCCTATGAATTGCTGTATAAACCTCCATCATGTCTCAACTTTGCCCTCTGAAAGAAAAAGAAAAATCTGATGTTGTATTCAGGACCAAACAGGTCACGCATTCCATCCTGATGTTAGGTATATAGTTTTAGGAGGGCTACTTTATTTAATCAGTGTAGTTGATTGATCCATTTGGACAATATTTATCGATTTATCAAACAAGTCTTAATAAATGAGTTTATGAATGAAAGGCAATTTAATTTGTGGGCTATTTTTGTATGTGGGAGATGGGAAAGTAAATATTAAAGATGGACTTTCATCCCAGCAATGAACTACCCAGTCCTTACATTCCTCAGAAAAGCCACATTGTTATGTCCTGATTAAAATATATTTAAATAACTCTTGCAATTCCACTAACTGTTTAAAAGGCAGATGATGAATAAGATGACATTTTTGTTCTGTGCCACATCATTAAGGTTCATTTTGCTTTTTAGCTTTAGCTTTTCCCGGCATTTTAATGCTCATTGCAGTTTTTTGGAAAGAGAGTCTGTGTGAGGCCTTCCCCAATTGTAATTGATAGTTTGTTGACATTTGATGGAGGCAGCGCAAGGGAACACTAATTCTGTAATCCTAGTCCCATTGCATGTTTTATTGGATATTTTATGCTATCTAATTATGAGAGGACAAGAGATGTTGGAAAAGATAATAATGCTAGGAAAAATTGAAGGCAGCAGGAATAACCAACATGAGAGGGATTGACTCAGTCAAGGAGGCCACGGCCCTCAGTTTGCAAGACGTGAGCAAGCCTGTTAATTAACGATAGGATGCTCTGGAGGTCATTAATTCATGGGGCTGCCACAAGTCAGAAGCAACATGACACGACTTAACACACACTTATGCTGTCTGACGGAAACGCTTTCTATATTTTGTAATCCTCCTTGAGTCTCAGTGAGAAAGGTGAGCCGTAAATGAAGTAAATACCCAAGTATGTGAATGAGCCCACCAGATCAAGTGCTACAAAACTCCCCCGTTTCCTGTCTCTCCCATGAGGCTTTTCTTTGGAGATCATTGATATATTCATCTTGACCTGGGTGGCTCAGGCTAGCCTGCTCTGGTCAAATCTGGGAAGCTAAGCAGGGCCAGCCCTGGTTAATGCTTGGATGGGAGACCACCAAGGAAGACCCGGGTTGCTACGCAGAGGCAGGCAATGGCAAACCTCCTCTGTTCCCCTCTTGCCTTGAAAAGCCTACAGGGTCACCATAAATTGCCTGCAAGTCGATAGCACTTTGCACCACCATTTGATGTATTCAGCTGCGGTGGCTCAAGTGGTTAAGACGCTGAACTGCAGGCTGTGGAAGGTCAGTAGTTCAGTAGTTCGAGACCCGGGTGCCGCATGACGGGTTGAGCTCCCGTCTCTAGTTCCAGCTCCTGCCAGCCTAGCAGTTCGAAAGCAAGAAATTGCAAGGAGATAAATAGGTACCACTTCGGTGGGAAGGTAACAGCGTTCCGTGCGCCTTGGTGTTTAGTCATGCCGGCCACATGACCATGGAAATGTCTTCGGACAGCGCTGGCTCTTCGGCTTTGAAACGGAGATGAGCACCGCAACCCTAGAGTTGGATTCAACTGGCTTTCAAGCAAGGGAACCTTTACCTTTACTAATGCAGCACTGGACAAACAAGCAAGGTCCAAACAAGTGTGAAGGTGAAGAGATTTCAGACTCTATCCAATATCTGAAGTTTTTCTGGCTTGGGAATCTCTGGTCTGCATACCAGTCTTTTACCTGCCATCCACAATATGTTCTTGGAAGAAGAAAAAAATGCCCTTTCCTTTGAGGAAGAGGCATGACAACAGCTAGGCATTAACCCATGTTTTCTTTGGGGAGGATGGTGGTGTTTAGAACACGACCCCATTTTTCACATGTCAGGTTGCAAACTGAATATGGGAGAGCAGTCCTTAATCTTTGCTGTAAAAATAGGTATGCATTAAAAAAAACAGGTGAGAGTGGGATTGAAGATTGGTAAATTTCACCCTAACATGTGTGGGCAAAGAAGGAATGCAAGTCTGCATTCCCCACATTATGTGAATCTTTGTCCAGTGCTGCAGTTTTTCTTTTCATACCACTTCCCTCTTTGGCTCTCTTCTTACGACTTCCTCCTCAGACTTGTTTCTTCTGCGGTCTGTTAAATGGAAGGGGGAAGGGCCCATCGGCGAGCGGCAGGGGAGGCACACCAGTGGGTAGGGTTGCAGTCTCCAAGTGGGCCTGGAGATCTCCTGGAATCAGGGCTATTTTGGGGCAGGAACGCACAGGAACGGCATTTCGGCTGGCCCCCGAGTTGGCCAAGCCCACCAGGAACTCATTCGGATTGGTTGCATTGGGGTGTGTGTGGCCTAACATGCAAAGGAGTTCCTGCTACAAAAAAAAGCCCTGGGTTCTGAGAACAAACAAGGTAAACAGAATAAGAAGCAAAAGGTGGGTGTGGCTGGATGACCACACTTCTGGTAGCTTGGGGGTGTGGCCTAATATGCTAATGAGTTTCTGCTGTTGGGTGTGGTCTGTTATGCTAATGAGTTCCTGCTGGGCTTTTTCTACAAAAAAAGCCCTGCCTGGAATTATAATTGATTTCCAGGAGACAGAGATCAGTTCCCCTGGAGACGATGGCTGCTTTGGCGGGTGGACTCTATATAGGCATTATACTTGGCTGAGGTTCCTTCCCCCAACCCCACCCTTTTCTTGCTTCACTCCCCCAAATTTCCAGGAACTTCCCAACTTGGAGTTGACAGCCGTACTGGTGATGGGGGGAATGAATGCAAGTGGGCCCTGTCAGACTCTCTGGGCTGCCGCAGCTGCCCCACTGCAGGACATGCGGATGCCGTCTCTGCTGGTGCTTTCAAGACAAACCACAGCTTTGTCATGGCATCTGAGCCACAAATTATGGCTTTCTTTAACAGAGCATCTGTGGCTTGCGGTTTGAACAAAGCACAATTTGCTGTCAATTTTAGGACCACATACAAGGAAAGGAAGGACTGTGAAAATGCCCCCCTTCTTCCCAGTGGGTTGTCCTCATATTTTTAAAATGTATTTTATATATTTATGTTATTTATAGTATGACTTCCTTGGGGATACTCAAGGTGGATCTTTTCTTTTTCTTTTTTTTGCCGTAAAGTCACAGCTGACTTATGGCGACCCCTGGTGGGGTTTTCAAGGCAAGAGGCATTTCAGAGTTGGTTTGCCATGGCCTGGCTCTGAGCAGTGACCCTGGTATTCCTTGGAGGTCTCCCATCCAACTACTAACCAGGGCCAACCCTGCTTAGCTTCCAAAATCTGACAAGATAGCTAGCCTGGGCTACCCAGGTCAGGATTACACAGTGTAAATAAGTGCAATCAATAGGATAAAATACATCTAAGAAGCAATGTAATAGGATTGCAGAGGTTTGAAACAGAGCTGCCATCTCAGCAAAGCATAACTACTAAACGTGGCATGCGAAACAATGCAGAACGTGGTATTATGTCAGTAGAAAACAGAGTGCATTTCTGAAGCAGGAATAGTGTCAGACCTTGTCTTGTTTAGTTAAAATAGCTGTGTGTTTGCCCTGACCCCGATAGTCCAAGCTAGCCTGATGTCATCAGATCTTGGAAGCTAATCAGGATTGGCCCTGGTTAGTACTTGGATGGGAGACCTCCGAGGAATACCAGGGCCGTGACACAGAGACAAGCGACGGCAAACCACCTATGACGTCTCTTGCCTTGAAGACCCCATGGGGTTGCCAGTAAGTCAGCTGTGACCTAGTGGCAGAAAAAAAGAGAAGAAAGCTGCATGTTTGGGCCAACTTGAGCTGTAGGCTTATAAAGCACTGATGGAGGAGTAGCTGAGATTCATTGATTCATTGATATGACTATTCCGTGCACAGGGCAATGTCCTCCGGTTTAGAAGCGTTCAGGCACATCATTCATATTTTGCCTCCTCTCGTGCAGAGGGTGAGAATGTCGGTGTGCATAAAATGGGAGAGGAGGAAGTAATGTGCGGCACAGCTGTGCTTCTCGTTGAAATTCTAAGATGCTGAATTCATTATCTAAGGTTACGTCCACTCGTATTATTGGCAGCTTTTAGTATGCGACTTGGGCGCTGGCGTGGCATAACGTCCCTGCCTTTGAGGCTCACCTGACTCCTCTCTCTCTAAAACAGGGCTGTCGAACTCATTTATTATGAGGGCCGGATCTGACATAAATGAGACCTTGTTGGGCTGGGCCGTGTGTGTCATAAAATGTAATGCCAGGTAGCGGAGATATAAACTTTATAAAGGACACAAAGGGTTTTGGTTTCTTTACTTAAAATAAAAACATGCTTAAAGCATCAGCACTCTTGCAATATTTTGTTTATTTAACAGTGTCTGATAACGGACACCTCTTGCTCTGAATTATTGCATCAAAATGTCTGTACCGTTGCAATCGTGAGTGTGCTGTTAAGGTGTGTCTCTGTAAGCTGCAAACCTACGATGACGCAGCAGCAGCAGAACTGGAAGAAGAAGCAGGAGACAGCCAGTTCCACTGCAGGCTTGATAGAAGCCCTCCGGGGGCCTGATCCGGCCCGCGGGTCGCAAGTTTGACACCCCTGCTCTAAAACATTTCTTTTGTACCCTAGCTTCTCACTAAGGGGTTTGATCTTATAAAAGTTCTTTTTAGTCTGAGGACTGGCCTACAATGACCATCTAGGGCTCCTGAATGTTTTATGCTCTGCGTGGTTTTTCTTTTCAGCTTTTACTAATTTTAATAAGTTCATTTTTATCAGGCTTGACTCTGTGAGCTGCCTTGAGCAGCAATCTGGAGAGGTGGCCTATAAGTCTTCTGAAATCAATTTAAAAAGGCAAAGAGAATGAGCCGCAATCGAAGAAAACACCAGTTCAAATTTCATCTCGGCATCGAACTGACTAGGTGGTCTTAGGGCAGTCTTTCTCAGTCTTAGGTTGCAGTCCTGTGCATACTTTCCTGGGGCTTATATCTGAGTAAGCATGCTTTGGCTGGTGCATCAACTGAAGGTTTGCCATCCCTCCCGATGGGGGAGGGGCTTCCCCCGCTTTTGGGCCCCCCTGATCCACCAATGGCCAGCCAGCCAGGGGGGAGCCCTGCCTCCAAAGAGCCCCAGCACGTCTAATATGCCCAGCACGATGACATCACCCGGAGGTGATGTCATTGTGCTGGGTATGTTGCATGGGGGATGCTCTAGCATTTGGGTTAAAACTCTGTGGTGACCATAGAGGTTTTTTGCCCAAATGCTAGAGCGTCCTCTGCACGATGTGCCTGATGTGATGATGGCACTTCTGGGTGATGTAGTCGTGGCGTGTGTGCAAAGTGCATGTGCTAGAAGAACCCAGGACTGGGCAGGAGCAGCCCCACTGGCAGCCAGGTAAGACCTGGCAAACCTAATCGGCTGCATCTGTTCCTGGTTCAGTCAGCCACAGCAATCTGTACCTTAGTTACATCTAGACTGGACTATGGCAGTGCACTCTTCTTGGGGCTACCCTTGAAGAATGTTCAGAAGCTGCGGCTGGTTCATAATTTTGCAGCTAGACTGCTGCAGGCTAGCTATTGGGAGCATACGTCCCCAGGGCTATAGCAATTACACTGGATAACGATCCACTCCCAAGCCAAATTCAAGGTGTTGGTTTTGTCCTTTGAAGACTTACAAGACTTGGGACCAGGATATCTGAAGGACTAGCTTCTCCCACACATTCCTGCCCAGGAATTAAGATCACTGGGAGAGGCCCTCCTGTCTCTCCCACCCGTCAAAGAAGCTTGTCTGGGCGGGGCTTGGGGAGGTGAGGGACCTCAGGGTGATACAGTGTCGTAGAGTCCACTCCCCAAAGAAATCATTTTCTCCAGGGGAACTGATCTCTATCATCTGGAGAGCAGCTGTAATCCCAGGAGATCTCCAGGCCCCACATGGAGGTTGGCATTTCTATTGCCCAAGGATGTGGGTCCTGGAGGTAGATGTTGTAGTCTTGATTACAGGTACATAAGAACATAAGAACATAAGAGAAGCCAATGTTGAATCAGGCCAATGGCCCATCTAGTCCAACACTCTGTCACACAGCGGCCAAAATATACCAGGTGCCATCAGGAGGTCCAGCAGTGGGGCCAGGGCACTAGAAGCCCTCCCACTGCTGCCCCCTCCAGCACCAAGAATAGAGGCAGGCAACACATATTACCAAGAGGAATGATGGTGAAAACTTCACTGTCTCCCAAAATGGAGTTTGGCACATTAATATAGGACTTGACTTGTCAAGGAAACCAGGGCCGTACTAGATCCCTATATCAATAATTTTCAGAACTATGTTCCAGGGAATCCTAGATGTCTTCAGATGCTTATCAAAAATTCATCCATGAACAATGGCGGTCTACCCTTTCCTGAAAAAGACTGCTCCTTGTATTCCCCTACTATATGCAATGGGATAGAGGGTGCTGAGTATTCTAGGTGACATATCAGTTCATAGTAGGGTTGCCAGTAGGGAAGCCAGTAGGATTGCCAGTAGGGTTGGGAGATACCTGGAGATTTGTGGGGTGTAGCCTGTGGAAGGCAGTGTTTAAAGTGTGGAGGGGCCTCATTGGTATATAACCCCATAGATTCCATCCTCCAAAGCAGCCATTTTCTCCAGGGAACCGAACTCTGTTGTCTGAGGAGCAGTTCTAATAGCAGGAAATCTCCAGGCAGCTCCTGGAGTTTGGCAACCCTAGTCCATGGGGCAACAGTGAAACCTGGTCAGCGCCAGGTGGAACTAACTGTGTGCCCTCAAACCTGCTTCAGAGTCCTCTGTAATGTTCTGAGAGCCCAGGGCAAAGGACTCAAGATGGGAAGAAGCTTGTAACAGCAGTAAGTTTTGAAGGGCATTGCCCTCTTCCGTAGGCTTTAGGTGCAGAAAGTTATGAATTTGGTTAAAACACTGCCATGGGAACTTTGTTTGAGCTTGTCGGTTTGGCACTAAGAGAAACTGGAGAACTGGACAGGCAAGAATCCTGTTATGTCTCTGCCACACCGGGGCTGATTTTTTTTTTTCTTTTCTGTGCTTAGAAACGGCCTGCAGGATGACGACGGAAAGAGATTCGGAGACTACCTTCGATGAGGATTCCCAGCCCAACGATGAGGAGATGCCGTATAGCGACGATGAGACGGAGGACGAATTGGACACGCCGCCCGCCGTCGAGCCGGAGCAGAACCGCATCAACAGGGAAGTGGAAGTGACTCGAGAAACACTGAGAAAGGGTGAGGATGCGAGCAAATAATAACCGCCAAGACAGATTTTACAGAAGCGAAGTTAACAGTTAACTTAATGGATGTCTGCTGACAACATTACATCCAGCTCAAAGTGTATTAAGTGCCCTGCACCAGCCCTCCATGCCTGAGAGGAGATAATTAAGATTCTGTTACTTCTCACAATTAGAAAAAGACACCTTTAGACATTTATCTGCTATTTTGACATATTTATTGCTTTACAACTGTTGACCGTATAACCTTAACTTGTTGTTTAGTTTTTCAGTTTGCATAACTTAAACGTCATCATGTTGCATGCTAAATTTGCCATTAAATCCCTGTCTATAAGTTAGGACTCCTGTGCACCATTCCAACGTATTTGGAAAAGAGTGCCTTACACACAAAGGCTCATACCTTGAATAAACCTTTGCTGGTCTTAAAGGTGCCCCGCCGGACTCTACCTTTGTTCTGCTTGCTTCAACATTTCCGATGCCTCCCAAAGCCGTTTGTGGGCTGGCACAGTGCAACACCTATAAAGATTGGTTGGTTTATTTATGTACATGATTTATAGCCCGCCTTTCTCAGAGGGACTCAAAGCGGATTACACCAAGTGTGTCAACACAATCACAAAAAATGGGACATTCAGTAACCAGTGCTGTCAGGTCGGACAGACCTTGAGGGTTCGCTTCAGCTTGTAAATCAGCAATATATCCACAGACGCAGCTCCTGGTAGCAGAAAAATCTTTACTAAAACAGTTCATTTAAAAGATAAAACAGTCTCTACTCACTCGGGCTGTATGCAGAGCAGAAAACAGCCCTCAATGAAGCAGTCGGCAATAAAACATTTAACTCACAAAAATACAACGACCATTCACGAAAGGAAGCTGCAGCCTTCTTCCCCAATCATTCCTCGCCGCACGTTGTATAATTATGTCCAGCTAAAAAGGCTGTCTGGACCGTCTTCCAGGACTATTCTTCACACCGCCGCCAAACAAACTCTCCTGGATCCTGTGAGAGGAATAATCTATCTCTGAAACTCCCTTTTTTGATAACGAAGCCTTACGGCTGCTAGTAATCACCGCAGCGCACAGCCTCTCTCCCTAAGACCGCATCCTGCCCGAACTTACACTTTTTTCTAATCACTGGGGCTTGTCAGTTTGTAAGTCATTTCTCTCATCCCTTACAAGTGCATTAGGATGTTGGAAGTCCGGAACCACCAGGAAGAACTGAAGTATAGCATAAGTATTCAGATGATACCTTAAGCTACGGGGTGTTGAACTCATTTGTTACGAGGGCCGGATCTGACATAAATGAGACCTTGTTGGGCCGGGCCGGGTGTGTGTCATAAAAGGTAATGCCAGGGAGCGGAGATATAAACTTTTGTAAAGGACACAAACACAAAGGCGTTTTTTTAAACTTAAAATAAAAACATGCTTAAAACATCAGCCCTCTTGCAACATTTTGTTTATTTAACAGTGTCTGACAACGGACACCTCTTGCTCTGAATTGTTGCATCAAAATGTCTGTGCTGTTGCAATCTTGAGTGTGCTGTTCAGGTGTGTCTCTGTAAGCTGCAAAGCTACGATGATGCAGCAGCAGCAGAACTGGAAGAAGAAGCAGAAGGCAGCCAGTCCCACTGTGGGTCTGACAGGAGCCCTCCGGGGGCCTGATCTGGCCCCCGGGCTGCATGTTTGACACCCCTGCATTAAGCAGTACAGAAATTATATAAATTGGACCCTACTTAAAGGTAAAGGTTCCCTTGCTCAAAAGCCAGTCGAATCCAGTTCTAGGGTTGTGGTGCTCATCTCCGTTTCAAAGCCGAAGAGCCAGCGCTGTCTGAAGACATTTCCGTGGTCATGTGGTTGGCATGACTAAACACCAAGGCGCATGGAACACTGTTACCTTCCCACCGAAGTGGTACCTATTTATCTCCTTGCGATTTCTTGCTTTCGAACTGCTAGGTTGGCAGGAGCTGGAACTAGAGACGGGAGCTCACTCCGTCATGCGACACTCTCGGGTCTCGAACTGCTGAACTACTGACCTTCCACAGCCTGCAGTTCAGCGTCTTAACCACTTGAGCCACCGCAGCTCCTACTTACAATAAGCTAAATGCAGCAGTATAAACCACAGTTCTTCATAATTTATCTGACCAAATCAACCATTTTGTGCAGTCCATGGAGATGGATTGAGATGGGTAGCTGTGTTAGTCTGTCTGTAGCAGTAGAAAAGAGCAAGAATCCGGTAGAGCCTCAAAGTCTAACAAAATTTTGGCAGCAGTTGAGCTTCCTGCAGGCTGAAATCTCATACCCTGCTACAATTTTTTTTAGTCTTTAAGGTATTACTGAACTCTTGTTCTTCTCTACAGTTTGTACAGTGCAGTCCTATTATCCGTGCAGAAAAACCTGCCTGAATTGTTCAGTTTTGGAAAGTGTAGAAATGTGAAGCATAGTGCGTTAAGATGGGTGGATTCTTAAGGCCATCTCCGGCAAGTGTACTAGGGTTGCCAACTCCAGGTTGGGAAATTCCTGGGGAATTTGAGGAAGGACCTCTCAGAGGGTTATAATGCCATCGAGTCCACCCTCCGAAGCAGCCATTTTATCCAGGGGAATGGATCTCTACAGTCTGGATATCCGTCATAATTCCTAGGCTTCACCTGGAGGCTGTCAACCCTAAGCAAGTGGCTGACTGAAAATATAGAAGAAGGAGAAGAGATTGGATTTATACCCCGCCCTTCACTCGGAGTCTGAGAACAGCTTACAAACTCCTTTCCCTCCCCCTCCCCACAACAGACACCCTGTGAGGTAGGTGGGGCCGAGAGAGCTCTGACAGAAATTACTCTTTTCAAGAACAGCTCTGACAGAACTATGGCTTGCCCAAGGTCATCCAGCAGCTGCGAGTGGAGGAGTGCGGAATCAAACCCGGTTCTCCCAGATTAGAGTCCGCGCACGTAACCACTACATCATCACCACTATGCCAACAAATGATGTACAGACTTAGTTTTTACACTGTGCCATGTGTGTGGTCCCACCAAATTTTGTACATTTTGTAGAGATGTTTCTTTTGAAATGGTAGGCCATGGAATTGTGCCACCACCGGTCTGGCGGTGCCAGTTCACACAAGCAGTGCCCTCACACAAACCTGGCACACTCACAAGGCCATTGTGGTGGGAACGATTAGTGCATGAAAAAAACTCCATTTGATGAGGTAAATAATAATAATAGCTTCAGTGTGAGGAAAAATAGTTACAGTGCTACGTTTATTTCCCCCCAAGATCTGATATATTGTGCTTCAATGTAGAGTCAGTTCGGTGTAGTGGTTAAGAGCATGGACTCTAATCTGGAGAACCAGGTTTGATTCCCCACTCCTCCACTTGCACCTGCTGATGTGACCTTCGGTCACAGGTCTCTCAGAACTGTTCTCTCAAGAGCTCTCTCAGCCCCACCTACCTCCCAGGGTGTCTGTTGTGGGGAGAGGAAGGGAAGGAGATTGTAAGCTGCTCTGAGACTCCAAATGAAGGGCGGGGGATAAATCCAATCTCCTCCTCCTCCTCCAGATGGATATACTGAGATAGTCTCTCATCACACTGGTCCTAATTTTCTAAAAGGTGGAATGTTGGGATCACGAGGGACTGCATGTTATTTACCTGGAGTGTCTTTTCCACTCCGTCCATAGTCAACTTTGCTTTATGTGTCTTATAAGAACTCGTTCTCCCAGTTTTTTGATATTTTTTCTACCTAGCTTGTTTTGCTGTTTTACCAGAATTTCTAGTTTGCATTAATTGAAACAAAAGTGAAGCATGAGCTGGGGTCATCATAAGCAGTGCTGGAAATTCAGCGAAGTCACACAGAATGCAAGTTCCTTAGTTCTGGTGATTTTTTTCCTCAAGCCATCTGGGTATTTTGAAATATAGTTAGACACAGTAATCATACTGTTTCCCAGTAATGTTAACTCTGATCTGATAAGGGGTGGGGGGAAATGGAGGTATTTGGCATCCGGATGCCAAGGGTGGCCAGCTCTAGGTTAGGAAATTCTGGGAGATTTGGGGGGTGGAGCCTGGGGAGGGCGTGGCTTGGCAAAGGAAGGGACCTCAGTGGGATATAATGGGGTATGATGTCACTTTCAAAGCATCCGTTTCCTGCAGGGGAATTGATCTCTGTAACCTGGAGACCAGCTGTAATTCTGAGAGATCTCCAGGTCCCACCTGGAGATGAGGGTTGCCAGGTTCCCCCACCACCACTGGTAGGGGATGGGGGCATAGAGTGGCCAGCTCCAGGTTGAGAAACCCCTGGAGATTAGGGGATGGAGCCTGGGGAGAACAGGGACTTCAGTGGGGTACAATGCCATAGAGTCCACCCTCCAAAACACTCAATGAAATTGCTGAGCAGTCGGTTTAGAATGGATAAAAGGAAAGACTTCTTCACAGTGGCAGATTAACCATTAAGCAGACTAAGCAGGTGTTTAGGGCACCAGGGCCAAAGGGGGCACCACAAAGTTGGGAAAAGGGTGAACAAATGTAGAAAAATGCCTTCCAGGTCATGAATATTGGAACTTTGATACATTTACTTTGTGAAATATTAAAATAGGTGTTGTATTGCATTTTGATAGAACTTTATGTAGCCAAAGCTTGGCTTAGTTTGTACAGTATGTTGTGTTACCATACGGATAAATTTTTGTATTGCTGCAACCTGCATTTTATATCTGGTCAGGCAGGTCAACAACTAAAATGGGCTGGATCAGTGTGGAAAGGAGGGGGGGCACCAAATTGGGCAGTGCTTAGGGCACCAGTGAGCCTTAATCTGCCCCTGCTTCTTCACCCAAAGAGTGATTAACACATGGAATTCACTGCCACAGGAGGTGGTGGCAGCTACAAGCATGGACAGCTTCAAGAGGGAATTGGATAAACATATGGAGCAGAAGTCCATCAGTGGCTATTAGTCACAAGGTATAGACAGGAATTCTCAGTCTGGGGCAAGTATTCTTGGTGCTTGGGGGTGCAACAGTGAGAGGGCTTCTAGTGTCCTGGCCCCACTGGTGGACCTCCTGATGGCACCTGGTATTTTTGGCCACTGTCTGACAGAGTGTTGGACTGGATGGCCAGTGGCCTGATCCAACATCGGCTTCTCTTATGTTCTCATGTTCTCAGCCATTTTCTCCAGGGGAACCGATCTCTGTCGTCTCGAGAGGAGGTGTAATTCCAGGGGATCCCCAGGTCCCATCTGAAGGCTGTCATCCCTACTGGAAACAGGAAACCCTCGAATTTCCTTTTTAATTTTTAAACTGTAGTTTTGCCAGAATATATAAAGTATAGTCAAATTTAAAATTTACTGTATCGTTTAGCCTTCCTAAACGAGTAGGATGGATCAGTTTTTCCTGCGTTTGCTCCACGTGGTTGAGAGATGTGTTCTTGTTTTTCAGACTGCAGTTGGCAAGTTAAAGCAAACGATCGTGCCTTCTATGAACAGCCCCAATTTATGAAAACGAAGTATCTGTGCCTTATGACAAGTAAATATTCAGTAAGTAGGTTTCTTCACAGAGGATAGTAACACATGCTAAACTATGATAACATGCACTTCAAGTATTTTCTCACCCCGATTGGGAACCCAGAGCGACTTACAATATATTACTGGCCTGCCTTGCAGGGGCAGTGTAAAGATTACAGCAAGATAAATACATGCAGTGCTTTTGTGAATGCACTAGATAAATGGTAAATATTCTACCCAATAACAGAATTTGGATCCTTTTTTTAAAAAAAGAACGCCTTCAACTGGAGATGAAAGTTTTGTTTGTTTTCTTTCCATTCTTAGTTCTGCCTGATACATTTTTGGTGTGTTTGTTTTAAGGGATCGATACGATCTTTAAAAACCAGACTTCCTGCAAAATATTAAACCTTCAAAGTCTGTTTCCAATGAGTTGTCCAAGGCAGTGACCTGTGGCAAAGTGGTTTGCATAAGGCACTGGTCTAACCAAGGCTGCTGGGAGGAGAATTTAACTAAAAAGAAATGTTTTACATGGCATGGAAATGGAATATGGTATATTTAATGTTCTATTGGGATTAATTCCCCCCTCTCCATTTTATGTCCTCAACAGGGAAATGCAATTAAAACTTACAAGTATAACCCAATCACCTTCTTGCCATTGAATCTACTTGAACAGTTTAAAAGAGCTGCCAACTTCTATTTCCTGGTTCTCCTTATTTTACAGGTAAGACACATGTAGAGTTTTCTGTATAAAGCGGGGATTCTCATTCTTTTGTATTCAGTTTAGGAGTTAAGCCTTCTGTAAGAATTAGACCCGTGGACACAGTAGCATTCACAGCAAGCCAGTGTTCCATTCCTTGTGGTTTCGACTGGATTGTGGGCTTGCGACCTTGGCACACATGCTTTTTAGCTGGGATCTTGTACCAGGGCCCTTGTCCTGATGTGGATGATTGCTGAATGCCCAGTGTGGGTCTTTTGGCTAAACAGCTGCCTGGGTGGGCATCAAAAGAAGGATGCTATTGCACTGCAAATCCTTGGCTCACTCGTGGGCATTGACAGGGTGAACATTGACAGGCATAACCTTCTAGATCCGAGTTGCCATCAGCCTGGTCTAGACCAAGTCCCCGTGGCTTTGCTGTAGGAGCTCAGATTGGGCTGAGCCGGCATTCACATGGGGGGGGGGGGGCATGACGGGTGGACCTTGAGTGGGGTGGCAAAATAACTTGAACGCACATGAAGCTGCCTTGTACTGAATCAGAACAATGATCCATGAAAGCGTATATTGTCTGCTCAGACTAGCAATGGCTCTCCAGGGTTTCAGACTGAGGTCTTTCACATCACCTACTGCCAGGGCTATTTTGGGGCAGGAACGCACAGGAACAGAGTTCCGGCTGGCTCCTGAGTTGGCCATGCCCAACAGGAACTCATTAGCATAATAGGCCATACCCAACAGCAGAAACTCATTAGGATTGGCTACATTTGAGGTGGTGTGGCCTAACATGCAAAGGAGTTCCTGCTACAAAAAAAGCCCTGGGTTTTGACAACAAACAAGGTAAACAGAATAAGAAGCAAAAGGTAGGTGTGGCCAGATGGCCACACTTCTGGTAGCATGGGGGTGTGGCCTATTATGCTAATGAGTTCCTGCTGCTGGGTGTGGCCTATTATGCTAATGAGTTCCTGCTGGGACCTGGAGCTGGCTTACCAATGCCTGACCCTAGCCCCCTTCTTTAGCCATACCCAGAGCTGAACTCACCTGCATATTTCCTTCATTTATTGAACATAAACAATAACTTGTGTGTATATTCAGCTCACGGTGTTATACTGCTGATCAGCCTCTGTGGCTGAGCTCATCCATTTGCCTTGCCCAGGAAAACATGGATGGGAGGGGGTATCTATGAATAAGACACGTGACACCCAGAATACATCTTTTCTTTTTTCTTTGCCATTGGTGTGTGAAAAATTTTATGATGGGGTAGAGGGGATCACTTCTTCCTGGAAGGGGCTGTGGCTCAGTGGTTGAACATCTGCTTGGCATGCAGAAGGTCCCAGGTTCAATCCCTGGCATCAACCGGTTAAAAGGACCAAGTAGGAGGTGATGTGAAAGACTTCTGCCCGAGACCCTGGAGAGCAGCTGCCAGTCTGAGCAGGCAATACTGACTTTGACAGACCAAGGGTCTGATTCAGTATAAGACAGCTTATTGTGTGTTCATATGTGTCTGTAGCATAACATAAATGAACATAAGAGAAGCCATGTTGTATCAGGCCAGTGGCACAGTGGTTGAAAACCGGGTGCCATCAGGCGGTCCACCAGTGGGGCCAGAGCTCCAGAAGCCCTCCCACTGTTGCCCCCAAGCACCAAGAATACAGAGCATCACTTGCCCCAGACAATAGTGTTCCATCTATACCTTGTGGCTAATAGCCGCTGATGGACCTCTGCTCCACAAGTTCATCCAATCCCCTCTTGAAGCTGTCTGTGCCTGTAGCAGCCACCCCCTTCTTGCAGCAATGAATCCCACGTGTCAATTACTCTTTGGGTGAAGAAGTACTTCGTCTATAAACCCAGCTCCATCCTTTCTTACATAACCTCAGTTCTCATGCTTCCTCGGAGGTTCAGATGTGACATCTAAATTGTAGGTGTGCCTTCTGTGGCCGTCTTGCTATGCGGTGTTCAGTGTTTGCTTAACTTCCTTCGAGCGTCTCAAAGTCCTCCTTTGAGTCCCTGACTGGGAGGAAGGCTTCTTAAAAAGTGACTTAAATAGAAGTATGAGAATAAATTAGGGGTCCCTTCGGATGTTAGCTTTGCTTCATGTAATTTTTGTATGTTGTTTCACAGTTGTTTCACTTTGGAGAAAACTCTGCCTGATGTAGGGATGTTTTTCATTTACAGGCAATCCCTCAAATAACCACCCTCTCTTGGTATACAACCTTGATCCCTTTGCTCCTGGTGCTGGGCATCACCGCAATTAAAGATCTAGTGGATGATATTGTAAGAATCACCTTTTTGTTGTTCTTTTATGGTTGCTGGGCTGAAGTCAACAACACCCAGGAGGAAATGGGGACATGACCTGGCACGCCAGCAGCACACTGGCACACTAACATCCCTTCCAATGAAACAGCGGTAACATGGTGGATGCTCTAGCATTTTGCAAAAACTTTGTGGCAAAACCAAAGAGTTTTTGTGAAATGCTAGAGTGTTTGCTGTGTTTTCACCAGAAGTGAAACGAGCGTGCCAGCATAATGCCGGAGCATTGCCATTTCTTCCCTCTGGCACACAGGATGCCAGGATGTCCTTTGATTAGAGTTGCCAGCAGTGTTCCCTCTAAAGCTGAGTTAGTGTGAGCTAGCTAAAAAAAACCTTTAGCCACCAGCTCACACATTTTTGTCTTAGCTCAGGAAGGATGGCTCCAGAGCAAACTAATTTATGCAGTAGCCAAATCGCTTGCTCACAACTTTAATGCCAGTAGAAGAAGCAGAAGAAGAAGATAATGGATTTATACCCCACCCTTCACAACCCAAAGGAGTCTCAGAGCGGCTTACAAACCCCTTTCCCTTCCCCTCCCCACAACAGACACCCGGTGAAGTAGGTGGGGCTGAGAGAGCTCTGACAGGAACTGCTCTTTTTCAAGAACAGCTGTGCCAGAACTATGGCTTGCCCAAGGTCACCCAGCAGGTGCAAGCGGAGGAGTGGGGAATCAAACCCGGTTCTCCCAGATTAGAGTCCGTGCACTTAACCACTACACCAAACTACACTCACAAAGTAGAGTTTTTGATCACAAGACTCCACAGCTTAGAGGGAGAATTGGTTGCCAGGCAGTGCCTGGCAAGTAGCGGTGGGTGGGTGGAATATGGGGAAGGCTGTGGGTGGGGATATGGGGAAGGGTGTGATAGTACCAGCTGTGACATCATGTCACTAATGGTAAAAAAATGGAAATGACATAGGTAGTTCTAGGAATTGCCGGAAAGTCTATGATAAAACCTTCCTATGTCACTTCTGGGGGGGCTTTTTACCTAAAGCGACGTGATGCCTCAGCTGGCATTGGCAATGTAACTAGAGCTTCTGGAAAGATCTTCCATCTCCTGGTGGAAGGAAGAGTCCTTGAGGGTGTAGAATACTGCTCTTCTTTACTCATTTTAGATAGTGCAGCTAAAACAAGCATGAGGGATTTGTGCTCTACACCGTCTTGTGAAAATGCATTTGAGGGCTGGGAAGGAGAAGCAGGGGAAGGCCCAGAGCCCATAAAAACTGACACCCCTCCTTGTTCTGTGCCACCAGAGCCTCAATGGATGGTGGAAAGCGCCGTCAAGTTGTAGCCAATTTGGTGTAGTGGTTAAGAGCGCAGACTCTAATCTGGGAGAACCGGGTTTCAGTCCCCATACCTCCATATGCAGCTGCTGGTGTGACCTTGGGTCAGTTACAAGTTCTCTCAGAGCTGTTCTCTCAAGAGCAGTTCTCGAGAGAGTTCTCTCAGCCCCACCTACCTCACAGGGTGTCTGTTGTGGGGAGGGGAAGGGAAAGGAGTTTGTAAGCCACTCTGAGACTCCTTTAGGTAGAGAAGGGTGGGGTATAAATCCAATCTTCTTCTTCTGACCTATGGCAGACCCTTAGGGTTTTGAAGGCAAGAGACGTACAGAGGTGGTTTGCCATTGTTTGCCTCTGTGTAGCATCTCTGGAGTTCCTTGGTGGTCTCCCATCCAGGTACTAACCAGGGCTGACCCTGCTTAGCTTCCAAGATCTGATGAGACCAGCCTATCTTGAGCTAGACATGTTGGGGCTTTCAGTGGATGGAGTACATAGAATTAGTGAAGAAGCTGAGTCAGAATGGAACTTTAGCAGGATGATATAAGGTCTCCCTTCATCTCCCCAATTCAGGCTCGACATCGGATGGACAATGAAATCAACAACCGCACGTGTGATGTGATCAAGGATGGCAGGTATTGTGTTGCCTGGTCTGTATATCTATTCAGGATATCTGTGTAAACAGTAGATGCTTTCGCCCATGCTGAACAATGCTCTTTCAATCCACTTTCGTTGCACTTTGGCAACTGCTTGCAAGTGGATTTTCCCATTTCACACAGTGAAAGTACCTTATTCGGCGTGTGTGAGAGCACCCATTATTGTCCCTTCCTCCACTCACATGGAGTTAAACCCCATAATATGGAAAACAGGTACAGATCTGTCAGTTTGGTATAATGGTTAGAAGCGTGGACTCTAATCTAGGGGAACTGGGTTTGATTCCCCACTCCTCCACATGCAGCTGCTGGCGTGACCTTGGGCCAGTTACAAGTTATTTCAGAGCTGTTCTCTCAGCAGAAGTTCTCGAAGGAGCTCTCTTAGCCTCTCATACCTCACAGGTTACCTGTTGTGGGTAAGGGAAGTAAAAGGAGATTGTAAGCCACTCTGAGACTCCTTTGGGTAGTGAAGGGTGGGGTATACTCCAATCTCCTCCTCCTCCTCCTCCTCCTCCTCCTCTTCTTCTTCTTCTTCTGAATACAGTTTGCATCTGCACTAAATAACAAAATCAGAGTGAGAGTAATTAACATGAAAATATTGCTTCCAACTTAAGCACAGTTTTATTTCAAATGCTCAAAACTGAGGAAAACCTGAGCTTTCAGCAGATGAAAATTAGTAGAGACAAAACCAAGTCAGCACACATTGGCCATAGGGGAGGCAGAATTTTCAAACATTTTTGTGCTGGGCTTTTGGTTTCTGAGTGAATCAGAACATAAGGTAGATTTGATAAGACAGCAGAGAATCTGGGATTTTGAGACTCTTTGATATTCCTTATTATTTATAATAAGCCAGCTGCTGGTTCTCCTGGTCCCATGGACTACTTGGAAATCATGAGGTCAACAGTCTGTTAAATGGACTGTGACAGCATTATTTCTCATGAGCACATCATTGTAAAACAGAAATACAGTTCTGAGATACACTACATTGTACAATCAAGATAAACTTCTACCATTTTCATCATTAAAAGGCATGCATTCATAATGTTCCCAATTTATTCACAGCATAGAGTGGAACTTTTCATTTGCTTATGGGGTTCACACAGCCACAGTCTTAGGAACTGCTATAATCTTCCACTGTGTTCATAGACAACTGTTACAATCACTGCCAAAGTAAACCGGTTCTGCTCTGAGTAAAAGGAGGTATTTATTTTAAACAGAACTGCATGGTTTTGAAACAGAAAGAGAGACTGAGCAAGTGTAATGTTGAGATAATTTTATGATTTATAAATGTGATCCACTGCAGGGAAATCGACGCAACTCCGTATCGTGAGAGGGGTTGGCATGATGTGGTCCAAATCTATGGAATTTCAGCCATCACATTAAAAAAATTAGTAGTTCCAGTTTGGTGTAGTGGTTAAGAGAAACTGACTGTAATCTGGAGAACCAGGTTTGATTCCCCACTCCTCCACATGGAGCCAGCTAGGTTACCTTGGGTCAGTCACAGTTCTCTCAGAGCTGTTCTTTCAAGAGCAGTTCTGTCAGGGCTCTCTCAGCCCCACCTACCTTACAGGGTGTCTGTTGTGGGGAGAGGAAGGGAAGGTGATTGAGACTGTGAGTGTAGGGCGGGGTAAAAATCTAACCCTTCTTCCTCCTCCTCTTCTTCCTCCACCTCCTCCTCACAGGGATGTTCTGCGGGTAAGATGGGTGACAGCCATGTAAGCTACCCAATAGCTCCTTGGAGGAAGAGTAGGATATTAATGAGAGGAAGGGCATGGGAAAATATACATGGTACAGAGAAAGATAACCTTACTGATGCCAAATACCGATTCCTTTACAGCATTGTGTTCATAGAGAACATTCAGCTATTTTTCTAACACTGCTCAATTCAGGTTTGTGCTCTTTTTATGATGTAAGATACTTTGTCATTTCAGGTTCAAAAGTACAAAATGGAAAGACATTAAAGTTGGTGATGTCATTCGACTGGCGAAGAATGCCTTTGTTCCTGTAAGTGAAACGATCTTTGTGTTCGTTTGTGTGATTTTGCACTGAAGCCCTTGGCAGTATTTCTGCATGAATTTTAACTCCCTTTATTCCTCTTTTAATCAGGCAGATATCCTGCTGCTGTCCAGTTCAGAACCCAACAGCCTTTGTTACGTAGAGACTGCTGAACTAGACGGGTAAGTCCAAAGCCCCAGTAGGCAGAAAACCAGTGTGTTGCTGTGTAAGGAAGGAAGCCTTTCTAAGCAGGCCTACCCAGAATCCTGTTCAGGTCTCTTTGGTGGGGCTCACTCCCAGTAAAGTGTTCTTAAGTCTGCACTGTAATTCTTGTATAAGTGTCACTGTTTGCTGTCTTAACCACTGTTTGTTAAGTACTCTGTGGAAAGACTTTCTGCTGTACAATTTTTCTTTTCTGTTTTTCAAGTGGCTTATTAATTTTCTAGGGTGAAAATTTGTGCAGTACCACCTTACATGTCTGAATGCATAGAGCTGTGGGTCCCCAATGTAGTGCCCGTGGGTGACATGGTACCCACTGACACCTTTACGGATGTCTGCCAAGTGTTTTTAGAAAGTGGGTGGGGCTCGTTGGGGCTCTTGCCTAGCAAGGCCTCTGATTGGCCATTGGAGATTTGATTGGCTGTGCAGATTTTTTTAAAAATGTCGCTTTGGCAGCAGCTGCCGCCACAGCATGAGGATCTTCGCTGTGTTGACTGTGGGTAAACTGCAGCAGCCATTTTGTGGCAGGCTCTGTCTCCTGTAGCAGCCATTTTGTGACTGGCTGCACCTCATGCAGCAGCCATCTTGTGTTAGCCATCTTGTGCTTGCGCCCACCACACTGTGTCAGAAATTCAATTGTGCCTGCCATCTCAAAAAGGCTTTTGGATCCCTGTCATAGAGAAATGGCGTCTCCTAGACGCCTGGGATCCACCAGAAACTAACAGAAACTGAAAAAATTCTAGTTCCACTAGCAGATGTAGAGGCTGAGATTTCATACAAACCCTCTTTGCCTTTGCTGCAGAGAAAATTCAGAAGAAAATAGTAGCAGTACCATAGCTTGACCACCAATGGAAGTCTGGATGGGAGAGATGGAATTATTATAATGTTTTATTGTGTCCTAATTTAGTTTTTAATTCTTCTGGTTTTAGAAGTTTATACAGATGTTATTGTTCTGTCATTGTAATGGCCTATGGCCAAAGGTAATAAACTGAAACCTGAATAAACTGAAGCCTGAATACTTTTGAGATCAGCGTCCTACCACTATATGCGTTATTTTATTCCTGGTTCTGTGTCTAGCACTTTATGGGCATGAAAGCTCTTGCACTACTTTATAGAATATTTCCTGAGGAAGATCTGTTTTTTGAAACGTTGTTGTTATAAAATCCGGAGACGGCATTGATGTATCCTTACACAAGGATTTCCTTATGATTTGATGGAATTTGTTCATTGTTACGTAGTGCTTATTGGCAACAATATATAGAAAATATTTTCTTTGTAAGCCTTGTTGACTGTCTTGATTTGTGGGTCAGACTCTCACGACTGTTAACCCTGTGAATTAACAAACCTCCACAGCTTACGGTTAGCCTTGCTCGGGTCTTGCAAACTGAGGGATGTGGCAAATCATTCCCATCTCATGTTGGGTCTTCCTCTTTTCCTGCTGCCTTCAACTTTCCCTAACATTGTTGTCTTTTCCAGCAACTTTTGTCTTCTTATAATGTGATCAAAGTATGATAGTCTCAGTTTGGTCATTTTAGCTTCTAGGGAAAGTTCAGGCTTGATTTGATCTGGAACCCACTTTTTTTTTTTTTTTTTTGACGGTCCGTGGTATCCGTGAAACTCTCCTCCAACACCACATTTCAAATAAATCAACTTTCTTCATGTCTGCTTTCTTCATTGTCCAACATTCCCGCCCATATATAGTAATGGGGAACACCATGACATGAATTAACTTCATCTTGGTTCCCCACTGACACATCTTTACACTTGAGAATCTTTTCTGGCTCCTTCATGGCTGCTCTTCCCAGTCTCAGCCTCCTCCTGACTTCTTGGCTGCAGCTTCCCTTTTGATTGATGGTGGAGCCAAGGAATAGAAAACCTTGAACAATTTCAGTTTGGTCGTCGTCAACTGTAAACTTGTGTAATTCCCCGGTAGTCATTACTTTTGTCTTCTTGATGTTCGGCTGTAATCTTGCTATGGCACTTTCTGTTTTAACCGTCAGTAGTCATTTCAAGTCTTCCACAGTTAGTCTTAACTGTGATTTCGTAAAATAGCTGAATGCACATGTCCTGGCTTAATTCTGGTTCAGTCCTGGATTGTTCTCTGGCGCCACCCTCTCAGGCAGCTAAAAGAAGAAAATGAAACCACATCTGTCCACATCTGTTGGTACAAACCAGGATCTGACTCTCAGAATCAAATTCTGGTTCCACAAATTAATCAACGTTAAAAATAAACCACAGTTCTGCATTATGTCTGAACTGGACCCCTGTCTTCTGGCACCAAAACCAGATTATTTTGTGTGGTAGCACTTTACATTTGTCCAAATGCAGGGGTCCCCATTTGACTTCCCTGAGATAGAACCCCAAATAAGTTTTTTGCACACTATTGTTGTATCAATCTGTGTTGTCAATTTTTAAACTGTTGTCAGGAATATCACATTGTGACGCAAGGCAGAATAAGGAGATAGTGGTTAGGAGTGGTGTAGTAGTTAGGAGCACAGGCTCTAATCGGGGAGAACTGGGTTTGATTTCCCACTTCTCCACATGCAGCTGCTGGTGTGACCTTGGGTCTGTCACAAGTTCTTTCAGAGCTGTTATCTCACACACATTGTTCTAAAGAGCTCTCTCAGCCCCACCTACCTCACAGGGTGTCTACTGTGGGGAGACAAAGGGAAAGGTGACTGTAAGCAGCTCCGAGACGCCTTTGGGTAGTGAAGGGCAGGGTATAAATCCAGTCTCTTCTCTTCTTCTTCTTATATCCCTATTGCTTGATCCCCTTGTCAATATGAAGAGCCAAAATGTTCCATGGTTGCAAATGAACTGTCAACCTTACACTCTAATCATTTTTTTTCTTATGCAGTGAAACCAACCTAAAGTTCAAAATGTCACTGGAGGTAACAGATCGGTATCTTCAAGAAGAAAGCACTTTGGCTGCCTTCGATGGTTTGTGCATACGTATTTTTCTTTGCAACTGCCTTGTGTGATTTAAGATGTGAAAAGAAACACAAGCCCTTCAGATGCAACAGAGAAACTGGGTGGGGTGTTCAAACCCAGTGCTTTGATTCCCCACCCAAGCTTTTTACTGTGTCCCAGAAGGGACACAGGAAGATGTTTCCATGGGGAGGGAAAGATCAGGGCCTTCCCTCCCTGTGGAAACAGAGTGCTGTACCTCTGCTGGGGCACAGCTTGCAGTTGGCATCGTAGGGTTGCCAAATCCCAAATGGCCGCTAGTGGGAAATTGGGGAGGGGGGGTAGGTTTATCAGATCCACATTGGGAAACTCCAGGAGATTTGGAGGTGGAGTTTGGGGGTGACGGGGACCTCAGTAGGGTACAATGCCACAGAGTCCACCCTCCAAAGCATCCATTTTCTCCAGGGGAACTGATCTCTGTAGTCTGGAGATGAGCTGTAATTCCGGGGGGTCCCCAGGGCCCACCTGGAGGCTGGCATCCCTATGGCATTCTGATCCCTCCGTCTCCAGGGAACTACTCAGAGATGTGGCAAAAGCTTCAATGGGAATGGGCTGCCAACCTCCAGTTGGCACCTGGAGATCTCCTGCTATTACAGTTGGCCTCCAGACAATCAAGATCAGTTAACCCTGGGCAAAACGGCTGCTTTGGAAGATGGACTTTAGGGCTTTATACCCTGTTGAGGTCCTATGCCTCCCCAAACCCTTCCCTCCCCATGCTCCGCCCCCAGAATCTCCAGGGTCTTTCCCAACCCAGAGTTGGCAAGCCTAGGTAGGGTCAGGTCATCTGCTGCCACCTGGGAGTTGGTGTGGGCCGCACAACATAGTTCTAACATGTTGTGGGATCCAGGAACAAACTGTTTCTTTGTTTGTTTGTTTGTTTAGAGAAATTTACGCCACCTCTCCAGGGAACCTACCTGAGGCAGCTTACAAAATAAAAACATAAAACGTGGAAAATTCATAATTAAAGCCTGGCACAGCACGACCAAGCACAGCATAAAAGTACAGATAATTAGCCAGCTTAAAATGAATGCCAGTTTCCAGACTAAAACACACCATTAATATGGTGGTAAAGCATCAGCTCCTGAACTGAAAGCCTGGATGAACAGAAACGTTTGGGCCTGACACCTAAAACAGAGTAATATAGGTGTCAGATGAGCCACAAGGGGCAGGACATGTCACAGGCAAGATGCCACTACCGAAAAGGCCCTGTCTGCTTGCCCACGCACCTCACTTCTTAAGAGCTTGTGAGGCGGATCTTAACTGGTGGGCTGGACAATATGGGGCTATACGAACCAGTGGCCTGAAATGCTATAATGCCACTTCATAAGTTCACTGGGCATCTGCTTTTGGATATTTTTTTTTTGTAAAAGAAAAAGAGCCAAACCATGCATTTAGTTGCGTGCATGCGTGCTTTTAATTCGTACCTCTGAGTGCATGTTTACTCCACTTTGGGGGTGCATATTGTGGTACAAAACTTGAAGAACCCACTCATTTTCAGTTTCACTGATCACAAGCATACCTGGGCATGGGGCAATGAAAGTGGGGCTCATCCATGAGGGGAAGCAGTATGTCAAAAAATGCTCCTGCACCAGGCATTCATTCAGGCTACAGGCAAAACGATAAAGGGTGTCTCTGCCACAATTATGGTTGCAAGCAGCTGGAAATGTGCTGTTGCTTCAGACTTTTGCTTTTAAATTAAAGTAAGTATGTCACTGTTGGGCCTTCAAGACAGTTTGGTGTAGTGGTTAAGTGTGCGGACTCTGATCTGGGACAACCGGGTTTGATTCCCCACTCCTCCACTCGCAGCTGCTGAATGACCTTGGGCAAGCCATAGTTCTGTCAGAGCTGTTCTTGAAAAAGAGCAGTTTCTGTCAGAGCTCTCTCAGCCCCACCTACCTCACAGGGTGTCGTTGTGGGGAGGGGAAGGGAAAGGAGTTTGTTAGCCGCTCTGAGACTCCGAGTGAAGGACAGGGTATAAATCCAATCTCTTCTTCTTTCCTTTTTCTTCTAGTTCATTGGATGTAGTACAGGGAATATCCCAACTCCCACAGCTAAGCACTGTTGAAGGAGGAGGGAAAAGTGGCACCCTTATTAGGAGGTGCTGGGAGACCATGGCAGAGGTACCAGGGCCACAGCTGTAGAACCATGCAGGCACACAGCTGCTGAATAGCTACAGGAGCCCAACATGGGCGTTGGGTGATGACATCACTTGCTGGTGCCAAGTACCACTAGCTCCTCCGTAACTGCACACCTGTGTAATCTCTGCCAGCCCTTGTGACACCTGCCGATAAAGGCACCGTTCCTTTTCAACAGTGTTCACGGGCGGAGGTTAAAGATATTCCCTGCGCCACTACTCTATGAGTCACCTCTGAAACAGAATGTAGTGAAATGCTCTTGTGGTAAGTCAGCTTTTGTGATCCATTCCTTTTCCTCCCACCCATCTTACCAGGCTTGGTAGAATGTGAAGAACCCAACAACCGGCTCGATAAATTCACCGGTACTCTGAAATGGAAAGGAAGGAGTTATGCGGTGGACGCCGACAAAATCTTGTTACGTGGCTGCAAAATCCGAAACACAGATGCTTGCCACGGGCTTGTCATATTCGCAGGTACTAATGGGGTGAATTAGGTACAGTTGTTACCAGCTTGAACAGAGAAAATTGCACTTATAAAGTTTATACTGGGAGAATTTCCACTACAGGAAACCCTATGAGAAATAATCCCGTGTACCTGTGTAGTGCTAAAAGATCCACAGGTGTATTCGGACACTAAGAAAACACATTTGCATTTAAAGTATTAATAACTGAGACATTTATACTGCAATATTTAATGTGCTTTTTCAGGAGCAGACACAAAAATAATGAAAAACAGTGGGAAAACACGCTTTAAAAGAACTAAAATAGACTCCCTTATGAATTACATGGTATATACGGTAAGGTGTTCAATTTCCTTTTGATTTTGTTGTATACAGAAGGCATGCCTTGTTAACTGCTGCTTATTCGTGTTTGAGCAGATTAAATTTTTATCATGATCCGTGCAACCCTGGCATATCCTGGCACGAACGTCTTGCTTATTGCTCTTGAAATGCTGTTTCCCAGATACCCATGCAAATGAGCAGTGGGTTAGCCTCCCTCTGTATCCATGGGTGGATAGTCATGATATCTAGGAAGGGGTGTGCCCATTCTTTTGTGAGTGAGATGGAGGGACGGGTCTGGCTTAAGGAAATGTTATGCATATACGGAGGAGCTCCACGGACACAGCTGAGACTTTTGTTTGCTATTCTTGCCTCCTTATAGAATTTCCTGGTGCTAGAGAGGCAGGTCACTTTGGCAGAGCAGTAACTTGTCTCTTTGGAAGCAAAGTGCTGCAGAGAGAGAAAAAAAATACAGTCTTGCCTGTGCACATCTTTTTAGATGCAGATTCTCCCTGTGACTAGTCATAGTTGTATTTAAGTCCACTGTCTGCCATTTTTAATAGCCTGGGCTCTCCTGGTAGAAGCGGCCGTGGTGTTGGCATGCTGTAAATTGAATGACTGAGAAGCAGCATGGTGTAGTGGTTAGAGTGCCCGACTAGGATCTTGGAGATCAAATCCCCATTCTGCCATGGAAGCTTGCTGGGTGACCTTGTTCCTGCCGTTTTCTCACAGCCTAACTTGCTTCACAGTAAGGGTGTGCAAAAACAAAACAAAACCCCACACAGAATTTTTCAGGTTTGGGTATATTAAACCCCCCAAAATCGGTATTTTCCCGAATCCCTTTAAATACACCTGAAGAAGGTATTTAAAAGGATTGCAGTCCCTTTAAACGCCTTCCAGGTGAACTTGCCGCTTCAAAGTTTACTCACAGCATGGCTTGCAAAAGGCATTTAGAGGGACCTTGTTCCCTTTAAATTCCTTTTGCAAGTCACACCACAAGTGAACTCTGAAACAGAGAATTCACCCGGAAAGTGTTTAAAGGGAAGGCAATCCTTTTAAACATCAGCTATCCAGTGGCCCTGAAAAATCCCAAATATTTTCGGGATTTTTCAGGCTCAGCTATTTCGGATAGCTTTAGAAAATACCGAGCGTTGTATTTGGTTGAAAAAATATCCAGGGTATTTTTTTTTCAGCTCAGTATTGCCAAATGCACACCCCTACTTCACAGGGCTGTTGTTGTGAGGATAAAAATGAAGGGAGAACTATGTTGAGTCCCCATTGGAGAAAAAAGCAGGCTATCATATATCTAACGCTGAACATGGACCTCAGCATGAGGATCAAAAATCCACACACTGGGGCCAGATACAGTTTGGGAGGGCATTTGTAGAAACCTGGGTCAGATGGGTGGCCTGGTGAGGGGGGGGTTGATGAAAAGGATGGAATAACCCCTGTGAGCTGCATTGTCCTCCCCCCCAGAACTTGTATATGTTTAAATAAATAATAATAAATTAATTATCCCAAGTAGGAGACAGCTTGCTATATACGGTGCTGCTATGCCGGTTAAGAGCATAAGAAGAGTCCTGCTGGATGAGACCAGTGGTCCATCTAGTCTAGGGTCCTGTCTCACACAGTAGCAAACCAGTTCTTCTGGTTTGTAGATAGTTGGTAAACAGAGCTAGTTTTCTGTCCAAGCATTAGCTATTTGGCTTTGTTCATGGGGGTTAGAGTCATGGGTATAAAAGATGATGAGGTACACTTTCACCTGACAATGGATGGTTCTGTTCTTGTATGTTCTAGATCTTTGTTATGCTCATCTTGGTGTCTTCTGGCCTGGCTATTGGACACACTTACTGGGAGCAACAGATTGGCAATATTTCTTGGTATCTCTATGATGGACTGGACTATACCCCGGCCTACCGTGGTTTCCTCAACTTTTGGGGCTACATCATTGTCCTTAACACCATGGTGCCCATTTCCCTCTACGTGAGGTAACTTGATTGTGAATGACTGTGAATTCAGAAGCTGTCACGAGTGGTTAAGAATTCGTGAAATTTTGATCCAAGGAGTTTTTTCTTCATTTTTTGTTTTGTTTTGCTTTTGTTTTTCTGGTAACCCATGAAGAGAGTAATTTCATTTTTTTCCCTTGTTTTTCTTTGCAAGTATAAATCTGAATCAGCCTTATATTACAGCAGTCCTGGGAACTTCTCTGCAAATGTGTCACTCAGATAAAATAGGCGCATTTAACTCAGCATTTAAAACGGTCAGTTGCCAGAACTAGAGGGCTGTGATTGAAAAACACAACAACCTAGAAACTTTTTCTTGATTTAATCCTTCAGGCGGGCCGTTTCTGGTCTTGGTTTTAGGGCAAATCCTAAACTTGTTTGTTTGGATGTACTCCCCGCACAATGAAATCCAATTTCTTGCTAAATACATTGAGGATGGCAACCTGTTTTGTTTCCTGCAAACACTCCAGGTGGATGCACATATTTTATTTATTATTATCCTTTATGACAGGGGTGTTAAACATGCGGCCTGGGGGGCTGGAGCAGACCCCCCCCCCGAGGGCTTCTATCAGGCCCTCAATGGAACTGGCTGTCTTCTGCTTCTTCTTCCAGTTCTGTTGCTGCTGCTGCGTCACTGTAGGTTTGCAGTTTACAGATACACACCCGAACAGCAGGATTTAAAACAGCGCCACCTGACCTTTAGCCAGGGTTAAGGGATTTGAAGTGGGCTGTGTGGTCATGTGATCCCTCCTCCCAGAATCTCCACACTTATGCAGGAATTCTCTCCTGCCAGGCTTAACCATGGTTAGTTGTTATGTCAGCCTTGACATTAAACTGTAGCTCATGCTAACACAGGGTCTGCTCCATAACCAGAGTTTGGTCGAAACCAGGATGTGAAATGAAAGTTTTAATGCCTGATCCTCTTGTAGGTTTGCCAGCTCTGGGTTGGGAAATACTGAGAGATTTTGGGGGTGGAGCCTGGGGAGGGCGGGGTTTGTGGATGGGAGAGACTTCAGTGGGGTATAATCAGGGCTATTTTGGGGCTGGAACGGAGTTCTGGCTGGCCTCAGAGTTGGCCACACCCACTACAGCCAAAACATCTGCGTGCATGGCTACAGAGGGAAGGCCTGGAGAGTGGCTCCCCCTGGCGACTCCAAGGTGGGCGGGCCAGGGGGGCCTCTGGAAGGATCAGGGAGGCATTTAAATACCTCCCCATGCCTTCCCCGGCCTGTCCAAGGGCTGGCTTGCCCGAGCTCCCCGCAGCTGCAGGGCACCCAGACAAGCCAACGGAAGGCATGGGGTGTGGCCTAATATGCTAATAAGCGGCACTGCCAGGGGTGTGTCCTAATATGCTAATGAGTTTTCCTGTTGGGTGTGGCCTATTATGCTAATGAGCTCCTGCTGGGCTTTTTCTACAAAAAAAGCCCTGCTAAGATTTATCAGTCAGGATCCCACCTGCGTCACTTGCAACCCTGAAAACAGCATAGTTTTGCTTTTGTGTTCTGAATACCTCTTCAAAACTAATGTAATGATGTGTTGCCTCATACCACCCCCCCCCATCAGTGTTGAAGTGATCCGTCTGGGCCAGAGCTATTTCATCAACTGGGACTTGCAAATGTATTATCCAGAGAAGGATACAGCGGCCAAGGCCAGAACCACCACTCTGAATGAACAGCTGGGACAAATCCATTACATCTTCTCGGATAAGACAGGGACGCTGACGCAGAACATCATGACTTTCAAAAAATGTTGCATAAACGGACAGACCTATGGTGAGTCTGGGGTTCTTTAGGGTCTACCAAAGGAACTGATTTGTAGAAGGTTAAGGGGTGGAGAGAAGATGGTACTGGTTCATTCAGGCATATTTATGGAATTAAAAGATATGGTTATGGCCATTGGCTTATGAGAAAGGATTCAGCAGTTCGTGGAAGCCAAGCTTACCAATGCACTTAACCACAGTAGCTAAATGGAATTTCAGTGTAGAGAGCATTGAGAAAGATAGATTTTTCTCCCTCTCCCAAATAATAGAACTCAGTATTCCAATGAAATACTGTTCAGGATGGACAGAAGCAAATAGAACTTCACACAGAGAGCGATTAAAAGGTGGAATTCACTGTCAGGGGATGTCGAGATGGCCACAGGAATGAACAGCTTTAGAAGGAGATTAGATAGATACATGGAGGATAAGTCTATCAGTGGCTACCAGCCATGGTGGCTGAGGAGAACGTCCACATTCAGAGGCACTAATCCTCTGAATCCCAGAGCCAGGAGGCCACATCAGGGGAAGGGCTGTTAGTTGGCTGTCCAGAGGAACTGGTTGGCCATTGTGTGAGACAGGATGCTGGACTAGATGGACCACTGGTCTGATCTGGCAGGGCTCCTATGTTCTTGAAGCCTCGGCCTATGGAGACCTGTTGCTGACCTCAGAGGACCAGTTGGCCACTGTGTGAGGATGCTGACAGGTGGACCACGGACTGGCAGGGCTCCTATGTTCAATGTAGGAGCTGATCCAGTCTTTAGGTTAGGGACATCTATCTGGCTAACCACTGCTGGAAACTGTGCGCTGGGCTGTTCATGATCCAGCAAGCTATTTCTTCTGTCAGATTTGGACTTTGCTTTCCTTTTCAGGGGAATGCAGGGATAAGACAGGACAGCCACATAATCGCCTTGAGGTAAGTGGTTTTCAGTATCTAGCAGTCCATCCGAAGGCTATGTAACCTATCAGGATTCAAGAATGGTTGGATCCAAACAGCTTTTCCACTCAATTTTGCTCAACTCCCTTTCTTATTACACTCTCACTCCCACATTGGTTTTGTCCATGATTGCCCCTTTTGGGAGGTCAAAGTGGACCCCTCCCTCCCCTTTCCAGTGGTGGAAAAGTTGGTTGGATCCAACCCAGGGTTTACCGGGGTAGGACTGATGTGTTTTCATTGTGGGATCTGAAGCTCTGTAAATAAGCCCAAGACCAATATGTGAGATTGTATGGCAGAGTCAAGGCTATGCCAGCTGCTGCTGTGCTGCAGAACCAACCAAAGTCACAGGACTTGGGGGGGGAGGGCTGTGGCTCAGTGGTAGAGTATCTTTTTCTCGTGCAGAAGGTCCCAGGTTCAATCCCCAGCATCTGCAGCTAAGAGGACCAGGCAGTAGATGATGTGAAAGACCTCTGCCTGAAACTCTGGAGAGCAGCTGCCAGTCTGAGTAGACAATCTTGACTTTGACGAACCAAGGGTCTAATCCATTATAAAGCAGCTTCATGTGTGAAAGGGGCACACCTACTCTGGCAGTTGAACTCATGAAATTGCGAAAAACGAAGGCTGGCCGTTAACCTAACCCTCATGCTTTCTTCTTATGCAGCAAGTTGACTTCAGCTGGAATATGCATGCCGACGGGAAACTCACCTTTTACGACCAGTATCTGATCGAACAAATCAGATCTGGGAACGAACCTGAGATTCAGCAGTTCTTCTTCCTCCTTGCCATTTGCCACACGGTGATGGTGGATGCCAGTGAGGGTACGTTCTGCCTTGTATAGATTAAAACTCATGAAGAATCATCCACTGATACCCACCTGGCAGCCTCAGATTCTTTGGAATGCAATGTAGGCCTGTAGCTACAGTGGGGCTTTTGGGGCTCTGCCCCCTTTCTTAAAGGCACAACCCCACAAGATTCTCTCCTGTAAATGTTTTTCTTCCCCAATCATTTTCAAACATTTTTTTAAAGGCGTATGCTCCTTTAAGCAGAGTGGGGTGCTGTAGTTGACTAATTCCCACACTGAGCAAGACGTTTGGAGTAGGTGACCTCTAGGATCCCTTCTAACTCTGTGTCAAGAAACTGGTCTCCTTTAAGAGAGTTTTTCTGCCCAAGTGTTAGCTTTCTTGACTATAGAAGTTATCACCCCCACCTGCCAGCTGGTTATCAGAATTGTTGCTTAGGCTGGCAGAAGTGATTAACTTGCAGCAGCTGAGAACTGTCATCTAAAGTGGTTGACAGCTTGCAATTTAGAGCTCTATTCTGGTAACAGCTTTCTTTTGGCTAAAGGGTTAATAGGCTAAGGGTGATTGCTAGCATAAGAACACCTATGTGTGTAGACAGCTTGAAAAGGCTCAGAGAGAGAGAGAGAGAGAGAAAGAAAAAGAAAAAGAGAAGAGAAGAGAAGAGACTGCCTATCTATGTGTTGTCTTTTGTTTTTGTAAATAAAGTTTTGTGTGTTTTTATACAAATTGGGGCAAGTTGACTGGCCAAACCCAGATAAGTATTTCCAGTGCAATGCCTTCCATCTACCAGAAGATTTATTCTCCCTCCCCCTGCCCTTTCTCAGCCTACTGTTGTCACCCTCTGGGGCTAAGATCTGCAAAAGCCTCTATGCTTTGATTTTAAAAGGCTTGATTCCACCGTTGTTGTTGTTCAGTCGCACAGTCGAGTCTGACTCTTCACGACCCCATGGACCACATCACGCCAGGCCCTCCTATCTTCCGTCGTGCTCTGGAGTTTGCTTAATTTCATGTTCGTTGCCTCGATAACACCATCTAACCACCTCATCCTTTGCTGTCTCCTTCTTCTTTGACTTTCAACCTTTCCCAGCATCAGGGCCTTCTCCAGTGAGTGCTCCCTTCTCATTTGGTGACCAAAGTATTTGAGCTTCAACTTCAGGATCTGGCCTTCCAGGGAACAGTCAGGGTTGATTTCTTTTAGGATTGAATGATTTGATCTCCTTGCAGTCCAAGGGACTCTCAAGAGTCTTCTCCAGCACCATAGTTCAAAAGAATCTATTCTTTGGCACTTGGCCTTCCTTATAGTCAAACTCCTGTAGCCATACAGTACTACTGGGAATACCATTGCTTTGACCATGTGGACTTTTGTTGGCAGGGTGATGTCTCTACTTTTTAATATGCTGTCTAGGTTTGCCATCGCTTTCCTCCCAAGGAGCAGGCGTCTTTTAATTTCATGGCTGCAGTCACCATCTGCAGTGATCTTGGATCCCAGGAATATGAAGTTTGTCACTGCTTCCACGACTTCTCCTTCTATTTGCCAAGGAGTGATGGGGCCGGATGCCATGATCTTAGTGTTTTTGATGTTGAGTTTCAAGCCAACCTTTGCACTCTCCTCTTTGACTGTCAGCAAGAGGCTCTTGAGGTCCTCTACACGTCTGCCATTAGAGTCATATCATCTGCATATCTGAGTCATAGCTGAGTCATAAACCTCAGAATTCTGGGGGGGGGAAATGCCCCATAAAACACAAAATCCTGGCTACAAGCCTGGTGCAATGTTATACAGAAGGATCTTCTCTCACGTATGTTCATACAAGCGTGACTGGGACATCGACATCGGACTGCGCATATTTTTCCTAAGGACATTATCTACAAGCTAGCACCTTAAGAGACCAACAAGATTTTCAGAGTATAAGCTGCTGAGAGTCAAAGCTCCTATCATCTCAAAAGCTCATATACCGCCAAAATCTTCTTGGTCTCAATGGTGCTGGTGGGCATGGAAAGTGCCATCGGGTTGTGACCAACTTATGGCAACCCTGGAGAGTTTTTGAGGCAAGAGATATTCAGGGATGGTTTGTCATTTCCTACTGTCAGACTTTTGAACAAACTTACTCTCAACAACACTCTCTTGGTAGCGATTTGTTTATTGAGAGATGTGGATGTATCAAGCTAAGACCATCTTGTGTCAGAACTAACTCCTTTGGTGCCAGTTCAGGAATTATATGTGATTGAAACAAGCCCCCCCCCAGTGACCCGTCCAATCAATCCATCCACTCAACCCACCTAACCCTAGTGTGTGCCGTTAGCCCTCCTCCCCCACCCGCGAACCTACAGTTAACGTTATCTACGACAGGCCGGCTAGCAGAGACAGGCATTCAAGGTCATTTCACATACTTCCCTTTGGGAGGCCTCTTAAGAAAGCACTTACAAAGCAGCTAAGCGAAGCAGTTTCCCACACACACGCACTCTCACCGTCTGCCTTCCCCCAATGCCCAAATTCACAATTCAACCAAGTGTGGTTTACAGGCCATGAAGATGGAACATACAAAACCCATGGCAAACAAGGTTTCGAGTTTGACCCCTGCTTTTGCATCGTGGCCCTGGACATTTGTGGTGGTCTCCCATCCAAAAACTAACCAGGGCCAGCCCTGCTTAGCTTCCAAGATCTGTCAAGATTGGGCTAGCCTGGGCTGTCTAAGTCAGCTCTTCTAATGCAGACCAGCACAACTGCCCTCCTGAAACTGCTTGGGAGCCAATTGTGTTTAAAGGCCTGCCAGCATGCCCAGTATTGTAAGGTTTTTACCTGCTTGCAAGGGAATCCCTGATGCGAGTTCCACCTCTCCATCACAGCAGTGGACTGGAGCAGCCCTTATAAAGCACAGCAAAAAAAAGTGGGCTTTTAATAATTTGACTTTCTTGCTCGTTTTGAATTTTGCTTTTTAATAACCTAGGCGACCTCAGCTATCAAGCAGCCTCCCCTGATGAAGGCGCGTTAGTCACCGCGGCCAGAAACTTCGGCTTTGCCTTTCTTTCCCGGACGCAGAATACTATTACGATAAGTGAGATGGGGACTGTAAGGACGTATGACGTCCTCGCCATTTTGGACTTCAACAGTGATCGGAAACGGATGTCGGTTATCGGTACGTTTTTTGGGGGGGAAATCCTGTTTCTAAAAGTGTTTGGAAAGTTTCTCTGCTTGTAAGAGAAATAGCTGAGCCGACTTTTCCCCTCCTCCCTAAAAAGAAGTATCCAATGTGTGGTCCTCACTGCCTCTTTTGTGCTCCTTTTGCAGTAAGAGATCCAAAAGGTAATATCCGGCTCTATTGCAAGGGGGCTGATACGGTGATCTATGAACGTCTGCACCCCCGGAACCCTAGAAGGCAGGCTACCCAGGAGGCACTGGATGTAAGTTGTCATTTGCATTCGTCTGTTACACTGGGGCCAGGGCCGGCCCGTCATAGACAAAATGTAGGCAGTGGCCTATGGTGCCGGCTTGATGAGGGCACTGCTCTGGCCTGCCTGCCGCACCACCCTCCCTTCCCTCCCCTCCCCTTTCCTCCCCTCATGCCCTGCTCGGCTAGGGGGAGAGGCTCTTAGAGGAACCGCTGCCGCCACTGCCCCCTTCCCTCGAGGAGTGCAGGCTCTTTCACCCCCTTTTGCAAGGAGCTGAGGCAGGTGGGCGTGCCTGGGCTGAGCCATCACAGGACAAGACTTACCAAGCCCCGGTGGGCGGGGCAGCGGTGGCAGTCCCCCCTTGCAGATGGAGCCCACCTCCCCGTCTGAGAGACTTCACGAGGGACCCGGGCATGTTGGCACCAAGCCGCCCCGAAAGGCAGCTGGGGAGGCGCTCTGGGCCACCGGTGAGTCCTTCTCCAGGCGGGATCCGCTTAAAGGAAAAACCACCAGAATACAGACCCAGAAGGGGAAGAATCTGCGGCCAGGAAGCCTTAAAACACCCAGATGTGTGTGTCCCCCACAAAAAAAAGAGAGTGAAGGAAGCCCCCGCCCCGGCCGGGCCGCTTCCAGTGTGGGAACTGGGTGTCGGCTTGGGAAGCGGCACGTGGGGCAGGTTCTGGTTCTCGGGGGACCCTCCAGCCGTGTCAAAAAAGCGAGCAGGAGGCCCTGTCGCCCGGCTAGCTCCTTTGCCCCAGCGTCGGTCGCGGTGGCCAGCCTCCTTTCAGACACCTCTCCCTCCCGCTGGAGCTGGGTGCTCTTGGCGGCTACCCAGGAGTATCCCCGCTGTGAGCTTGCTTTTGTGTGCAGGTCCTAAAGGAGCCTGACTGGACTCTTAACTTGTTCTGCTGCTTCAGACCAACACGAATGGTTCTGACCTGGCAACCCAAAAAGAGGAGGGGGGGTGCCAGAAATTGGGGGGTGCACGGGGGTGCACCAGAAGGTATCCTTGCCTAGTGGGGGGGAAAACTGGGTCGGTCCTGACTGGGGCTTCTAACACTAAAGCCAGAGGTTGCTTTGGTGGATGGAATCTACAACCTCTTTTCCTGCTCTTAGTTCTGAGACAAGTATTTCCTTTGTTTCTGGACTGACTGATTGGCACTAAGTTCTTGGTTTATTGTAAACAAATAAATCATGATAAAGAGGAACAAACAGGTCCCGTTCAAACACCATGCTAAACTCTCATTTAGCAAAGAGGCAGTCGGCCTTTGAATCCCAGACCTCGGCCTCTCTGCCCTGTTGCTGGCCCTCCAGAGGAACTGGTTGGCCACTGTGTGAGACAGGATGCTGGACTAGATGGACCACTGGTCTGATCCAGCAGGGCTCTTATGTTCTTATGAAGGCGATTTTGGTTTGTTGCGATGTCTGAATTGATCAGCCAATAAACCAGAATCAGAAAACATAGTTCTATTACGTTTTTAGCCTGTTTCTACCACATTATTATCCTGCCCTTTCTCTTAGAAGCTCAGGGCAGCATATGTGGTTCTCTGTTCTCTGCTTTATCTTCACAACAGCCTTATGAGGTAGGTGAGAGACAGCGTCATTGGTCCAAAGTCACCCAGTCAGCTTCGTCAGCAAATGGAGATCTCCCCAGTCCCAGTCCGGCGTTCTGACCGACTTACTCCACTGGCTCAAAATGCATATGTGACCATGATTATTGTCAACTATGGTTTGGTTTTGTCCGAACTGGTAAATCATGGCTATGGCTGTTGGTCCGTCTCTAGAGACAGTGTCCCCTTGGGACAGGAATAGGATTGCCAACCTCCAGGTGGCACCTGGAGATCTTCTGCTATTACAGTTCATCCCCAAACAACCAAAATTAGTTCCCCTGGAGCAAAGGGCTGCTTTGGAGGATGGACTTTATGGCAGTATACTGTGCTGAGGTCTTTTCCCTCCCCAAACCCCGACCTCCCCAGGCTCTGTCCCCAAATCTCCAGGAATTTCCCAACCCAGAGCTGGAAACCTTAGAAGGAGTGCTATACAGCTCCAGTGGCAGATTAACCATTAAGCAGATTGAGCACGTGCTCAGGGCACCGGGGCCAAAGGGGGCACCACAAAGTTGGGGAAAGGGTGGAAAAATGTAGGCAAATGCCTTTCAGGTCACGAATATTGGAACTTTGATGCATTTAACCTGTGAAATATTAAAATAGATGTTGCATTGCATTTTTGTAGAACTTTATGTTTTACAAAGTTTGGCTTGGTTTGTACAGTGTATTGTGTTATCATATGAATAAAATTTTGTACTGCTGCAACCTGCATTGTGTATCTGGCCAGACAGGTCAACGACTAAAATGGACTGGGTCAGTGTGGAAAGGAGGGGGGGGCACCAGGATTGGTCAGTGCTTAGGGCACCAGGGAGCCTTAATCCGCCCCTGATACAGTTTCACATTATAGTCCGCCAATTCATTTAAAAAGGTGTTTTTAGATTGGTTTTAATGTTTTTGTATGTGTTGTTCCACAAAATTGATTTTATCTTGTGATTACCCTCCTTTGGTCCTCAGATGCTCAGGAGAAATGAGGGCATATAAATATTTTAAATAAGTAAAGAATAACAAGAACCAGGGCTATTTTGGGGCAGGAACGCACAGGAACAGAGTTCCGGCTGGCTCCTGAGTTGGCCACGCCCAGCAGGAACTCATTAGCATAACAGGCCACACCCAATAGCAGAAACTCATTCAGATTGGCTACATTTGGGGTATGTGGCCTAACATGCAAAGGAGTTCCTGCTACAAAAAAAGCCCTGGGGTTTTGACAACGAACAAGGTAAACAGAATAAGAAGCAAAAAGTGGGTGTGGCTGGATGACCACACTTCTGGTAACATGGGTGTGTGGCCTAATATGCTAATGAGCTGTGTTGTCAGGGGTGTGGCCTGATATGCTAATGAGTTTCTGCTGCTGGGTATGGCCTGTTATGCTAATGAGTTCCTGCTGGGCTTTTTCTACAAAAAAAGCCCTGACAAGAACTGGTTTAAAACTGGTAAATCGGAAATGCCCTTGGCAGCTGAAACAAAATGGAAGGACCAACAGATTTGAATCGGAGAGCTTGTTTTTCATATCCCCCCCCCCTTTGGGTTTGCAAAAAAGAAGCTATTTGAACATTTTTAGGGGGGCATTCTTATTAGATTTCTTGCACTTTTGTGATTATTTTGAACGGCATCCAACACCCGTCGCTCCCTTGCTGCCTTGGCCAGCAGAGTGATTCCTCCCAGTTTGATTTCTCACAGGGGGTTTTCTCAATGGAGACTTCAATGCAGTCCTTTTCTTTTTTTCTTTTCTTTGGTAGATCTTTGCCAGCGAAACCCTGAGGACGTTGTGTCTTTGCTACAAGGACATCAGCCACGAGGAGTACGAGGCATGGAATAAAAAATTCATGGCCGCTAGTGTGGCAGTAAGAAACCGTGACGAAGCCCTGGATAAAGTCTATGAGGAAATTGAGAAAAATCTCATTGTGAGTGTCCTGTGGAGTCAAGCGAGGGGAGTGGCATGTGGAATTACTATCAGATTTACAGTTGCCAGTTCTGACTTGGGAAATACCTGGAAATTTTGGGGATGGAGCCCACAGAGGGCAGAGTTTGGTGGTGGTGGGGAGGCTCAGTAGGGCATAATGCCATAGACTCCACCTTCCAAAGCAGCCATTTTCTCCAGGGGGATTGATCTTGGTCATCTGGAGATCAGTTGTAATAACAGGAGACCTCCAGGTGCCACCTGGAGATTGGCAGCCCTAAAAATCCCATGCTTGACCTTGCCGTCCTTCCTTTGGGGGGGGGTCTTCATAAATGGTAACCGGAATAGCCTAGTCTAACCCAATCTTGTCAGATCTTGGAAGTGAAGCTGGGTTGGTCATGATTTGTACCTGGATGGGAGACCACCAAGGAAGACAGAGGTTGCCAAGTCAAAATTTACTTACAGCGGGGGAGTCCCGCGTTGTCCCGGGAGTCTGTGTGCACGTGCAGAGCACATGCGCCGCTGCAATGACGCCACCTGGAAGTGACGTCATCGCATCGGCACATTGGGGGCAGGGCCACTAGGATTCGAGGGGAAACCATAGAGTTTCCCCTCAAATCATAGAGCGTCCCGCCCCCAACATGGCCAGTGTGATGATGTCACCTCCAGGTGCGCTGCGGACGTGTGCCGGAAGGGGGTGGAGTTCCCCCCGGGGCCCAATTTCCTGGCGTCGGGTAACGGGCCTCTCGGGCGGAGGTTTACCCGCCCCCCCGGGGAGACTTGGCAAGCCTAAGGAAGACTGGGGTTGCTATGCAGAGCAAAGCAATGGCCAACTACCTTTGTTCATCCCTTGGCTTATAAAGCCCATAGTTCTGGGGACACCACGAGTTGGTTGCAGCCTGACGGTACACAGTTTTCTAGTCCTGCTCCCTGTCACTTTTATGGCTATGCATTTTCTGCTGGCAGGCATATGCATGCTGTACACCTTCTCTACAGTGAAATGCTCCCAAATTTGTGGCAGTTTATGGGAACTGTAATGTTTAAAGTGGCCTGAGACCATCAGCTGAGGTCCACCTGAAGACTGGTATCTGCCACCAGGCCCTTGGACTGCTCACACAGTCAGAAGCTAAGGGAAGGTTAGAAGCTGGTGGCAGATACCAAGGCTGGTGAGTGTGTGGACACCACACCCCTCCCTGTAATTTTGTGCTCTGTTGGCCCGTACCAAGAGTCCCTTCAGTTGGGGATTCTTGACAAGCCTTTCTCAGAATTCCAAAAAGTGCTGAAAGGGCTCACCAATGTTGGAGACCTCTAGTCTATTATGTCACCATACTTAAGTATGTTTATTCTTAAATCTGCAGCTTTTAGGTGCCACCGCAATAGAAGACAAGTTGCAGGATGGGGTTCCAGAAACGATATCCAAACTGGCAAAGGCAGATATTAAGATCTGGGTGCTGACTGGTGATAAAAAAGGTAACCCATACAAATAGCTGCTTCTTATCTTCCGTAAGTAGGGCGGGGAGAAATGAATATATTCTTGGGTGTACCTTTTTCTTTGTTTGCTGTCCGACCGGGTCCAAGCCTGATGTCTGTGTTATGTTTGTGTGCGTTTTAAAAAGTCAGGTGAGGAAACCAGTTGTGACACGCCATTGTCTTCTGTTACAGAGACAGCCGAAAACATTGGATATTCTTGTGAACTCCTGACAGATGAAACTACGATCTATTATGGAGAAGATGTAAGGTAAACAGAAAATGGGGCATGTTTCTGCATGCAAGAATTTCTGAAGAGCTTTTGTCTGCAACCTGATTGTATTCTTCCTGTTCAAATGTTCTTTTTACAACCTTTTGGAAAATTGTCTGTGCGGGTCAAGTAAAGAGAGCTCTCTGTTTATTAGGGTATGGTAGGAGGTGAACACCAACAATTGCATGACGGACCTCTCTTTGCCTTCTCAGTGCCCTTCTGCAGACCAGACTAGAAAACCAGAGGAACAGAAGTGGATCAAATCTAGATTCATCTCAGAGGACCACTGAACCTTTTTTGCAGCAGGGTAGAAACCATGCTCTGATTATCACCGGCTCCTGGCTGGTAAGTATGGAACGGTTGCAGTTCATTTTTTGATGCAGGAAGACTGTCCGTAATTAATAAGAGCTGGTAAAGAGACTAAGGATCTGGCAGATTGGCATAGGTCTGCACCCAGCTGCAATGCCTGAAATCACCCATAATTGTCCCACTGCACTTGCTTGGAATTATGGGATATACATAAGGTTGCCACTTGTTATGAACCAAGCCCTTTCTCAGCTGCTACTTCTAATTCACAGGAGTTTTTTCTCCTAATTTCCCTTCTGCTGGTGTTTATGCCACACTAGGAAGAAGGCCCATTGCAGCAATAAATACTACGTGTACTAGCTTGGCTGGGCAGCTGTGGACACCTGTTTCCTCTCTTCCCCCCTCCCTCGGCTGCTCGAGTCCCCAGCAGGCCAAGACAGCCGGCGTTGTTCCTCCTGCTCCCCGGGCGATCGAGGCACTAGCGGGCCGAGGTGGCCGGCCACGCCTCCCCCGCCCATTCAAGGTGGTAGTGGGCCAAGCAGCCCGAACTTGTTCCTCCCCCTGCCTGTCACGCAGGAAGGCTGAGCAAGCCAGCTCTGAGAGGGAAGGGGAGGTGGTGTAAACCGCCCCTCCTTCCCTTGGCTTGCTCGGTCCCTGCAGCTGTGGGGAGGAAATCTGGGCGAGCTTGGAGCTAATTCTGGCAGGGCACAGTAGCTGAAGGGGGAGTGGGCGGGGAAGAGGAGCAGACCCAGCACCCAGCCAATGGCACGCGAGTAGTCTTGAGTGGCAGCTGACAGGCCAATGGCTGAGGAAGCGCATGGAATCTTTATTTTTTATTTTATTTTATTTGTTTCGATTTGTATCCCGCCCTCCCGAAGGCTCAGGCGGCTAACAGGGCATGAATGCCTTCTCAGTGAATGACAGGGGCATGAATGCCACCCCAAATTGCTTTTATATAATAAGGAGAGATTGCAATAGTTGGCTATTTTCTGAAGCTTATTGGATCAGATTCATCACCCATTTGGCTCCTGCATTCATGCTTCCAAGACCCAGCTGTTACTGTAGAGGTCTTTTATTGAATTTATTTAATTGTCGTAAGTTGGCAGAAGGTGCATAGGTGAGCAGAACTAAAAAATGGGATCATCAACCTCTAGGCATGTCATGGCACTGATCCACATACACGTTTATAGCTTCTTAGGAAGTTCTGAGGAGGGAAGGCAACCTGATATAACCTGATCTTGTCAGATCTCAGAAGTTAAGCAGGCTTGGTAGTTGAATGGGAGACCACCAAGGAAGGCTTTGCAGAGGAAGACAATGGCAAACCACCTCTGCTTCTCACTTGCCTTGAAAACCGCTTGCTGGGGTGACCATAAGTCTAAGCTAAGCAGGATTGATACTTGGATGGAAGCTAAGCAGGGTTGGTAGTTGAATGGGAGACCATCAAGGAAGACTCTGCAGAGGAAGGCAATGGCAAACCACCTCTGCTTCTCACTTGCCTTGGAAACCCCTTGCTGGGGTGACCATAAGTCTAAACTAAGCAGGATTGATATTTGGATGGGAGCTAAGCAGGGCTGGTATTTGGACTCTGCAAAAGGAAGGCAATGGCAAACCACTTCTGCTTCTCCTTTGCCTTGCTGGAGATGTCATAAGTCAGTTGTAGCTCTTACAGCTCTTATGTATTTAGGAAGTTCTGGAGGGAACTCTCTTTCAGGAAAGAATCAAGTACTCAAGCTTCTCACAAGCAATTTTGCAGATTGCTACTGATGACGCTTGACCTTTTTATAGATGAGGCGCGCTCTCTCTCTTACAGAATGAAATTCTCCTGGAGAAGAAAAAGAAGAAAAAGAAGCTCCTGAAACTGAAATTCCCAAGAACCCCTGAAGAAAAACAGAAGCAGCTCCAGACTAAAAGGAAAGCGGAAATGAACAAGGAGCAGCAGCAGAAGAACTTTGTGGATCTGGCCTGCGAGTGCAGCTCGGTCATCTGCTGCCGCGTGACTCCCAAGCAGAAAGCCATGGTGGTGGAGCTGGTGAAGAGATACAAGAAGGCCATCACCTTGGCCATTGGGGACGGAGCCAACGACGTCAACATGATCAAAAGTAAGTTTTGTCCTGTCCCCTTGCAGAGTTATGGCAAGGTGGTCATTTGCTTTGTATTCATTGAGGTGAATCCAGTCAGCTCTTCCATGAAGCTGCGTTTTACTGCATCAGACCTTTGGTCCATCCGATTCCGTATTCTCTATTCAGACTCGCAAGGGCTGTCCAGGGTCTCAGGCAGAGATCTTTCCCATCATCTACTGCCTGGTCCTTTTAACTGGAGATGCCGGGGACTGAGCCTGGGACCTTCTGTTCCTTTTGGAAGGACCTGCTACTATGGCACAGGCATAGAATGCAAAGGCCTCATACTAGTGTGGTGTAGTGGTTAAGAGCGATGGACTCTAATCTGGAGAACCGGGTTTGATTCCCCACTCCTCCTCCACATGAAACCTGCTGGGTGACCTTGGGCCAGTCACTGTTCTCTCAGAGCTCTCTCAGCCCCACCTACCTCAGAGGGTGTCTGTTGTGGGGGGAGGAAGGGAAGGCGATTGTAAGCCACTCCAAGAGTCCTTTGGGTAGTAAAGGGTGGGGCATAAAACCAAATCTTCGTCTTCCCATTAAGTGAATGCTAACTTGTTCCTTAGATGGGTTTCCAGAAGGAGCTAACTCTCCATTGTATGATTTTTTCAAAAAAATACTTAGCTGCCCACATTGGTGTTGGAATCAGTGGACAAGAAGGGATGCAGGCCGTCATGTCCAGTGACTATTCTTTCGGCCAGTTCAGATACCTACAACGATTGTTGCTGGTTCACGGCCGATGGTCGTACATCAGGATGTGCAAGTTCCTACGGTATTTTTTCTACAAAAACTTCGCATTTACGCTAGTCCACTTCTGGTATTCCTTCTTCAATGGCTATTCTGCACAGGTAAGGAGGGGGGAAAGGGCTTGTGAGTGTTCCACCTTCTCCTTGCTAACATCTGCCGAGCTTAGATAGAAGAGCCAGTGGGGTGTTGTGGTTAGAGTTGGGTCAGGCTGTGGGATACCTGGGTTTAATCTCTCACTCAGCCACGAAGCTCACTGAATGTGTGTGTTTTGTTGTTAGCCATTCAGTAATGTTGGCAATTCTGTGTGCCAGTTCTCTCCACGTTTTCCAATCTTGTACTGTTTCTTTGAGTCGCTCCATGCTCAGGCTGTTGTCCACTTTTATGGTGTCTAGCCACCATGTTCTTTGGCAGCCCGGTTTCCTTTTCCTGCTAACCAATCCAAGCATAATTGTTTTTTCTAGTGAGTTCTTCCACATGACATGGCTGAAATAAGTTAGTCTCAGTTTTATGATTTTTCCTTCCAGTGACATGTCTGGTTTTATGCACTCCAATACTTGCTGGTTTGTCACCTTTGCTGTTTAAGGAATGTGCAGGAGCCTTCTCCAGCACCACAGCTCAAATGAGCCGATTTTCCTCCGGTCTTGCTTCTTCGTGGTCCAACTTTCGCAGCCATGGGTTGCTGTGGGGAACACAGTAGCACAGACATAATCTGCATTGGGTTGCTAGGCTGATGTTCTTGCTCTTCCACATTCATCGAATGACCTTGGGCTATTCGCTTTCTCCTCCTGACCTGCCTGACAGGATTGTTGTGGGAGAGCCACACATGCTGCCTTGAGCTCTGTGGAGGAACGGCTGGGATAAAAATGTGAAGTTAGGTAGATAAAGAGGGCTTGATCCATGCCTTTAACTTCTGTTTGATTTCCTTTTTAAAAAAGCTTTTAATATTACAGAAGCAGCATTGCTTCACTTGATTTGCCTAATACTTTACAGTCAACTTGATAACGTGTGGATTCTTTCCTTGGATGGAGAGGATGTAACTGATTTTTTTTCTCCTTCTTGTTGCTGCAGACGGCCTATGAAGACTGGTTTATCACGCTCTACAATGTATTGTATACCAGCCTCCCAGTTCTTCTTGTTGGCCTGCTTGACCAGGTATACCAATATGTCATTCTGATTAATTATTCTAATAGCAATTTAGGGTTGTAGATGCCGTGGAAAAGCTGGTCCTGGTATTTGAATGGGAGACCACCAAGGAAGGCTTTGCAGAGGAAGACAATGCGAGGGGGCTCTATTCTGCTATGAAGTCACTTCCTCATGGTCAGCTGGCAGAGAATGCTTGTGTGGAAGCGGAACATAGAATCATAGAGTGGGAAGGAATCTTCGGGGTCATCTAGTCCAACCCCCTGCACAATGCAGGAAATTCACAAATACCTCCCCCCCACACCCCCAGTGACCCTCTGCTCCATGCCCAGTAGATGACAAAAAACCTCCAGGATCCCTGTCCAAACTGGCCTGGAGGAAAATTGCTTCCTGACCCCAAAGTGGCAATCAGCATTTCCCTGGGCGTGTAAGAAAGGGCCACAAGAACTAAGCACTGATGCAGCCCTTCCTGCCCTCCATCTCATGATCTGACTAAGTTCACAGAATCAGCATTGCTGCCAGAACAATACAGGTACATCACACATCAGTGCTGTATCTCTGTTGGACCTGCTGATGCCTAGCATAAGAAGTACTTGCATAGGAACTGTGGGTTCTGTGTAACCCATACAAATGCAGTATGGCAGACGACCAAGTATTGGTTTTATTGCTTGGGTTTTTAGCATCGACAGCCTCACCATCAGTTCTGTCTTTTAGGTTTCTGGTTGTTTCCAGATTTCCAGTATCTTAGTGTTGATTTATCGTCCACCTTAAGTCCCTGTGAGAAAGGCGGACCATAAATAACCTAAGTAAATAAATGTGGTCTTGGAGGAGAGTTTTACGGATACCGTGGACGGCCAAAAAAGACAAATCAGTGAATCCTAGACCAAATCAAGCCTGATTTTAGAAGCTACAATGGGTAAACTATTGTACTGTGGTCACATTATGAGAAGACAAAGAGTCACTGGAAAAAGATAATAACACTAGGAAAAGTTGAAGATGGCCGGAAAAGAGGAAGACCCAACCTGAGATGGATGGACTCCAGTCATGGAAGCCACAAGGGCCCTCACTGTGCAAGACTGGATCAAGGCTGTTAGCGATAAGCCATTTTGGAGGTCATTCACTCATAGGTTCGCCATAAGTCGGAAGCAAATTGACGGCACCTCACATCCACGCAATGTATTACTTGGGTCATCATTTGGCAAATCCGGCTGCAATTGAGAGGCAACAACAAACTGGATTTTACGGAGCTTTGCTGGTTTGAGGCAGGAACACAGCTTGTTTGCAGTGGTCTCTTTGCGCCTTCCACCTCCCTCCTCTTCTCACACACAGAGTGTGATTGGCCATTTTTCTGGTTTACTGAACGCTCCAATTCCGCTGGATGCCCCACTGAAGTGCCTTCTGTGCATCCGTGTCCCACAAGCCAGGAAATCCCAGCCTGTGTTCTGACACGCTGCAGCCAAGTGGATCCTGATCCAGCTGGGAAATTTTGTTCAATCAAAGCTTTGCACCTGAGAAGAGGAAGGAAGGAAGGAAGGAAGGAAGGAAGGAAGGACGGAAGGACGGAAGGAAGGAAGGAAGGAAGGAAGGAAGGAAGGAAGGAAGGAAGGAAGGAACTGTGTTCTTGTCCAATGACGACAGACCTCGGTTGAATTGCATTTCCGCAGTGTTTGAAATGCAGTGTAGTTCTACACATCTGTCCTACTGCTTCAGAACCACAGCTGATCTTTTCCGATTTTTGTCATGTCGGTGTATTCTAGTTTTGAAATGAAAGCAGAATTCACATTTAGCAGATGGGTATCTGGGCAAAGCAAAGAGATATCTTTTTTTTTTTTGAAGCAGAAGTTTTACGAAGAAAAACAGTAGAACCAAGACAAACAGTAAGACACAGAACAGAAAAAACAGTTAGGTGCTAGAGTCTATACTCTGCATTTACTATAAACCAATGCCTAATTCGGATCAGTTTTGTTTATGTCCTTTGTTGGTTATTATTAAGATCTATCCCTTACGCTACCCTGATATTTTTGCAACCAATTATAAAATCTCTCCCATTTTATTTCAAAGTCACTTTCAGGATTTTCATGTAGCTGTAGTATTAGTTTATCCATTTCTGCTGCGTCCAACGATTTGAATATCAATTCTTCTTTTCTTAGGACTTCTTCTTTCTTCCAATATTTTGCATACAAAGTTCTAGCTGAGCAAAGAGATATCTCTATAGTTACTTTCTATTCTGAAGCACCTGCAGATATTTATGCTTTTAAATAAATGACACACAAACTTATGCTCTCTCATGTTCACAGGATTAACACCTTTCCATTCGGTCTGAATTCTTTCCCATGTGAACAGGGGCCAGCAAACACTGCAACGGGGGTTGGGGTTTGTCGTTGAGGAGTGCTTGTGATCCTGCAGTACTTTGCATGGCAAAACCGTTATGTAAGAATGTTGTAATTGTTCTTTTCAGGACGTGAGTGACAAGCTGAGCCTGCGGTTCCCCTCCTTGTACCTGTCGGGACAGAGAGACCTGCTCTTCAACTACAAGAAGTTCTTCATAAGCCTCTTACACGGTGTCATAACCTCGCTCGTCATTTTCTTCATCCCCTTCGGCGCCTACCTCCAAACCATGGGGCAAGACGGAGAGGCGCCCTCGGATTACCAGTCGTTTGCTGTCACGACGGCCTCTGCTCTTGTCATCATAGTCAATTTCCAGGCAAGGGAGATTTCCCCTCATGGAATCAATTATTGTCCTCAAAGCAGATCTCGCTGGGAGGGGGTGAAGGAACGTGATTGTCCCGACTTCAGCAGGCTTGCACTGGGTACCATCGTTAATGGGACTGTAGTCAAGGGTGACCTTCCCTGGACTCCCAGATACTGATAAAGGATTACCTGTTTCTCGTCCTGACCTGGACAGCCCAGGCAAGCCCGATCTCGTCAGATCTCGGAAGCTAAGCAGGGCTGACTCTGGCAAGTCCTTGGATGGGAGACCTCCTTGAAATACCAGAGGCAGGAGGTGGGGGCAGGCTTTATTCGGCCATCTCTCTGAATAGCCTCCAGGCCCCCAGTAGGGCTCAGTCACCAGAGGTCGCCATGACTTCCAGGTGTGCGTGTGCACACACATACACACGTTACCATCTTTGTTTGGCTGCTAAGATGCAATCATCCCCCCCCCCAAAAGGGTTTAGAATATGGTTGAAGAACTCTTAGTTGATCAATGAATTTGTTTAATCCACCCAAACTGGCATATGAATGCGCATGAAGCTGCTTTACACTGGATTAGACCCTTGGTCTATCAAGGACAGTATTGTCTACTCCAACCGGCAGCCGCTCTCTAGGGTCTCCAGTATTTTCACATCACTTTTAGCTGGAGGTGCTAAGGATTGAACCTGGGACCTTCTGTGTGCAAAGCAGAGACTCTTCTGCTGAGCCACGGCCCCTCCCTATGAGATATCACTAGTTCTAACAGGCAAAAACACGTCTTTGCTTTTGGAAGATGCATGCATGTGTTGTAGCAGGAATCCTATTGGAAGAGGCACTCCCCATTCCATTTTCACAGGAAGGTATGCCTTGTTGATGGCGTTTGTCATCTGTGGTTTATATAGCTACCTGCATTAATTTTTTTAATCTGATTAATTTAATTTAATCAGAGTCAGTCAGCTACCGTGGCAGACCTTGTTTTGGTTCTGGGGTTTGTTGTTCCTTTCCTTGAAATGGAATCCCTTCTAGAGCTCCCCTTTTTAATCTTTTGAGTCCTTACTTCAGTTTCTTCCAGAATTTCCTCCGTCGTGTCTTGATAACCTTACATGTGGCTGTCTGTTTTGTTTGTAGATGGGACTGGATACCTCTTACTGGACGTTTGTTAATGCTTTCTCAATATTTGGGAGCATTGCACTTTACTTTGGGATTATGTTTGACCTGCACAGTGCCGGGATCCACGTCCTCTTTCCGAACGCCTTCCAGTTTACAGGTCAGTGCCACTTAATTCTTTCTGACTGCAAATGTGAAAGTACTTCAGTTACCAAATCATGCTCTTAGCAAAGCAAATCCTAGTGGATGGCTTTGTGGTTCATAATGCATTCCAGAGAACTGTGGCTATTCCTCACCCCCCTCAACCCCAAAAACCCAGGTTGTGTCCTTGGGCTGGAAGAAGGTGTCATCATTAGCAGACCAGAGCAGGAGGATACTATCCATTAAACTACAGCTAGCATTGATGTCATCCAAAAGGGCCTCTTTGGTCAGCAGCAAGGCTATTTTTGGGCAGGAACGCACAGGAATGGAGTCCCGGCTGGCTCCTGAGTTGGCCATACCCAGCAGGAACTCATTAGCATAATAGGCCACACCCAACAGCAGAAACTCATTAGGATTGGCCAGATTAGGGGTGTGTTGCCTAACATGCAAAGGAGTTCCTGCTCCAAAAAAAGCCCTGGGTTTTGACAACAAACAAGGTAAACAGAATAAGAAGCAAAAGGTAGGTGTGGCTGGATGACCACACTTCTGGTAACATGGGAGTGTGGCCTAATATGCTAATAAGTTTGTTGGGTGTGGTCTATTATGCTAATGAGTTCCTGCTGGGCTTTTTCTACAAAAAACCTCCTGGTCTGCAGTATAGAAATTGTAGTGGGGGCAAGAAAAGGTTGAAGAGTAGTTTTCAAGCTTTCTTCCATTCAGATTTTTAATGTTTTCCGTATAGGATAGTCTTGCTCATGGACCCTAGAGTCAAAGCATTTTTATGGTGGTATTAAGTGAACACCCGGTCCAGTGTTCCCTCTAAGCTGAGTTAGTGTGAGCTAGCTCACAGTTTTTTTAGCCTCTGGCTCACACATTTTCGTCTTAGCTCAGGAAGGAGGGCTCCAGAGCAAACAGATTTATGCAGGAGCCAAACGGCTCACTCACAACTTTAATGCTGGTAGCTAGAACATAAGAACATAAGAGAAGCCAATGTTGAATCAGGCCAATGGCCCATCTAGTCCAACACTCTGTCACACAGTGGCCAAAATATACCAGGTGCCCTCAGGAGGTCCAGCAGTGGGGCCAGGACACTAGAAGCCCTCCCACTGCTGCCCCCTCCAGCACCAAGAATAGAGGGCATCACCTGCCCCAGACTGAGAGTTCCCATCTATACCCTGTGGCTAAGAGCCACTGATGGACTCCTGCTCCATATGTCTCTCTAATTCCCTCTTGAAACTCTCCATGCTTGTAGCTGCCACCACCTCCTGTGGCAGTGAATTCCATAATTCCATAGCTCAGGAAGGAGAATTTTTGCTCACAAGACCCCACGGCCTAGAAGGGAGCATTGACCCTGACCTGAATGGCCCGGGCTGGCCTGATCTTTTCAGATCTCAGAAGCTAAGCAGGGTCAGCCCTGGTTAGTGCTGGGATGGGAGACCACCAAGGAAGCCCAGGGCTGCTACGCTGAGGCAGGCAGTGGCAACCCACCTCTGAATCCCTCTCACTGTGGAAACTCCGTGAGGGGACACCTTAAGTCATCTGCTGCTTGTCAGCACTTCACACACCGACATGGAGCAAATAAGAAAACTTACTTTCCTCAGACAAGGATGGTCTTCAGACTATATGTCAAAAAGGCTGACGTCAGAAACCTTGCCCAGCCGACAATTGTTACTCGTATCATCACTGTACCTTACAGGCCCGTTTGGTTAATGCCGGCTGGTGTTGGTTAGGGAGGACATCATGACTGTTGGGTCTCTCTTTTCCCCCAGGTACTGCTCCAAATGCCCTTCGGCAGCCGTATCTCTGGCTGACGATCATTTTAACCGTTGCCTTTTGCTTACTGCCTGTAATCGCACTCCGTTTCCTCACCATGACGATCTGGCCTTCGGAAAGTGACAAGGTAACCAGCCAACCTGGGGGTTTGAACCGAGGTATCGTCCGTGCTAGTTCAACATGGCTTACTGCTAAACCAGGGTTGTCAAACATGCGGCCCGGGGGCCGGATTAGGCCCCCGGAGGGCTCCTGTCAGGCCCGCAGTGGAACTGGCTGTCTCCTGCTTCTTCTTCCAGTTCTGCTGCTGCTGCGTCATCGTAGCTTTGCAGCTTATGGATACACACCTGAACAGCACACTCAAGATTGCAACAGCACAGACATTTTGCTGCAATAATTCGGAGCAAGAGGTGTCAGTGATCAGACACTGTTGAATAAACAAAATATTGCAAGAGTGCTGATGTTTTAAGCATGTTTTTATTTTAAGTGAAAAAAAACCCTTTATAGTTGTGTCTTTTATCAAGTTTATATCTCCGCTACCTGGCATTACCTTTTATGACACACACACGTGGCCCGGCCCGACAAGGTCTCGTTTATGTCAGATCTGGCCCTCGTAACAATTGAGTTTGACTCCCCTGCACGAAACCATCTGATTTGACCTGCCATTTGATCTTTCTCTCCCCTCCTCCGGCTGCGGAAATTTACCTTGTAAATTCCTCTAGACAGAACCTCTTTTTTTTGACTGTACGAAAATAAAATAATGTTCTATTAATTTTAGTTCTCCTGCCTCCCGGCGATTTGAAATTATTGATTTTAAATTAGTGGTTTTATGTATTTTAGTGGGGTTTAATGCTGTAATCCACCTGAGTCACTGTAAGGTAGGAAGGCGGCTGATAAACGCTTTAAATAAGTATATAAAATATTCATGGTGCTGCTTTAGCGTTGCTCAGTGTCCTCCAGGGTTCAGAGCCCTGCACGAATATTCTGTCCCTAGGGCGCAAATCCGTCTCTCCCCTTTTCTCATTTCACTTTTCTCATCTTCAAGATCCAGAAGAATCGCAAGAAGTACAAGGCCGAGGAAGAAGAATGGAAGAGGCGGCCAAGCGTCTTCCGGAGGGGAATATCGGGCCGGCGGTCTGCTTATGCCTTCTCCCACCAGCGAGGCTACGCTGACCTGATAGCTTCTGGGCGGAACATTCGCAGGAGGCGAGCGTCATTAACTGCAATACTTAGTAACAATCTGGTGGAAATCAGACAAGTCGAAGCAGCCAGTTGATGACTTTTTGTGTCTTACAAGAAGTGGGTTTTTTTTAAAAAAAAGACGTTGCACAGAGCTTTTATTTTTTTATGAAAAGACTTAGGATTCTTTTCCTTTTTTAATTATGTATAGTTCTGAAGACCGTCTCCTGTTTGTTTTTATAGACTGCTTGGTTGGGAATCCCTGATGAACTGAAGGACCAAGTAGTGTTTTTTTTGCTGTTTTTTTAAAAATGCTGATCCTTGTAAAAATACTTGTTTCCTGGGAAACTGAAGGATGTAAATAATCAAGGGACTCCAGGTCCGATGTTTATAAGGGACTTAAAAAAAAAATAACAGTCCTTGGGATTTTAATTCTTCTTTTATTATGATCACGAAATAAAACATTCAGCCGACTGTTTTTCTGCCTCAACACCAAAGATGAGCAGCTGAGAAGCAAGACAAATGTGCGTGCCACTTTGTTCCAGTAATTTATTCTGCTATAATAACAATTCCAGAGAACCAAAGACTTTTTTTTTTGCTATGATGTTGCCTGTCCAGTTTTGTATTGCAAGGAACAGGAGTGTAACATACGAAGCACATTACCTTCACCTGTGGCAGTAGGTGTCAATAATTTTCCGGAACTTGGATGGGGGGGAAATCCACAATATTGTAAAAACATTTGATTGCGACCTTTATAGGAAAACGGAATTCAGTCCCAGGGTAGTACTGTGTTCTTTTTGCCATGAAACTTTATTTTGGTGGGCTTTGAACAGGATTCTGGAAGGAAAATCCCCACTGAAGTGAAACAGAAGTCCAGTGGCAACTTAAAAGACCAAACACAAGTTTCCAGTGTAAGATGGCCTGCTGGCAACTTTTTAAGTGCTTTTTAGAAAGTGGGTGGGGTCAGGTGGGGCTTTTGCTCAGCAAGGCTTCTGATTGGCTGTGCAGATTTAAAAAAAAACATTGCTTTGGCAGCAGCTGCCATCACAGTGCCGTAATCTTCACTGTATGACTGAAGGTAAGCAGCAGTAGCAATTTTGTGGCTGGCTCCGCCTCCTGCAACCAACATTTTGTGGCTGTGTCCCTGGGTTGCAAGACCCCCCAGTTTGGCAGGGGTTGCCTGATTTGAAGGGGCTCCTTCCCACCCACCCGCCAGCTGGCGAGTGGGGGGCAGCCTCACCCACAAGGGTGACTACCTGCCTGCAAGGGTGAACACCCAACCCCCCATCCCCAGCAGTGTTTAAAGGAAGGCTTGCAGTGCAGGCAAACGTGGCCTCCCCCCCCCACCTCTCCCCAGCAGTGATGTCTTTAAATGCTGCTGGGGAGAGGCAGGGGCAAAACCGCTGCTTGCAGGGCAGACACGCAGGGGCTGCCGGCCTCTGTCTTGCAAGAGGCGATTTTGCCTCTTGCAAGGCAGGAGTGCCGGTTGCCTGCTCTTTCCGACCGGGGGCCGCCAGCTCCTGCCTTGCAAAGGTGAATTCCCCTCTTGTAAGGCAGGAGCACCCAGCGCGCACTCTTTCCAAGCGGGGTCAGCTGGCTCCTGCCTTGCAAGAGACAATTTTGCCTCTTGCAAGGCAGGAGCACTTGACCATCACTCCCCCCCCCCCATTTAAAGGGAAGGGGGCGTGATGATGTCACAGAGATTGATGTCATCACACGGGATGGCCACACCCCTTCCTGGAATGCCCCCCTAATTCCCCCCCCCTCCGGCTGGGGAGAAGATCAGACCTGGCAACCCAGCTGTACCCACCATGCTGTGTCAGAATTCTGAAGGTGCCTGCAGACTCAAAAAAGGCTGGGGACCCCTGGTTTAGGTTACCTGCTTGAAAGGAAGGTACGGGTTCTTCACAGATGATTGCATATGCACATTTTACATGCATCTTGCCGTACCAAGCAAGATCCATGTAAGAAAGAAGCCGCGCACAAAACTTTCATTCACTTGGGGAGATTTTCAAAATATGAAATTGGATGGAGGCGGTAGTTCACATTTGGGATGAATGTATTTCACTATGTTTTAATAGTTTTTTTTAAAAGAAGTGTATGTTTTATAGAATTTTGTAATGTGTTGCATATTTTCACTTAATTTTCCGTGCCGGGACACATAAATGGTTTACATTTCAAGAACATCAGCATGCAATGTTTTATGATGTGTAAATATTCACAATACAGTTCCACACTCCCTCCCTCCTCCCAAAAAAGCCAAGTGTAAAAATGCATATTTTGCTTAGGCACACGGAGTTCGTACATTTCTTTATGATCATTGTCGAACGTGGAAAGGTTTACAGCTTTTTCTTTTCAGTAAGTTGTAGCAGCTTCTGCTTAGCTTCAAGTTTGACTTCTCTCCTTAAAAGATGACAACCTGACCTTGCATTTCAGAGCCTTCTCATCTGGGTGCAATAACAGCACTTCTAAAGTGCAGGTGGAAAACCAGGCTCCATTTACTCATATTGGAACTGTAAAGTATAAGCATTTTGCTTAAAAGATGATGGTGTGTACTGAAAAGATCTCCAGTTTTAAACTTTTTGAGCAATACGAGAGAACAAGTGTTTTCACCGATCCGAATGTTTTTATTAAAGTGAACTTGCATACATGTGTCTCTTGCATAGTCATTCAATCTTTGTCGACTGCTGGTTGGATCAGTTTGGTTTGGGAAATACCAAGTTTATGTTCCGTGTTGTCCTGTAGACACAGGCTTTGAGGTTCTCCTCCAAGCAGAGGGCATCTCTGAGTGCAGAAAGAAATACGATAAGCTTGTGCCGGAGCTCTGTACGTGCGTTGGAGCACACATGGATCTCTAGGATCAAATAAGGGTACATAGACTAAATGCTTCTGGACTATCTTTTGGAGTATGGTGTTCAAGAGTCCTTTTGCCTCGATCAAAGATTGACGTTGATGACAAAAAGTGGCTTCCTACCATACTTATGGCTTTTGCGGAATCCATGGTGGCGGATAAGAAAACGATCACGGGAGGTGGTAGTTCCACTCTGTTCTGCTATGGTCAGGCCTCACCTGGAGTACTGTGTCCAGTTTTGGGCACCACACTTTAGGAAGGATGTTGACAAGCTTGAGCGTGTCCAGAAGAGGGCAACCAGGATGGTGAGAGGGTTGGAATCCAAGTCTTACGAGGAAAGGCTGACAGAGTTGGGTATGTTTAGCCTGGGAAAGAGAAGACTTAGAGGGGACATGATTGCAGTCTTCAAGTACTTGAAGGGCTGTCATGTAAAAAATGGAGCAGATCTATTCTCTCTTGCTTCGGATTGCAAGACTAGATCTAATGGGTGGAAATCACAAGGGAGTCGTTACCGGCTAGATATCAGGAGAAACTTCCTAACTGTAAGAGTGGTTGAGCAGTGGAACAGTCTGCCTCAGGAGGTGGTGGATGCTCCTTCCCTGGACGTTTTCAAGTGGAGGCTGGATGACCATCTTTTGGGTATGTGGTAGGTATGTAGGGCTATCTTTTGGCTATGCTCCGGCAGAGTGCAAGGGGTTGGACTAGATGACCTGCAAGGTCCCTTCCAACTCTAACATTCCATGATTCATCCAGCACAAATGCACGGTGTTGGGAGTCTACAACTTGCTTCTGCTCAGGGTCCTGAAAGCCTTCAGTGGTTTCAAGTCTATTCAGTGGCTACCAGCCATGGTAACTAAAGGAAACCATCACATCCAGAGGCAGTCAAATTCTGAATCCTAATGCTAAGAGGCAACAATCAGGGGAAGGCCTCAGCTTCTGTGCCCTGTTGCTGGACTTCCAGAGGAACTGCTTCGCCACTGTGTGAGGCAGATTGCTGGACGAGAGGGACCACTGGTCTGATCCAGCAGAGCTGCTGCGTTCCTCCACTGGAGCAAAAGCAAGAAGGGATGTGTAGGCTCCAACCTGTAGAAAACGGTTCATTGACTAAGTATTGTCCAAAGACTACCCTTGATATAGTAGTTAGCAGGGGTCATTTCATAGAAAAAGAGATGTAGGAGCTCATTAGCATAACTCATTAGCATAACTTATTTGCATATGCCACACCCCCTGGCATCAGTGGAAGTGTGTCAGAAGGCAACACCCACCGCTCAGGCTCCACCCCTAGCGGCTGTCTTTCCACTCTGGGGGCTGTCATTCCAGTTCCAGAGTAGCCTATCTGGGCCCAGGAGGAATGCTACACATGCTGCTTCACGCTCCTGCTGGGAGCTGGGGGTGGGGCTTGCTGCTGCCTATTCTTCTAACTACCGGAGCTCCGCTCCTGTGCGCTCCTGCTCCAAATGACCCCTGGTAGTTAGAAGCTTGCTTGTTTGATTTATGGAGAAACTAGTTTTCGCTCTCCTTCCTGATAGGGGGCGTGATCACTGAGGTTGGAATGGGCAAGCCCTGTTGCTTATAGAAGACAGGGATGAATCACAACTCTCTTCTCCATGCACGGTGCTTAATCTGCGGAAACCTGAACTAAAACTGCTATCGCAACCAGTGTTCCCTCTAAGCTGAGTTAGTGTGAGCTGGCTCAGTTTTTTAGCCTCCAACTCACACGTTTTTGTCTCAGCTCAGGAAGGGGTAGCTCCAGAGCAGACTGATTTATGCAGTAGCCAAACTGCTTCCTCACAACTTTAATGCCAGTAGCTCACAAAGCAGAATTTTTGCTCACAAGACTCCACAGCTTGGCAGGAGCATTGATTTGCAACATTGCAACAATCTCTCTCCTCATCTATTCTTTGCTTTGAATTAACAGTAGATGAGCCAAACGCTGGTCACTCAACATTCACAAGCTTAGGGTCACCGTTGGGGAATAAAGGCAAGGTATCGATGAAGTGAATAAATAAATAGGCCAGATTCCACACTTGCACAAGAGTAGCAACAATTCTTGCCCCCACGTAGTTTACAGCCAAAGAGCGGGGATCCAAGTCAAGAATAAAACTAATGTAGGTAGTTAATGTTTTATTCGTATGGCTTTGCAGCCATTTGGTTTTAGATCACAGCAGTGATGTTTTTGAAGGAACTGGGATGTTCTGGAGGCCACAGTTTGGTGTAGTGGTTAAGTGCACAGACTCTAATCTGGGAGAACCAGGTTTGATTCCCCACTCCTTTACTCGCAGCTGCTGGATGACCTTGGGCAAGCCATAGTTCTGGCACAGCTGTTCTTGAAAAAAAGAACAGTTTCTGTCAGAGCTCCCTCAGCCCCACCTACCACATGGGATGTCTGTTGTGGGGAAGGAAAGGTAAAGGAGTTTGTAAGCCGCTCTGAGACTCCTTCGGGTAGTGAAGGGCGGGGTATAAATCCAGTCTCCTCCTCTTCTTCTGTATGTTCATGATGATACAAAGAATCATTAAACAAAAATACAATTTTTGGTTTAAGAATCCTTGCAGGAATAATGCATGTGGTTAGCCTGTCAGATCAAACTTCAGGTGCGTTCATGCAGGAATTGAACTGAATGGGTTCGCCTAAATAGCCGTGCCATAAACCAGGGGTCCCCAACTTTTATAAGCCCATGGGCACCTTTGGACTTCTGACGGTATGGTGGGCGCAGCCACAAAATGGCCGCTGCAGCTTACTTTCAGCCACGCAGTGAAGATCCTTGTGGTGTGGTAGCAGCTGCTGCCAAAGTAACATTTCTAAAAATCTGCAAAGCCAGTGAAATTTCCAATGGCCAATCAGAAGCCTTGCTGGCCAGAAGTCCTGCCCACTTTCTAAAAAAACACCTGGCAAGCACCAGAAAAGGTTTCGGTGGATGCTAGGGCAGCTACGGGCACTGCATTGGGGACCCCTGCAATAAACCATAGCAAAAAATAAGTGCAAGACTAAAGATTTCTGCTGCTGCTTCACCACGGGCAGAGAGGCAGCTGTTTTGAAAATGAAAAGTTTGAATAGGGTCCAGGAAGAAGAAGCCTGGAGACCAAGCCCTGTGAGGAAAGGCTGAGGGACTCAGGAATGTTTAGTCTGGAGAAGAGGAGGTGGAGGGGGGGACATGATTACTCTCTTGAAGTATTTGAAGGGCTGTCACGTAAGAGGCGGGCAGGGAGCTGTTCCTGCTGGCAGCAGAGGAGAGGACTCGCAATCATGAGCTTAAATTAAGGGTGGGAAAATACTGGCCGGATATGCGGGAAAAACAGTGGGATCAGCTGCCTGGGGAGGTGGTGAGCGCCCCCTCCCTGGCAGTCTTGAAGCAGCAGCTGGACAGACACTTGTCAGGGATGCTCTGGGCCAGGGGTGGCCAAACAGCTGCTCAGGAGCCGCATGCAACCCTTTCACGGAGTCCAATTTTAATGTTAACAAAAAGCAAATTTGCATATTTCCCAATAAAAACATGTGTGTAGTATTTGTTCATGTCTTGCGGCTCTCAGACGTCTGACGTTCATTCTGCGTGGCTCTTATGTCAAGCAAGTTCGGCCACCCCTGCTCAAGGCTGAGCCTGCATCGAGCAGGGGGCCGGACTAGAACCTCTCCAACTCTGTGGTTCTGTGGTCTTACCCCTGCTCCCTCTGCCCTGTTCCGCTCACCTTCATGAAGGGCAGTCTGGAAGAGACGCAGCAGCGTTTGTCATCTGAAAACAGGCTTCGGTTCTGTCATTAAGAGCTGCAGAACACGAAGGGTAGAGTTGCAAAGGCTGGGATCTTGCTCAGAATCAGGCGTTAAGCATCCCCACGGCCTTGTAAGGAGGCGGTTTAGCAGCCAAATGTCCTTTTGTCAGGTTAATGACCTCCTAAGCAATGGCTCAGAGGTTAAGATGCTTGGCTGCAAACTGGAAGGTCAGCATTTCAGCAGTTTGAGACCTGAGTGCCACATGACGGAGTGAGCTCCTGTCTCTGGTCCCAGCTCCTGCCAACCTAGCAGTTCAAAAGCAAAATATTGCAAATAGATAAATTCATACTGCTTCGGTGGGAAGGTAGCAGCGTTCCATGCGCCTTGGTGTTTAGTCATACTGGCCACATGACCACAGAAAAGTCTTTGGACAGTGCTGGCTCTTCGGCTTGAAAATGGAGATAAGCACCGCCCCTCGAGTCAGATTCAACTGGCTTTCGAGCAAGGGAAACCTTTACCTTTTAAGCAATGTTACCTTGCTGTAAATCAGAGCTTTCTCTTCATACTTCAGCTAACAACTAATCCGGAACACAATGCCTCCCCGCCCCCGCCTGATGCAGGGGGTTTGATGCTCATACCAATCACTGCACGGCCCACAATTCCTTGCTTGTGTTATGTGGGCAGCCGGGCTGAAAACAGAGTGAGCGTCTGGCCTGTGGTTACCAGAACAACCCTGCCCAAGAGCTACAGACACCCCCTTTATTTGCAAAATGTAAAGAAATGGTAAAGTGAGACTTTGGAACAAGTCAGGAAGAATGGTTACCCACGATCCATGAATTTATTTGGTGCCAGATTAGACATGCACGATTGTTACAAGTATGTTCAGTTCCAAAGAGAGAAAGAGGTAAAACGAAAGCTGCCGAGCTTAGGCCCCCTGAGCAAAAGACGCCAGGGAACACCAATTACTACGGCCGGCCTGTTCCTCCCAACCACTCTGCTGTTTCAGAACAAAGGTCCTCAAACTCAAGAAGAGGAACGGCAACAACAAAAAAGGGCCATTCATTACAATCAGCGGCACAATTCAGCCGCTCCTCCTCTCCCCAGCCCAGGAAATTATAGATCAAGTCAAGACGGTAAGAAACAGAAAGTGCCTCCCTGAAACTGCAGCTCCCACGAATCCTTGGTGGGAAAGCCATGCTGATTAGTTTGGTGGCTCATTTCAAACCCAGTGTACAGCAAAACGATGCTGCACTTCCCTCCAGTATACCGCAGTCCCTCTTCCGCTGCTTAATACTCAATTTCGCTGGTTTCCTAGACGTCCCAAATATACTTTGCACCTTCACAGCAGAGGTATATCTTACACCAGGGTTCCCAAACGTGGATCTCGCAGGCACCATGGTGCCCCCCCCAACCCCGCACTACTTTCCTTGGCACCTGCCGAGCGTTCCAGAAATTGGGTTGGGCCATTGTAAAGCTGGGCTTATTATTGGCTTCCTTCATCCAAGTGAAAGAGTTTCCCCATGGAGGACAGGAGAACTAGTAAGGAAATGGGCTTTCCTTAGTCCATTTCCCATTTCAGGATTTCCAACTTCCCAGGATGTGTGAGGAGGGAGACACTGCATTTGGCTCTGACCTCCATGGGAGCTATTTGGGGTTTGGTCCCGCCTCCCGTGGAAGCCATTTTGAGGTGGTGCTCACCCACCTCTGAAAATTCCAAAGGAGCCCATGGCCTCAAAAAAGTTGTGGACCCCTGCCTTACACACCCTAAAGAGAGTTGTACATATAGCCACAACAGACTACTGTAACTATGGCTAGGTAGTTTCAGAGCTATGTTTTCCTAATGCACATTGGAGAGTTTCTTTGGGGGTAGAGTTAACATGTACAGTGAATCCTCCCTCTCCCTTTAAGAGTATACACTAAAAAAAAATATATTTTGAGAGAGAAGGTTAAGACTGAAGCCAAGCTCATTCCTTACCAGTCGAGCTACTCTTTACTAGTAAATGCAGTGCCTTCTGAACACTCTTAATTCATACGATTTTGCATGGCAATACATCTGCCGTTTGTGAAAAATGCAAATATTCCACTGTTTCATCGATACTCCACCAAATCAAAAATCAGATTCCCAAATCCAGCCCCCTTCGTTTGAAGGTAATCAAATACCCTGATTCTTGTACGTGGAGGAGGACGTATATATCACAGGAAGAAGAATTTAGACTAGAAATCAATCTAGGGCAAATGGAATAAGCACAGATCTCAGGGGGGACTGGCCAGGAAGAGGAGGAGGTCCTGAAAGTCACTGGACTTCAATTTAACACCAGACATTTTCTTCTGAGAAAAGGAGATGATTCGTTGTTCTTGCTTGAACAGAGACTGCAGGAGGATGAAATGCATTCTTTAATTTTTCCGGGACGGGGTTTTGCTAGGTTAGAGTTTGTCCAGAAGATCTCGACTAGGGTTTGCAGCGCTGGACAAAGCGTGGGTAGACACAGACGTCCCGGATGTGGTGCCTGTTCAGAATCCAGGTCAGAAACCTTTCCAAGCCCAAACCGTAGCCTCCGTGAGGGCAGGTGCCAAACTTACGCTGCGAAGCCAAAAGGAGACGGAGAAAACATTATTAGAGACGGCAGGACCAGAAGGACGGTCAACTCCATCTGTCCTGTGGCAGCCTCCCACTGCCCCAAAAAGGGCACCTCGGAGCAGACACAGTAGTACGTCCAAGACCAAGATGCATCTTGCACAACTTCAGTGCAGAGAACACAGCAGAGTGGCTCAGAGAAGTCAGCTGTAAGGAGGCAAGGCCAGAACAGCCAATCACACAGAGAGGCAATGGGTGCCCTCTGTTAAGGGAGTTCTCAGGGCCACCAGAGATCTTTAATTATGAGCTGGTTGACTGATTGAAGATCATATCCCAGCTCGCAATGTTGGAACCTCAGAGAGGATATTATAGCATTGGGAAAAGTGCAGAGAAGGGCAACTAGAATGATAAAAGGCTTGGAACACCTTCCCTATGAAGAAAGGTTAAAATGCTTGGGGCTCTTTAGCTTGGAGAAACGACGGCTGAGGGGTGACATGATCGAGGTTCGTTAAGATTATGCATGGGATTGAGCAGGTAGAGAAAGAAGTACTTTTCTCCCTTTCTCACAATACAAGAACTCGTGGGCACTCCATGAAATTGCTGAGCAGTTGGGTTAGAATGGATAAAAGGAAGTAATTCTTCACCCAAAGAGTGATTAACACATGGAATTCACTGCCACAGGAGGTGGTGGCGGCTACAAGCATGGACAGCTTCAAGAGGGAATTGGATAAACATATGGATCAAAGATCCATCAGTGGCTATTAGCCACAAGGTATAGATAGGGACTCTGGGGAAAGTGATGCTCTGTATTCTTAGTGCTGGGGGGGGGTCAACAGTGGGAGGGCTTCTAGTGTCCTGGCCCCTCTGGTGGACCTCCTGATGGCACCTGGTATTTTTGGCCACTGTGTGACACAGAGTGTTGGACTAGATGGGCCACTGGCCTGACCCAACATTGGCTTCTCTTATGTTCTTATGTTAACTGAGCAGCAGCCTCAGCATTTGAAGTATTTCTTGCAAGCTGTGCACTTTTATTCCGGGGTGGGTGGGAATAATCTCATTTGGGCTTTATTTTTCCATTCAACTAGGCGGGCTCTGCTGGATGTGAGTAACCCACTTCTTCCAAGATGGTCACAATGACCCGAGGTCGCAATTTTCATCCCTGCTCTTTTGTGAGAAGCCCAGCACGCAAAAACATCCATTACCTGCAACATCCAAGCTAGATTTGGGGCTAGAGAGCATTTCTAAACATGAGCAGCACGCTGCTTTGTCTTGATCTACATTTGCTTTCCAGCTACACTGCACGCATGCAACAGCAAACGCACAAAGCCACCAACAACACGATCCTACGCACCTGGTCTGTGTACCAGTAGTACGGCGTGGGGTCAATGCCTTCCCTTTTGTATCCGGCCAGCAGCTCTTCGCTGTCCCAAATACGCATTGAGCCTCCGACGATCTCGCCAACGTTGGGCATCAAGACGTCAACCTGAGAGAGGCGAGATGGGATACGGTCACCTGCTTGCTGAGAATTAATGCAGTCCGGGGAACGCGGATCCAGGTCATAAAACCTTGTGTGGCCCCATGCACAGCTGAAGCATCAGATGGAGGTAGTCCCGTGAAATTCATGTGGCGTTCTGCACACAAGGGAGCAGAATGTGTGGGCCAGTTTGGTGTAGTTGTTAGGAGTGCAGACTCTACTCTGGGAGGACTGGGTTTGATTCCCCACTCCTCCACATGTAGCTGCTGATGTGACCTTGGGTCAGTCACAAGTTCTCTCAGAGCTGTTCTCGGGAGAGCTCTCTCAGCCCCACCTCCCTCACAGGGTGTCTGTTGTGGGGAGGACGTACTGAGGACGACTGAGGACAGTAGGGTCTGGTGTGATGTGGCCCATGGGGTCGCAAAGAGTCAGACTCGACTGTGCAACTGAACAACTACAAGCTACAAGCATGGACGGCTTCCAGAAGGAATTGGATAAGCATATGGAGCAGAGGTCCATCAGTGGCTATCAGCCACAAAGTATAGATGGGAACTCTCAGTCTGGGGCAAGGGATGCTCTGTATTCTTGGTGCTTGGGGAGGGGCAACAGTGGGAGGGCTTCTAGTGTCCTGGCCCCGCTGCTGGACCTCCTGATGGCACCTGGTGTTTTTGGCCACTGCGTGACAAAGTGTTGGACTGGATGGGCCATTGGCCTGATCCCACATTGGCTTCTCTGGCATTCTTAACAGTTCTATTGTAACAAGTCTTGGACGCTGCTTGTTGTGATCCACCCTGAGCCCACCTTGGGGAGGGCAGAATAAACATCCAAAAAATAAATTAAAAAAATAATTATTAAATTGACCCTTAAAGAGAAGCACCGAAGCCCCTCGCCTGCCTCAAAACGTGGCTTGACCAGAGATAAGGAAAGGTTTTGCATTTCTGAATCCAGCTGCTTGCCGGGTTCCCAGAATGCTGCTCAGCCAGCCCATCTAACCAGTTCCCGGCCTCCACGTTCCTGCCTATTTACAAAATGCAATTAGAAAGCCTATGATGGGGGACACACACACACACACACATTAAAATGCCTTCAGAGCTTCTTGCATTTTGCATGCACCGCTCGCAAGGAATACAAACGGACCGATTCGGTCAGGCGGGAATCCTCGGGGCAGCGCTGCATGTAGAAGGACTTAATCTCGGTGGGGAATCGACACAACAGGATCGGCTCGTTGATGGTATCTGTCATGCGTCTCTCGGGAGCCTCCGGGATGTCCTGCGATTGAGAACAAGGTTTATGCCCTCACCTGCTGCCGTCTCCTCCCAGCAGGGGGACCGGCCTGACCCCACCAAGTCACGCCCACCCGCTTCAAGCCCTTCCTTAAAGCCAAGTGACCCCTGAACCTCGTCAAGCTCAGTTCATCTGCAAAGGCAGCAATGTGGGCCTCTACTCTTCGGCGTCTGGATGCCCATCGAATGACGGACTTTTTCCTGACCGCAGCCCCAAACCGTCATCGAATCACACAGTTGGAAGGGACCTCCAGGGTCATCTAGTCCAACCCCCTGCACAATGCAGGGAATGCACAGATACCACCCCGCAACACCCCCAGCGACCCCCTGCTCCATGCCCAGAAGATGTCAAACGCTCCCTGAACCCCAAATATTCTCAAGTGGGTGGCAGGCAACCTTGTCTACTGTGTCCTGGCAACACCACTGCCGCATAGGAGGAACGAAGGCTATTTGCTTTCCAGCCAAACTGGAGACCGGCTCTGTACGCACCGAAAGAGATAAGCACACACGGTCCCCAGCAGGGCTAATATTTATTTTAGAAAAATTCTATTCTGCCTTTCTGTTATTAAAGTACCAGAACAGCAGCTGCTCCAGGGGCATACATGCGCATGAGACTCAGGCCACGGGCACAGTCCTAGGTTGTGGTGGGGGTGGTATTTAAACCCTCCCCCAGCAACAGTGCTTCAATGCCTTGCCCCCCCCCCCTGCAGGCCAGCTACAGAAACCCATCAGTGCTGAACTGTCTAGAAGCTAGCTACCACCGACACCTTACTTCTCCAAATTCATAGTAGGTGCCGTCTTCCTTCTTCACGTCGTGTTCTTTCAGCCACACGATGGCGTCTGCGTAGTTCATTCGCCTGAAAGGTCGCTTGGGGGGCTGAAATTCCTGCATTAAAAGAGAAGAGATTCATACCCCGCCCTTCACTACCCAAAGGCGTCTCAGAGCGGCTTACAGTCTCCTTTCCCTTTCCCTTCCCCTCCCCACAACAGACACCCTGTGAGGTAGATGGGGCTGAGAGAGCTCTTTCGAGAACTGCTCATGCGAGAACAGCTCTGAAAGAACTTGTGCCTGACCCAAGGTCACACTAGCAGCTGCATGTGGAAGAAAGAGGAATCAAACCTGGTCCTCCCAGATTAGAGTCTGGTTAGAGATGAGGCAGGCTGATAAGGCTGTGACCGTTTCCACATTGGTTATTTGCCCTGGGTTCCAGGCAGTTAGGAAGAAATCCCCTCCCCTCAGTTTCCCACGGGATCCCAAGTTTTCTCCATGGTACTATACACCCCAAAGATTGAATAATATAAATAGAACAACCAGCCCACTATGCTGGAAAGGTTGTGGCCTCCCTGGGATATTCTGGCATTGTTGGTGGGAATGCCCCTGTATCCAAAAATTCTAGGATGACATAGTAACGGCTATCAGACAGATAACTGGTCAGGCAATACCTTTCTGAATTAGTATTACTCGAAGTGTGGCCGGAGTCTCTGCCCCCAAAACAAATGAAAGAAACAATCTCTTTATTATTGTCTGCGACAAGACCAGTATTAGATGGGAAGGTGGGCTGGATAAATAGGGAAGAGACAAAAAGAACTCGGTCCTTCCCTCACTGCTGCTTACCGGGTGGAGCTCGAACACCAAGGCCGACACGGGCGACTTCAAGACTCGGTCCACCACGTCGCAGACGAGGTCCTCCAAACGGTTCAAGAGGTCTTCGTAGGACATGAAAGGGCATTCGGCTTCAATGTGCGTGTATCTGTGGGACAAGACGGAGGCCTTCTGAATCACCCAGGAGGAGAACTTGCTGTAGATCACTGCCGGACCTCTCCTGACTGGGAATAAGACTGTGCTGGGAATAAGACGCAGGCAGAGCCACAGAAGACACTAGTCCATATTACTTTGGATCGGACCATCAGAGCAAATGGGTTGGATCAAACAATGCGATGGCCACCGTGTCAGATCGGGATTTGTGAGACCCAGGTTCGAATCCCCGCTCTAGTCCACCTTGCTTTGGATCGGACCATCAGAGCAAATGGGTTGGATCGAACAATGCGACGGCTACCGTGTCGGACCGGGATTTGTGAGACCCAGGTTCGAATCCCCGCTCTGTCAGGGAAGCTCACCGGGTGACGTTGAGCCAGTCACAAACTCTCAGCCTAACCTACCTCACAGGGTTGTTGCGAGGATAAAATGGGAGGAGAGGAGGACTATGTAAGCTGCTTTGGGTCCCTGCTGGGGAGAAAGGTAGGGTACAAATGAAGTAAAGCCCAACTCCCTTAACTCCAACTTACTTACAAGCTCTTACTCAGGAATCCAATTCCCGACCCTTGGCGGGGCAGCTTTAGTGCCAGCGGCGACAGTGAGGAGTCTAGGAGTGATCTTGGATGCCTCGCTCTCAATAGATGTCAGGAACACTCACTGCCAGATCGGCCTTTTACCATCTTCGGCCGGTCAGGCAGCCGGTTCCCTCTCTCTCCTCCTGCGACTTGGCAATGGTGATCCCGTGCAATGGTCACCTCCAGACTGGACTACTGCAATTCGCTCTATGCAGGGCTGCCCTTGAACCTGACCCGGAAACTTCAGTTGGTGCAAAATGCAGTGGCCCGCCTCCTGTCTGGGATGTCTTTGTGGGCCCCCGTGCAGCCGATGCTTTGCCAGCTGCACTGGTTGCCAATTCGGTACCAGATTCGGTTTGAGGTTATGGTTTTAACTCTCAAGGCCCTGTGCAGTCAGGGACCAATATATCTGCAGGACCGTCTCTCCCACAGAGTATTATGCTTGGCATAACAACACTTACTGGTAATCCCCGGCCCTAGGGACATCTGCTTAGCCTCAACCAGAGCTAGAGATTTTCAGCACCGGCTCTGGCCTGGTGGAACAGGCTCCCAATTGAGATCAGGGCCCTGAGGGACTTATTACAATTCCGCAGGGCCGGTGAAACAACTGTTCCGCCAGGCCTTTGGCTGAGGCAGTGGATGCCTCACTATATCCGGCCTCCCCTGCTCTAATCAGCCCCCCTGTCAACCAGCCTAGGTTGTTAGTTATATCAGTGTGTATCAGAGGTTGGAGGCAAAGGCCAATTATAACCTGATGGCCCCTCCTGGAGTCATATACAGTTACATCCCTAAGGTTTATGTATTGCTATCTCGCCATCCTGCAGTTAGTTGGGTTGTACGTTTTAAAACTGGAATTCATATGAAACTATTTTCTATGTTTTACTGGGACTTTGTAACCCACCCTAAGAAAGGCCGGATAAAAATCCCATAAATAAACAGAAAAAAATTAAAAATCCAGCTAGCTATCTTGATCTGTCTTCTTCAGTCCCCCTCCTTTCTAATCTGGAAGGACCGGGTTTGATTCCCCACTCCTCCACTTGCACCTGCTGGATGACCTTGGGCAAGCCATAGTTCTGTCAGAGCTGTCCTTGAAATGGCAGTTTCTGTCAGAGTTCTCTCAGTCCCACCTACCTCACAAGGTGTCTGTTGTGGGAAGGGGAAGGGAAAGGAGTTTGTAAGCTGCTCTGAGACTCTGAGTGAAGGGCAGGGTATGCATCCAATCTCCCCTCTCTTCTTCTACAGACCCATCTCCCATAGCTTTTGTTCATGCGGGCCCTTTCCCAGAAGAGTCATTTCCCCCTCTCTTTTCTACAAGCAGGAAAACTGGCTGGATCTAGCCCAAAGTCTGACAGGCCCTACTCCTCTGTTCTCAGTGCTGCAGTGACAGGACAAGCCACTGATGCTGACATTTCCCTCCCCTGAAGCTGGGAGAAGGCTTAACAGAGACCTGCAAGGCTAGGCCTCAAAGCCTCCCAAACTAGGGAAGAGTCACAACTGGATGTTCAACCCCTTCTAACTATCTTCCGGCTGCTTGCTTGCCTGTACTACACAAGCGTGCTCTTACTCAGCCAGATGCCTGCGGGTCCGAGACTGCTCCGCGCGGTACGACTGAGCAATGCAAAACACGTCTCCCAAGGCCGGGATGCAGGTCTCCAGGTACAGCTGGGACGACTGCGTCAAGTACGCCTCTTCCCCGAAGTAGTCCAGTTTGAAGAGAGTCGAACCTCCCTCAACCTGCGTTTGGACCAGCGTCGGTGGGGTGATCTGGAAAAGAAAAACCCGGCATCACACGTTTATCACAGAAGTCAGTCTCCACAGAAGCAACATACGAAGTGTTGCCTCAGGGCAGAAGCTGATGACGACTGTGTCATGATTTCACTTTACAAGTGTGCGTTTCTTTAAATGGTTGGTAAGTTTCAGGAGAACAAGGGTGGTCAAAGAGGGAGATGAGTAAGGCGATGGGTTGGTGACTGAGAGTGTATAGACAGAGCTCAGAAGAGAGAGAAGGCAGTGAGTGTTCAGTCAAGAGCTGTCCGTTGTGGTACAGAGTCTGAGAAGCAGTCTTCTAATTAGAATCCTAGATAAGTGCGGTGAAAGGCTTTAAGATTCTAAAGGAGAACGTAAAATACTTCAGGGGGCAAATTAGCCAAAATCTAATATTGTCAAGAGTGTGAGGGGAAAAAGCTGACAGAAACTTGAGTTAAAAAGGGAAAGATTTTACTGAGAAACATATAATAAAGACTGGAGAAACAATGCCCCCTCTAAGCTGTGGAGTCTTGTGAGCAAAAAAATCTACTTTGTGAGCTACTGGCATTAAAGTTGTGAGCGAGTGATTTGGCTGCTGCATAGATTAGTTTGCAGTGGAGCCCTCCTTCCTGAGCCAAGACGAAAATGTGTGAGCCGGAGGCTAAAAAACTGTGAGCTAACTCACACTAACTCAGCTTGGAGGGGACACTGTGGAGAAGGTATATTCCACTGAAGAGACAAGTAACAAAACATCTTGTAACCAATACGCTTCTTGTGCAAATAAAGTTTTATCTTGTTTATTGTTAAACCAGAGTCATATGTTGTTTAAAATACAAGAGTCTCATTCTCAGAGCCACGTAGTCCAGCAAAGGAGCCTTAAAGCTCAGGCACAATACTGTGGGAAAGGTTAATTAAAGATGGGAATTAAATTCCTGGTGGCAGCGACTGACACTTTGCGAGAAAGAAAGAAACAACAAGAAATTTAAAACTACATCACACCTAACCACACAAATTAAAAGAGAGGTAATGTGACAGACTGCTAGTGAAAAGCCCAATTTTCCACCATGTTCCTAGTCCTCATGGCTGCAGAAAAGATATAAAAACATATATTTAGGTCAAGCTCTTGTGAATCTGTAGGATTACTTTATAAGTTCCGGTTTGGGCAGGCGTACTGCAAGTAACGTGGCTTTTGTTTTTAAAACCAAATATCTAGCCTTTATGACAGCAGACAATAACTCAGAAGTTGTGTCTATGGACAGCCGGAAAAAGCATCTAATGCTTGGTAAACCTGTACCTTGAACACAGAAGAAGAAGAAGAGATTGGATTTATACCCCGCCCTTCACTTGGAGTCTCAGAGCAGTTTACAAACTCGTTTCCCTTCCCCTCCCCATAACAGACACCCTAGGTGGGGCTGAGAGAGCTCTTTCCAGAATTGTCCTTGAGAGAACAGCTCAGACAGAACTATGGCTTGCCTAAGGTCATCCAGTACCTACAAGTGGAGAAATAGGGAATCAAACCTGGTTCTCCCAGATTAGAGTCCGTGCACTTAACCACTACACCAAACAGGCTCTCCTGGCATTAAAAAGGAGCATTTGGGGAATAAATTCATAGGCAGTACTTCTTTACAGCTTATAGATAATGTATGGAATGCACAAAGTGATTCCCAAAGTTGGAACGTGTATTTGGGGGCACCGTCAAAAAGGTTCAATGCACAGCAGGGCCAATGCTCCTCACAAAACCCCACAAGACATTAGTATGTTTATGCAGAGCACAACTGAACAGAAGAAACCACAGAACTGGTTATGCCCATTCTGCTAGGTTCCGATTAGCATAGCAATTGTGAACAGAAAGCAGATCCGTCTTTGTACAGGGTACACCAATCTCTGCACATCTGAAGATGGTTTTCTAACAGACACCAAATACATTTCTTTAAGAAGGAAAGGATGAAGAAGCTCTGGGGCGCAGAAGCACCCTTTTCATATCAGCGCAGGCACACACTACTTACTTCGTAATAGCCCCGGTCGAAGAAGTGGTCCCGGAAGCACTGGACGACCATGGAGCGCACCTTCAAGATTTTGGTCAGGGTGTCCCCTCGAATCATCATGTGCCGGTTGTTCAGTTGCACGTCCACGTCCGATTCTTCGTTGACCAAGTTATCAACTCCACCGGCTGGAGCCAGGCCGACGAGCTCCCAGTAGTCACAGGTCAACTCGTGGCCTCCGGGAGCCTGCAGGGTTTTAGCGGGATGAGGGTAAAGCCATGAAACTCCCAGATACTGGGCATGACGGTCCAGTGACCCAACCCAGTGTTGTCTACTCAGGCGGGCAGTGGCTCTTCAGGGTCTCAGCAGGGGTTTGGATATACCTTTCTCTGCCTACCTGAGATCCTTATTTATTTACATCACTTATACCCAACCTTTTCCCCCAAACAGGACCAAAGTACCTAACAATTAAAAGCAGAACATCAGAAACTCATCATAAAGTCAATTAACCCCAAAAAATAATACATATTTGTTTTAAGCAATTAAAACATTAGGGTGGCTAAGAGACACCCCTGAGGAAATGCCACATGCAAGAAAAAAGCTTTGGCCTACTAGCAGAAGACAATGATGGAACCAGCCAGAAAAATATCCCTGAGGAGGGAGTTCTACAGTTTTGGTGCCGTGGCGGAGAAGGCCGCCTCCCAGGTTGCCATCCACCCAAGTCTGAAGTTCACCCAGGGCTATTTTGGGGCAGGAACACACAGGAATGGAGTTCCGGCTGGCTCCCAAGTTGGCCACGCCCAGCAGGAACTCATTAGCATAATAGGCCACACCCAGCAGCAGAAACTCATTAGGATTGGCTGCATTAGGGGTGTGTGGCCTAACATACAAAGGAGTTCCCACTCCAAAAAAAGCCCTGGGTTTTGACAACAAACAAGGCAAACAGAATAAGAAGTAAAAGATGGGTGTGGCTGAATGACCACACTCCTGGTAATGTGGGGGTGTGGCCTAATATGCTAATGAGTTGTGCTGTCGGGGTGTGTGGCATGATATGCTAATGAGTTTCTACTGTTGGGTGTGGCCTGTTATGCTAATGAGTTCCTGTTGGGGTTTTTTCTACCAAAAAAGCCCTGAGTTCACTGATCAAACCCAAGACCTTCTGCATGCATTGCACGCCCTGATCCTGCATTGCGGGGAGGGCTGGGTATAAATCTGATTAATAAATAAATAAAATAAAACAGTCTCCTATGGTCCCTCACATGAAACTCTCTTATCAGACCCTCAGTCCATCAAAGTCAGTATTGTCGACTCAAACTGGCCAACACTCTCCAGGATCTCGGGCAGAGGTCTTTCCTATCACCCACTGCCATATCTTTTAACTCGTGACACCAGGGATTGAACCTGGGACCCTCTGCATGCCAAGCAGATGCTCTCCCACTGAGCCACAGCCCCTCTCTCTTCAGTGGATGGAAGAATTCGAGGACAGAGAAATGGAAGATGGCGACCAAATGGCTGAATGGCTATTAGAAAGCAACCCACTGAAATGAGTCCAATGTGTGTTGGGTGTAGCCTCTGTTCTGGGGCAACTGCAAAAACCTCCACGGGGAAAGGAAGCCTGTGAGCTTTCCCATTGGCCACGAATTAATGACATCAGTCTGCAAAGAACTCCTCCTTCCCTCACCATCCTCAGACTGCACTGGGGGCTTCCACGGCAACCTGCAGAAGAAAAATCTCCCCCCCCCCACACACTTTGGCCTGAATAGCATTTGAGGTCTGTAAGACTCAATTACTAGCTCAGTACTTTTCCAGTTGGTTTTATTAATAGAAAAGATACAATAATACTATTCCCACTAGACTTTTTTTTGTAACGAACTAGGAGAACCAACTCGACAGACCATTAGTCAGAATCAAGGCCTTAAAAGTGTGCTATGAAAAATTATACACTTGATACCTGGTCTAATAAGTAAGCCAGGTGTATTACTACTTATTATTAAGCAGAGGCCTACTGCTAAAGAGACCTAGCTTAGTATTCATGCCACTATTCCTTCACTGTGTAAGCTCAACGTCTCCCCCTGCTGGTTAGCATCAGAGCACATTCCCTGAACTTCAGAAACGATGGTGGTATTTTTTTAATGCTTCAGTGGGAATTTACGAATAAAGTTTCTGGTGAAGAGTAGGAGGAGGAGATTGGATTTATACCCCGCCTTTCACTACCCGAAGGAGTCTCAGAGCGGCTTACAATCTCCTTTCCCTTCCCCACCACAGACACCCTGTGAGGAAGGTCAGGCTGAGAGAGCTCTCCCGAGAACTGCCCTTGAGAGAACCACTCTGAAAGAACTTATGACTGACCCAAGGTCACACCAGCAGCTGCATGCAGAGGAGTGGGGAAAAGTGAAGTGTGCGTGCTGGGGGAGAGAACACCTTCAGAGCTGTGTTCATCACTGAAAAGCATTCTTCATGGGGAGTAAAAACCAGCCTGGTAGCCATCGAACTAACTAGGGAAATGGAGCACCCAGAGAATTCAGCACCCAGAGAATTCAGATGATCAACAGGGGAAGCCCAGGAGTGTGCACACCATCCTAGCCTCCAATGTGCTCGGTTTTGTTTGGATAGGGAGCAGAAGGGTGGAGCAGACAAATGTTCTTCCACGGTTTCCAAACCAAGGGTTAACTAACAGCAGCCCAGAGCAAGAGACATCCACCAGTACCCCATGAGTGCCAAACCTTTGCTCACCTGCTTGCCTTCAGGGACCAGGTTGAGAGTTCCGTAGACAGCAACGGTGCTCTCGGTGGAGAGAACAACCCCATTGTAACACTGGCACTAGGAGAGAAAGAGAGGAGACCATTCAGCCTGGGGGAGGTTCAAGGTTTCCTTTTGGATTGGGGGGGAGCAAACTCTTACTTCTTCTCAAACAACGGACACTCCTCAGTCTCCTCCCCAACATATCTATGGGATATGTCTCTATGTGACTGTCTCCTCTGGTATGTCCCAGGGAGAGCCTTGCGCTCTACTGATAACAATCAGCTGGTGATCCCCGGCCCTAGGGATATCCGGCTGTCCTCGACCAGGGCCAGGGCCTTCTCGGTCATGGCCCCGACCTGGTGGAACTCTCTGCCAAACGACATCAGGGCCCCTGCGGGATCTGATGCAATTCTGCAGGGCCTGTAAGGCAGAGACGCTCCGTCAGGCTTTTGGTTGAGGACAGCGAGGGTTCCATCTTGGCCGGCCACCCTTCCTTCCCCCCACCCCCAACTGCTGTTATGAGTTCCCTGTCCCCCTGCCCAGAAAGTGACCCGGTAGTCCAGAGCTGGGGTAGAAACTTCCAGGACGCCATCATCATGGACTCTGCTTGGATCTTAGTTTTATTAATTTGTCTTGTAGAATTTTAACGTTTTATATGTTTTTATGGCATTAAGCCCCAATGTACATCGCCCAGAGTCTGGTGTAAGCTGGGATAGGGTGATTAACTGATGATGATGGTGATAACAATAATAATAATGGTGCACGGACAGGAATGTACAGGGCTTCATTCTTGCCCAGCCGTTCCTGCTCTATTCACTTTCCCCTCTTGGCTCGGCTCCCCTTCTTCTCCCCGCCTTTGCCCGCGCCAGGCTACTCATCTTGCCACCTCCGGGCCTTCCTAAAGAGTTCCCCCAGGCAGAGGCTTTAAGGGTGAGGATGCCGGGAGCCCTCTCCTCCCTCCAGTAAGGCTATCAAAAAAGGATGCCATGAGCAGGGAGCTTCGCAGGGGGCCAGCAAAAGTCGCTTACCAGTTCATCCGTCAAGACGCACTGAAGAAAGCCTGTGCCGTCCCTTAACACAATAAACATCAGAGTTTTTCCTAGGCAAAGTGAGAGACAGAGAGAGAGAGAAATTAGCTGTTTAAGAACTCAACATTCCTTCAGTTCAGAGGCTTCCTTCCCTTCCTCTCCTTCAGAGCTGGAATGGAGAGTAGAAAATGGTCGGAAGGCCTGTCATCCCGCTCTCTCTCACGGGGCTCCTGACAAGCCTCATGGAATCCACCTTTCCAGGAAAGACGTACAGAAACAGAGACAAGTGGAAGGCCAGGCACAGGCAAGCACAGCTGTGAGGCCCCAATGCTGGACCTCCTGATGGCACCTGGTATTTTTGGCCGCTGTGTGACAGAGTGTTGGACTAGATGGGCCATTGGCCTGATGCAAAACTGGCTTCTCTTATGTTCTTATGTTGCTAAGGAGCTCTGCAGCAGGCAGCCAATGTGCTCAGGAGAATGAAGGGTGTGTGTGAAAATTATTACGACATCCTCATTAACCGAGGTGAAAACATACAGTTCAAAACTTTCCCTAGTTAATTCTGACCACCGCAGGGAGGAAAGTGACACTGGAATCACTTCATCCCCTTAGGAGAGACGGTATGGAGGAATTCAGGATGGGTAGCCATGTTTGTCTGTAGCAGTAGAAAAGAGCAAGAGTCCAGTAGCACCTTTAAGACTAGCAAAATTTCTGGCAGGGTAACAGCTTTTGTGAGTCACTGCTTACTTCTTCAGAAAGCTCATCCCCTGCCACAAATTTTGTTAGTCTTTCAGATGCTACTGGACTCTTGCTCTTTTCTACTAGCATGGAGTAGTGTTTGGTATGGCAAACTAGGCTCGGGAGACGCTGGTTCAAATCCCTCCTCTGTCGCGAAGACCACTGGGTGACTTCAGGCCAGTCACTCTCGCTCTCTCTCTCCTTTGGACCTTTCTCCCAAGTAGTAGTATGAGGGTAAAATGGAAGAGGGGGAACCACAAATCCCACCCATGGAGCAAAAGTGGAATAAAATTATTAGACAGGTAGAACAGGGCTGGATGTGAGAGAAATTTTAAATCCCTCATGCGTAACCCATTTGGGGCAATACAATTCAAAATGGCGGCTCCTCAGCTTTGGTTGGCTTCTCCCAGACCACCTGCCCCACAGACACTAGGAGAGTTCAGGAAGAATCGTAGAACTGGAAGGGACCTCTCAGGTTATGTGGTCCAACCCCCTGCACAATGCAGGAAATTCACAAATACTTCCCTCCCTCACACCCATCAGTGACCTGTTTAATGCCCAGAAGATAACCAAAAACCTCCAGGATCCCCGGCCAAACTTTCCTGGAGAAAAATTGCTTCCTGACCCCAAAGTGGTGATCAGCATTTCCCTGGGTGTGTAAGAAAGGGCCACAAGAACTAAGCACTGATGCAACCCTTCCTGACCTCCTTCTCATGATCTGCCTAAGTTCACAGCATCCGCAGTGTTGTCAGATGGCCATCCAGCCTCTGTTTGAAAACCTCCAAAGAAAGAGAGCCCACCACCTCCCGAGGAAGCCTGTTCCACTGAGGAACTGCTCTAAATGCCAGGAAGTTCTTCCTAATGTTTAGCTGAAAACTCTTCTGATTTAATTTCAACCCATTGGTTCTGGTCTGATCTTCTGGGGCAACAGATAAGAACATAAACATAAGAGAAGCCAATGTTGAATCAGGCCAATGGCCCATCTAGTCCAACACTCTGTCACACAGTGGCCAAAAATACCAGGCGCCATCAGGAGGTCCAGTAGTGGGGCCAGGACACTAGAAGCCCTCCCACTGCTGCCCCCCCCCAGCACCAAGAATAGAGTGCATCACTTGCCCCAGCCTGAGAGTTCCCATCTATCCCCTGTGGCTAATAGCCACTGATGGACTTCTGCTCCATATGTTTATCTAATTCCCTCTTAAAACTGTCCATGCTTGTAGCTGCCACCACCTCCTGTGGCAGTGAATTCTGTACAATCCTCTATATGACAGCCCTTCAAGTACTTTAAGATGGTTATTGTATCACCTCTCAGTCATCCCATCTACAGGCTAAAGATACCCAGCTCCTTCAACCTTTTCTCAAAGGACTTGGCCTCCAGACCCCTCACCATCTCTGTTGCTCTCCTCTGGACATGTTCCAGCTTGCCTATATCCTTCTTAAATTGTGGTGCCCCAAACTGAACACAATACTCTAGGTGAGGTCTAACCAGAGCAGAGTAAAGCGGCGCCATCACTTTGCATGATCTGGACACTATAATTCTGCTAATGGGAAAGAGAAGCTGGCTCGTCCGTCATTTACATCTCCTTTCCTGTAGGGGCAAAAAGATCCCCAGTTCCTGGATGGATCTGGTTGTTTTTAATGTCCTGCTCACCTTGCCTACGCAGTCTGTGGACCCAGCCGAAAACTTTCACTCTCTCCCCTCTGTGAGCCTCAAGATCACGGATCTTAACCTGTTTGACCAAAATAATAATAATAATAATAATAATAATCAGCAACCGAGGTTTTACAATCAAATGGCTATGGATATTTTTAATACCAAATCAAGCGCAAACAAAAAAAACTTTGGCAAGTGGAATCTGTCCTGCTGTGGTTTAGAGTACCTCATTTTCCAGGGCATAATTCTGGCTAGCCTTCTGCAACTACCCCAAACAGGGGTCTTACAGATGAACAGCAAGATATGAGTCTACTGGCACCTTAAAAGACCAGCAAGATTTTGAGTGTAAAAGCTTTCAAAAGTCAAAGGTGGCTGATGAAGGGAACTTTGACTCTTAAACGCTGGCATCCTGGAGAGCTCGTTGGTCCTTTCTTTAATTTTTTTAATTATTATTGATTGATTGATCTATTGATTTTTTGCATTTATATCCCGCCCATTCTGTAAACGGGCTCAGAAAAAAGGCAGGATACAGAAGGGAAAAGGGGGTGGAGGGAAATATAAATTCATCAGGTTTGTCAAATAATATAAGTTGTTATGTACAACAAGTAAAATCAGATATATTACCAAATACATTATGTATTTCAAATATAGAAGCAGACATTAAAGAATACATAAGAACTTTCCTTAGATAAAAGAAACTACATCTTTAACAACTGAACAAACTTCTATGCTAAAACTGAATCGCTGTAAAATCCTTAATATTGCCTTGTTTATCCAAATCTAAATTATATTCTTACTAATTATTTAATTACTAGAGGGATACAGAATCAAATATTGGAACGATAAAGCTCGTTGGTCTTTTAAACTGCTACTGGACTGGAAACTTCTACCACAGCCCACCATATAGATGAACAGTTTTTGGAGCACAACCTTTTCGGGGCTACAACCCCACTTCACCAGTTGCCTACAGAGCTTCTGGCGCTATGACTCTATTTGCCTTTACAAAGGTCACACTTAGCACCTTTCAGAAAACACAGTAGTGTTTAATAAAACAATGGCATGCTGCTCCTTGCTTTGTCGCCCTCCAATATCATAACAGTGAATTTATCACACAGAATATCTATTCTTTATCCACTGTTACACAGCACACCCAGTGTATGTATTTTTAACTTTGTTTTGTAGGTGTTTTAACTCTGTTCTTTAACGGTTTCAATGATGTGTGTTGGGGGGCTGATTTTAATGGTTTGAAAAAAGTGATTTTATCATAGAAGAATCACAGAGTTGGAAGGGATCTCCAGAGGTCATCTAGTCCAACCCCACACACAATGCAGGGAAATCACAAATACCTCCCCCCCACACACACACCCAGTGACCACTGTTCCATGCCCAGAAGATGACAAAAAACTCCAGAATCCCTGGCCAAATTGGCCTGAAGAAAAAATGCTTCCTGACCCCAAAGCAGCAATCGGCATTTCCCTGGGCATGTAAGAAAGGGCCACAAGAACTAAGCACTGAGGGCAACCCCTCCTGCCCTCCCGCTCATGATCTGACTAAGTTCACAGAATCAGCATTGCTATCAGATGGCCATCTAAGCCTCTGTTTAAAATTGTTAGCTGCCTCAGTGGCCCTTGTAAGGGCAGAAAGGTCAGGTACAAATGTTGTAAATAAGCAAATAAATATCCAGGACAGACAAATATGAATCTGGGTGCCAATTTAGCTTCTTCCTGACCATTTCCTCTCTGGGGTCTATTAGATGTGCCAACAATGCAAATCAGTCTTTTCCAGCTGGAATTGCCTCCATGAAGAGGTGTGGGGGGGGCAACCCATGCTGGCTCAGTCCCAGGGGCTTTGTAAAAAACCCCTGTTCAAAAGGTCCTTCCAGTAATGGTCGATCTCTGGCCACCTTTGCAGTTAAAACAGAAACTGTGAATTAGCTGTGATGTTTGGTGGTTGTTTATTCTTGTTTTTAATCATATCCCAGGTTTCCTAATGTTCTTGAAAGATGTCTGAATTGACCTGCGGGTCTGCCTGTCCCTGCTAAGATAACACAAGACTCTCTTCTCTCTGTCTCTGTGCCTTTTGGCACCAGCCAAAAGATGTGGGGGCAGAAAGGGGAAAGTGGTCCCCACCAATCAGGTGTCTCACGGGGCTGGAAGCGGCACTCTGAGCCAGCTGATGGGGCTCCGCTTGCCCCTCCTTCTTCCGGTTGATGCCAGAAAACACAGAAGGCAGTGTTTAACTTTTCTCATTTTAAAGGGGATCCTCTTCCGTTCAGGCGGAATACAGTATACAAATGTCACGCTTGGAGAAGCCGTGAACATTGAGAAATATCTGATCTTTTCGAAAGATAGAAAACCCAACTGAGCCAGAAACCCACCAGCACAGAATGTGACTGTTCATCTTCTGGGGTACTCTGCTGTTAGTTTAGCGCAACAAACTTCAAGACACACAAATGCATGAATACATGAAGCTGCCCTTATACTGCATCAGACCACTGGCCTATCAAGGTCAATGCTGTCTACCCAGACGTGCAGCGGCTCTCTGGGGTCTCAGGCGGTGGTCCTTCACATCACCTTCTGCCAGATCCTTTAACTGGAGATGCTGGGGACTGAACCCGGGACCTTTGGCACGCCAAGCAGATGCTCTACCACTGAGCCATAGTCCCTCCCCATGAACACACGCAAGTTCAAAACACATGCCTAACCTTTTGCAATCTCATTTTAAACGTTAAAAGTTGTACTCACACATGTTGGTTCTGGGAGACTGGGATCCTTCTCAACGACAATTTTCTTTGCTTCCTCCAGGTTTTTTTCACGCCGCAGCGCATCTTCTGCCTGACATTAAAAACAAAAAAAAACAAATGGTAATTTATTCTGGTAATCCACTAAAAAAAAATGTAGATTGCCATGCAAAACAATTCAAATTAGTGGAACTCCTGCTGCCACATTCAAGTGTAGGGTAGACTGCACTCTAGGAAGTCTATACTACTGTGTGTAGCTAGGACCCTACTATGTAATTTTTGCATCATTTCATGCATCGTATTACTACTCATGCTTTGCTTCAGTTCTGGTTTTGGACTTCTGGTTGGTTCTACAGCCCCAGTTCCTTTTGCATTGTTCCCTGAACGTCCCATCCTGCCAACTGCAGCGACTCACCGTGTTGTAATCTGCCTTGGGCTCAAGTGAGAAAGGCAGACTATAAATAATGTAAATAAGTAAACTAATAAAATAATAAATAAATGCCAGAGTAACCTGAATAGTTAAACGCAGGCTAGATACCGTGAAATAGGCTTTCAGAGTCCTGAGTATCTTTGCTTCCATTTTAAAACAAAGTTCCCAGCCTTCATGGATGGCAGAGATTGATTTCAAAAGCAGAGGCAAAATAGCCTAATTAGATTTTCGATCTCTCGAGACCCAGTGTACGCGCCTGAACCCACCACATCTCTCTTTTGGGAAGAAGTCTGCTGAAGGTACAAAGAATTGCCTCCCTTGCCATGGTACAGCCTGCGCCAGCACACTGAAGCAGCATAGCTTGCCAGCGATCTCTGGCTTGAACCCCCAGCATTGCCCCACCACAGAGCATCTGGCAGCCTTGGCTGGAGGTGGCCACTGCCACACAGGCATCTCTGGCTTACCGGGCTTTGCTTGGCCTGGGTCCTGCTGCGATGTGGCCTCGTACCTGGGCCACTGCCACCTCTGCTTCCACAGGTGGCGGGGGGGGATTAGTTCAATGTCTTCCCAGGCTCCTTCCATGGTGGCTCAGGGGCAGGAGGGAGCTCACAAAACCCAGCCACTTTGCTTTTTTACCCAGGGCCTGGGCTCACAGCATTGGGAGCAGGTTGGGCAAGGCGTTTGCCCCTCCCCCCTTCACCATCTAAACACAGGTTAACTGGAGTTAGCCCATCACCCACTTGGCCCTACAAACAAGGAAACTAAACCTGCATTAGAATTCCAGGTGGTGGTGGGGGAAACAACACTAACCCCTAGTAATCCATATACCTGCATTTATATGCAAGGGACAGGCGGAAATGGTTTCTAATTGGGATTTTTCACGGTGCATGTCTCAAAGAGGGGAGAGCAAGCCAGGTTCATGCCTATGTCAGATTATCACAGGTTAAAGTAGCATCCAAGTGACATGAACGTGGAGCACTAAATAGGTCAAAGGGTTTGGGCATGGGGCCGGTTCACACGCAATGTGCATGCCACTTGGGGATCTATGGCTCAATGAGAAAGTTCAAGCCAATGAGGAAAATTGTGATGTGATGCAGCACAAAAATTTGTGATTTAAACATGATGCTGGCAGTGCAAAAGCGTTCAGCCGTGGGATTCTGCGTCTGAGCAGCACCCCATTTAAACTGGGATGAGCCTGTGCAAAGTAGCCATGTGGCAGCCATAGCAACTCCGCATGCATACTATAGAGACTCACTTCCAACCAGACCCTGTGTGAATGCAAAGTCACACAGTAAGTTTTCCCTGCTCAACATCAGGCCTTGTTCACACATTCATTTTGAGGCCGCAGTTGCCAGATAAATGAACATGCATGTGTGAATCAGCCCATAATAGCCCCAGAGACAAAGCTCTGTTCATCAGAGTTGTCTGGGGAAAGTTAGCCTCTCTTTCTCAAACATTAATGAAGGAAAATAATGAGAAAAATTCATTCCAATGTGTCTTGAAGACAGTTCCTGAAAAAAAGGGCAATTCCGATACGAATCAATCCTGTTTCCCAACCCACCTCTTTCTTTTCTCGGGCTTCAGTTTTCGATAGCTCTCTCTGCCACTGTTTTCTCACGTTCTTGAGCTGAGTCTTGGAAATAACAGCCCATCTCTAAGTGGAGGAAAACAAAAACAGCATTGACCTTTTTTTTGCTTGCTGGTGAAAAGAGAACCTGACTTTGCATTAAAGACAGACGAATTCAGTTTTATGTTACCTCATTTTCTTTGCTTGAGTCCACATAGATTGTAGGAAATGGCTCCTTTCCCACCGCTAGCAAAGCCTTCAGAAGTGGAGGGGGGGAGGGAAGAAAAAGAAATATGAGTGTTTGTTCTTTTAAAAGATAATCGATGCTTAAAGGCCAGAGACTTCCTTATTAACAACTTATATGGAAGTTCCCAAATTATGACCCATGGAAACCAAGGTTTTAAAAGCGTCTAGTTAACCTCTTAATCTCTAGTTTGATTGTTTTCCTCCCTCACAGTATTTTAAGCAACTCTTTGGACCTTAATAAAATTATATTTTAAATACTGAACTCTGATTCTTTGTCTCTAAGAAATCTAGTGCCTAAATCAGCGGTCCACTACCATAATAGTAACTTTGGTGGGTTTCCTACTGTGTGTCAACCTCACAGGGAGGACTCACGAAGTAATCCCGGGAAAGTCAGGAGATTGTCCTTTGGCTCCAGGCTGGAGGGACATAGAAGGACTGGTGGCAGACTACCTATGTTGGAGGTGCCCAGGTGCTCCCAACACCTTTTGTAATCTGCAGCTAGTCAGCCTCCTGGTGAAATGGTCTTTAGCCCAGGTTGGGCAGGGAGGCCTTTTTGACACAATACTCTCTACATGGCACGCGTCTGGCCATAGCTGCTACCTGGAAATCTGCGTCTCCTCCGACACTGACCATCTGGAGAAACAAAGTATGGGTCCAGTTTGTTATGTGCAAAATTTCTGACTCACTTCAAAGACAACGATCCGGAATCACCACGACCCATGCTAAATTTGTACGCACGTGGTTTCCATGGCTACAGTATATGATAGACGTAGAACTTCTTCCCACTAACACTGCTTATTCTTCTTGGCTTTTCTTCTAACTCTCCTCTGCATACACAGAGATACATACAAAATCCTTCTATATCTAAGAGCTGGCTTTAATGTAGTTCTCACCTTCTCCCGATCGACAGTGATAGTGTAATTACCAGTACTTTTTAACCTCTTTTGTTGGATGATAAGTGTTCAAAAATGTTAGAATAATTTTTTACTGCTAAGAAATTGGCTTCTGATACGACTTGATCCTTATCTCTTATTGTTGCTTGTTTAATGCTTTAGATGCTCATTGTTGTAAATGATTATTATTTTTAAAGAATAAAATAAATTATTTACATGGCACATGACTCCACCAACCCTCAGGCTCACATCCCCATGTAGACAAACAGAATGTGTGAATCGGGCACTCCTGAACATTGTATCAGTTCCTGTAAACTATAACGGAAGACATTTTTCCATCTACACAGTAGCTGCCACACTGGTCAACCCATCTGCACATTATGTTTTCCCACAAGGTACATATCCAAGCATGGGTGGAACAACTCACATGGGTAGTATGAGACCACCATACAAATTAGGAGGGGGAAAGACAGCTGTGAGGGGACATAACAAAGGTTTATAAAATTATACATGGGGTGGAAAAAAGGGATAGAGAGAACTTTTTCTCCCATAACACTAGACCTGGGGAACCCAAGCATAGTTGATGAGCAACAGATTCAGGAAAGACAAAAGGAAACGCTTATTTACTTGACGGTCAGTGAATGTGTGGAATACACTGCTGGTGGCTGTAGTAACGGCCTCAAACATAAATTGCCTTTAAAACAGGATTAGCCACATTCGTGGAGGAGAGGTCAATCAATGGCTGTGAGGCATGGAAAGTAAAGGGAACCTCCATAGTTAGAGGCAATAAACCATTGAATACCAGTGCTAGGAGGCAGCAACAGCCGGGGAAGGCCTCAGCCTCTATGCCCTGTTTGCAGGCCCTCATGGACAACTGGTTGCCTGCTGAGTGAAACAGGATGCTGGACTAAACCAACCACTGGCCTGATCCAGGAGAGCTCTTCCTATGTTCCTAAACAGAATTCATGTCAAAGCCCCAAATTGGTAAAAGGTGCTATTTTATTGTCAGTTAACTTGACAGGGAAACTTGAACCAATGAAGCCAGTACCTTCAATGCTGTTTTGAAAGGCTTCTCCTCTGACCCATCACCTGCGGAGTCGCATCCCTCTCGGTCCGAGACGTATACCTCTCCTGTAAAAGCACACAGAGGGTGAGGTCAGACGGCGTGCTGAGAGCGGGGTAAACTGCTCCGGTTCTAACCGGATTATATTTGATCTGGATAATCGCGATCACACTCACCTCCCTTATCCCGCCTCACTGCGCAGTCACGTTGCTCCCCGGCATCTACACTAGTGACGCGTGGGAACTTGTGTCAGCAGGGTTTTAAATTTTTCCTCAGTTTGCGCATGTGCATAGGTGCCCCTCCGTAGAAGGGGCGGGGAAACTATCATGGCGCATGCACAGAACCACCAGGGCGAATCAATCCAACCCCTCCAACAAAAGACTTCTCTTTAAATGTTTGACCCGAAAATGGCCTCCGTGAGATCCCGAACTCACCTAATGCTAAAAAAAGTGACCGTTTAAATGTCAGTTTTCTAAACGCGGTGGCAGAGCTCCGCCTATGCGCACACCGCCAACACATAAAAAAATGGCAGGCGGAAAGTGGAAGCCTCAGGCAGCTTTCGATCAGGAAGGGGGTTTAAACCGGAAGTGGCTCGACACCGCAGGAGCGGTCATACGTCATAAAAGTGCGGCTAGAACCGAAGAATCAGGAAAACACCACTAGGGAACCTGGTATCAAAATACTCCGTTTAAAAAGGGGTTTGAGCTGGAAAGCGACGGCTGGGGAATGGTGCGCAGATGTTGGGTGTGTGAACGTGGATATAAAATCCATTACTGAAGCGTGCCGAAAGTGGACTAAATGGTCCGTCTGAACGCACCCAGAGACACTGATTTAAGCTGCTGTTTTGTGTACACACGTGCGGCCATACACAATTCAAGTCCGACAAAACACCCACCTCATTCTCCGGGCCACGTCATTGTTTGAGCTCCCAAATGTACGGACTGTTGAAAATGTAGGTCAAGTGTTTGTGTGTTAACTCTACTTTGGTCCTAGCTTTCTTAGTGGCGAGACTCTCAACCCAAACTCCCAGAGTTCACAGAAACAGACAAGCAAAGACAAGGAATTCTGAGAGAGTTCCTTGGGAGGAAGAACCCAGATGTGTTACTCTTTGACTGCGATCAAACACACTAAATAATTCATTTTCAATCCACTTTCAATCCACTTTCCAACTGGATTTTACTGTGTGAACTGGCAAAATCCAGTTGGAAAGTAAACTGACAGGTGATTGAAAGTGGATTATTTAGTGTGTGTGATCACAGCCTTTCTGTTCCAAATTTATAATTGTTATGCCCTAAGAGACTATCAGCAAGAATGAAGGCTTTGGGGTGTTGCTTCCTGCTTTTGTTCCCCCCCAAAAAACCCCTTTCTCCTGTTTGCTCTATAGCATTTGAGTTTCAGTTAGTTTCAGGTGGTCAGCCACGTTGGTCTGAAGCAGTAGAACAAATCTAGATTCCAATGGTGCCTTTAAACCTTAGTTGGTCTTAAAGGGTCACTGGACTCTAAAACTGAGTTAGGAGTTTGCTGTTTAGGTGTCTTATGTCAACCCCTGGGTTGCCATGGACGCTGGAGGGAGGCCTGGGTGGCTTGGAATGTTCACTTTCGCTTTCTGCTCCCTTAGCCAGCTAGACTTAGAAATGTAACCTTGAGCTCCTGGTGTCGCTTTTCCCCTGGGAAGACAGGACCGCTATATTCTGGCGGGCTCGCTGCTTAGTGTGACTGGATCAGAGCTATTAGAGCAGGCGTGTCAAACATGTGGCCCAAGGGCCGGACCAGGCCCCCCGGAGGGCTCCTGTCAGGCCTGCAGTGGAACTGGCTGTCTTCTGTTTCTTCTTCCAGTTCTGCTGCTGCTGCTGCGACATCGTAGGTTTGCAGCTTACAGATACACACCTGAACAGCACACTCAAGGTTGCAACAGCACAGACATTTTGATGCATTAATTCGGATCAAGAGGTGTCAGTTATCAGACACTGTTAAATAAAGAAAATATTGCAAGCGTGCTAATGTTTTAAGCATGTTTTTATTTTAAGTAAAAAAAGACTTTGTGTTTGTGTCCTTTATAAAGCTAGTATCTCCGCTACCTGGCATTACCTTTTATGACACACATGGCCTGGCCCAACAAGATCTCATTTATGTCAGATCCAGCTCTCATAACAAATGAGTTTGACACCCCTGCCTTAGAAAGTGGGGTGGTGGTGGTGTAACTGCTAGTTTCGCAAGCTTTTGGGTTAGTTCTAAAACAAAATGTTAAAGAGTTGGGATACCTTCACTGTCTCAATAAACTTTTATTCTTATGAATGACTGCTGTTGGGAACTGATTGCTCCCGGGTTCTGATGCCTTTGGAAGAGGCCCGTCAGAGCTCATAAGAAATTGGGAAGGGGATTACCTTGGCCATCTGGTTACAGCAAGTAATGGGCGGGGGGGGAGATTTTCAAGGATGAAGACAGGGTTATAAACAGGCCTGGAGAGAAAAAAAATCCCTCTAACAGAGGCTTAATGTGTGGAAATGGGAAGAGGAAGCTTTTAATGGCACAGAGATAAGGTAAATAATATCACCTGGGAAATCCTGTTAAGCCACTATTAGAGAGGGTTGGAATAAGATCTGGGAGATTCAGGTTTGAATCCCCACTGCCAGGGAAGCGTGCAGGACAACCTTGGGCCGGTCACACAGGGTCAGCCTAACCCTACCACAAAGAGCGGCTGTGACGATAAAATGGAGGAGAGAAGAGCGATGTAAGCTGCTTTGGTCCCTACTGGGGAGAAAAGGAATAAATAAATTTCTGTTTGCATTTTAACGAAAGAAGAGTGTTTAAAGCAGGAATCCACCATATGGAGCAGAAGTCCATCAGTGGCTATTAGCCACAGGGTATAGATGGGAATTCTCAGTCTGGGGCAGGTGATGCTCTGTATTCTTGGTGCTGGAGGGGGCAGCAGTGGGAGGGCTTCTAGTGTCCTGGCCCCACTGCTGGACCTCCTGATGGCACCTGGTATATTTTGGCCGCTGTGTGACAGAGTGTTGGACTAGATGGGCCATTGGCCTGATTCAACATTGGCTTCTTTTATGTTCTTATGTTCACCACACGTCATCTGCTGTAATCCATTCCATGATAAGCACCTAGAGACCAGTCAACCCTTCCTTCCATTTTGTTTGCTGTGGCGGTTTTCTGTTTGCAGGAGATATGTGACTAAACGCTTTGGGAAGGCAACATGGTCCCTTCGACCATCTTAAGGAAAAGAATTGACCTAACAGCCTACAACTTCTCCTCCTGCTCTTTGGTTTCCACGGCAGCAGATGGATGGCACATACGCTAAGGCTTCGGCCTACCTAGCTTGGGGAGAAACCAATACTCCCTCCCTTAAAATGCAGCCATGGGCACACCCCTTCAAGGGGTCCCCTTGTTTGCAGGTGACTCATTTTGCCTGCCGCTGGTTGGCAAAGGGCCAGGCATGCTGCTGAAAAAGGCAACGCTGAACATGCTAAATAATGCCATTTCAGTCCACACTGACAGATTGCAAGTAGATTCTACCATTCCATACAGTAAAATCTAGTTGCAAAGTGGATTGGAAATGCGTTCTTTAGTATGTGTGAAAGTGCCCTAGCTCTGAAAGGAACCCCTGGAGGCTCCCGCATCCCTTTTCTATCTCATCCCCAGCCACACCAAGCTGGTCAATAGCTCCGCATTGTGAACCTACTTCCATTTCCTTCAAAAAAAACCTCTTGCATCAGCTCCCAGAGCTGAACACGGAGTGGGAGGCAGGAAAAAGCATGGCCCGAATCACACAACGCCTCTTTCCAAGGAGATTGATCCGGGGAACCCAGAATCAAAGGGCAGGTCCGCAGAAGCCCTGATTTTGAAGAGCTGCTCGTTTATACCCGAATCTTTTTTGTTTCTTGGCCCAGCCGAAACGGAAGGGCGGGGGGGGGCTCTTTGTGCACAAACCACCTACAGTTTTAAGAAACCGGGCACGTAATGGTGGCTAAGAAGACCATCTTTAATCCATCCCTTGCCGTGCAGCAGAGGCCAAAGCAAAAGATCCGCAACCTCACTGGCCCAGGAAAGCAGCAAACCAGCCCCAGTGAAGCAGAGGGGGGAGAACGACGCCCACCCCCGTGCCCCCAAGAGCCACCAGCCCCAGATCCGCAAGGAGGGCAGGATAACCCACAGCCCTTCCCTCCTTCCCCACTGCAAGCTCACCCAAGGCCAGCTTCTCCGCGTTCTCAATGATCACCGCAGACATGGCTGCTCTCCTAAAGCCCGGTCGCGACGGAGGGGCGCTTCTCTCCGGGCTGCTTCTTTCGCTTTCCAGCGACTCCCCAGAAATTACGCCCTATGACAGCCGGATTGCATCAGGCGCACGCAGCTCGCCCTGCCGCAAAGCAAAGCCGAGTGCCGCACGGAGCCGGGTCGATCCCACCCTCTGCGACGCCTCTGGCCGGGGAAGGAGGCGGCGTAGCCCGGCAAGAGGCGTGTTCCTGCAAGGCTGACGTCGGGCTCTTTCAGTTTCAGCCTCGCGGGTTACATCAGCTAGGTTGCCTTTTGGAAAGCGCCCTGCCTGTGCACAGAGACGCGTTGCTTTTCAAGTTTTGTTTGCATACAGCTGCTGGGGAAGCGGGGCTCTCTGTATATGCTCTGTAGAAGCGCCTGCCCTGAACAGTCTCCCAGCATTTTTACAGCACAAGTTGGCCCGTCTGTTATATGGGACCGATGAGGAGCTGTTTGGCAGCTGCCGTTCACAGGACGGGGTAAAAGCCGGAAATGGTACCGCAAGAAAACAGTAGGGTGCATTACAGACGCTCGGGAACAGTATTTTAGAAATTAAGAGGCAGAACTCTCGCACCTTTTATTTACCCTTTCGAGGTCAAAATGCCTCCGGAACAGGCTGGAACGGTCATTAAACTAATAATAGCGTCACTAAAAACTGTGAGAAGGGTTAAAGGCACTTCAGAACAGTATTTTGGAAATCAAAATGCAGAAATACTATGCACTTATTAACCCTTTCCAGGCAAAAATGCCTCCGGAATGGGGGGAGGTATTCCTCAGCGTAGGTTTCAGGAATAGTGTTGGGTAGCTGCTTTCTGCTATGGGCAGGCCCCTAGCTATCAAGGGGCCCGGCCTGTGGTTTTTGCGGGCCCCTCCCCCGATCCTCAGCTCCCCCTCCTTCCCTCCACCATTGTGCAACCTGCAGGACTCCAAGTTCAGGTAGAGACCAGAGGGGCTCATGTGGGGGGTGTACTTAAAGGAAGGACAGGGTTGCCCACTGGAAACAATGGGAGAGACTTGAAGGACCATTGGAAATAATGGGAGCCAGGAATGCCAATGGACTTGCATGGGCTCCACTGAAATAAAACCATAAAAAGGCATTAAAAAGTGCAGCATAAAAAAAGTTGCAAAGAAAATGTGGAATGGTTTTTGCACTAAGGTCTTTGGTCCCAGAAAAGGCTACTCTGGGACTGGAATGACAAGTTGCAGAGTGGAATTACTGTCCCTAGGAGTAGAATCTGTGCTCTGGGACTGGAATGACAGTCCCCAGAGTGGAATGATGATCCCTAACAATAGAATCTGTGCTGTGGGACTAGAATGACAGGTCACAGAGTGGAATGACAGGACAGCCCCTGGGAATACGCTCAGTGCTCTGGGACTGGAATAACAGGTTGCAAAGCAGAATGGCTCTGAACTCTGTACATTGCTCAGATATTGAGTGCACAGCAACTGTTTGGTATTCTGGCTCAGAGACTTCAGCCATACATTTACCAAACGAAGGCATCTGTGATGCCATAATTTAGTAAATTTCAGTACAAAGTCACCCTTATGAATAAGGCAGAAACAAGACTCCTCTGTTGCCCTTCTTACTTTTGACTTTGTGACCATTTGTTTGTCTCATGCACATGGTATGTATCAGAACTTTTTTGGTAGAAAAAGCTCAGCAGGAACTCATTAGCATATTAGGTCACACCCCTGACATCACAGCTCATTAGCATATTAGGCCACACACCCTGTGTTACCTGAAGTGTGGTCATCAAGCTACACCCACCTTTTGCTTCTTATTCTGTTTACCTTATTTGTTGTCAAAACTCAGGCCTTTTTTGTAGCAGGAACACCTTTGCATGTTAGGCCACATACCCCTAATGTAGCCAGTCCTAATGAATTTCTGCTCTTGGGTGTGGCTATTATGCTAATGGGTTCCTCCTGGGTATGGCCAACTTGGGAGTCAGCCGGAACTCACAACTGGACCATAGTTGTTCCATTTTCTTGGGCAGAGGTTGCCAAGGGGAGGGAAGGAGGGGAAATTGAAGCCCCCCTGAAGCAGCTGCTTTCCATGCAGAAGGTTCCCCAGTTCAGTCTCTGGAATCTCCTGTTCTCAAGTCGGATCTCAAGTGGGAGATGTTGGGAGTAACCTCCTCTGCCTGAGACCCTGGAAGACCTTTTTTTTAAAAAAAGCTATTTATTAAAACATCTACTCCTGCCTTTCCAAAGAGCTCAGGGATGCCTAACACAACTGGGTAGCCTGCAATTTGATGGAGAAGAAGAGGAGGAGGCGGAGGAGTTGGTTTTATACCCTGCTTTTCACTACCCAAAGGGGTTCTGAATGAATGACTTGTGACTAACCCAAGGTCACCCAGCCGGCTTCATGTGGAGAAGTGGTGAATCAAACCCATTTCTCCAGATTAGAGTCCGCCGCTCTTAACCACTACACCACGCTGGCTGCTGATTGTCTGTCTCACCAGGGTTACCACCAGGATCATCCATGACAAATGTGCTCATCTCTCCCAGTCGGCAGCCATCCACAACCTGGCAAGGGTAAGGCCGGCTTTTGCTCTCTGCAAGCATTCAGCTAGGGGAGGGAGGGATTAGGTGCAGTACTCAGGTCCCAAAAGCTGACATTGGGCTGCATCACACCCTTGCTGTTTTTCAGCCTGGTTGAAGAGCAAGTAGATCGGGAAATACCTGGACATTTGGGGGTGGAGCCTGAGGAGGGCAGGGTTTGGGGAGAGGAGGGTCATTAACAGAATATAACACCAGGGATTCTACCTCCCAATTTTTTCTCCAGGTGAATTGATCTCTGTTGCCTGGAGATCAGTTGTAATCCCAGGAGATCTCAAGCTACCACCTGGAGGCTGGCAACCCTACTGTGATGCCTGTCCACCTTCCTGTCCCTCTCCACATAATCAGAATGTTAGAGTTGGAAGGGGCCTTGCAGGTCACCTAGTCCAACCCCCTGCACTCTGCAGGAGCACAGCCAAAAGACAGTCCTACAACATACCCAGAAGATGGTCATCCAGCCTCCACTTGAAAACGTCCAGTTGAAGGTGCATTCACCACCTCCCGAGGCAGCCTGTTCCACTGCTCAACCACTCTTACAGTTAGGAAGTTTCTCCTGATATTTAGCCGGTAACGACTCCCTTGTAATTTCCATCCATTAGATCTAGTCTTGCAATCCGGAGCAAGAGAGAATAGATCTGCTCCATCTTCTACATGACAGCCCTTCAGATATTTGAAGACTGCAATCATGTCCCCTCTAAGCCTTCTATTCCCCAGGCTAAACATACCCAACTCTTTCAGCCTTTCCTCATAAGACTTGGATTCCAACCCTACTCACCGTCCTGGTCGCCCTCTTCTGGACACGCTTGAGCTTGTCAACATCCTTCCTAAAATGTGGTGCCTAAAACTGAACACAATACTCTAGGTGAGGCCTGACCATAGCAGAAAAGAGCGGAACTACCACCTCCCATGATCTGGACACAATGCTTCTATTAATGCATCCTAAGACTGCATTAGCTTTCTTCCATGATCCAGGCCTTGTTTCTGTGCCACCTCTGTCCTTGTCTTTCCTTTTCAAAAATGTACTTCAGAAAACCCTTACACACAGGAAGATATTTTAAAGGGTTTTTTTTAATTGAGCAAACTCCGAAGGATGGCAGAAGACAGGAGGGCCTGGCGTGATGTGGTCCATGAGGTCACAAAGAGTTGGATTTGACTGGGCAACTGAACAACAACAAATGTTGAGTACTGATCAATAGGGGTTTTTTTTCTGGGGAAACATGCCAGAACAGAGTTCCGGAATCTTTTGGACAAAATTCTTTTAAAATGTTTAAAAGTTCATGAGCTTTCAAAATACAGATTGAAAACTTCATTTCTCTATTGAGAGTTCCGACAGCTCTTTTTCAAAATAAAAATAAAAGCCCTGCTGGTCAGAGATGCCTTCATGGAAGGTGTACACAACCACAGAGCTCAGTTCTGGTTCTCTGATGTGGGAGCAGGGCCGGCCCTAGGGTTTTTCACACCCTAGGCAGGACTACCTTCTGGCGCCCCCCCTACATGAGCCCGATTACAGGGTTGCCAACCTCCAGGCAGGGCCTGGAGAGGAGGAATCCCCTCCTGCTCCTGGGCAAGAGGCACGGGCCGAGCAGCAGAGAGACCTACCTCCCCCCCATCCTTCAGGCTCCACCATGTCTTCCCCATTCCTCAGCAACAGCCCCGCCTCTCAGGACCGGGACCAAAAACATCACAGCGCGCGCGTCAAGGACCGGGATTGCCCGCCAGAGACTCAGACACAGACGCAGGGGGGGGGGGAGATATGTACACGGAGAGCAAGGCTGTTTGCTGCACTCCCCGACATGATCGGGGCAAGACTTCCGTGTCAAGGGGCGGTGGGCTTTGGGGGGGGGGAGAAGCTTGGGAGGGCCGTCGAGGGGGGGAAGACGGAGCAAGGCCCTCGCAGAGCAGCAGCCCCCCTGCCCCCCGCGCCGGCACTCAGTTCCAGGGCCCGGAGAGCGGCGCTCCGCACGCACGCCCTGCCCAGCCCAGCCCTGCCCTGCAGCCGCGCGGTCTCTCCCCGCCTCCCTCCCTCCCGCACGCCTCTGGCTTGGCTGGGAGTGGCCGGTCAGTCTGTGGCCAGTGGCTTCTCGGCGGCGGCGCCCCTCCCCCCCTCCCCCTCGGCTCAGAGCGGCTCGATGGAGTTGCGCCTGCCGCCGAGGGTGAGGGACGGTGCCTCTGAGTTGGCACAGAGTTCCACCGGCAGCCGGGCGGCTTTCCCCTTGCCTTGGGGGGGGCGACCTGACCCCGTGGCCCCTCTCTGGGTGGGCTTTCTCGCGGGGGCGGCGCTGCTCCGGGCTCTCTTCTCCCACGCAGCTGCTCCAACGGGGGAAGGGAGAGGGCTGACTGAGCGCCCCTTCCCTCGGAGCCCTGAGCGCTCTCTTCCCTCCAGAAGCCGGCGTTGGGAGGGAAGGGGCAGGGGTTCTAACCCACGCCCCTTCCCTCCGAGCGCCGGCTTCTGGAGGGAGGAAGGCGCTCAGGGCGGGGAAGACTGGGGCGCTCTTCGGCAGCAGCAGGGAGGCGGCAGGGAGGGGGAACTTTTTGCAGGAGGCGCAGTTTGGCGCCCCTGCGGCCGGCGCGCTCTAGGCGAGCGCCTAGCTCGCCTAGTGGGCGAGCCGGCCCTGTGTGGGAGAACCAGGTTTGATTCCCCACTCCTCCACTTGCAGCTGCTGGATGACCTTGGGCAAGCCATAGTTCTGTCAGAGCTGCTCTCTCAAGGACAGTTCTGGAAAGAGCTCTCTCAGCCCCACCTACTTCACAAGGTATCTGTTGTGGGGAGGGGAAGGGAAAGGAGTTTGTAAGCCGCTCTGAGACTCCGAGTGCAGGGTGGGGTATAAATCCAATCTCCTCTCGTCTCCTTCTTCTACCTGGAGATCTGGGGGGATGGAGCCTGAGGAAGGTGGGGTTTGGGCAGGAAGGAATTTCATCTGGGTTATAATGCCATAGAGTCCACCTTCCAAAGTGGCCATTTTCTCCAGAGACAAAGAATTGATATTGTCAAGACCTCTATATGTGTGTGAGAAAGAGAAAGAAAGCCTGGAGCTCTATATTCAGTGCATCTGGGGGAATAAAGAATGATGGGTCCTGAAGATCTCACATTTAAAATTAAAAACAAGTTTTTAGCCCTCTGAACGCTAAGATCTGGAGGACTGCCCGCCACTACAACCTCTTCATCTTCCTGTTTATTAACAGCTGCTGCTCCCCAGTTTCCTTCTCTTTATCCCACTTGTCCTAGCAAAAGAACATGTCAAATGGTGTAGGGACTAAACCTGGGAAGCAGAAGGAGTATCACGCTGAGGTCACAGAGACAGTGTTTATCTCGCCACGGTGACCTCCTCAACCACCTGTGACAAATGAGCTCATCTGTCCCAGGTGGCAGCCATCCTCAGCCTGGAAGGATAAGGCGGGCTTTGGCTCTCTGCAAGCATTGGGTTGGGGGAGGGGAGGATTAGGTGCAACATTGAGGTCCCAAATGCTGCCATTTGGCCTTTAGTATCTGAGGCCTCCCACGTCACACGCTGGCCGGGTTTCAGATTGGCTGAAGAGCATATGTTTCTGAGCACAGGCAGAGCACACATTCCTCATTCGTCTGGAAGTGGTGCCTCTCACGGAGGCCGGCATCTGACTCTAGAGCACAACTACTGAGTTTGGTACCTCATAGCCATGCTTCTCTGTGTCGTTTGGGTGGCACATCCCTCTCTCTTTTTCTGCCACTTTCATAGCCTTGCTTTTCCATCTCTTTTTTTCAGATGATTTGAGATCATGGAGTACTGCGGTCCAAACTGACCTGGTGTCTTACTCTAGCCTAGGTACGATAAGTGCTGGCCCTCCAAATTGATTTCCACAGCAAAGATATCAAGTGCTTGTGCTTGCAGCCATCTGGAATATCTCCCTGCAAGGCCTGAAACCCCATCCTGATAGTACCGGCTGCTCAGAAGGATCAAGAGTTGAATCAAGAACAGTGTTCCCTCTAAGCTGAGTTAGTGTGAGCTGGCTCAGAGTTTTTTAACCTCTAGCTCACACCTTTTTGTCTTAGCTCAGGAAGGATGGCTCCAGAACAAACTAATTTATGCAGTAGCCAAATAGCTCGCTCATAACTTTAATGCCAGTAGCCCACAAAGTAGCATTTTTGCTCACAAGACTCCAGTTTAGAGGGAACATTGATCAAGACCTCTCCTAACAGGGAAATGGCTTAACTGGTCATTGTGAGGCTCAGCTGATCCCTTGTCACCTATGAGAAGTGAAAAGTCCTACATTTAGACTGCTTCATGCTGGACACCGTGAAACTCAGATACTCTCAGATACTAGGGCAGACATTAAATAATGATTCTGGTGGATTTCTGCCTTGGTAATCTGCCTGCTAACATGCATGCCGCTGTCTCCATGCCGTATGCACCATACTTCATACGAGCTCTGCAGAAACTCCTTGACTGGTGTCCTGATTCCCTGCCAGTTTGCATATTAGCAGTAGTGAGCTAATGGTTACCATTTGCCGTGCTGAAAAAGAGCTTGTGTTTGGGCAGGGGTACCACGTGGATTCTCTCAGGTGCATCTTTTGAGATGGTTCCCTCATGCGAAAACCTTACTTTCTACAGTGTGCAGAAAGATTATGTGTCTCCCCCCCCTCCACCCATCCTTCTCTTAGCTGCCTATGAGTCTGTCTGCAAAACATTCTTCACCTTCCAAGTAGCAACAGGAGTATGCCACATGTTTTGATTATTCTCCAATTCCCAAGTGCTCAGATGCACTCCCTTGAGAGTTAAGGAAACCCTGTGGTTCTCTCTGACTCTGGGCCCCAGCTCAGTGGTTGAGCCACTTGCTTTGTATGTCCACTGTGCCACTAAAAGCCTTTCTCTGCCTGAGATCCTGGAGAGCCACTGCCAATCAGACTGGATCACACCGGGCTAGGCGGAGTGGTGACCTCGACAGCGGGAAGCTTTGGATTACCTGAAGCATCCTGATGCATAATCTGCAGGAAGGAGATGACACCGCACAGGTATATTTCCAGTATGGTAGAAAAACAATCCCCAAGCCCACCTGAAGTGATGTGAGAAGGCTGGAGAACAAATCTGCACTCTCCCCACACTCATGAAGACGGCATGAAGAGAGTCTGGGCCTGCCTGGCTTCTTTGTGCTCCTATACACACTAAGTTCACTTGCTTGTTGTCAACATGTTAGGATATTAGTATAGTTAGTATATTAGATGTGTGTTAATGTGAATGTGGTCTGCTTTTCACTTCTGCCTGCAACCACTCTTAAATATCCAGGGTATAAGGAAGAAAACCCTTCTCCATCCACCCTGTCATCATTACGGTGGAGGATGTGCAGGCTGAGGTTCCACCACTACCTTAAATTAACGTTCCCCCCTCTTGCCCCGAGCAGCAACCCAATGCAACAGCTTAAAGTGCCTCTCCAGGCATTGAAGAACTACTGCAAAGTGGGGCGGAGTGAAATCAGAAGCAAAGTTTATTGAGGAGCACAATACAAATCACCTGGGGAACTGGCAGACTCAAGCAGTCAAAAGTAATATCAAGTGTTCCTCTCACAGTAGAAAACACACTGCAATACACTCTGCTCAAGAAGGGGAAGTCAGGGGCCAAAGTAGTCAAGGCTGGCCATATCTACACAGGCCCAGAGCTTCCAGGCACCAGTTAATATAAAGGGGGAAGGGAAGGGGTGGAGACACATGTTTTGTGGGTCCAGAACACAGCCAGGTGAAGGACCACACCACAGGGTATGTGGCAATGTATGGCATGAGAAGGCTTGAAGACAGGTGCAGGCCCAAGGTATGGCATGAGCACGCTTGAAGACAGGTGCAGGCTTGATTTATGCCAGGCTTGGAAAGGAGGCGATAAATGGGTTGGTCTGTCAGTTGAGTTAATGGATAAGACTGGGGTTTGGGTGGGAGGGTGAAACCCTACAAGACAGGTCAGATTGAGACAACGTGATGGGCCAAAGGTCCCCAGCGAGTTTTCAGACAGAAGAGCACTACTCTAACCACTCGACCACACTGCCCTTTTGAGTCCAGCTCTATCAAATCAGGCCTTCGGGCAAATAGGTGACCGAAAGAGCAGGCACCTGTTGTGTGAACCCCTTGGCAGAGAAGGCACAGGGAATGGGCCGTTATCAGCAGCATTTAAAAACCCAAGGCTGGTACAATTGTGAGGAGGCCCCTTTTGACCCATGAGGACACAGCGGAAACCCAGACACATTTATTTATTTATTAAAATGTAGTTTATTCTTCAATAGAATGACTTGGAAATCTTTTCTGTGGCTGGCCTCGGCACAGAAGCCCTGGCGATGAATCCAAAAGGTGTGGCAGAGCTGACGTGCTGCTTCAACTGTGGCTCTGCTCATCTGCTCTGACCCTCGGGGATCTATATCATGTTCAGCCCCAAACAATTCAGAGCATCATGTCCTCACAGGGTCTTGACACTTCCTTTCTCTCCTCAATGGGAGGGAACTCGAAGCTGTGGTAGAACTGACTTGCTGCTTCAGCCATGACTCTGCCCGTCGGTTCTGACCCTCGGGATCTGTATCATGTTCAGCTTCAAACAGATGAAGGCATCATGTCCTCACAGGATCTTGAGACTTCCTTTCTCTCCTCAATAGGAGGGAACTCGAAGGTGTGGCAGAACTGACTTGCTTCTTCAGCCATGACTCTGCCCATCAGCTCTGACTCACAGGGATCTGTGTCGTGTTCAGCTCCAAACAGCTGAAGGCATCGTGTCCTCACAGGGTCTTGACACGTCCTTTCTCTCCTCAATGGGAGGGAACTCGAAGGTGTGGCAGAACTGACTTGCTGCTTCAGCCATGACTCTGCCCGTCAGCTCTGACCCTCAGGGATCTGTATCATATTCGGCTCCAAATAGCTGAAGGGATCGTGTCCTCACAGGGTCTTGACACGTCCTTTCTCTCCTCAATAGGAGGGAACTTGAAGGTTCGGCAGAACTGACTTGCTGCTTCAGCCATGACTCTGCTCATCGGCACTGACCCTCAGGGATCTGTATCAAGCTCAGCTCCAAATAACTGAAGGCATTGTGTCCTCACAGGGTCTTGACACTTCCTTTCTCTCCTCAATAGGAGGAAGGCACTGCACCCTCAAGGAGCCAATCTCCTGTGCTCTGCCATCTCGACACTGCCGCCTCAGTAGTACCTTATTTCTGGTTCTTGGAAGCGGGTTTTCAAAATGGTTTTCCTAAAACAATACAAAAATTGTTTCAACACGAATACATTGTAACAGAGCACTCACAATATCAGGTGTTGAATGGCCAGGTACTGTGCCATGGCAACAAAAGGGATCCTGCCGATTTGCTTATGAGACAAGGCTGGACACAGTACAAAGGCAAGTGCTTACCTCACTGGCTCCAGTGGAAGACTTCTCTAGCAAAGGGCCACTGCCTGGTGCAGCTACTGTGGAGTTCCCACTCCCAGGGGAGGGGGGAGGAAGAGGACGGGGTCAGCCTCAGGCCCCCCATTCAATCGGTTCCTCTTGGGAAACAATGGAATGGGAGGTCCGCAGCTGGCGTGCCCCTGGTTCCTTTTCCTTCACCACCCCCAATCGCTCCCTGTTCCATTCCCCCTACTGCCCCAGCCATTGGTTGGGGGGTGGCGGGAGTGGAATAGGGAATGGCGGGGCCAGTGGAGGGAGGGGAAGCAGGAACAGCGGGGACAGGGGTGGGAGGAGGAGGGGAGGGAAGGCAAGGGAAGGGACGACAAGGAAAGATGGGACAGCAGAGACAGAGCAGGAAGAAGAGGAGGAGGAAGAGAGGAAACAACAAGCAGTGGGGAGGGTGGAGCTAATGGGTTAGAAGGTATAGTGTAGGGAAGGGTAAGTCAGAAGGCAGAGTGAAGGAAAGGAGTTACAAGACAGAGCAGAGGTAAGAATTAAGATAGACAAAAGTCAAAGGAGGAGAAACAGAGACAGAGTTAGTGGAGAAAGGTTAGTGGAGGAGGGGGTGCAGGTGAGCTGGGGAAGGGAGGGGAGGGAAACCCCAGTTCACTGCATCTTCAGCACACCCTTCGCCGATCTTGCTGTTTCTGGAGCCTTTGAAAGAATACAGAGAAAACAACAATTATAAAAACCCATTCAAAGCCACAATGAAAAACTCCCACTTGGATTGCCAGTCATTCAACACTAGACCAGCCAAAGGCAGTCTGCAGTAAAATGCCCTTCATCTGCCTACTTTGCCACTTCCCCACCAACATCCACGTTCAAACTTGCCAGTGGCCCTCTGGATGGCTTACCATTAGCCTATCAACGGACCTCTTGGTTGACAGCCACTGCTGTGAAGTCAACTGCCGAGGCTCAGGCGTACTTATACATCTCTGGCTCCTGGGAGCTTTGAGAGGCTGGCATTGTGGCATCAGTGTGAGGACGGCCCAGCATCTGGGTAACAGGGACCGATCTCTGGGCTGCATGGCAGCATGTCAGACGGGGGACTGTGGAGGAGGAGGATGGGGGCCAGCCACTAACCTTCCACTTCATCGGCTCCTCTTGGGGACCAACGGGAGGGGCATCAGAGTTGCACAGAAGGTCCATAGGGTGGAATAAGGAATGGTGCTGATGGTGGAGGGAAGGGAACTGGGGACCTTAAAAGTAGTTAAAGGGAATGAAAACAGGTACAGTGGGCGTGGTGGAGGGTAAGGATTGGGGGAGTTGCGGTGCTTGTGGGAGGAAGAGAAGAAGCTTCCACTCTTTCGTATACCAGGTTATGGGCTGATGGCCATTGCTGAAGGGTTGTGAAGGTCCCTAATCCCTTTAATGAAAACGGCTAAGAAAAAAACTGTGGCATCTTTCTTATTGGGGAGACTGTTTTTCCTTTAAAACGCACTATGTTCACATAAACTTGGTAGATTATTGCTGCCACCAGGAATTAAGAATTCCAGATTTCTCTATTATAGTAGAATGACCTTGTGCCTGGGCACTTCAGAGGACGATGTGGCCCTGAGGAAGGACTGTTCTGACTGCTGGGATGAGTTTCAACAAATGCTTGATTCATAAAAGAATAAAACATGTTTCTGGGTATTTTGAACTGTTGTTGAAGAAAAGAACTTCTAAATATAACTGATAAAGCTGGGCGTCACACACAGTCTCTCAAAACAACAAAACTCAACTCTGACAGCCTTAGCGACGCAGGCTAAACTCTGCCTCTCTTAGCCACAACCATTTGTCTTAGCCACACTGGATAGACTCAAACTGCGTCTTCTGCCATACAAGATAAAAAACTAAACTCTCCACACTCGTCTCTCCAAAACCCAGAATCACTTCAGAGACATCCCTCCTCCCACTCTCTCAAGTCATCAGCCAGTCACATCACACTCATCTCCCTCCATCACTCTCCTTACTGCAGTAATCTGCAGTCAAACTAAACATTTAAAGAAACACACACATCACAACATGAAATCATTACGAAGACCATCATCGGATTCATAAACCAGCCATCTTCAGCTGCCATTTTAAAAGGTAGGCTTTTTCCTTGGAAACCATTTTTGTGTGCGTGATATGACCATGGAAAGGATGGGGCACACCGAGGAAAAGTCACCTGCAAGGAGCCTGTCTCAACCAACCCTCTGCCTCCCTGGCTCTGCCATCGTCCCTCCAAATATACTTCTGTTAACTTCTTGAGACCTCCTGCCTGTAAGCTGATCCCTAGCCTGCTTCATCCCTGGTCCTCCTGCAGTATCTCAGCTTCCTCCAAATGTTTGAAGAGAAGCCTGAAGTGCTTTGAGAATACTTCAAAAGAACTGTTATTTGGGATAAAGTCTCTTGTATGTACATTCCCCCCCATTAATATTGATTCATGAACATGACATGCCAAACTTTTCTTAACCAATCACAACTGTTAGTTTTGGTTTTCCCCAGTGGAGGGATCAATATTCACAGCTGTCAATAAATTCAGCATCTGAATCCTGTACTTGCTTGGCGTAAATAATTGTTCTGCTCATGCCCCAAATAAAGAGAGCACATGCAAGCAAATGGGTTGAGCTGGGATTTACTATGGCTACAATCACACACACTAAATAATCCACTTTCAGTGCACTTTCCAGCTGGTGGATTTTACTGGGTGACCTGGCAAAATGCAGTTGGAAAGTGCATTGAAAGTGGATTATTTAGTGTGTGTGACCCCATTCTACGTGATGCAGATCTGGGTCATAATCACGCCCCCTCCAGCATGGGCACTCTACCTACCAGCCTGCCTGAGGCATGCCATTATGATGGGCTCCCATGCCCTGCCGATAATCCCCCAGAGACCTTCCTAGCCTGCTAACCCAAGGGACACTGTAACATCACCATCTTCCCCCCATGCTGGCACAAACAAGGGGCCAAGAGGATGTGTGGAGACTACTGGAAAGACACCCCTGGGGCTGGGAAGACCCCCCAAACATAGCTGCCTGATTCCCTCGAGGCAAGAATTGGTCTGACTCTGGACCCATGGAAAGCCACCATTCACCTTACAAAACTTGCCCAAATAGGACTCCATTAGCCACGATCATAGGACTGATGGTAGCTACAGAAAACAAAGTTACGATTTATGGAAGCAAAAGAGGAAGGAATCTATCAATGTGTCCTGGAAGAACTCTGGTTCAAATGACACCAAAATATTACAAAGATTTCAGCCCATGTAGCAATAAGAGAAAATATAATAAAAATCATATACAGATGGTGTGGCAGCTATGTATTCCTGAAAGGTCTCTTATTTGAGACCTGCTAGACAAAGGCTTTAATCATCTGTGAGATAAACAGAGATCACTTTTTCTTAGACATTTGACTTGCCAGACACAGATAGAGATAAAGAACAAAGCTTTATTTTACAGAAAATAAAGTACTTAGTAAGGTAAATATTATGTGTGGATGACTTAAGAATTAAAGGGCTTCCCCCAGCCTGTGTGTTCCTATTGCTTTGGGGTTTTTTAGCCTGTTCTGCAGATGTTTTGCACGCTCTAGTGGGCAATTCAGTCTTACATCACAATGTGTCTGGCATGCATATCTCCCTGAAGATTTAAATTGCAGGTTTTAATGCTGGACAGGAAGTGATGTCATATCAAATCGAGCCCTAGAGGAAACAAGATACCCACTGAACAGCCCATCCCCAGGCCCACCCCGAAGCAACAGGAACACACAAGTGAGGGAAATGAGAATGTGGAAAAGCTGTGAAGTAAAATTGTCTCTCCAGTGACATAAATAAAACCTGCAGGGAGATTTGATTCCCCTTGCTCTGGACAGGTTATCTCAGCAGATTCAAGGCTGCTCTTTTTGCACACAGAGCTCCTTTCCACAGAACCTGTACACAAGTTAGGAATGACGGGCCCTTAAAAGGATGCTTATTTGTCACACTAAAAGAAGCTTTCCTCCCTACGGTGACCACCAACCCTAACACAAAGCCAAATAAAAGCCTGGCTAAAGTGATGCTCTTTTCTGGAGCCACACAATCCCAGTCTCAAGGTGGGGGGGGGAGTTTCCTTCACCCTTCTTAAATCGAGGTTGGCTCAGTCCCGCCTTCCCCCCTTCAGTGCAGTTTCCTGGACTCTGATGGGCTGACAATCACCTGGCTTTGCGTGAGGCCTGCATCACAATGATTGGTTCAGAGCCCTGGAGGAGAGGCAGGGCCTTTAAGGATGATTGACACAAATGGTGCCTCATGCCTGACAGAATAGCTAAAATGGTGCCGGAAGTTTCCAATAAGTCTTGGCTATGTAATGAAAGAATGGGTATTATTCTACATATTTGGGGGCCATGCCCATAGAAAATTCTGGAGAGGTAACATTGGGGTCGTCACAACCCCAGCAGATCACCACCTTCCACCGCCACCATCCTGGACTTACAGTCCCTTGAGAAGGCCCAGGGTAGCCCTCTCAGGCCCATCCAAAAATGCCCCTTTTCAAGCCGAGAACCTTAGGCGTGATGACCAGGCAGAGAACTTTTAAACAAATGGTTTATTAAGAACAATACTGGGGCAAGAAAAATAAAGCGAGGTGCTTTAAAAGGTATAACAGTGTTGAAAGGCAAAAGGAACACAAAGCTGACGCAGCTACCTATTACTCCTTAACTGGTACTACTTAAGGCCTACAAGCCTTCTTAACAGGCCTCACTACCTGTAGAGTCACTCCGATTAGTGAGGGACCTTCTTCTCTCAGACCAGCTTTCCCCCCTCAGTGACTCTGTGAGAGGGAAAACCGCAGAAGAGCCAAAGAACCATTTCCTCACAGCCCTTTATAGACCAGGTTTAACTTACTCTCATAAGTGAGGGAACTTTGTCCCAGACCAGTCTCCCCACAGACTGCAGAGAAAAAGAACGTCAGTTAAACTGAAACCAAGTATAAGAACACATCGCCCTGAGACTTCTACTATCCCCATTGGTTGCAGCTGGCTCTAGGCATTGTGGGAATTGTAGGCAGCTTGCTTTCTACTACCACACAGGCCTCTCCTGGGCCCTAGGCCTCAGGCTTTTCTTCCAGTCATGTACAGATCTCCAGAGGTCTACACAGAATCTCTGCACTCCCATTGGCTAAAACCCATCCCCAAGCATTGTGGGGATTGTAGGCTGTCTGCTTTCTACTGCCAAAGAGGCCCCTTCTATAGTTTAGGCCTCCAGGCCCTGTCTCCATCCTGCACAGATCATGACAGGGGTGATAAATAAAACATTAGGTTGTAAGATACCTACGATCCCAGGATAGCTCTCCTACTTCGAGGGAGTGCATGAAGGGGTGCAGGATTCAAACAAGCTAACAAACAAGGGAGTCCAGGCTGACACCCTTCTTTCCTCATGTTTCCCTCTCAGGCAGTGGAAAGATGCTGTCGAGCCATTGATTTTGCAGAGATTTGGAAACAGCATCTGAATTTTCACTGCAGGTAGGAGAGATTAGCAGGGGACAGCCTGGGTCCTCCCTTCTTTCTCAGTGGGGCTTTTGCTCCTGCACTTGTGGCTAAGGTGTTTGGGCAAGAGAGGCTCTGAATGCCACTCCCTTTACCCATGCCGCGCTTTAGATCAGGAGTGGCCAAACTGTGGCTCGGGACTCAGAGCCGCATGTGGCCCTTTCACAGATATTGTGCGGCTCCCAGTAGGGCGGCTGGGGAAGCTAAATATCATTAGCAAACAACTATCATTGGACAAATAAATATCATTATCAATATCTGCTTTCACCCCTTGTGTTATTATTTTTGGAAGTCTCATTTAATAATAAAAAGCAAATTTGCATATTTTCCAATAAAAACATGTAGTATCTGTTCATGTCTTGCAGCTCTCGATCATCTGATGTTTATTCTATGTGGCTCTTATGTTAAGCAAGTTCGGCCACCCCTGCTCTAGATCCTACACCCTCCCGGAATACCCCCTTCCAGTTTGCATTGTCTGCCTCGTATGATCTCTGATGGGGGAATGTGCTTTTATTTTTCAGTGTCACTTTTACTTTGAGGAGGTGGCCGTGTATTTCACCAAGGCAGAGTGGGCCCTCCTGGATCAGGGCCAAAGAGCTCTCTACAGGGAATAATACTGGAGAACTATGAGAGTGTGGCCTTTCTGGGTAAGGATCTTTCATAGGTGCCAAAGGTGTGGATTGCTGCCATTGGGATGATGCATGAATCTGGGTGGGTTAGATTTAAATCATGGCTTTCTACATAAAGCCTCATTCTTGCTGGTATAATCTTAATATTTACAACCAGATGAAGGTTTCATTTTTAAAGTAACGACTTTTCAGACTAGTTTTACAGTTGTATCAAAGATTACTGATTTGGTTATACTATTAGAAACACATCATAGACAGACAATTATGAAATTATCATGAAGTGAACTCTCTCCAGTTTAATTGGTTAATCATTCATTTTGGACAACTTTTCTGCTGTATTTTATTGGAAGGAGAAAATTAATCATTACCTTAATAATAACAATTTAAATAGTTTTATTTAACTAAAACAATATTATATCATATGTATTCTTGTATTTGCTTAAACATCCATGTTTGTTAACTTGATGTGGCTAAACAAAATATCTTTAAAAAACAACAACAACCCTTAAACCATCAGCCTGGTCCACACATGAAAAACTTAAAAAACTGTCCTCTGTAGCTCACTTGTCTTCATATTCTTGTTTGTTCATTATCTGGAAAAGAAAAAGAAGCCTTCCTGCTTTATTGGGTCCCAAACAATTTCTCAATTTAGAATGAATGAGTCCAAAGGAAGAGAATATTCTTTCTACACCAGAAGCTGCTGCTGCTGTTAAAAGTAAAAATCACTACTTCATAGGGTTGCCAGGTCCTTCCAAGTCCCCGGCAGGGAACTTTGGGGGGTCTTACTGGAGGGGGCAGGGACTTCCCCAACGTGACGACATCACACAGAAGCGATGTCATCATGTTGTGGACCAATGCCCCCGCTTCTTGCCAAAAGCATTTAAAGAGTCCCTTTAAATCAGAGGTGTCGAACTCATTTGTTACAAGGGCTGGATCTGACATATAATGTCACTTTGTTGGGCAGGGCCGACTGTGCCATAAAATATAACACCAGGTACCAGAGATATATAAGGTGTGATTGGATTAGGTGTGATATGCAGAGGGGCGGAGATATTAGCACTGGTGTGATATACAGAGGCACGGAAATATCACCTTTGGAAATGAGACAGGAAACCTAGGTCTCAGTTTGGTACAGGAGGATTCAGTCCAGGAGAATGCAAAGAATAAATGGGAAAAAGTCTGAAGAAGTGAGCAGTGACTCACAAAAACACATACCCTACCTCAATTTTGTTAGTCTTTAAAGGTACTACTGGACTCTTACTCTTTCTACTACTATTAGAAACCACGACATACAAAAACTAGTGGGGGAGAATTTTAACATTCCAGGAATCCAGGGCATCCAGTTGCTGACCTATTTGAGGGCTTGAAACATGGCTAAAGCTCCTTCCACAGTTCAAGCATTTTAAACATTTCTTCCTGGTTAGGGTAAGATTTCTGTGTAGATTCAAGCTTTCTACAAGGGTTTATATTAGTTTCAATGTTTTATATGGCCTGTGGTTGTCTTTTAGGTGTGAAATAAGAGAAAAGCTCCTTTCATGGGCTAAGCAGTTACATGGTTTCTCCTTGTGTGGGTTCTTAGGTGCTGTAGAAGATTTCCATGCGGAGTGAAACTTCACAATCTGAGCATTCAAAAAGTTTTTCCTCTGTGTGAGTTCTCTAACACCATTGAAGACTACTACTGTCACGTAATCTCTTTCCATACTCTGAGCACTCAAAATGTTCCTTCCTTGTGGGTTTTTAGGTCCTGTTGAAGATGGCAATTCATACTGAATCACTTTCCATACACTGAACATTCAAAGGGTTTCTCCCCTTTGTGGGCTGTTAGATGTTGTTGAAGAGTGTCACTCAACCTGAATCTCTTTCCACACTCTGAGCATTCAAAAGTTTTTTCCCTGTGTGGGTTCTTTGATGCAGATGAAGATGGCCACTCTGACTGAATCTCTTTCCACACTCTGAGCATTCAAAAGGTTTCTCCCCTGTGTGGGTTCTTTGATGCAGTTGAAGAGTACCACTCTGACTGAATCTCTTTCCACACATTGAGCACTCAAAGGGTTTCTCTGCTGTGTGGGTTCTCTGATGCTGTTGCAGATTGCCACTCCTACTGAATTTCTTTCCACACTCTGAGCATTCAAAAGGTTTCTCTCCTGTGTGGGTTCTTTGGTGCAGTTGAAGAGTGCCGCTCTGACTGAATCTCTTTCCACACTGTGAGCATTCAAAAGGTTTCTCCCCTGTGTGTGTTCTTTGGTGCTGCTGAAGAGCGCCACTCCAACCGAATCTCTTTCCACATTCTGAGCATTCAAAAGGTTTCTCCGTTGTGTGGATTCTCTGGTGCTGTTGAAGATTCCCCCTCTCACCGAATTTCTTTCCACACACTGAACATTCAAAAGGTTTCTCCCCTGTGTGGGTTCTCTGATGCTGTTGAAGATTACCCCTCGCACTGAATCTTTTTCCACACACTGAACATTCAAAAGGTTTCTCCCCTGTGTGGGTTCTCTGATGCTGTTGAAGTTTGCCACTCTGACTAAATCGCTTTCCACACTCTGAGCATTCAAAAGGTTTCTCCCCTGTGTGGGTTGTCAGATGCTGTTGAAGACTGCCATTTAACCTGAATCTATTTCCACACTCTGAGCATTCAAAAGGCTTCTCTTCTCTGTGGGTTGTCAGATGTTTTTGAAGAGTGTCACTCAGCCTGAATCTCTTTCCACACTCTGAGCATTCAAAAGGTTTTTCCCCTGTGTGAGTACTTTGGTGCAGTTGAAGAGTGCCACTCCGACTGAACCTCTTCCCACAGTCTGAGCATTCAAAAGGTTTCTCCCCTGTGTGAGTTCTCTGATGCCGCTGAAGAGTGCCACTCAACCTGAATTTCTTTCCACACTCTGAGCATTCAAAAGGTTTCTCCCCTGTGTGAGTTCTTTGGTGCTGTTGAAGATGGCCACTCAACCTGAACCTCTTTCCACACTCTGAGCATTCAAAAGGTTTCTCCCCTGTGTGGGTTCTTCGGTGCAGTTGAAGTGTGCCACTCTGACTGAATCTCTTTTCACACACTGAGCATTCAAAGGGTTTCTCTGCTGTGTGGGTTCTCTGATGCTGTTGAAGATTACCACTCCTACTGAATTTCTTTCCACACTCTGAGCATTCAAAAGGTTTCTCTCCTGTGTGGGTTCTTTGGTGCAGTTGAAGAGTGCCACTCTGACTGAATCTCTTTCCACACTGTGAGCATTCAAAAGGTTTCTCCCCTGTGTGCGTTCTTTGGTGCTGCTGAAGACTGCAACTCTGACTGAATTTCCTTCCACACTCTGAGCATTCAAATGGTTTCTCCCCTCTGTGTACTCTCTGATGCACAAGGAGCTGTGATCTGTTTCTGAAGTACTTTCCACCCTGAATGGTTTTACTTGGCTTCATTATCATGTGCTTTGGAAAATGTGCATTATGTTTTCTTCTATCTTGCTTCTTAACCATACAGCCACCTTTCTTTCTCTTATGTCTGCCTTGAGTCCTGACATTTTCTTTCAAGTCTTCAATTTTAACTCTATCTGGCGATTGTTGATGAAGTTCCTCACCCTCTTCATTCCTCTGATCATCCTCTGCTGGAATAAATAGAGAGATCCTGTTAGCACCTGGCAGGGTTGGTAAGGTCCAAAAGCATCTATGTGACTGCAGTATGAAAGGACTGACAGCCCTTTGGACGTGTCCAGCTTTGCTGATCTTAACCACCACTCCACCTTTCCCCAGAATATCTAGTATTTAAGGATACCTCACCTCCTCAAGAGCCACAACTGAGCTCTTGCCCAGAAGGAGTTCCTGAGCCTCCAGATTTCAGGCTCCTGAAGGCCTCCATCTCTCCTTCGCCAGTGGGCTGTATGATTGTACCAAATCAAATGTTGCTCAGAAGTGAATCAGAAATCCCCTATGGCTATTCCTTGCCTGTTCCCTTGGCATAACTGAGGAGGAGGAGATTGGATTTATCCCCCACCCTTCACTACCTGAAGGAGTCTCAGAGTGGCTTACAATCTCCTTTCCCTTCCCCTCTCCATAACAAACATCCTGTGAGGAACATAACATAAGAACATAAGAGAAGCCAATGTTGAATCAGGCCAATGGCCCATCCAGTCCAACACTCTGTCACACAGCGGCCAAAATATACCAGGTGCCATCAGGAGGTCCAGCAGTGGGGCCAGGACACTAGAAGCCCTCCAAAGGTGGGTCTAAGAGAGCTCTCTGAAGAACTGTCCTTGAGAGAACTGTCCTTGAGAGAAAACAGCTCTGAAAGAACCTATGACTGACCCAAGGTCACACCAGCAGCTGTATGTGGAGGAGTAGGGAATCAAGCCCGGTTCTCCCAGATTAGAGTCTCTGATCCTAACCACCACTCCAAACTAGATACTCACTCTCAGCCAGCTCATTTGGGAAGGAAATATGCGCTTGGTATCCTGTTGAGGAACTCTCCAGCCCTTCTTTGGATGCAAGCCCATTGTTTGTCTCCACCACAGTCGCTCTTATACTTCTGGCTTTTTTTCTCAGACAGAAAGAGAGAAAGTAAGTGGTCATTCTTATATGGGGAAGGAAAGAAATGCAAGAGTAAAAATTCTTCTAAAAGGACAGAACCATGGTCAAGATCAAAGCCTACAATCCCAATCAGCACCCTAGTTCCCCCAAGGGTTAACGTGATTATTAAATAGCCTAGTCCGACTTGCAGGTCTTTGTGATTTGACTCTCCCTGCAGCTAATACCTTTTTCAAGGCCAGACTCCAGAATGTGGTAATTGATTAATCCTGAGAACCTTATCCAGTTGTGTAACGAAGAGGGAGGGAGGATTAGGAGGGTGCTGACAGCCTCTGGAAAATTCCATCAAGGAAGACTCTGATTTATTTATTTATTATTTATCAGATTTATACCCCGCCCTCACAGCCAAGGCCAGCTCAGGGTGGCGTACATAAACAATAAGACAGATAAATAACAGTTAAAACAGTCCTAAAACTTACTAAAACCACCTGACATTATAAAGTGCTAGTAACCGTTATTATTTAACAATGACAGCCATTATTCAATGATGTGTGCTCACAATCGGCTCATATAACTTCCCTTTGTGCAGTTGGCACAGGCTGTTGTTGGAGACTCCAGGGGACAGGGCTCTCCGTCCTTCAGCTGTCAGGGGCAGCTCCCCAATTCAAAGCCTGGCGGAAGAGCTCCGTCTTGCAGGCCTTGCGGATCTGCATTAGGTCCCACAGGGCCCTGATCTCTTCTGGGAGTTTGTTCCACCAGAACGGAGCCGCCACCGAGAAAGCCGTGGCCCTGGTTATAGCCAGCCTGGCCTCCTTGAGACCCAGGAGGGCCAAACAATTTTGGGACCCTGATCACAGTGCTCTCTGGGAAACGTGTGGGGAAAGGCGGCCCCTCAGGTATGTAGGCTCCTGACCCTAAAGGGCTTTAAAGGAAAGAACCAGCACCTTGAAGTGAATTTGGTATGCTATCAGCAGCCAATGCAATACTTTCAGCACAGGCTGGATGTGCTCCCACATAGGGAGACCCATCAGAAGCCTGGCTGCAGCATTTTGCACTAGCTGTAGCTTCTGGATTTGAGACAAGGGCAGCCCCATGTAGAGAGCATTACAGTAGTCTAATCTTGAGGTGACCATCACATGGATCACTGCTGCCAAGTCGTTGCGTTCGAGGAAGGGAACCAACTGCCTGATCAGCTGAAGATGGTAAAAGGCCGATTTGGTAGTGGCTGCTATCTGGGCCTCCATTGTTAAGGATGCATCCAGGAACACTCCCAGACCAACAGCGCCCCATTGAAGGTTGGGAGTGGGATCCCTACCCTCGGACCGCCCTGGCATAAGCACAGACCCATGACTGGGTCATGACCCTAAAGAAAGTATAATACAGGTATAGACCAGAGAGAAGCCATTCTAACTTTATGCTCGTGCCATGCTGGTACGCCTTGATATTTTCTTGCTTCATCACGATGAATAGTTTTAGTAGCGTAACTTATGCTACAGCGGGAATATTTTTGCTGCAAAAAGAGGTGCCATCCAATATTAAGTATTTCAAGTATTAGATAGAACAGTTAGCTTTCCTTGTTTTTCTGCTGAGTTGCAGAAACTGCTGTTTAGTGATGTCTTATTTTTACATCCTTAATAAACCTTCTCAGCCCTGGCCCCTACCTGGTGGAAAGAGCTCCCATACGAGATCAGGGCCCTGTGGGACCTCTTACAGTTCCGCAGAGCCTGCAAGACGACGGAGCTCTTCCGCCAGGCTTTTAACTAGAGTGATAGACCTTTTCTGGGCCTCCCCTCGGTGGGTCAGAATTGCTTACCAGAGATGGCATCCGTGAGACCTAATTCTAATGACAACTGCACCAGCTGAAGGATGTAGTTGTAATTTATTAGTGTTTTAATTGTATTTTTACCAATTTCTTTGTATTTTATATATTGTACTTTTATTAAATCTGATGTAACCCGCCCTGAACCTGCCATGTGGGGAGGGTGGGGATATAAGTTGAATGAAGTAAATAAAATAAATAAACCTTTATGTATATCGTAAAGGGGATTGCCTTACTTGTGTGTACTCTCCTCCTGAACCCACTGAACTGGGTGCTGCTCAGGTACAAAGAGTAATGACCCAGGGGGACCTAGGCCTCAGTTCTAGACAGGATCATTTCCAGATCACAGGCAGAGCGGACGTTTGTAATCCCTTCCAGAGTCTGTTGTTAAGGTTAGCAACAGAGTCTTTCTGAGGGCCTCTCATCCTCTTTGCCTCAGGCCAGGACACCTTCTCTGGCTTGGGTTGATGGCCACAACACTGGCCTCAGTTGCCCCTGGGCAAGTAAACACACATGAACTCATGAAGCTGCCTTATATTGAATCAGACCCTTGGTCCACTGAAGTCGGTATTGTTTACTCAGTCCGGCAGCAGCTCTCCAGGGTCTCAGGCAGAGGTCTTGCACATCACCTCCTACCTGATCCTTTTAACTGGAGATGCCAGGGGGTTCGGTTTCGGCGTTGCAAATGGCGGCCACCTTTCGGGACGCTCCCGGAGGTGGTTAGCCCACGCGCAGTTAGGGGGGGTCTTCGCATGTGTGAAAGACCCTAGTGAGCCTTAGACAAAGGCTCCGAACCGGGGGCGCTTGGGGAGTAGCCTCTTTGCCGGCAGACAGCCGGGAAATTGAGGCTTTCTCCCCGCCCCAATCGGCCCCGCTGCGTCGTGCCCGCAATGGGACTTAGCAGCGCCACCGACTTCCAGGAGTGAAGAAAGCGCTATGATTTAAAATAAAAAGAAGATCTGGCATCGAATCGTGAGTTGAAGATCTATTTTGAAGCGTGAATTTGAACCCCCCCGCAAGCGTATAAGCGTATGGGAGGAGGGAGGAGTCCCCACCCCTTTTGAGAAGCGAGATCTACAAAGGGACCGCGAAGGGGGGCAGAGAGAAAAAAGTGTTGGTGAAAGTACCGTTGGGGTTTTACAGAAGATTACGACCTTATTAGCTCCCTGGGGGATGCGGCACGAACTTTGAAAAAGTAAACAAAAAAAAAGAAAATGTCGACGCTGGAAAAGGTCCTGCTGAAACCGGAAGAGAAGAGGTGAGGGACTTCCGGTCCGGGTAGCCCCCCCCAGAGCTTGCTGTCAATCAACAGGAAAATGAGATACTGTGCCCCCTGCTGGAGCAAATGCAGAAAATCAACGAAACTTTGCTTAAAGTGGAAAGTGTTCTCATCAGTCGACAGAAACAAATATCGGAAACAACAAGGAAGATGGCGGAAATCGCACAGAAATCTAATCTGACTCTAAGTTTTCAGGGCGTAAAAGAGGAAGAGAAAGAAGATCTCGGATTTACCTTGATGAATGTCTTGACACCCCTAACTGGCAGTGAAGCGAAAGAATTAAAAGAAGAGGTGGATATGGCTCCCAAAGCCTATTCCGCTTTTATGAAGAAAAATAATCTGCCAGTAGAAGGGGTTGTTGAGCATAGCAGGCAACATATTAGAGATCTAATTTCATGTGTAGTGTCTATGGAGCCCTTGAAAATTGAAGGCCAGAAGTATAAGGAAAAAGAGAAAAGAGAGAAGATGGACTACATCTTTAAAACACGGAAACTTCTGAAGAGACACGCCAGCATGGAGGAGGACGCAGCACTCAAAATTTGGATTAATACAAGCAGTGAAGAAGACAGCAGCCCAGGGGAAGGAGGTGACGGAACGGAAGGCATCAAGGTCAAAAAGGACTCAATCTATAATTGGAAGAGACTTAAAAAGAAGACACCTTGAGAAGTAACTGTTCGTGTAACATCTGAAAGGAGCTGTTTAATAACTAACCCCATGGACTTTACTAACTGTACTAACAGAGATATTTTGGACTTTGCAAAGTTAAAAAGAAGATCTTCTAACCGTGATAGATGCCAAAAACGGTATTGAATACTAACTAAAACTAACCGTTTTTAACAGAAAAAACTTCACTCCATCTTTTTTCTTTCTCCATCTATATACCCTACCCTTTTCTTATAAAAAGAATAAAATTATCTCCTTTTTAGGAGAGTTATATCAAAAAAAAAAAAAAAACTGGAGATGCCGGGGATAGAACCTGGGACCTTCTGCATGCCAAGCGGATGCTCTGCCAGTGAGCCACAGCCCCTCCCCAAGTAGTGAGACACGCCTCGAAATGGTGTAATGCGATTCAATATTTTGATTCACGCCTCCTCACAATGGCAGCAATTTGCACCTTTGGCACTTACGAAAGATCCTTACCCAGAAAGGCCACGTTCCTATAGTTCTCCAGCATGACTTCCCTGTACAGAGCTCTTTGTCCCGGATCCAGCAAGGCCCATTCTGCCTCAGTGAAATCGATGGACACCTCCTCAAAGGAAAAGGGACGCTGAAAGACAAAGCAGATTCCCTCGTCAAAGATCACGCCAGGCAGAGATTGTGTTGTGTACTGAGTTCGACCACATGCGAGGTAAGGTCCGCACGTGGTCAGGCGAAGAGCCCTAGCTTCGCTTCAAGAGACAATAGCCAGAGCGGATCCTAGCCCGCTCCTGTCAAAGGGCTAGGATCCAAGAAAGGTGTCAGGTTCAACTGCAAGTAAATCCAGGCACTCTTCATAAAAGATATGCTTTATTGGAATACAAGTAAGTTGCCCTTGTAAGCAGAGTCATTGTCAGGAATACCCCACCAAGCATAATGGCCTACAGATATAGTATGATGCATAAGCCCTATTAGCGAATGAGATCTGAGCGCGCGCACGGGAATACTCCCGGCAGGAGGATACATAATGAATGGGAGATATGCCCCCTCCCTTCCCACTATCTAAGGCGAGAAATTTTCCACCGGCTGGGAAGTCAAGCCTGTGTCTCTTTTGCTCAAGGACACTAAGATAGCAAGGAGCGGTAGAGAGCTCTCCCACAAGTTCCAGCAAAGCATGCTATGCGCAGGCGTGTCAGCTAATTAAAACAAACAATACAGACACTGTCTAATGCAGACAGGAGAAAATATGGCAGTTGGTCAAAAGGACCTATAGAACTCTTGCCACTGTAAATAATCCTATCACGGGTGTGGGGTGTGTGTTTGGGTATGGTTTGTCTTAGGGATATAAGCTGGCCTGCGAGCCGGCATTCTCTCTCTTGTTCTGCACTTCCAATAAAGTATGAGCTGATATCACTACCGATGCATCCTGGTCAGTCCTTTACAGATTGCCCACTGGAAGGGAGTAGTTTGGGAAGGTACAGCATGTAAGGCTTGATATGGGTAAAGGGAACAGCGTTCAGAGGGTCTCTCACCTAGACAACTTGTAGAAATTTCAGGAGCACAAGCCCCCCCTGAGAAAGGAGGAGGGACTCAGGCTGTCCCCTGCTCATCTCTCTTACCTGGACTGCGGGTGCAGCAGCCATTTCCACACCTCTGAAAAGATCACGGCTCAACAGCATCTCTTCACTACCTGTTACTGAGACATAGGAGGAAGGAAGGGTGTTGGCTTGTTTGTTCCCTGCTCCACACACCCCTTCCCAGGCTTGTGAAACCTGGCCTTGTGTACACTCAACAAATTTTTAAACACTTTTTACTAAATTCTGGGAGAGGTGGAAGCACCAGGTACCTATAAAGCCTCAGGGATTATAAATGCTGCCAACCCATTTCTGTGTGAGACCTGTGTCTGGCCTAGGGGGAGGGAAAGAGGGGGGTGCAAATGATGTTGCATGATGCATCACCATCACATTCAAACCAGACGTGACCTGAGCGCAACGGAGACTTGAGGGTAATGAGTTTTCAGAGCATCTCTTGACATGATAACTTCACAACCAGGTTTTCAGCCAGATGCAACATCAACATAACGCCACATCTGCCCCAAGCCCCTCCCAAAGCCCCTCCCCAAAGTTCCTGGGGGTGCCAGGCCATAGCCTGCCATCCCTACTCCAGCATCCTATTTCCCACAGTGGCCCGCCAGATGCCCTTATAAGTATGGGCACAGATACCAATTTTTCCCATTATTATTGGGCCCTAGAAACTGCTTTTCAGAGCTCTGCTGCCCCAGAAAGTGGAGGCTCCCTTTACTCACCAGGCCAAATAGCTCTGCTGAGGTTTGTCTACCTTTCCTCTTTTGAGCCACCTTGCATGGGATAGAGCAGTACTTTTCTCCCTTTCTCACCATACAAGAACTCGTGGGCACTCCATGAAATTGCTGAGCAGTCGGGTTAGAACAGATAAAAGGAAGTACTTCTTCACCCAAAGAGTGATTAACACATGGAATTCACTGCCACAGGAGGTGGTGGCGGCTACAAGCATGGATGGCTTCAAGAGGGAATTGGATAAACTTGGAGCAGGGGTCCATCCATGGCTATTAGCCAAAAGGTATAGATAGGAACTCTCAGTCTGGGGCAAGTGATGCTCTGTATTCTTGGTGCTGGGGGGGCAGCAGTGGGAGGGCTTCTAGTGTCCTGGCCCCACTGATGGACCTCCTGATGGCACCTGGTATTTTTGGCCACTGTGTGACAGAGTGTTGGACTGGATGGGCCATTGGCCTGACCCAACATTGGCTTCTCTTAAGTTCTTATGAATTCCTCTTATGGAAGGAAGGTGAGATATGAGTATTTGAATTAATGGGTGGAATTGCCTTCAATGAATTTGTGTAATCCCCTTCAAGAGGAATCAGTTAGTGGACACTGAGTGCCGCAAATTAACTCTGTGCTGTGTGAAGAAGTCTTTAATTCTTTTCCTGACCTGAACTCTCCACCCATCAAATTCACGGGGGTGCCCCAAACACATCCAGGCACAAAGAGACCTTACCACAGGAGAGGGCGTCTTGGGTATGCTCCGTGGCCTGTGCACTCTGTCCTTGCTCCAAGGAAGCTCCTTCCACCTCAGAGAATGTAGCTTCTATCTTCATGGATGGTCCCCACATCTGAAACAGCAGCGAGGGAGAGGGGTAAGAGATGGAATGGAAGAGACCAAGCAATGAGTCCTGCCCCACTCCCAGAGTCTGCACACTTCTATCAGCAGACCTGCTAATTTATTTGGCGGGATAAGAAATTCAGTCAGGCTTCAGCTGAGATTTGGCTCAAGAATCTTGAGGCACAAGATCGCTCCCTCTGGGCATCTGTCTGTGGGTGGATAACTTGAACGCACATCTGTGGCACTCCCTGGTGCGTTTACGTGGCTCACACCACGATCCTCACAGTGATGCATGCCCGTGTCCCATTTATTCTTCCTGGCCTTGTGTCTATGGGAGGCTGACCCCCCCAGGGGGTGTGGCCACATCAGCATGTTCCGCCCCCTCTGCCTGTCTGAGGGGACTCACCTCCTGCTGCAATTGGTGAGCCTTGGTGTTGTTCCCATGATCTTTGCTGGCACCACTCTCTGTACCTGTAATTTTTTTAAATTAATTTTTTATTTTCCTAAAAGAGTGGAATACACAAGGGAAAAGGGTGTGGGGGAAATACAGATTGATCAAATTTATCAAATATTATGGGTTATTACATACAACTAGTCAAATCAGATGTATACACATTCTATTTTTAAAAATGTTCCTCTCCTCTGCTGGGTAGGCCTTGGACACCCCCCGGCCCCGCAGTGGGAAGGCATCGGGTCTTAGGATAGGGCTGAAGTTGCTTCCAATCCAGACAGGCGTTCCCTTTCCCCCCAAGCCCTTTCTTACTCATCTAACTGAAAAAGACCAGCTTTTTGTTTGTTTGGAGATTAAAATGACCAACACCAGAACATCAGTTTTGTTCATTTAACCTGTCTTGCACTGAAAGACACTGATTATTGCCCCCCCCCCAACTCTGATTACATAGTGGTGCAAAACTGGTGCCTAACAGGGTTGTCAACCTCCAGGTGGGGCCTGAAATTCTCCCAGAATGACAACCCACCTGCCGCTGACAGAAATCAATCCCCCTGGAGAAAAGGGTTGTACTGGGGGAAGCATTCTACGGCCTTGTTCTCCTCTGCGGTTCTCCCCTTCCCAAAATGGGCCTTTCCCAGAATCCACCGCCCAAAATGTCCAGGAATTTGCCATCCGGGAGTTGCCAACCCTATGAAAACCGTGGCTAAGAATGATCCCAGCCTGCCTTCCTTCCTTCCAAGACCTAAAAGCTTATCCCCACCCCCTCCCACGCCTCACTTCTAAGTAAACCTTCCTGGGATCCGGCTGCTGCACGGCTTTTCCTTGCTGTTGCATATCCGAAGGCCCCTCCTGTTCTCTTTCCCCATTCAGAAGCAAACCCTCACCCCAGAAAGGAGCCTCTCCTCTTTTCTGCCCCGCTCCTTGCTCGGCCTCTCTAGCAAACGGCTCTGTAAGTTTAACCCTTTCAGTGCTGCAGCCAGATGAAAAATGTTTCCTTATCCTCTCCATTAGGAGCTACAGCCCGGCTGCCGTCAGTGACGCCTTATGCCGCTCAATGGGACTGCTGTGTGGAGTAACTCTGCACGGGGTTACACTCCCAGAGTAGCCCATGCTGTTCAGCTATCTCAGAAAAAGGAGGCTGAAGGTGGGTCCCAGCTCCTTATTCATGCAGCTAGTATGAGGACCGTAAAACTCAACTGGGAGGGGGGGTTAGATATTGTTAGATGATGATATTCTTTAAATAGACGCATGTAGATTGCTAACTTTCTATTGCACCATGGAGATAAAACGCAGGACCCTAAATGCGACTAGAAAGCGCACATCTGGGAGTTTTTGAGAGGGATGTACTAAGAGGAATGACAGGATTGCCCCCTGGAAACAATGGGAGAGGCCTGAAGATCTGTTGGTGTTGTGTAGTGGGTTGGAGGCATGAAGAACCAGGACACAACCTAATTGTTAGCTCATAGTTTACTAGCACACGCAACAGAACAGAGAATACCGGCCAGATGGCCAACTATATACAGTCCCCGTGGACCACCCAGGGGTCCCATTGGTGGGTTTAAACTTCCCACTAAGGTTCCTATTGGTGACCTCTTGAGGTTTCAGGATCCTAGTCCCTATTGTCTCTGAGAGTCAAACTCTGGTAAAGGTTGCTGGTGCCTAGTGGCAGTCAGCAGACATAACAGTTGGAGATAATGGGAGCCAGGAATGCCAATTAACTTGCATAGCCTCCATTGAAATACACTGCAGCACAAAAGAAGTTGCAAAGAAAATGCAGAATGGATTTTCCATTAAAGTCTCTGGGCCATGATAGACTACTCTGGGATTGGAATTTCTTCCTGAGAATAGCAGAAGTGTTCCAAGACTGGAATGACAGCCCCCAGAGTGGAATGACAGTCCCTAGCACTAGAATCTGTGCTCTGGGACTGGAATGACAGACCTTGAGAGTAGCAGAAACATTCTGGGACTGAGATGATGGCCCCGAGAGTGGAATGACAGCCTCTAGCAATAGAATCTGTGCACTGGAACTAGAATGACAGGTCACAGAGTGGAATGAGTCCCTGGGAACAGAATATGTGCTCTAGGATTTGAATGTCAGGTTGCAGAGTGGAATGACAGTCCCTAGGAGTTGCAGAAGTGTCCTGGGACTGGAATGACAGCACCCAGAGTGGAATGATGGTCCCTGGGGGAGTGGGACTGGAATGACAGCCCCCAGAGTGGAATGGTGGTGCCTAACAATAGAAGCTGTGCTCTGGGACTGGGATGACAGGTTGCAGCAGGATGGAATGACAGCCCTCCCTGTGTCTAAAATTGCAAGCATAGTGAGACAGTGAGAACCGAGTTTGTGTCTCATACCTAGCTTCGAATCAAATCCTAATCTTGAAGGTTACTGCGCTGCCTTAAAAAACTAACTGCGTCAACCCAACAATAATAGGATTTTTAAAGTGCTTTCAGATACAGAAAACATGTATTTTTACATATTAGAAGAAGAGTTGTTTTTTAAACCCCACTTTTCATACCCGAAGGAGTCTCAAAGTGGTTTACAATCTCCTTCCCTTCCTTTCTCCACAAGAGATACCTTGTGAGGTAGGTAGGGCTGAGAGAGCTCTGAGAGAACTGTGACTGGCCCAAGGTCATCCAGCTGGCTTCATTTGGAGGAAGGGTGAGGAATAAAACCTGGTTCTCCAGATTAGAGTCCTCTGCTCTTAACCACTACATGCACTTTCAGTCTCACCTACCTCACAGGGTTGTTGTGAGGATAAAACAAAGGACAGGAGAACGATGTAAACTGCTTTGGGTCCCTACTGTGGAGAAAGGTGCAGTACAAATGAAATAAACAAACCAAGACTAAAGAATTCTGCTTTGGAAGCATGGCTACAAGACACCATTTGTCCAATTCAGACATCATAACAAACCTCAGTCATTAACCAAAAAGTCTTCAGTCTTTGTGCTGCATTTGAGGCCAGGAAGGAATGCTAAGACAGGAAGATATTATTCAAGTCATGTAACATGCATGACATTAGAAGCATTTATTTTTCCATTGCATAAATTGTATTTATAGACTGTACTTTCTCGGGGTGCCTTTCATACAGGATCCCTGCTTTGGGTCCTGTTTTTCAGGAGAAAACCTTAAGATTTTATTAAGATAGCCCAGGCAGCTTCCAGACCTAGGTCTGCTTGATTTCAACTGCAGAGTAGCGTTGTATACCAAGCGGAGACAGCATACGTGGTCAGGGAACCACACAGCCAGGAATGGGAAGCAAGCTTCACCCCCAGAGACAATAGCCCAAATGGATCCTAGCCCGCACCTATCGGACGGCTAGGATCCTAGGAGTAACCAATGGGGAATAGGGTGCACTGTAAATAACCTATCATGGGTGTGTATGTGTTGAGGGAGTGGGAAACATGGGAATATAAACCAGCCTGCGATCTGGGTAGCCATCTCAAGTCTTAAATATTCCTAATAAAGTATATTCCTAATAAAGTATTATCACGCATTCATGCATCAGTCTCAGTACTTTATAAGTAGCACATCGTCTGCGTTCAGACTCTTCTCTGGACACGTGGCTAAGCAATATACGGTCATCAGCAAAAACAGCTGTGATCACAAAGAAATAATAACAGTTGCCGGGTGCCGACCATAGCTGTCTTATTTACCGAGGCTAAGCACTGCAAGGCACAAAACTCAGACAAGAATATAGTTCCTGAACTAAAGCACAAATTGGAATAATGAAACAAAAATGTCCAGAAGCAAGACACATCTGAAGAAAGATCTGGTCTAGGGAAGCTTGTTGTTGTTGGTGGAAAGTGACATCAAGTCATAGCTGACTTAAGCAACCTTGTAGGGTTTACAACAGGGCTTTTTGTGTAGAAAAAGCCCAGCAGGAACACATCAGCATATTAGGCCACACCCTGACAGCACAGCTTGTTAGCATATTAGGCCACACCCCTGTGTTATCAGAAGTGTGGTCCTCCAGCCACACCCACCTTTTGCTTCTTATACTGTTCACCTTGTTTGTTGTCAAAACCCAGGGCTTCTTTTGTCGCAGGAACTCCTTTGCATGTTAGGCCACACACACCCTAATGTAGCCAATCCTAATGAGTTTCTGCTATTGGGTGTGGCCTGTTATGCTAATAAGTTCCTGCTGGGTGTGGCCAACTCGGGAGCCAGCTGGAACTCTGTTCCTGTGCGTTCCTGCCCAAAAATAGCCCTGGTTTACAAGGCAGGAGATGTTCAGAGGTGGTTTGCCATTGCCTGCCTCTGTATCGCAACCCTGGACTTCCTTGATGGCCTCCCACCCAAGTACTGACATGGGCCGAACCTGCTCAGCTCCTAAGATCTGATCAGATCAGTCTAGCCTGGGCCATACAGGGCAGGGTACACAGAAGCTTAGGCCACAATTTTTTTTAATTCTCAATCTTGGGGGTGTCCTAAGTCTCTTGTTTAGGGGTTGCCAGTCTCCAGGTGGTAGCTGGAGCTCTCCCAGAATTACAGCTGGTCTCCAGGTTACAGAAATCAGTTCAGGAGAAAATGGCTGCTTTAGGAGAAGAAGAAGAAGAAGAAGAGATTGGATTTATACCCCCGCCCTTCACTACCCAAAGGTGTCTCAGAGCAGCTTACAGTCTCCTTTCCCTCCCCACAACAGACACCCTGTGAGGTAGGTGGGGCTGAGAGAGCTCTGGCAGAAACTGCTCTTTTTCAAGGACAGCTCTTATCAGAACTACAGCTTGCCCAAGGTCATCCAGCCAGGTGCAAATGGAGGAGTGGGGAATCAAACCCGGTTCTCCCAGATTAGAGTCCACGCACTTAACCACTACACCAATCTGGCGGAGGAGAATATTGTGGCATTATACCCCACTGAAGACCCTCCCTTCCCCAAACCTCCCCTCCCTCAAGCTCCACCCTCAAAATATCTGGGTGTTTCCCAACCCGGAGCCGGCAACCCTGCGTTGTTTGCTTTTGTTGCAATAGATTAACACATATATATCCCTTATGAGATATAACCACCATCAGTGTGTTTGCATTAAAAGAAAAAAGCAGCCATGCCAGGCAGTGTTCCATCTAAGCTATGGAGCACTTGTGAGCAAAAATTCTACTTTGTGAGTTACTGGCATTAAAGCTGTGTGCGAGTGAATTGGCTGCTGCATACATTAGTTTGCTCTGGAGCCCTTCTTCCTGAGCTAAGACAAAAAATGTGTGAGCTGGAGGCTGAAAAACAGTGAGCTAGCTCACACTAGCTCAGCTTAGAGGGAACACTGATGCCAGGCTGAGTAAGGCCCTATCTTGGGTAACTCAGTACAGAACCCAATATGGCTCTTTACAAAAGAAAATTAAAACTTCAAATCAAGGCAGAGGAGTAGGTGGGGTGCTAAAATAACTATTTATGCAAAAGGAATTGCAGGCAAACACTTTTATGGGAGAAAAGGGCTTCTTAGAGGAGCATTACAGAAAGGTAACACAGAGGTGAACAAGGGGTGTTTTTTATTTTATTTACTTCATTTATACCCACCTTTCTCACAACAAGGACCCAAAGGGGCTTTGCTTCCATAGCAGAGTGGTGATTCAAACCTGGGTCTCCCAGATTCTAGTCTGACATTCCAAACGCTACACCATACCAGTTCTCAATCACTTTGGTTATCCAAGTGCAAACCATGTGCAGATTGATGCCAGTGCGCTCAACCAGTTGTGCAGGGTGCTTCTGTTTATATTTATTACCTATTGTGAGACTTTGTGCTTCACTTCCTGCATGGTTTCCAACCTCCAGATGGGGCCCGGAGATCCCCTGGAATTACTATTGATCTCCAGATGCCAGAGATAATTTCCCCTGGAGCAAATGGGTGCTTTTGATGGATACACTCCATGATATTATACGGAAAACCTTCCCCTCCCTATATCCCCCCTCCCCAGGCTTCGTCCCCCCAATCCACAGGAATTTCCAAACCTAGAGCCAGCATCCCTACAGTAATAAAACCCTGGCAGCAACAAGCATTCTTTATGGACCATTAATCAACATGGCAATTGTCAGTAATGTTCAGTTATATACAGGGGTCATTTGGAGCAGGAGCACGCAGGAGCGGAGCTCCGGCAGTTAAAAGCACAGGTGGTGGAAAGCCCCCAGCTCCCAGCAGCAAGAGTGCAAAGCAGCAGGTGTAGCATTCCTCCTGGACCCAGATAGGCTACTCTGGGACTGGAATGACAACCCCCAGAGTGGAAAGACAGTCCCTAGGGGTGGAGCCTGAGTGGTGGGTGTTGCCTTCTGACACCCTCCTGGTGATGTCAGGGGATATGGCGTGTGCAAACATGCTAATGAGTTATGCTAATGAGCTCCTGCACCTCTCTTTCCATGAAATGACCCCTGCAGGGCTTTTTTTCTAGAAAAAAACCAGCAGGAACTCATTAGCATAATAGGCCACACCCAGTGGCAGGGACTTATTAGCATATTAGGCCACATCCCTGACAGCACATCTCATTAGCATATTAGGCCACACTCCCATGTTACCAGAAGTGTGGTCATACAGCCACACCCACCTTTTGCTTCTTGTTCTGTTTACCTTGTTTGTTGTGAAAACCCCAGGGCTTTTTTTGGAGCAGGAACTCCTTTGCATGTTAGGCCACACACCCCTAATGTAGCCAATCCTAATGAGTTTCTGCTGTTGGGTGTGGACTGTTATGCTAATGAGTTCCTGTTGGGCGTGGCCAACTTGGGAGCCAGCTGGAACTCCGTTCCTGTGCGTTCTTGCCCAAAAATAACCCTGGACCCCTGTATATATATTTTAGTTAGGCAAATGGGCCTTCTTATGCTGGCTCTTTGTCGGTCTCTTGCACTGTACAGTGGCTTTAGTTTGGCTCCTTAATGATAAAAGGTTGCTGATCCTGCCTCTAGCAAAACAAGTTTTCCTTCCTTGAAAAGGAGGGAGAAGAAAAAGGCGGCTTCTGTGCCCACCCATATCAGAGGGGAGCCAAAGATCTTCATGGAAAGGCACAGCCAGACATAGATAAGAGTGAGTGGAGCCAAGGTCTGCCACTTATTCGGGGGGGACGGGGGACGGACAGAACTCAAGCAGGGAACAGATGCTCCTAATGACCTGAATACAAACATTGTCTTTATTGCCGGGGCTCGTAATCTTTAACCTACACTGATGCCAGTGTTGAAGATCTCTCAGAGTACCTGATCCTTTGGGTCTCCCTGACCTAAAACTGAAATAATGCACAGCTAGATGTAATGTGGTAGTTTTGTAGACAAACACATGGCACGCAGTCTGTGTCAGGATGCCTTTTCATGTTCTTGACCAGCACTTGAAGCAACTTATGTACAAAAGGTTTCAATGCCCAGCCATTTCAAGTTTTTTTCCTGGGTTCCAAGCTAGGAATACTGAGCATGAGATTTCTGTAATGAATGTCATAAATCAACCTTGATCTGGCAGCCCAAAGGGGAACTGATCTCTGTAGTTGGGATCTCCAGCCCCCACCTGGAGGTTGGCAACCACAGAAGGAGAGGAGGAAACGGGAAAGGGGGAGAGACTATGGAGGCTTTCAGAAAAGGAAAAGAGGAAATAGTGGGAGAGGGGGAAGTGAGATGCCTCCCGCAGGTCCTTGCAGGTTCCCACTCGCTCATGCCTATCAGCAAGGAGAAAAAGGAGAATTCAGCTTCTCTCTCCAACTCTCCTAAAAAAAACAATCCATGCTATTGATTTTCTGGACAGGATCTCCCATTCAGGCCTGACAGGCAGATTGGAGGAGAAATGGCACATTTATAATATTTACAGGTGCAGTTCCTTATTCAGAGATGCACATGAAATCCTGCTTCTGTATGCATCTAGCCACTAGGTGGAGAAACATAGTGGCTAAGAAATGTGTCATGAATGATTTTACTGCTGCCTTAGACTCGCTGGGACTTGAACACTATGCAGGCTTATTTAAGAGTAAGGCCCAATGGATTCATTTGGAATTTATTTCGGTGTAAAAGATGTATAGGACTGGGCCAAATGTGGACTTGGACAAGGCCTCTTTTAACCTTAACCCCACCCCACCCCACCCCACCCTCTGAGGATAATAATAGTGATCTACCTTACAGGGTTTGAAGGAGATGAAGTGAAGAATTTTGAACAGTGAAAACACCATATTCATGCTAATTATTATTACCATCTAGATCTGGCCTACCAGTGATACAATGCTAAAACATACTCTTGAATTCTGCATCTGAATCATTCAAGACCTGGAAATCGAATTGGGCCATGTTAATCCAGACTGGATTATTGTACGTGGGGCTACCCTTGACTCTACTCTGGAAGTTGCAGCTAGTGCAGAATGCAGCAGCGCAGGTGTTGATGGCAACGCCTGTGCAGGCACACATCTGCCCAGTGCTACGCAACCTGTACTGGTGGCCTATTGAATTCTGGATCTGCTTCAAGGTGTTGGTACTTACCTTTAAAGCCCTATACGGCCAGGGGCCAGCATACCTTCCAGACCACCTCTCCCCATATGAGCCCCGTAGAGCACTAAGGTCCACCAGTCCCCAGCCCCAAGGACGTCTGACTTGCCTTGACCAGGGCCTTTTCAGCCCTGGCCCCTACCTGGTGGAATGAGCTCCAGAGATCAGGGCCCTGCGGGATTTATTACAATTCCACAGGGCCTGCAAAAGGGAGCTCTTCCATTGGGCTTTTGATTGAAGCAGCAGGTGTTCCACTCCTTGGGTCGGCCCCCATTTACAGCCTGGTTCGGAGATCCTAAATTTAACAGATCTCTGGGAAATTACTCCCAGTATAGCTGGCTTTTTATTAGAGTTGTATGTTTTATATGTTTTAATGTGGTTTTCATTGTACTGAATTTTAAATTGTTGTACCCTATTTATATTGTTGGAACTCGCCCTGAGCCTGTCAAGGGGAGGTCGGGATATAAATCCAAAGAAAGATAGACATTAATTTGCTTTCTGAATTGATTTTACTGCCCCCACACCTCCTAAACTCCTGTTATCTGCAAAATCCTAACTACATTAACTCCTCTTTCAAATTCTTCCAAGCGGAGAACTGGGGGTGGTTTGAGTCAAGACATAACAGCCCTCTTCCCCCTTGTGACTTATTAGTCAGCTATGGCCATTTCAAGAAAATACCAAGATGGTAGGTTTTCTAGGTGTCGTATTTTGTCCTAACCTTAAAATATAATAATGCACAACCACATGCACAACTGAAACAGAACCCCTGCATTAAGGGGCTGCAAACCCCACTAGACCTGTTTGCTACAAAAGAATGAGTTGGTAGAAAGGACCGCCTGTGGGATCCCAAGTTAGAAAAGATCCCGGTATTACATCCTCTAGTGTACGGGGGGGGAACGGCTCAGCAAGCCAAGGGAGCCGGGAGAGTAAAAGCCATCTCTCCTGCGGAGCTAGTTTTCTGCTTGCTTGGATTGGTTTGTAACGCAAACGAACCTTCCTTATTGGACTCCGGTTTCGGTCCCCGCATTGTCACCGTCAAGGCTCCCTCTGAGCTCTGGAGTCCTGTGAGCAAAAATTCTACTTTCTGAGCTACTGGCATTAAAGTTGTGAGCAGGTGGCTCCTACAGGAATTAGTTTGCGCTGGAGCCATCCCTTCCTGAGCCGGAGACAAAAATGTGTGAGCCGGAGGCGAGAGAACTGTGAGCTACCTCGCACTAACTCAGCTTAGAGGGAGCACTGGTCACCCTCTCATTCTCTTGCATTTGTTCATTCGGGCCTTCCTCCCGCGTAACCGAAACGGCCGGCCAAGCCGTCCGCCCGAAAGTGCTTGGTCACCGGTCTGTGTCACTGTTTTCACACGCGATCGCCGGCCTGGCCAGGCTCTCGCGTGCCTTCCTGCAGCCGAAGGCGGAGCTCGCCTTTTGCGCAAGGGGCCCGTCCCGCCCTCTCGCTGTCGGGCCAGGCAGCGTGTGGCGGAGATCCCGGGCGAGATAGCTGTTTGGAGCGGCCGGGAGGGAGGGAAGGAGCTCCCTGCTGACGGGGGTGGGGGGAAGGATGCAAAAAGGCAGGCAGGCGAAGCGGAGGGAGGTACTCCGGCGCGGCGAAGTAAGGGAATGCGTTTAGCCCGCACCAACATGGCTGCTGCCTTCCGAACTGCGAGCCGGGCGCTGCACCCGTGTGAGTGGATTCGGCGTTGTACAGACCTCGTTGCAAGCAATGCCTAATATCGCTCTTTTTGGCTGACTTTGCGTGCGTGTCGCTTCCCCGCTTAGGGCCTGGGAACAAGGGGTGGCAGTCTTTAGCAATCGGGCGTGGGAGCTGGCTAGGGGGTGTGTTTGGAACCTTCTCCCGTGTTGCCTTTTCTGGTTCTCTTCTTCCACCCCCCGCCTCGTTTCTTTTCCAAAGTGGGGCTGGGGGCTCGGTGAACGCTGCCCCTCCGGGGGCTTGGTCTTCGCCGGGGGTGCCTGTAAGGGGGAGAAAAGGGCTTTATGCAACCGCTTCTCTTATGTAAGGTGCTTTCGGTGTTGCTTTAAAAACAAACCTCAAAACAAATTGCTTCTTCCATAATTCCCTGTCTGGAAGAAGCATATTGGGGAGGGGGCCGCTAGTGGCTTCCTAGTACCGGGTTTGGGGAAATTGTCCGCATTGTTAAAACACCCCCCCCTCCTCGCCACGCCCACCTGGAAGCTGGGGCGCAAAACTCTCTGCTAGGAAACGCTTCTCCGCAACCGATTCGTGGGCTGGGGGGCAGAAAAAGCTCCCCCCTCCCCAGGCAGCCTCTTGGGGGTCTCCGTTTTCACGCAACGCCGATCCAACCCGACTATGCTGTGCAATTTAATCGCATGGCTGGCACAGGTCTATGCGGGGGGGCACAGACCTGTGCCAGCCATGCGATTGAATTGCACCTTTCTTGGCAGATCTGCCCCCCACCCGGGCCGAGAGGGTGAGATCCTCATCGCTCCTGCCAGGGTCTCGTTACACAACGTGTCTAGGGCGGGCACAGTCCTTGCTGAACCGAGCAGGTGGATCTGGCTCACGGTGGCCCGGGAGAGCAGGACGCAAACCAGGTTGTCCAGCCCTGCAAGGGAGGACTCAGCTTCAGGGATGGGGGAAGCTGCAGGGCGGGTGGCTGGCTGCTGATGAATATGGAGGTCCCCTTCAGTCTTCTTGGTTAGTAGCTGGCTCCATAAATCTGCCCGGTCTCCTCTTAAAGCCACCTAAGCTTGTGGTGGTTGATGTTTCCTAGTGCAGGGCCACGTCCTCCTATGTGAACACTGTAAACATTGCTCTTCCCTTGGAGGCTGGCCTAGCCCTTGTATTAGTTTCCTTTGGGTGCCGAGCCAAGGCATTTCTCCCCCCCCCCCAGGTTTTTAGCATAGGAGCTCCATCTGAGCTGTTAAACAGTCTGCTTCAGGACTGAGGGCTGTTTTATGAAGGGCCTTGTGTTTAAAGTGTCAGGCTAGCATCTGGGAGACCAAGTTTCCAATGCCCCCTGGTGCCATGGAAACTTGCTGAGCAATCTGGGGCCAGTCAAACACTCAGTCTAACCTACCTCACAGGGTTGTTGTGAGGGTAAAATGGAAGAGAGGGGAATGATGGAAGCCTCTTTGGGTCCCCATTGAGGAGAAAGGCGGGATATAAATGAAGTAAATAAATATTATTTTAGGCTGTTCATTTGTTTTATGCCCTGGCTTGCTTTGAATGGCTTTTGGATATGTTTTATTGTTTTAGCTGTCTGGAAAAGGCATCATCACATACGTTTTCTAAATAAATAAATTTTGAACATGAGTAAATTGTTTAAATTTACTGAGGTGCCCTGGCATGGGACTACAGCTCTGTCAGGACACTACTGGAGCAGCGATAAAGGTGCTATGAGAGTGTGGAATTGTAGGGTTTTATCTTGTAAACTTTCTTCTGTTGACCGCTGTTTTAACTGTTTTAGTGATAATGGATTATTTATTGTTTTACAGTCTTACTATTTATCTATGGCTTTGCCGCTATCTTTTAGTGTTGATTATGGCCTTGTGCCTCTTGTTTGCCACCCTGAGCCCATGTGGAAGGGCGGGATATAAATCGAATAAATAAATAAATAAATAAATAAAATGTATAGTTTTTGAACCCATCAGGCATGATTTAAACATGCAAGCATGAGTTGCCACCATAAGTGCTTTTGCCTTAGTCCGTATTTTGTGCGGGAGATACAGTGTGTGTTACACAAGAAATAAATTGCTATTTTCCCTCCTTTGGCCTGTTCAGTTGCAAAAAACAACAGCTGCAATCCAGCGAGAGTCCAGCTACAATGGCGATGTCAGTTGACTGCAGCAGCGCCTGTCGAGGTTAAAAAACCCAAGCCTCAAGTTCAGCCTGAAAAAAGGTAGGGGACTTCTCTGTGGCTGATGATCTCCAGAGGAATTGGTGAAAGATCATGTGTCTGTGTGTTACTTATGCAGAAGTACCTCAGTGAGAGAGGATAAACTTACATCTGCCTCAGGATAGGGCCACTTTGGGCTGGATCTGATCTTCTTTTAAGACAGGGCTCTCCCGGCGCCCACCAAGTGTTTGGGGAAAGCAAGTGGGGTTCCTACCCAGCAGGTCCTCTGATTGGAGATTGGATTGGCTGTGTAGATTAAAGTAACATTGTTTTAATGTCAGCTGCTACTGCCGTTGTATTCTTAGTCTCTCACTCTTTATTCCCAGTGTATTTTTTAAAATTACTCCTCTGGTTCCTTCCACTTGGACTTCTTCTGTATGTGTGGTTGATTTTGCCTCCCATGGTGGCCATTTTGTGATTGACTTTGCTTCCTTTGGCAGCCATTTTGTGATTGCGCCCACCTGCTGTTGGTCAAAATTTCAAAACGGGCTCAGAGGGTCAAAAGTGTTCATGACCCCTGATTTAAGGAGGTATCAAAGAGGAATAGTTCCTTTTCTCAGGCAGTGAGAACTTATTTCTTTTTTTAAAAATTTCTGTCCTATAAAATGTGTGGCAGGGCGTGAGCCTTCGTGAGTCACTTATTTAGAAAGCTCATCCCCTGCCACAAATTTTGTTAGTCTTAAAGGTGCTGCTGGACTCTTGTTCTTTTCTCTTGCTACAGGCAGACCAACATGGCTACCCATCTTGAATTTCTGTCCTGCCTTTCTTCCATGAAATTCAAGGTGATACGCAGAGAGGCCACAAGAAGGCCTCCTGTCCAAGTATTGACCAGATCCAGACCTGCTTAGTTTCTGCAAATGTTGTTACCTTATGTTCTTTCAGATCATGCCCTGGACAAGCTGTGTCAGCTTGTGGTATGTGGAGCTGTTATGTGAGGAACTGTTTGTGTGTGTGTGGGAGGGAAACCCTAGTTCTGTTTTTAAATACCAAAGAGTTCCGTGTAATTTTGGGGATCTATTTCAAGTAGTTAACAGTAGTCCAGTCAGGAAATGTTGACCTTATGTGTACTATAGCTCGTTCCTCATTTTAGAATTGGAGGGTGAGACAGTCAGACAGAGAGAGAGAGAGAAAGAGAGAGACAGGCTGGTCCATGAATGAATCTCCCGGGTATGCTTGCACTGCCAAATAACAGCTCTCTCCCATTCAGATAACGGTATGGGAAGATAAGGAGCTGAACGGTTTTTCCTCAGCTGGCCTTGTTGTGGTAAATACACGGGCCACACAGATAACAGTTTTTTGGTTTCGTTCAACAGGGGGAAAGTGCTCAGGAGACAAGTTTATTTATTTATTATAACATTTATACCCCACCTTTCTTTGTAGTTCAAGGTGGCTTACAGATCTCCCTGTGAGTCTGGGGCATAATCCATGATCTGTAAACGCAGCAAGATTTATATAGCGCTTTGCTTCTTTCAGGGCATTCAGTAGTTGGCATCCCATGGGTTGGATCCTCTGAACCTTGATGCTGCCTTCTTCTTCCCCCAAGAGCCTCTTGTGACCTCTGAAAAGCCAATGCGGGGGGGCAAGAGAGCCCTGGGGGGGAAAAGCCTGGAAAGAAAAGGAAGGGAATGAAGCCCTTCCATGAGTCATGTCCGCTCATGGTTCATGAACCCCATGCTGTTAAAATTTAGTAACAATTGTGAGAAAACTTCTGAAGGATTAGCATTCCTAGACATCTTTCATGATACCTCTGCGCCATCACTACAGGACTACCTTTTCCACGTACAACACTCCAGGTTTAGCTAATCCAGAGCCTTACAGGAGTTAAAGGGAGTAGTTCCCAGTTTTCCTCCCTGATTCTACTGTGGTATGTCTGCCCCTTTATTCCTGTGGTGAGTGAACATCACAGGTCAAGTGAAGGACCTCTTGCCAGTTGGGAGTAAGTCGTTGTTATCCTGAGTTCTTGTATGCTAAAATGTTTGTTCGTCATTTCCATTTTCATAGGAAACCAAAAACGGGGATCTTGATGTTGAACATGGGTGGCCCAGAGACTCTGGGAGATGTACATGATTTCCTTCTTCGGCTGTTCCTAGACAGAGACCTAATGACGCTTCCAGTCCAAAAGTAAGACACTTTGTTGGGGCAAACTTTTTTTATCAAGCAGAAAGAAGTCACGTCAAATTGCCACAGGCTGAAAAGCCTTGGATTCAGATTTTTTAAACAAGGATAATTCTAGCCCCTGTCTTTGCTGGGAATTACGTCAATTATTTGTTAGCCTCTCCTTTCTTGAAACTATCTCTTGAAAACCAAGTTAGACTCAGTTTACACAAACTACAGAATTATATGGTGAAACTGTTAGAATCATAGAATCACAAAGTTGGAAGGGGCCATAAAAGCCATCAACCCCTTGCTCGATGCAGGATCAGTCTAGAGCATCCCTGACAACTGTTCGTCCAGCCGCTGCTTAAATACTGCCAGGAAAGGGGAGCTCACCCCCACCCCGAGGCAGCTGATTTCACTGTTGCACAACTCCTATTCCTACTATAAAAAAGTTTTTCCTAATATCCAGCTGGTACCTCCCCGCCCTTAATTTAAACCCATTATTGCGAGTCCTCTCCTCTGCTGCCAACAGGAACAGCTCCCTGCCCTCCTCCAAGTGACAGCCCTTCAAATACTTAAAGAGAGTAATCATGTCCCCCCTCTTGGACTCTCTTGGGAAGGAATTGCGTGATTGAATTCATCAGTGTACAAAATTAGGTAATGGAAAGGAGCTCTAAATTCACCTTCTCCTTAATACTTTCTGATACTTTCCTCTATGTAGGGTTTTTTTTTTGTGTGCGTGTGTATGAGGTACAACACTTTCAAACATACAGTCCCCCGCCTGCACTCTTCAGTGGTGGCGGCCAGGTATGTTCATACCAACATGTAGTAAACTGCTTGTATTGGAAGCTTATGCACCCAATGGCTTTACCAAGAGCACGTCTTGTAAATCTCTGTTGGGGCCCCTGCACACATGAGGTTTCCAGTTTTCTTCCTTGGCATCTCCGCCCTGAATCCTCAGTGCCCTGTTGAAGACCTCATCGCTCAGTGATGTTACTCTAGTGAGAGTACTTGATGAAGTTTCACCAGTTGGTATTTTACTGGGGTTCAAACCAGGAAATTGATACACGGGAATCATATACTTTTACTCCCAAGTTATGGCTTCTTTTTCCTACCAGGTGTTACTGGCAAAACTTCCGAAGTTCTTCTAAGTATGGTTTCAGTGGGACGACATCCAAGGAAGTGTGAAGTCATAGCCCCCTCCTTGCTTAATTGTGATACATTAAAAATCATGATACTTTAAAAATGTAACATCCGTCATCTACTGCTACATACCAGTCCATGGCTTGGCTGCTCCAGTAGATCTCCATTTATGGAAGGGATATCTGTCACCAAAGAAGACTATTGCCTCCGTCACTTACAGCCCCAAACGACCCCCCAAATGCTGCTTCTGGGGGACTCCAGCAACCACATGAGGAAGGGGTGGGTGATCTGCGGCAGGAGGGGTAATCGGTAAAAAGCTCTGTGCTTCCTTCTGTCAGCGGAAATTTTCTGCCAGATCTAACCCTATATAGTGGTAGGAGTCCTGCAGTATTTGGATATCCAGTGTGATAAATGTGATGCAGGTTACCAAGAAGAATTTGGTGTCGTGTTCAAGTGGTGTTGTGTTCAAGTGGAGTCCTTGGCTGCTGTGTGCGCATTGCTGAGCAGACATGCTGCCTGTTCTCTGAGCCCATGCGAGTGATGCTTGTGTAGTGTCTGAGAGCCCAATTTAAAGTAGATCATGTTTCTTAAGACGATGACGGTCTATAGTGCTGGCCCCAACTGACAACTCTGTGTTTTTTCAGTAAGCTCGCACCCTTCATTGCAAAGCGGCGCACTCCGAAAATCCAGGAGCAGTACAGTCAGATTGGAGGCGGATCGCCCATCAAGAAATGGACGGCGACGCAAGGGGAGGCCATGGTGAAGCTGCTGGATGAAATGGCTCCTCACTCTGGTATTTAGGGCCTCTGTTTTATGCTTGTTTTTAACTTGGGGGGACCACGTAGGCTGCTCTGAGCTCCATGGGAGAAAGGGTGGGGTACAGATTTAATGTAGGCCGCGGTGGCTCAGAGGTTAAGACGCTCAGCCGCAGATCAGAAGGTCTGTCGTTCAGCAGTTCGAGACCCAAGTGCCACGTGATGGAGTGAGCTCCCGTCTCTGGCCCCTGCTCCTGCCAACCAAGCAGTTCAAAAGCAAGAAATTGGAAGTAGATAAAGAAGATACCACTTCAGTGGGGAGTTAACAGTGTTCTGTGCGCCTTGGCGTTTAGTCTTGCCGGCCAGTGTTCCCTCTAAGCTGAGTTAGTGTGAGCTAGCTCACATTTTTTTAGCCTCTGGCTCATAACTTTTTGTCTTAGCTCAGGAAGGATGGCTCCGGAGCAGACTAATTTATGCAGCAGCCCAATCACTCGCTTACAAATTTAATGCCAGTAGCTCACAAACTAGAATTTTTGCTCACAAGACCCCACAGCTTAGAGGGAGCCTTGATGCCGGCCACATGACCACGGAAACATCTTCAGACAGCGTTGGCTCTTTGGCTTGGTAAATGAGCACCACCCCCTAGCGTCAGATTTGACTGGCTTTCGAGCAAGAGAAACCTTTACAGATTTAATTATCAGTAAATGCAGCAAGATGAGTGTGCTGCTTCTTCACGATGCTCTGAACTGGGCTCTCATGGGTCGGAGCCCATGATCTATCTCAACGGGGACAACAGTATTTATTTAGGAGATTGTCGTGCTGTCTGTCCAGATGCCTGCTCAAGGCAGCTTATGAGTAAAATAATAAATTGCGGTATTTAAACAAACAAGGCCAGGGACATATAAACAGCATAAAACCATCCATAAAGTAGACCTCTGACTAGAAGCAGGCCATAAAACAGCTTAAAAGATAAACAGCCCTAATTAAAATTATACGTAAAAAAAAATGTTTTGGCCTGGCATCTAAAATACGGTAGGCACAAGGCAAGCCTTAAGGAGGGGGGCATTCCAAAGTCAAGGTGCCGCCACAGGAAATGCCCTGTCTCCTGTCACCACCACCCTGGTCTTTGAAAGGAGGGCCATGGTGGGGGTAAAGAGAGCAGGACTTGGGAAGCAGATTGCAGCTTACCAGTAGCATTTTAATTACTTCTCGGAGTCATCTTGTGCTCCTGGTTGCACTGGTATTTTACGAATACAACACTCGCCTACAGAAGCAAGCCACAGGTTCATCTACCCTTCAGCAGTGGCTAGTGGAGGCAGCAGGAAAGCTAAGCAGGGCTTGATAGAAATGGTTCTGGTAGAAATCATCTGGTATACTACCACTGAATGTGGAAGATCTGTGTGCCCCATAGTTTAGTTTGGAGAAGAGGAGATTGAGTTGCGACATGATTGCTCTCTTTAAATATTTGAAAGAATGTCATTTGGAGGAGGGCAAGGGGCTGTTCCAGTTGGCAGCAGAGGAGAGGACCCGAAGCAACGGGTTTAAATTACATGCAGAAAGGTATCGACTGGATATTAGGAAAAGCTTTTTCACGGTCAGAGTGGTTCAGAGGTGAAATCAGCTGCCTGGGGAGGTGGTGAGCTCCCCTTCACTGGCAGCTTTCAAGAAGAGGCTGGACGAATATTCGTCAGAGATGCTTTAGGCTGGTCCTGCATTGGGCAGGGGTTGGACTAGATGGTCTATAAGGCCCCTTCCAGCTCTTACTATTCTATGATAAACATTCACTGTTTGAGAAGAGGTAGTTCCGATGTGTGGAAACCCTTGTGGGTTGTTCTCCGCATGGGTTTTTGAGGTGACTGGAATATTCTGTTCTAAGGAAATGGGGTGTGTGGTTGTGATTGGGCCCCCGATGTTTTTGAGCCTGTGGGCACATTTGGCTACACTCTTAAAAGTCCAGCTCTTCGCAGAGCTTTTACACTGGCTAGACTGAATACGTTCCCCTCCAATATAGCTTTAGGCCGTTTTCATGGTATTCCATTCTCTGAACGGAAATGTGATTGTAATCAGGGTCTAGTGGAGACGATGGACCACATATTGCTAGCCTGTCCCAAATGGAATCCGGAAAGGCAGAAGGACATCATACCCATTTTGGTGAAAGAAAAGCTCCCCTCCCTTCCATGGTCAATTCCTGTTCTCTTGTCTGACAAAGCTGAAAACATAGTTACTAAATCTGTAGCTGTGTTTTTGGCCCTGGTGATAAATAAAAAAAAGAAGAAAGGGAAAAAAAATTAAATTTTATTAAGTCCATACCTGCCCAAGGATTTTATGTGGTGTTTACCTGTTGTGAGTTTTATGTCATGTAATATTCTGATGTGGATAACGTATTTTGATACGCTCATGGTAATTTTTGTAAAGCAATGCGTTATCTCGCATCTTATCGATTGTATGAACGTCTATGGTTTTAAATATGTCTTGCTGTTTATTCACATTTTTCTGTCTATATGAGTGCTTAAGACTTTTGGTCATGCAAGCCGATATATATATATATATATATATTTGGCATTCTGACACAGCATGGTGGGAGCAGCAACTCAGGAGACGGTGCCAGTCGCAAAACGTTTGCCGCAGCTTAATTTCAGTCACACAGTGCAGACCCATCTGCTGTGGGAGCAGCTGCCGCCAAAGCAAGATCTTTAAAAAAATCTGCATAGCCAATCAGAAGCCCTGCTGGGCCAAAGCCCTACCTGTCCCCACCATCCACCCACTCCCTAAAAACACTCGGAGGCAGTGCTCCCTCTAAGCTGCGGAGTCTTGTGGGCAAAAATTCTACTCTGTGAGCTACTGGCATTAAAAGTTGTGAGCGAGTGATTTGGCTGCTGCATAAATAACTTTCCTCTGGAGCCCTCCTTCCTGAGCTAAGACAGAAATGTGTGAGTCGGAGGCTAAAAAACTGTGAGCTAGCTCACACTAACTCAGCTGAGAGGGAACGCTGCTTGGGTGGGGGGGGCACCAAAAAAGGTGTTGGTGAATGCCCTGGGGAGCCTGCTTTTATGCTGTGAACCTACGGTGCTCCCAGTTATTCGCGCAAAATGTGAAGCGGCCCTTAGTGTGAACCACTAAGAGGTTTCTTGAAAGTTCCTCTTTTTCTGGTGTGTCTCTCCCCCCCCCCCCTGCCCTGGCCATGCTGTTAAGCAGAAAAACGATTGTTAGTCCCACCCAGGCCTTGGGAGGCACCTCCCCTGCATTTAGGCCAGAAGATAAGAAAGGCTGTTTTGAAAATGACAGAGGTTCGCTGTGCGTGTGGCAGGGTGGTGGTCAATGCTAAGCTGTGGAGTCTTGAGAGCAAAAATTCTGCTTGGTGAGCTACTGGCATTAAAGTTGTGAGCAAGCGATTTGGCCGCTGCATAAATTAGTTTGCTCTGGAGCCATGCTTCCTGAGCCAAGACAAAAATGTGTGAGCCGGAGGCTCAAAAACTGTGAGCTAGCTCACACTAACTCAGCTTAGATGATCGAGGTTTATAAGATTATGAATGGGATTGAGCAAGCTGAGAAAGAAGTACTTTTCTCCCTTTCTCACAATACAAGAACTCGTGGGCACTCCATGAAATTGCTGAGCAGTCGGTTAGAACAGATAAAAGGAAATACTTCTTCACCCAAAGAGGGATTAACACATGGAATTCACTGCCGCAGGAGGTGGTGGCGGCTACAAGCATGGACAGTTTCAAGAGGGAATTGGATAAACATGGAGCAGAAGTCCATCAGTGGCTATTAGCCACAGGGTATAGATGGGAATTCTCAGTCTGGGGCAGGTGATGCACTCTATCCTTGGTGCTGGAGGGGGCAGCAGTGGGAGGGCTTCTAGTGTCCTGGCCCCACTGCTGGACCTCCTGATGGCACCTGGTATTTTTGGCCGCTGTGTGACAGAGTGTTGGACTAGATGGGACATTGGCCTGATTCAACATTGGCTTCTCTTATGTTCTTATGTTAAGTAACACTAGTGATGGTGTCTCTTCTACTTAGTGTTACATCTGAGTAGGGGTTTACATCTGAGCTGATGCAAACATGCAGAAAATACGCAGTATAGTCCTCTTGGTAGATATTAATCCTTGAAAGAGCTAGAACCTCTTGCAAGAGGTTTGTTTTACCCAGGTGGCGCATTCAAACAGTGTTTGACTCCTGTTTGCAGGCCTCAGTGTGGTCCAGTTGACCGTGCCACCTCTGGAATCTTCCAGGTGAAAATCCCCAAGTACTGCCTGTTACGGACCCATCTCTTAGGCCGCTCTGCTGGGATGATGGGGAGATGGGAATAAAGGTTGTGGGGAAATGGAGTAGCAAGCAGGTGCTGGAAAAAAGTGAATGCAGCCTGGTTCTTTTTCCACGTCCTTCTTTGGTCTGGGCTCTAGACAACCCCCCTTGAGACCCTTAGGGAGAATGACAGGTTTTAAAAGGTATAAATAACTTTAAAAAAATAGCTTATTATTATTGTTGTTGTTGTTTTAAATTAAAATAGGGATAGAGAAGAACAAGAGAAAAAGGGGAAATATAGGTATTATAATAATCTATAATGTATTAATATCAAGGATAATCAACATCAGAGTAAATATAGAGCATTTAACATAAACATTGAAAATGCATAGTATTAGGAAGGTTTTTACATACTGTATGCATTTATTATTAAAACCTAGCCTTTATTACCATTAGTTAGTATTAACAGACATTGATTATTATATGTTCCATTACATCTTAATACCACTACGGTTGTCATAATCAAACTAAAAGGCGTAAATAAATAATCTTGGCTTGGCACGATCTCTCAGAGAAGCCTGTCGTGGTTGAGCACTTTAGAGCTGAGGGATGGTCACCCGTTGCCCCTTACCACGGCACGCAAGTTGGTAGCTTTAAAAAACCCAAAACCGCAGGGCTGGGTTCTCAGGAGCATCGAGTTAATCGTTTTGGGAGGGTTATCTACTCCTGTCAGGCCTCGTCACTCCCTCTTGCTTCACGATCTTACTTTTCCCCAAGAAAAAGTTGCCTGTTGTGTTATCTGTCTGGACATCCTTTGCATGTTAACGCCAGCTCCCATTGTGTTTGTTAAAGCTGTCTTGTGAGGCTTCTACGAGGGCTGCATACCAATAACTTGTGAGGGAAATACAAGACTGGGGTGGGCAAGAAATGGCATTCGCAGCAGTTCTTGCGTTGGGGGCTTTGGCGTGGTTTTGCCGCATTCAGAATTCTGTTTGGACTCAATGGCTTGTGTAAATTTCCCGAGAGCCAGTTTGGTGTAGTGGTTAGGAGTGTGGACTCGAATCTGGGAGAACCAGGTTTGATTCCTCACTCCTCCACATCCTGCTGCTGGTGTGACCTTGGGTAAGTCATAAATTCTTTCAGAGCCGTTCTCCCAAGGGCAGTTCTCAAGGGAGCTCTCTCAGCCCCACCTACCTCACAGGGTGTCTGTTGTGGGGAGGGGAAGGGAAAGGAGATTGTAAGCCGCTCTGAGACTCCTTCGGGTAATGAAGGGCGGGGTATAAATCCAATAATCTTTTCAGCCAATATGCTTAAAGTGTGCATCTCATTAGAAATAATTCTGTGTCAAGAATCTTGTGTGGCACGCATACAAAGAGGGGTGCCCGGCATATTTCATATTTATTTATTTGTAACCTACCTGTCTCCCCAGTGGGGAGATCCAAAGCAGCTTATATCACTCTCCTCTCTTTCATTTTATCCTCACAACAACCCCACAAGGTAGGTTAGGCCAAGAGAGTATGACTGAGAGAGTGTGTATTCCAATGAGCTTCCATGGCACAAGGAGAGGATTGGAACCTGGGTCTCCCAAATACAAGTCTGACACTCTTAAACGCTACACCACACCAGCTCTCGTATGAAGTAGAATTAGTGACAGAGAGAGAGAGAGGGGGACGGAAGGACGGAGAGGAGTAAGCCAAATAATTGATGGGATTTATTTCAATGGGAGTGGTAAACATGCTTAGTGATTTCCCCCTATTGCAGACAGTAATGTAAACGTTAGCTGGATCATGCCCCAATATCTGCGTAACCATTTGTATCCTGCCTGGCCTCTAAGGAGGTCAGGACAGCATCCGTGGCCCTTCTCTCCTATATCGTATCCTCAAACAGCCCCGTGAAGTTGGTTGGGCAGAGTGAGTGTGCCTCACCCAAACTTACCCAGCGAGTTTTATGGCAGAGCTCTAGGCTAGCTCTGGAAATGATCATATTCACAGATCTCTGTTGGTATTTTTTTATATATATAAACAAATAATGTGTAGTGTGAGACCAGGGTCTGGGAGATGCAGGTTTGAATCTTGACTCTGCCCTAGACAATTGATGGGGGACCTTGGGCTAGTAACGCACCCTCAGTCTACCTCATAGGGTGCTGGTTGTGGGAAACAATATTGTATTCAAGAGGCTTCAAGAGGGAATTAGATAAACATATGGAGCAGTGGTCTATCAGTGGCTATTAGCCACAAGCTATAAATAGGGACTCTGGGGCAAGTGATGCTCTGTATTCTTGGTGCTTGGGAGGGTCAATAGTGGGCAGGCTTCTAGTGTCCTGGCCCCACTGGTGGACCTCCTGATGGCACCTGGACTGGATGGGCCATTGGCCTGATCCAACATTGGCTTCTCTTATGTTCTTAGCCTGCTTTGGTGCAGTGTAGTGGTTTGGTGTAGTGGTTAAGACTGTGGACTCGAAACTGGGAGAACCAGGTTTGATTCCCCACTCACATGCAGCTACTGGTGTGACCTTGGGTCAGTCACAAGTTCTTTCAGAGCTGTTCTCTCAAGGGCAGTTCTCCCACCTACCTCACAGGGTATCTGTTGTGGGGAGGGGAAGGGAAAGGAGATTGTAAGCTGCTGTGAGACTCTGAGGGAAGGGCAAGGTATAAATCCAATCTTTTCTTCTTTAGTTTTCTTTTGGTGAGAGAAGCGGGGTATAAATATCCAAATAAACTGCATCCACCTTCCACCTTTTCTGCTTTGGAATTATCACAGGGATGCCAGGCCCAGACCAAGGCCCACTGAACTTTGGTGCTGAATGTATCACGTCCCTTGAATATGTTCTTGGGCTCTTTCCCCCTCCCCCTTCTGTTTGCTTTGAATCATTTGCTGCTGCACAGCAGCCAGTGCGGCGTAGTGGTTAAGTTTGCGGACTCTAATCTGGGAGAACTGGGTTTGATTTCCCACTTCTCCACCTGTAGCTGTTGGATGACCTTGGGCAAGCCATAGTTCTGACAAGAGCTGTCCTTGAAAGAGCAGTTTCTGTCAGGGCTCTCTGAGCCCCACCTACCTCACAGCGTGTCTGTTGTGGGGAGGGGCAGGGAAAGGAGTTTGTAAGGTGCTCTGAGACTCGTTTGGGTAGTGAAGGGTGGGGTATAAATCCAATCTTCTCTTCTGTTGTTCTTCTTTTTTCTCACACTTCTTCTAGGAGCAGATCATTTCCCTTTTCTACCTCCTCCTCTTCTCCTTTACCTTTCTTTACAGAGTACCTGGGGGGGGGGGGTGCTCACATTTCTGCATCAGAAGAGAAATGCTGCCTCCCGGTGGCCCAGACAAAAATGGTCACCATTATAAGCTGTTCGATTGCACTTGCTTGCACAGTCTCATTTGAGAAATGCAATGTCACATAAAGTCTTAGCAGCATGTAAAACAGTCTCCCCCAATTTTTTTTTAAATTGCATGTAATAATTCAAGGACAAACAGGAAGAGTGCATGTATGAGCTGGCCCCATAGAGAATGGCGTGTTTTTATTTATTATATCCTGCCTTTCACCCAGTGGGGTTCCCTAGCAGCTTACATCATTCTTCTCACCCCCATTTTATCCTCACAACAGCAACAACCCTATGAGGTAGGTTAGGCTGAGAATGTGACTGGCCCAAGGTCACCCAGGAAGCTTCTGTGGCACAAGTGGGTCTCCCAAATCCCAGGCTGACACTTTAACCACTACACCATGCTGGTGCTTAAAGAAGCAGGAAAGAGCAGCAGCATGAGATGCTAGAATTCTTACTGTTTGGGGTTTCGTTCCTAAACTAGAACGTAAATCTCTGAAGATAGCATGGATCTTGTATTTAGCAGCTTAAACATTCCCTGTTCCTTCAGCCTCTCTGTTTAGGATATATTTTTCAGAGCTCCCCCCCCGCCCACACACCCTAATCATCTTCATTGCCTTCCTTTGAACCAGTTTGAAAGGGCGGAGCTGAGGGCGGAGCTGAAGGGGAAAGGCAAGAAGGAAGGGGTGTGGTTAGAGAAAGGGTGGAGCCAAAGGTGAAGCGCCAGTGTGGAGGAGTGACAAGAAGAGGAAGGGGGCGGTTCCAAAGCCGGAGGGTAGACAGTCATACTGTTCCCCTAGGCCCACAAAAACCCGGAGCCCAGCTTGTTCAGAATACCGAACTTAGGAAATGCTCAAGAACATAAGAGTTTTCTTTTCTGACAACCAGGCAATATGGTCACCTGATGCCTTCTCTTTCTAGCTCCCCACAAGTACTATATCGGCTTCCGTTATGTCCATCCTCTGACGGAAGAAGCGATTGAGCTGATGGAGGAAGAGGGCGTCGAAAGGGCCATTGCTTTCACACAGTATCCACAGTTCAGCTGCTCGACGACAGGTGAGTTTGCACTCGGAAGGACGTGTCCAACTCCCAGCCTTCGGAGCTCAGCTTGATCTGTGGTAGGCATTCGCTTTGGGACTACTCTTTAAACACTAGAATACGTGAGACAATTGCAAGTAAGAAGATCTTTCCTCTGAGATTCAGTAGATTCAGGATGGACAAAAGGAAATACTTCTTTACACAGCGAGTGACTAGAATATGGAATTTGGTGCCAGAGAATGTAGCGATGGCCACAGGCATAGAAAGCTTTAAGAAGGTATTAGACAGATTCGTGGAAGGTAGGTCTATCAATGGCTTCTAGCCATGGTGACATAAAGGAACCTCCATGTCCAGAGGCAGTCGGCCTCGGGGTCCCAGTGCCAGGAGGAAACTTCAGGGAAAGGTTTCGGCCCCTGTGCCTTGTTGTTGGCCGTTCAGAGGAACTGGTTGGCCACTGTGTGAGACAGGATGCTGAACTAGATAAACCACTGGTCTCATCCAGCACAGCTCATGTTCTTATTTTACCTCTCTGTTGAGAAACTACAGAACTGGCCTTGGGAGAGGGGCCTAGACCTGGAGGTCAGGATATGTCACAGGAAACTTCCTTGGTCCATCAAGGCCAACAGTGTCTACTCAGACTGGCAGTGGCTCTCGAGGGTCTCAGGCAGAGATCTTTCACATCACCTCTTGTTAAGTGGAGATGCCAGGGATTGAACCAAGGACCTTCTGAATGCCAGGCAGATACTATACCACAAAGCCACGGCTCTTCCAAGCTAGTTAAAAACCCCACTGTTTCGCCCTCCTTTTAAAGCTTACTTTGCATTCTAAGCAATGCCTTAAATCCGACTTTTATCCCTCCCTTCTTCCAAGGAGCTCAGGGTGGCATGCCCGCTTCTCCCCGCCTCTCTTATTCTCACAACAACCCTGTGAGGTAGGTTAGGCTGAGAGAGAGAGTGAGCGGCCCATGGTCACCCAGGAAGCTTCCGCAGCAGACTGCAGATTTAGATCGGAGTCTCTGCTGTCCTCTCTTAACTGTAACACGACACCATCTCTCTGGAGGGTACATTTGGGCACTTGAAGTTGGAGTGATAGATTTATGGTTGAGAGGGCAGAAGGAGATCGTGTTGTGGCCAGGCTGGCAAGGCAGACGAGCTTCCCTGCGCAGTTTTGAACAAGCTCAGGGTCACGTCTCAGCTATGCTGCCATCCATGCAGAGCAATGATGGGCAATTTCTGGCACGTCAGCATAGAATCTTCAGGGGCAACGGATCTTTGGTGCGCAAGTTTGCACAATCTGTGCAAAGCGGTTACACAGGCCTGGCCCTGGTGAACTGCTGAACTCCTGCAGAGTTGCCTAGGGTGGGGGGAGCTCTTTTTAGGATTTGGGTAGCTTATATTTATAATATATTATATAAATATTTATAGCCCGCCCTTCCTGCAGGTGGGCTCAGGGCGGGTGACAGCATTTCAGCAATACAATAACTATAATAAGAAATTTAAAACACAGTAATATACTTTAAAATGGTGCTCACAGCCCAGTGATCGAATTGGCTGGTTGTGAGAGATTCTTTGGCCCGTTGATAACAGGTGAATGATAACCAGCTGTTGATCAATGAGTGATAAGGACCTCAGTGAGGCCATACATATATGCGGGAACAGCACCAGGAAGGTAGGCACAAGTCGAGCCTCAAAGAGGGGGCCATTCCAAAGGCAAGGTGCCACCACAGGAAATGCTCTGTCTGTAGTCATCATCCAAGGCAGTAATTATGGAAGGAAGTGTGATGTATAGCCGTGAGCTTTTCCTGAGCTGTGCTGTCAATAACTGCCCATTTATGAGATGTGTTTGATGTAACCCACAAGAGTGCATATAACCTATTTGAAGATACATTGTTTCAGTTTCTGAAGAAGTAGTTTTTCGAAACCGAGTTCTTACTATCCGGATTCTTCGTATACTATTCTTCATACATCTTCACCTCAAGAGGAAACTTTTCTACCTTGACTGGACTTGATTGTGCTTATATGGTTGTATTTGTATCGATACTTCACTGTTTGATGAGTAGTGGACTTGGTGTGCTGAAACCCCTGTGGGTCACTCTCCCTGCTAACGTTCATGATTTGTTTTGCGTTTCAGGGAGCAGTTTAAATGCTATCTATCGCTACTATAACACAAAAGGGGCAAAGCCAAAGATGAAGTGGAGTACCATTGACAGGTGGCCGACGCATCCCCTCCTCATTCAGGTATGGCATTCTTGCGGTGGGGAGCAAAGCTAGGAGAGTTACTCTTGTAACTAAATACACACACACCCTGTTAATAATGCAATGCACACAAAGCTGCCTTATACTGAGACTGTCCATTGGTCCACTGAGGCCAGCGTTGTCCGCTCTGACTGGCAGAAGCCCTCCAGCCAAGGCCTTTCATATCACCTACTATGTGGTCCTTTGAACTGAGATGCTGGGGATTGAACCTGGTACCGTCTGCAGGCAAAGCAGGTTCTCTTACACTGAACCACTGCCCCTCCCCCAGCAGCTAGGCTGGCCCCAGGAGCCAAATATTTGTCATGTGTGAGGAGGTGTGAGTTATTTGGATGCTTGTATGCTGTCCTTTCCTCAGGGATCTGGGGAGAGCTTCCCTGGAGTGATCCTGTTGGTTCTTCCAGTGGTTGATGGGTACAGCATTAGCCAGTGAGCTGTATGGCTAACCAGTGATTGAAATGCAGGGCTTCCTAGACTAAGGCTCAGTTCACGCGTGCAGGTAAATGAGGTGGTAGAATGGACTGCACCTCTTTGGATTGCAGGGGGAATTTTGGAATGTGCCCTCCCAAGCCGAAAACTCCTTGCAGATGGAAAACCAGCAAAGACAGAGTAGAGCTGTTCTCCACGATGTGCTAGCTTTCTGATTTCGGGGAGAGTTCTTTCAGAGACATTGAAAGCTGGAATCCACCCCCTGCCACTTGATGTGGTGCAGTCCATTCATTCCCGTTCTGTTCTTCTGTTTATATGAGCAAGGCCTCAATCCCTGTCTCCTGTGCCATACGAATTGTTAGGAGATGGTCCCATGCACATTAACTGGCATTATAAGAAGATGGAGATGCAGGCATGTCGCCTTAATGGTAGAGACTTAACTTGGGTTGGAGGGACGCATAAAAACATCATCTGCCAAGGTGAGATGGATTGGTCCTTATTCATTGGTCTGTGTTTGAAGAACCTTCCTGCAGAATAGAATGTGTATTTAGAAAGCTAATCTTCCGAGCTAAAGTAAAGCCAGATCCGTAGAAGGAAGAAACAGAAACAGTGGGATCTGTTGAGAGAAGCTTGCATGGTTAGCTTGCCTTGTCCGATGCACTTCTGTTTGTTTTAGGAGGCAAGCAGGTAGGCAGTGCATTAAAATTCTGCTCCTAACCCCAAGAAACCCTATTTAACAACCTGCTCTTTCCTCTCAGATCTTAAATGTCACCAAGCAGTGATGACATATTTATAGACTTACTTTTGCTATGTCAAGGACAACATTGGCTACTCAGACTGGCAGCAGCTCTGTGGGGTCTCACATCACCTAGTACCTGATCCTTTTAGCTGGAGAGTTATTAATGTGTAATTCTCTGCCGCAGGAAATGGTGGCAGCTACAAGCATAGACAGCTTCAAGAGGGGATTGGATAAACATATGGAGCAGAGGTCCATCAGTGGGTATTAGCCATAAGGTATAGATAGAAACTTTGTTCTGGGGCTTAGTGTTGCTCTGTATTTTCGGTGCTTGGAGGGGGCAACAGTGGGAAGGCTTCTGGAGTTCTGGTCCCGCAGTGGACCTCCTGATGGCACCTGGGTTTTGGCCACTGTGACACAGTGTGTTAGACTGGATGGGCCATTGGCCTGATCCAACATGGTTTTCTTATGTTCTTATGGGATGCCGAGGATTGAACCTGGGACCTTCCACATGAAAAGGCAGAGGCTTGAACTCTGAGCCACGGCCCCTCCCAAACTGGCTGGGCCCATATTGTAAACATAAGGTGGCCAAAATCTGCAAAGTATTTTGTATTCAGATCCTGGGCTCCATTTCAGCAATCCTTCTTCCGATTGGAGGAGTCAGCCTTGACCTTGCGACACATGACCTCTTTTGACTCTTGTGTTCAGTGTTTTGCAGACCACATCCAGAAGGAGCTGGACCTGTTTCCACCCGATAAGAGGAAAGACGTCGTCATACTTTTCTCCGCTCACTCCCTACCCATGTCTGTGAGTAGCAAAAAGCCATTTGGGGAGGGATTGAATTTCTCTCTCAAGAAGAGACTTATTCCCAGCCTTGTTGGTTTGTGTGGGTGGGTGGGGGCACTGCACAAGTTGAACCCATTCCTCAGTTGGTCATCCACCAGGCAAAAAGGCCAGCGTGGTATAGAGATGGGAAAGCCTGTGGGGAAAAACAGAAAGGGGGGGGAGGTTAAAAGCCATTTTTCCTGGAAAAAATGAAAAAAAGGAATATTTTCTTTTACAATGGTAAATGATGTGTTTATGACAAGGTGTTCATATATCTAGCCCTCCAACATTATTTCTTAAAAGTATGTAACATGAATCTTTTTATGTAAGACTATGTAAACTATCAAATTATTGCAATCCCTGTACACTGAGGATAAGCAAATGCTGGAATACAATTTAAATACTGATAAAATACAGAGGACACAATTCTCAAATGGGAGAGAAAGATGTACTTCTCTCTCTAGGGGGCACTGCAGTTGTCACAGGAGAAAGGGTTTCAGTTTCCTTTTTGCTTGTAGGATTCATATTGTTGGTATAGTTGGTGGATCTGTTTCTGTCCTCTCTGCTGTTTGTACTATGGAGGAATAGGAGGATTGGTCCTAAGTAACACCAAGACCTGGTGAGAGATGTAAAAGTGATTGCACCACTTGGAAACAGTGACCATAATGTCATTGAGTTTAACATTTGTACAGATAGGGAGTTGCCCAAAAAGACTGACGCAACCACTTTTAACTTTAAAAGGGGTAACTTCTCTGGTATGAGGGGACATGTGAGGAAGAAATTGAAAGGAAGAGTGGAGAAGGTCAAAACCATTGGGGAAGCTTGGAGACTATTTAAAAAGACAATCCTAGAAGCTCAGAAAAAATATATACCGCAGGTTAGGAAAGGTACAAATAGGTATAGAAAAAAGCCTGCATGGTTAACAAATAAAGTAATGGAAGCTGTAAAAGGTAAGAAGGATTCCTTTAAGCGGTGGAAAGCTAGTCTTAGTGAGGTTGATAAAAGGGAACACAGACTATGGCAAATAAAATGCAAGTCTGTGATCAGGCAAGCAAAAAGGGAATATGAGGAGCATATCGCAAAAAACATAAAGACCAACAATAAAACTTTCTTCAAATACATTAGAAGTAGGAAGCCAGCCAGGGAGGCAGTGGGGCCCTTGGATGACCAAGGGGTAAAAGGAGTAGTGAAGGATGATAGGGAAATGGCTGAGAAGCTGAATGCATTTTTTGCCTCTGTCTTCACTGTGGAAGAGGAGAAGTGTTTGCCCACTCCAGAAGCACTGATTTCGGGAGGGGTTTGAAAGACCTGAATCAGATTGCGGTGACAAGAGAGGAAGTCCTCCGACTGATGGACAATTTAAAAACTAATAAATCACCAGGCCCGGATGGCATTCATCCGAGAGTTCTGAAAGAACTCAAATGTGAACTTGTGGATCTCCTGACAAAAATATGTAATCTTTCTTTAAAATCTGCCTCCATTCCTGAGGACTGGAAGGTAGCTAATGTCACTCCCATCTTTAAAAAGGGCTCCAGGGGAGATCCAGGAAATTACAGGCCAGTCAGTCTGACATCGATACCGGGTAAGTTGGTGGAAACTGTTATTAAGGAAAGAATTAGTAAGCACATTGATGAACAAAAACTATTGAGGCAGACTCAGCATGGGTTCTGTAAGGGAAGATCTTGTCTCACTAACCTGTTAGTGTTTTTTGAGGGAGTGAACAAACATGTGGACAAGGGGGACCCAATAGATATTATTTACCTTGACTTCCGGAAAGCTTTTGATACAGTTCCTCATCAAAGGCTCCTAAGTAAGCTCAATAGTCATGGGATAAAAGGACAAGTCCTCTTGTGGATCAAAAACTGGCTTATAAATAGGAAACAGAGAGTGAGTATAAATGGGAAACTTTCTCAGTGGAGGGTGGTAAGCAGTGGGGTACCACAGGGATCAGTACTCGGTCCCATGCTTTTTAACTTGTTTATTAACGATTTGGAATTGGGAGTAAGCAGTGATGTGGCTAAATTTGCAGATGACACGAAGTTGTTCAGGGTGGTGAAAACCAGGGAGGATTGTGAGGCACTCCAAAGGGATCTGTTGAGGATGGGTGAGTGGGCGTCAACGTGGCAAATGGGGTTCAATGTGGCCAAGTGCAAAGTGATGCACATTGGAGCCAAAAATCCTAAATATAAATACACGTTGATGGGGTCTGATCTGGCAGAGACTGACCAAGAGAGAGATCTTGGAGTCGTAGTGGATAACTCGCTGAAAATGTCTACACAATGTGTAGCTGCAATAAAGAAGGCCAACGCTATGCTGGGGATTATTAGGAAGGGAATTGATAACAAATCAGCCAGTATCATCATGCCCCTGTATAAATCATTGGTGCGACCTCATTTGGAATACTGTGTACAGTTCTGGTCACCACATCTCAAAAAGGATATTATAGCATTGGAAAAAGTGCAGAGAAGGGCAACTAGAATGATAAAAGGGTTGGAACACCTTCCCTATGAAGAAAGGTTAAAATGCTTGGGGCTCTTTAGCTTGGAGAAACGACGGCTGAGGGGTGACATGATCGAGGTTTATAAGATTATGAATGGGATTGAGCAGGTTGAGAAAGAAGTACTTTTCTCCCTTTCTCACAATACAAGAACTCGTGGGCACTCTATGAAATTGCTGAGCAGTCGGGTTAGAACAGATAAAGGGAAATACTTCTTCACCCAAAGAGTGATTAACATATGGAATTCACTGCCACAGGAGGTCGTGGCAGCTGCAAGCATGGACAGTTTCAAGAGGAAATTAGATAAACATATGGAGCAGAAGTCCACCAGTGGCTATTAGCCACAGGGTATAGATGGGAACTCTCAGTCTGGGGCAGGTGATGCACTCTATTCTTGGTGCTGGAGGGGGCAGCAGTGGGAGGGCTTCTGGTGCCCTGGCCCCACTGCTGGACCTCCTGATGGCACCTGGTATATTTTGGCCGCTGTGTGACAGAGTGTTGGACTAGATGGGCCATTGGCCTGATTCAACATTGGCTTCTCTTATGTTCTTATGTTCTTAGGATTAGAAGAGGTACAGTTCTTGGTTTTCTTGTATTGTTGTTTTCTTCAGTTTATATCGTGTGCGGCTTTTTGTCTGCTTTCAAACAGTCAAAAGAGGTTCCTTATAGTTCAGGTGTTCTTTACATTTCAGGACTCTGTAGTTCAATTTGTAACAAAAACAAAATGTAAAAGTGATATTATTTTCTGAATGAACTCTACTCTTAATGTATCAAACATGATACTTTTATGCCAAGTCAATTTATGTTCTCAAAGTAACAAAGTGACTTTCAATCTAATATTGCATTTTTTCTACCAAAAAATTCTGTTTTTTTTTTGGGGGGGGGGGTGACGGGGGGGGGAATTTTCCCCCCATGGCTTCAGAATTTCTGGAAACTTTACATCTCTAGTGTGGTGTAGTGGATGGACGAGCATCCTGGGAGACCCAGGTTCAAGTCCTCATTTCTGCCATTGATGCTTGCAGAGCAGGATTGTGGTTCTTGGAGTAGATCAGTGGGGGGCGGGTTTGGAATCATTTTGGAAGCAGACTCTATGAGGAATCGTAACCCAACTAGTCTTGCTTTGTCTGCCAATGTTACCTGTAGCATCAGAACATTGGTTTTATGTTCCTTCTCACCTTTCCAATCCCCTGTCTCAACTAGAGCAAAGATCTTGCTGTTCTTGGGTATGTGGTGCCATCTCGTGGTCAGCGGTAGCAATACAAATGGTATGAATACTGCCACAGAGCATCTGATAAGGCCCTTGAGGTTCAGGCACGCCGCTTCAGTTGGAGGATGGTTCACAGTGCTTTTTAATTCTCCCTCTCCCCAGCTTTGGATTTTGGTACCTCTGTGTTGTTGGTTTTTTAAGCAGATTTTGGCTCCCCTGTGTAAGGGTGTGAAAGTTGGAAAATGAAGAAAGTTGATAGGAAGAAAGTAGATTAATTGGAAATGTGGTGTTGGGGGGGAGAAGTTTATAGACAGCATGAACAAATCAGTGGGTTCTAGATCAGATCAAGCCTGAACTCTCCCTAGGAGCTGACATCCTTCAATCACATCATCCTTCAATCACATCACGAGAAGAAAAAGAGTTGCTGGAAAAGGCAATAATACAAGGAAAAGTTGAAGGCCCTCATGTGAGATGGTTGGGCTCCATCGGGGAAGCCGCAAGGGCCCTCTGTCTGCAAGACCTGAGCAAGGCTGTTCAAAATGGGGCATTTTGGAGGTCATTAATTCATAGGGTTGCCAAGAGTCAGAAGCGACTTAATTGCAGTGAACACACACACACACACACACACACACACACACACAATTATTTTATGGTTTTGATGAATGAGTAAGGATTCATCAGTTCCTTGGGGTCTAGGCACCCACAGGTGTTTAGTTAATACTAGTTCATCCTCTCTTGAAGTGTACAGCTCTTAAGAGTCCGCCTGTTTAGAAATGAATATGCTGCCTCTCCAGAGACCTGCTTGAGGCAGTTTGCAACATAAAAACTAATAAAATAATACAAACAGTAACATTAAAATGGTCAGTAACACAAACAAGCCAGGGGCATGAAAACAGCATAAAACCTCGTTGAGCTGCCTAACATGATACCCATAAGAACATAAGAGAAGCCAATGTTGGATCAGGCCAATGGCCCATCCAGTCCAACACTCTGTCACACAGCGGCCAAAAATACCAGGTGCCATCAGGAGGTCCACCAGTGAGGCCAGGGCACTAGAAGCCCTCCCACTGCTGCCCCCTCCAGTACCCATAAAACAGTAGTTAGGCTAGGGGCAACCCCTAAAATAGCTTTAAAAGATGGAACTCCCTGGGTTCAAAGCCTAGATAAACGTTTCTCGTTCTGGCTCATTGAGTGCCAAGTGAGCCCCAGGTTTGTGGAATAAGTTTATTAAGGAAAGGAACATGTTGAGGTTACAGAGGTTCATGAATAAAATGCCTTCATACTATAATCAGTTCTCGATGATATGCTAATTGAGTTGCATCTTGCCCTTTTTCTTGGAGGACTTTTTGCAGTCAAGCTAAGATCGGTCATGATCCATATCATTTAGTCTTTAATGGGTTTTAGTGTATTTATTTATTGAAAACTTTTTACTATGCATCTTTCTGCCTTACGGAACTCAAGGTAGCTTACAATATAAATAAACTAAGAATCACGTAGCCCTCCTTTAGAAATAAATGTAGGAAGTTCCTTTTATGAATTCTGGAGCATCCCCAGTCCTGGCACCTTTGGTTTCTGTGTATGTGTCTATCTGTCTGTCTGTCTCTCCTCTGAGGTCAGTTATGTCTCTTGTGCAGGAAGCAACATATATTTTCTACGTGGGAAATGAGGACCCTCTAATTGCCTTGCTCAGAGCAAAGTGAAAGGAGGCCTGATGGATCAGGCCAACATTCTGTCTAATTTAGCATCCTGTTTCCCACTGAGGCCGAACTCTAGGAAGGGCATCTCTCTTGCCTGTGTTGTAATGTGGCTAAAATCAAAGAGGGGAAATCTGGCTCTAGGGAACCTCCTGCATCTTGTGTGAGTCTTCCTGAACAAAGATAACTGTGGAAAATCCTTTGTCATGCAAGTACTGTAGTGGGAGGGGACTGGTTTTAGGTGTGTGGCAGGGTTTGAAATGCTTTTGGCACATACTTTAATTCCAAAGGGATTTTTTTTTAATACTGCCCCAAAAGGCAGACTTTTATTTATTTTTATAACAAACTACAACTAAACAAAGTGATACAATACAACACAATACAGTACAATACAATATACCAACAACACTAAAAACATAACACACAAAACTAATCCACACAGATAAAACACAAAAGGGGGTTATTTAGTTCCAATTGTATATCATATTTAGAGCACTTTATCATTCAACATAATATTACCCTTTATGTGAGTATCTCTTACAGCAAACCATCTGTTTCATCTCTGTTTTTAACTTTTCTTTAATCAGTTCTTTACCCTCTCATCCATTTAGTTTGTACCAGTCACAGAAACGTTTCCAAGTGTTCTGAAAAGTGGAATCTGAATGTCCTTTCATACTCAGAGACAGCATATCCATCTCCGCCGCCTCGAATACCTTCACGATAAATTCTTGTCTTGTTGGTATTTGGGTGGTTCTCCAGTATTTTGCATACAAAATTCTGGCAGCAGTTGCCAAGTATATTAACAAGTAGCGATCATCTCTATTTACCTCCTTAGGTAAGATACCTAACAACAGTACTTCTGGCTTAAAAGGAATTATACTCCCTAGGATCTTCTGTATCAGCCTGTATCAGCCGGAATTCCAAAGGGATTTTTAAGAGCTGAAGCTTTTCCTTGTCGTGCTGCAGGTAGTTAATCGAGGCGATCCGTATCCACAAGAGGTGGGAGCCACTGTCCAGAGGGTTATGGAGAAAGTCAACTATTCCAACCCGTACAGGCTCGTGTGGCAGTCCAAGGTATGCAGTAGGTGCAGCTGTCTAAATCAGAAACATTCTGTGCTTGATTGCCGTTCGATCATATCTGCTGCTATTATTAAATGTCTGGTGCTGTTATGTTGCGTGGAAATCTGCCTAGGTGCCGTGCAATACTAAGAGTCAGGTGGAAAGTTCAGAAAAGCCAAGGGGTACGCTTCTCTCAGGACAATACCACTTCATGATGCTGGTGAGGGGATGCTTGCTTGCAGTGTTCTCTCTAAGCTGAGTTGGTGTGAGCTAGCTCACAGTTTTTTAGTCTCCAGCTCACAGATTCTTGTCTTAGCTCAGGAAGGATGGGCTCCAGAGCAAACTAATTTATGCAGTAGCCAAATCATCACTCACAACTTCAGTGCCCTTAGCTCACAAAGTAGAATTTTTGCTCACAAGACTCCACTGCTTAGAGGGAGCATTGCTTGCTTGTGTCCAAAGCACTCTGCAGGAGGAAACATGGCACCTTAGGAAGAAGGCCGTACTCCTAATCCCTGGTGTGCTAAACTTCCTGTAGGAAGGGCACTTTTGACCTATGATGCTCTCAAAGGTAACTCACTGCCTGTCGTCAAACTGGAGCTGTTCAGTGTACTGCCTTCGTTACTTTCAGCAGGGTTGGTGCAGAAGAACTGCAATGGGGGGGTGGTGCCTATTCCATTTTCCTTCTTACTGTAGCCTTCTTTCCTGCCTGCTATCTAAAGCCTTAACTTTCACTTATGAAACGGCACACGTGTGAATGGTGCTGAATAAAGAGGGTGAATGCTGGCCCAGGCTAGCCCAATCTCATCAGATCTCAGAAAGTAAGCGAGGTAGGAACCCGGTTAGTTCTTGGATGGGAGACCACCAAGGAAGTCCGGGGTCTCCACACAGAGGCAGGCAGTGGCAAGCCCCGTCTGAATGTCTCTTGCCTTGGAAACCCCAGGTGACTTCACAGCACTTTCTGCCACTTTCTGTCTTGCTTCTCTATCCTAGGTGGGTCCTATGCCCTGGCTGGGTCCCCAGACAGACGAGACCATCAAAGGGCTCTGCCAAAGGGGGAAGAGGAACATTTTGTTGGTTCCAATAGCATTTACCAGTGACCACATCGAAACGCTTTACGAACTGGACATTGAGTACTCGCAGAAGCTGGCCACCGAGGTAAAAATACGTGGAATTGCCTTGTGATGAGTCAGATCCGTTGATCTCTGCAGGTCGGTCTTGTCCACTCTGAGAGGCGGCAGCGCTCCAGGGTCTCAGGCTGAGGTCTTTCATATCATGGACTACCTGGTCCTTTCTAGTGGAGACGAGAGGGATTGACAGAATGGAGCGGGTGCAGAGGAGAGCAACGAGGAGGATCGGGGGGCTTGGAGACCAAGAAGCCCTGTGAGGAGAGGCAGAGGGACTTGGGAATGTCCAGTCTGGAGAAGAGGAGGCTGAGGGGGGACAGGATGGCTCTCTTGATGTACTTGAAGGGCTGTCACTTGGAAGAGGGCAGGGAGCAGCAGAGGAGAGGACTCGCAATAATGGGTTTAAATTAAGGGTGGGAAGGTACTGGCTGGATCTTAGCGAAAACTGTTTTACAGTACGAGTTGTTGCACAGTGGAATCAGCTGCCTCGGGAGATGGTGAGCTCCCCTCCCTCCCTGGCAGTCTTTAAGCAGCGGCTGGACAAACACTTGTCAGGGATGCTCTGGGCTGATCCTGCACTGAGCAGGGGGTTGGACTAGATAAAGAAGAAGAAGAGGAGATTGGATTCATACCCCACCCTTCACTTGGAGTCTCAGAGCGGCTTACAAACTCCTTTCCCTTCCCCTCCCCACAACAGACACCCTGTGAGGGAGGTGGGGCTGAGAGAGCTCTGACAGAAACTGCTCTTTCAGGAACAGCTGTGCCGGAGCTTGTGACTGACCCAAGGTCACATCAGCAGGTGCAAGCGGAGGAGTGAGAGAGCTCTGACAGAAATTGCTCTTTTTCAAGGACAGCTCTGACAGAACTATGGCTTGCCCAAGGTCATCCAGCAGCTGCAAGTGGAGGAGTGGGGAATCAAACCCGGTTCTCCCAAATTAGAGTCCGCACGCTTAACCGCTACACCAAACTGGCTTGTGTGGCCCCTTCCGGCTCTGTAATTCTATGATGCTATGAACTTGGGGCTTTTTGTACGAGAAGTAGATGCGCCATCACTGAGCCTTGGTCCCTTCCTGAATGCAACTGCCGTTTATGGAGTCAGAGTATTGCTCCGTCAAGGTCAGTGCAGTCTGCTCTGACCAGTGATGGCTTTCCAGGGTCTCAGGTAAGCAGGTGATGTGAAGGATCTTTGGCTGATTGTTTTAACTGGAGAGGCTGGGGATTGAACATATGGGGCCTTCTGCATGCAAAGCAGAGGCTCTGCTGCTGAGACCCGGCCCAGCCTCGACAGCAAAACCATTTGCTGTTTCTGCCCAGTAGCAATTCTGACCCCAGGATGTGATGGGGGGGGAGTCTATAGCTGTAATTCCCAGCACATGCAGTGGGAAGCGAGCCCTGTTAAACTTGGTCGGTATTTTCTTCTGAACATTTATTTGTACCCCTGCCTTTCTCCCAAGTGGGGCCCCGGAGTGACTTAAACATTCTCCTCCCTTTTACTCTCACAGCAACCCTGTGAGGTAGGTTAGGCTGAGAGTGGCAGGGTTGGAGGCAGAACCAGTTGTTGCCAGTGTTTGCAAGAAGGGGAAAGGTGGCTACTCTGTGGTCCCCTCCTTTGCCAATCTACTAATAGATCTATAGAGAGGACCCACATAGTTCAGTGCATGCTGCTTCTTCATAAAGGTGTTACCACCTTGGCACAGGACACGGGAAAGTGGGTCTCTCACTATTTCGGCGATGTATGATCAAGCCCAGTTGTAACAATCTGTATCACTGAACTAGCCAAAGTCCCAGTTTGGTGTAGTGGTTAGGAGTGCAGACTCTAATCAGGGAGAACCAGGTTTGATTCCCCACTTCTCCACGTGCAGCTGCTGGTGTGACCTTGGGTCAATCACAGTTCTCTCTGAGCTTTTCTCAGGAGCAGTTCTCGAAAGAGCTCTCTCAGCCCCACCCACCTCACAGGGTGTCTGTTGTGGGGAGGGGAAGGGAAGGAGATTGTAAACTGCTCTGAGACTCCAAGTGAAGGGCAGGGTATAATTCCAATCTCTTCTTCTCTTCCTGTAGCAGTACCATGCTTTAACTCTTTGTTCTCCTTTCCCAGTGCGGGGTTGAAAACATCAGAAGAGCAGAATCACTCAATGGAAATCCTCTGTTTGCCAAGGTAATTACAATGAGCAGTCCACATCTGGGGTAGTGAGCTGTTATACACAAAACACTACACGTAATTAAACCTCGATCCTAGTAATTATCCCATCAGCTTATAGTCGACCGAGTGTTTTGATTAAAAAAGGAGAAATCTGCATCAGAAATCCATGCGAACGGATGATGCAATTGAGGAAACGCTTCCCAGTTTCTTCTATTTTGAGTGCGAATTGGCCTGTTAATGTTTCTCTTCTCTGCAAAATTCGCTAGCAAAAAGCACACAAAGCTGCTCTCTATTGAATTAGACCACCAGTCCATCAAGGGAAAGCTGGCAGGAGCTGGGGAGCCTCCGGTTCAGGACAAGTCAGTCTGAAGAGACGATGGCTTAAGCCCCACTGGTCTGATCCACTCAGATTGGCAGCAGTTCTCCAGGGTCTTGGGGAGAAGTCTTTCACAACACCTACTCCCTGAGCCTTTTTAACTAGAGATGCCAGGGGCTGGACTTGGGACCTTCTGCATGCCAAGCAGAGGCTCTTCCACTAAGCCACAGCCAGTTTCGTGTAGTGGATAAGTGCACGGACTCTAATCTGGGAGAACCGGGTTTGATTCCCCACTCCTCCACTTGCAGCTGCTGGATGACCTTGGGCAAGCCATAGTTCTGTCAGAGCTGAACTTGAAAGAGCAGTTTCTGTCAGAGCTCTCTCAGCCCCACCTACCTCACAGGGTGTCTGTTGTGGGGAGGGGAAGGGAAAGGAGTTTGTAAGCCTCTCTGAGACTTCGAGTGAAGGGCGGGGTATAAATCTCTTCTTCACTAGTAGTTTTTTTCAAGTGTTGTACAAAGCCTTGTGACTTTTTTTTTTTTTACTAGCCCTCACTTGCCATTACTTGCTCTTGCTTATCAGTTTGGAAGTGTGGCATTGGTTAACAATTTCAATTTTTAAAAAACATTTTCAGGCACTAGCAGACTTGGTCTGTTCCCATCTGAAGTCGAATGAAATCTGCTCCAAGCAGTTAACCCTCAGCTGCCCGCTCTGTGTGAATCCCGTCTGCCGAGAGACGAAATCTTTCTTTACCAGTCAAGAGCAATGACGTGTGCTTTATGGAGGGGGATACCTTCAGATGAAGAAGGCCTGTGGATTTTGAGAATCTTGTCTGCATGCTCTTTCTTCAGCTCCTCCTCCCGGGCTGTCTCATACACAAGTGTCGTTTGTCAAGTAGCCCTTGATCCGAAGGGGTGGTTTACACTGGGATGCAAGAGGGAAGAACCTGAAACTTGTTTTCTTTTCTGTTGAGGGATCTAGTGCGGAAGGGAAGTAACTTTCAAGGGCTTCATCCTGCGGAGTGCTGAGAACACTTGTCTCCCTCTAAAATGGATAAGCGTGGCAGGGGGAGATAAGGACCATTAGCATTCCTCGGCATCGGTCCCAGCAGTTCCATTTTCCAGGGTACCTAGAGCTGAAATGTTACAGGTTGGTCTCCCTGGCCACTTACACTGGGGTTTAGTTCTGTTGATTTAATTGATGCCATTTAGGGATAAACGGCTGGTGGCTTTTGAATTTTGTGGGAGGGGTCAGTCCGCCAGCCTGGTTCTGTTCAGTCCAGAAAGACTGCTCCAGAGACCTGGTTCTGAAGATTGCAACCTAGATCTCTGGGAGCTCTTAATATGCACTTACATTTACATCAAGCCTTCCAGGTAGGATATACTACTATTTTTTGAGGTCCTGTTTTTGGAGCTCTGTAGCGAATTCATTGATCAGCTGACTGCCTTTACTGTTGTTTTTTTTAAATGGCTTTTAATGAACAAGCTGACATCTAAGGTTGTTTTTTTTTAAATGGTCTGTGTACATATATTTTTTAAAAACAGAGGTTGGTTTTGTTTTTATGTTGTGTTTATTGTCACACGGAAGTGATTCTGCAGCATCCCCCCAAAAAGGTTTTGCCCTGCATTCAACCAAATTATACCCAGACTTGTGTTTTATGTACCTTTCTTTGCAGAGATTTCAGTGGTGTATGAAGAAAAGATTTCTCTCTCTCTCTCTGTCCCTCCCCCCCTCCTTTTTCCCTAAAAGAAAGTAAAGTGCATACCTCTTCGAATTTGGGCATGAAGCCGACTTTAAGCACATTGAGTGGTGGTGGGGATGTTTGTGGGTCATTTTGCCGAACACTGATGTGCCTTCACAGCTTCTAGAGTTTTGGATTTCTAGCCCCGCAGGGACATTTCACCTTTGCAGCATGCCTGCATTCGATCTTGTGAGTCTGAGGCCGATGTCGCATATTGCTGGCTAACGCACTCGATGCACAGTCGCTTGCAACTGGATTTTCATGCATGGAATGGGAAAAGCCAGTTGCAAACGATCGCCAAAGTGCATTATCCGATGTGTGTGGAAACAATCTTAAATTTGTTTACAAAGGGCAGATGAGATCAGTAACAAGTGTAGGCTACTGCAGTGGGCATGCCTAAACCTGTTGTTGTCATTATTGCGGTCTGAGTTGATTGACCCTTGTGGCACTGCCGGCACCAAATGGGGCCCTTGGCTCAGATTACTCCTGGCCACTGGTGATTCCCCCCCCCCGGGGAACTGTCCCGATAAGCTAAATGGCCGATCTGCTTTTGCCAGTTCACAAGGCCTTCTGCGAACAAGCTTTACGTTCCCCTGAACTATTCTTCAGTGGTACACATTGCGGGTGATGTCTGTTACTGGAGAACGTGCATCAATGCCTGTGCCTGTAGAGAGAGTGCGTTGACGGAGGATGTTATGCATTGCTTTTCTGGACAGTGTGGATTGATCAGGCGCATTTTGTACATTGGGTAGGGAATACAGGTAGTCCCCAAATGCACAATGCTCAAGCCGACTAATCGCTGTGGATGCGGCCCAGTTAGCATCACCTAGCTCTGCACATTGCCCCATGTTACTTGAAGACTAGACGGGTGTGAGATTCCTCTGTTTATTATATCCATTTTTTTTTACACTTTCTCCATGCCTTCATGTGACTGATGGCTTCCACATGGAGGTTTTGATGTGCTTTGGCATGCACACTTGGGAGGGGTGTGTGGAGCACCCACCCAATGTCATCGCCTAACGGCCCACATATCCCCTTGCTTTGCTGAGATCCTTCTAAAACCTGGTTTAAGGTTAGGAAAGATCACCATCTTTTGCCGAAGGAGTAAGGTCTGACTGCTTTTTGCACACCACGTGGCTGGGGATGGTGCACATTTTTGAAGGTTTTCATCTCAGCCCCTGCCGTCCTCCTTCCCCGCACCGGCGAACTTTAGGGGCCTTTAAAAAAAAATGCCACTGCCAGATTGCTGCAGTGCAATAACATTGTAATGCTCGATAGTCACGATCCAGTAGCTTTTCTGAATTGCCAACTTTCATTTTAAAAAGTCTTTCCTTTGCTGAGATATGGTTCACCTTTCCCCTTATATCTATGCAATGAAAAGTGTTGGATAGTGACTTGTTTAAAAAACAACCACCACCTTGGGTCTAGTCACAGCTGTAGATCATGGTAATATTATCGTACCGTCACCAATTTTTGAGAAAAGCCCTCCAATGACAGAAGGGAAAGGGAGACCAGAGGAAGCAGAAGAAAGGGGAATGTGGGGGAAAGAGCCAAGGGAATGCTTCTTTGCCATTGCAGAGGCCTCTGCATTCAGACCAGCAGCAAGAGCCGTGCAGAAAATCATCGCTGTTGTGGGACCAGCCTGCATGTGCAACCATTAGTGTGCATGCGCATTCCCCATTATGCTTGCATTAATAACAGTGTATATGTACACACAGAGAGAGAGATGATAATGATTCCCATTCACAGGTGTCCTTTATGAGTAAACTAAGGGAATCGGCAAATGTTGACATTTAGAAGTCCTACTGGGAAACGTCAGGAATTTTTGTGTCGTGAGCACTTGTTTTTTGGTACTCCCAGGGCATATTAAACGGCCAGCATTGAGAGAGATGGAAAGGAAGCGGTTGTTTGGATGCTTAATTTAAGGTGCTGGTAAATTTCAAGATCTTCTGCCTTCCTCAGTTCTCTGAAGGACTATTGGTAAATGTTAACGTTTACCAAACTTCTGATATCTAATGGCAATATGTTACAGTTTAGCTATCAATGGGAATTTCTCCAGAAACTGCCCATCAATGCAACTCAGAAACGGCCCTGAGTGTTGAGAATATTGTTTTGTTTTTCCAAAGAGTAGGCCCCATTGATCCACACGGGTTGTGGCTGCCTTCACTTCCGCCCAGCACTCTTGTTTCTGGGCAAGGAGCGTCCTCCTTGTGCCCAAGTTGCTGTTCTTGACCGAGGGCTTCCTTCTACGTGGCCAAGTCAGAATGTGAGGTTTTTCTTCAGAGCTGCGTTATAGATTTTGCTTAGCGCTTTCCAGCTGTTCAAGACACTGTGGTTTTCGTGGGATTCCTCTGGATGCAAATTGATCCAGATTTAATTCCTCTCGTCAATTGAATCCCCCAAACGATCTGTTAGAACATTTTTTTTAAAAAAGCTTCTTGGTTAACATATGAGATGGGCAGCTTTCGCGACTCTTGTGATTAGCAGATGAAGGATTAGATACTTCCTTAAGTTAGGAAAATCAAATGTTCCACTTTTGGGGAGGGGGGGGTAAGGGAGGGTAAGTTATATTCTTGGTGTAGTTGCGGGAGGCTTCTCAGTTTGGTTAGAAAAGTTGAAAAAGACGTGGACAGGGCCAAACTGACCTCTTGGCCGATCCTGCACTGCAAGTTTCTATATTTTCTACACCGTACAGAACTAGCGCTGGGTAGAAATTGAGAGAATGAGCTGCAGAGTCCTCCCGGGTTCAGACGTAACTGCAGCCACAGACCTGCTGGTTGGCCTTAAGCAAATCTTCTGCCTCTCCTATGTACACACTGTGGGAATAGAAATACCAGCCGATCTTACGGATTCATTGTAAACATTCCTGAAGATGCTCAATTGTATGGGGAGCGTTTCGCGCGCACACTCAAGGTGCTATATATGAATAAAAGACTGCAAATGATTGTTCAGTAAACCGATTGCTTGGATCGATGAATTGATTAAAATATTTTAAATGCTTGAAAACGTGTTCTCGATTAATTGGGCAGCAGGTTTTTAATTGTGGGTTTGTTTGGTTTTTAACGAGAGTTCACGAAAATGGGTGCACAGAGGGAGCACCCTCTTTTCGGGTGATTTCGTACTGTGAGATGTGCGTCTGCATTGGGATAGGCAATGTTTGCCCTGGCCTGGCTGGCCCCGGCTAGCCCGATCTCATCAGATCTCGGAAGCTGGTGGTTAGTGATTGGATGAGAGACCACCAAGGAACCCCGGGTCTCTTTGCAGAGGCAGGCAATACCAAACCACCCCTGAATGCTTCTTGCCTTGAGAACCCTATGGGTTGCCATTAGACGGCTGCAACAGGATGGTAGTTTGCATACATGTGCAGGCAGCATTCCCTGTTAAGGTTGGATTAGGCCCAGTTGCTACCAGTTGCCATTCCTAGAGGATGTTCACACAACATTCGTCCCCGTTCACTCTTGCCTGTCCGCTCTGACTTCCAAACTGGTTCTCATTTTGGAGAAGTCAACTGTCCACAGTACATTGGCACAAAGGGGCTGTCTACCAGCAATTGTGTGTGTTTGCTTTAGGATTATTTTGTATGTAATGTATTCCTCAAGTTCCGCTCCATCTGTAGCTATCTCTACCGTTGTGTCCCATTTCAGGAAGCAGAAGAATTGGGCCCTTTCGGCACTCCTTTTAATCCATGTTCACCGCGGGGTCCTCCCAAGCAATTCTGCACTGAAATCAAATTCAGCCTTTTTAATCCAGGTGCCGTCTCCCCCCCACCCCACCCCCCATTCTGCACTAAAATCAAGTTCAGCTGCTTTTTATTCTGTCTTTCTTCCCCCATTCTGTATTACCTTACCTCCCTTCAGTGCTCAGCCCAGTTTCAGCCTGGTGTTGCCCCGGGTTATCTGGATGCTGTTTTGCTGTGGACTTACACTGAGAAAATCCGGAGTGGCAGGCAAATGCGGAAAGGACCTTGGTTTTTATACCCTGCTTTTCTCTAAGGAGTCTCAAAGCGGCTTATAATCACCTTCCCTTCCTCTCCCCGCAATAGGCCACTTGTGAGGCAGGTGGGGCTGAGAGAGTTCAGAGAGAACTGTGACTGGCCCATAGTCACCTAGCAGGCTTCAGATGGAGGAGGAGTAGGGAATCAAACCCTGCTCTGTAGAGTCCGCTACTCTTAACCACTACACCACATCGGCACTCGGGAAGGGGGTTGCCGGGATTCCCCTCCAAGCCTAGGCCTGGTGGCATGGCCATCCTGACTGGTGATACTGGGGTCTGCTCCCTGTTCCCAATGGGAGAAATATCCAGCAGGAGGGCTCACCACAGAGTCCCCAGCAGTGTTCCCTGTAAGCTGTGGAGTCTTGGGAGCAAAAATTCTCCTTTTGTGAGCTACTGGCATGAAAGTTGTGAGCAAGCGATTTGGCTACTGCATAAATTAGTTTGCTCTGGAGCCATCCCTTCCTGAGCGAAGACAAAAATGCGTGAGCCGGAGGCTGAAAAACTGTGAGCTAGCTCACACTGACTCAGCTTAGAGGGAACACTGGTCCCCAGTCCTATTGCCTTGGTGCAGGAGTGTCAGAAGGAGTGGGAACCCTTCCTCTTTTGGCTTATTTTTAAAAAATTGAAAACATGGTCCCTGTCTTAATGAATGTGAAAGGCTTTTGAAGAGAGATTAAGTTCTCAGTGTATCTTTTGGATAGATCAAGATGGGTAGTTGTGTTAGTCTGTCTGTAGCTCAGAGGTTAAGATGCTGAGCTGCAGACCGGAAGGTCTCTAGTTCGGCAGTTAGAGCACCTAGTGCCATGTGACGGAGTGAGCTCCCGTCTCTGGCCCCAGCTCCTGCCAACCTAGCAGTTCAAAAGCAAGAAATTGCAAGTAGATAAATAGGTACTGCTTCGGTGGGAAGGTAACAGCATTCCGTGTGCCTCGGAGTTTAGTCATGCCGGCCACATGACCACAGAAACGTCTTTGGACATCTTTAGCTTGGAAACAGAGATGAGCACTGCCCCCTAGAGCTGGATTCACCTAGCTTTCGAGCAAGGGAAACCTTTACCTTTAGCAGTAGAACAGGGCAAGAGTCCAGGAGCATCTTAAAGACTTAACAAAATATGTGGCAGGTTTTGACGAAGTGAGCCGTGACTCATAAAAGCTCATACCCTGCCACAAATTTACATAGTCTTTAAGGTGCTACTGGACTCTCTTCTTTTGGTTAGGTTACTGTTGCTGCCATTCTTATTGACTGTAGTGGCTGTATTTAACAAAGGGGACTTGTGCATTTGCTGGGCAGAACTGCCCTGGCAGCCCATTTTAAGAGTTTGTACATAATTCCAGTTATGCAGTAGTCAGTGTGTCAAACTGCTTTGTTAGCAAGAAATAACAGGTGTTCCTGGTGAACAGTCACATATGCTCTGAAATACAGAAGTGAGGTTCCTCCCTCCCCCTTAATGGGCTTTCTGATCAGTCCAGTGCAAAATCTTTAAAGACCTGGGCTCATACCACTTTTTGGACAGGCAGTAGATTTCCATGAAGAAGAGATTGGATTTATACCCTGCCTTTCACTGCACAAAGGAGTCTCAGAGTAGCTTACAATCTCCTTTTCCTTCCCCTCCCCACAACAGATATCTTGTGAGGTAGGTGGGGCTGAGAGAGCTCTTTCAAGGACTGCTTGTGAGAGAACAGCTCTGAAAGAACTTGTGACTGACCCAAGGTCACATCAGCAGTTGCATGTGGAGGAATGAGGAATCAAACCCAGTTCTCCCAGATTAGAGTCCACGCTCCTAACCACTACACCAAACTGGTTCCCATCATCTGCCGGATGAGATCGTTGCTTGGGAGAGGCCTGGAACTGAACATGGGACCATCTGCATGCAGAACACTGGGACTCAGACTACACTCTTGATACAGTTTCCTAACCATACACAGAGTTGCCAACTGTATTGCTTTCCTGTGGATTTTTTTCCTGGAAAGGGGTTGTTAAGCTCCTTGGAGGGTGGAGGCATAGCTTTGTTTCGAAAATGCATTTAAAATTTCATAAAGCACCATGTCTGCTAAATGCAATTCATATAACGCTAAGCATCCTAATACTAAGCCCACACCAAGAAAGTAATTTTTTCTTCTGCTAAATTTCTTTGTATTGGTTTTCTGTTAAATGAAAGAGCAGAATTAATTGTTTGAAAAAGCTGACTCAGCCGCAAAAAGCCGTGTACAGGGCTGGATCCTGCTAGCTTTTCAGCCAGGACTGGAAGGAGCAGGGCTGTTTTGGGGCAGGAACGCACAGGAACGAAGTTCCGGCTGGATCCCGAGTTGGCCACACTCAGCAGGAACTCATTAACATAATAGGCCACACCCAACAGCAGAAACTCATTAGGATTGGCTACATGAGGGGTGTGTGGCCTAACATGCAAAGGAGCTTCTGCAACAAAAAAAAGCCCTGGGTTTTGACAAGAAACAAGGTAAACAGAATAAGAAGCAAAAGGTGGGTATGGCTGGATGACCACACTTCTGGTAACATGGGGTGTGGCCTGATATGCTAATGAGCTGTGCTGTTGGGGTGTGACCTAATATGCTAATGAGTTTTTTGGGTGTGGCCTATTATGCTAATAAGTTCCTGCTGGGCTTTTTCTACAAAAAAAAGCCCTGGGAAGGAGCAATGCTCCCTCTAAACTGTGGTCTTGTGAGCAAAAATTCTACTTTGTGAGCTACTGGCATTAAAGTGGCGAGCAAGCAATTTGGCTACTGCACAAATTAGTTTGCTCTAGAGCCATCCTTCCTGAGTTAAGACAAAAATCTGTGAGCTGGAGGCTAAAAAACTGAGCTAACTCACACCAGTTCAGCTCAGAGGAAACACTGGGAGGGAGGGGTCTGGTTTGATCCCCCCAAAAAGGGTAAGCTGTGGAACATGGGCCCAGATTCAGAGACACTCATATAGAGCCTGCATGGTGAATAACTGAGTATTGTGATACGGTTAATACAGCAAAGTTTTGTTCAGTCATAGAAGCATAATACTGAGTGCAATAAATAAATCTCCCAAGAAGTACATTGCAAAAAAAGTTCATGTTCAGGTTGCTGTCGAAAGGAAAGAGAGAGAACCCTAATCTAAAGAGTACTTCCCTTGCCACAAATGGCCACCTTGTCCGGCAAGGTATGTGTGGGGGAGTATGAGGGCACTGTCTCTACAGGAGAGACCTGCAGAGACTTGGAAGGCCATGTGCAGAGGGAGTGAGAGGACAAAGGGAGAGAGAGAAAGAGGAGGGGTCAGAGGGCAGCTCCCAGGTTAAGACAAAGAGCGGCATCCCATTCAAGGAGATAACACCTGTACACTCTTAGTGTGATGTAGCTCCCCCCCAATGTCCAGGCATGCTGAGTCGCTCATTCCAGCATTTAGGGTTTAAGACTAGGATCTGGGAGACTCAGGTTCGAATCCCGCCCACTCTGCCATGGCAGCTTGCTAGGTGACATCATCATCATCATCATCATTATTATTATTATTATTATTATTTTATTTTATTGATTTAATTTGTACCACCGCCCTGTCTTCCAAGGCGGGCTCAGGGTGGCTTACAAATATTTAATTTAAATGCAATTAAAACTTATCACAACATATAAACATATAACATAAAATACCAATAATTTAAAATACAACTAAAACGCTGGAACATTATCGAGTAAACAGGAGCAAAAATGATTTATAATATGACTTCGGTGACAGTATAATTCCCATAACTTCACACCTGCTCAGTTCAGTCACTTGTTATGGGTACAGGCTGATGATAGCGATGGTAAGGCCAGGACACAGGCCAGTCACTCACTCTCAGCCTAACCTACCTCACAGGGTGGTTGTTGAGACAATAAATGAAGGGAGGGGGAGAATGACATAACCTGCCATGGGTCCCCATTGGGTGGGAAAGCACATTATAACTAAACAAGGAGGAGGACCCGCGATACTCGCAGGGGGGGGAAGCTCCACAGGAGGAGAAGGAAGCAGCCGCAGGTGAGCCTTCTCCCCTCCCCCCATCTCCAGCACCCACGGTGAGGCCCACACCCCTCCAAGCCTTCTCCCTCCCCTAGTGGTGGCGCTGGTTGGCCTGCTGAACTTTCTCCCCCCCGCCCCCCCAGCAGTGGCAGTGAGGCCTGAGCTCAGCCCGCCAAACTTTCTCGCTCCCCCCAGGCAGCGGCGAAGGCTGAGCAGTTTACAGCCGCTGGCTGGCCAAGCCTTCTCCTGCCCCCTCCCTGGCGGTGGCAAAGCCATTCTCTTTTCTTTTGGGGGGGATTTAAATATCCCCCCTACATTTTTTTTTACAGTTTTTAGATTTTTCTGTGCATCTAGGGTACTTTACATAGGGATTGCCCCAAGTGTGCAGGAAATTCTCCGTGCCCCCCAAGTGCCCCCGATGTGCAGATTTAGATATCCGCACGGAGGGGGCGTGTTGGGAATTAGATATATAGATAATAGATAAATAAACACCTAGGACAGAGGATACAGCAAAAAAGGGGAAATGGTGGGTTTTATTTCTCCCCCATGCCTCCCTATATGGAAGAAAAACCTAAACAATGTGCCATGAATCCAAGCATCTGCAAGGCCTAGGGTTGCCAACTCCAGGTTTGGAACTTCCTGGAGATCTGAAGGAAGAGCCTGTAGAAAGACCTCAGGGCAGATGTGATGCCATCAAGTCCACCCTCCAAAGCATCCATTGTCTCCAGGGGAACTGATCTCTGCAGTCTGGAGAGGAATTGTAACTCTGGGAGATCTCCAGACTCTGGCAGGAGGTTGGTAACCCTAGTGAGGCCAGAGCTGCTGCATCAGGCGCTTGAATTATTGCTTCCAATCCATAGACTCTGTCTTCCTCCAAACCTTCACCGCCAATGCACGGCCGTTCATATTGCGTCCTGGCAGTCGGCTGCAAATCTGTGAGTCTCGAACACCGAGGGCTAACTTTGTGGGCATGTTATAATAGCTATAAAAATTGATTGGCTTTTTATCTTTCTGGCTAAGGAAGGTAGGAAGAATTAGCCGGCATTAATTATGAGGCATCACGTTTATCCCCGCAGTAGCAGGAGGTATTTAAAATTCAATTTTTATCTTTCCTTAACCACGAGCGGGATAATTACCCCAACATGTTTGTTTTACTTTTTGCTATTAGCCCGTAATGTAGATAACAATTAATTTCCCGGCTTCTAACAGACAGATGATGACGACAAGAAGAAAGCCGGTGGTTTTTGATTAGCGGGGACTCTATAATTAAAGCGTGCATTCAATACTGTTGGTCCTGCTGGCATCTTTGCAGCGGCATCAGCATTACAATATTTCTCCTTGCATTGGATGAGGAAAAAGCCGAGGGCACGATGCAGGGTAGAACCAGCGTCGCATAGTGGTCAAACCTTTGCTAAAGGGTTCAAGAACACGTGAAGTTGCCTTATACTCAATCAGAACCTTGGTGTCTGAATCACTACAGTCTGGTGTAGTGGTTAGGAGCGTGGACTCTAAACTGGGAGAACCGGGTTTGGTTCCCCACTCCTCCACATGCAGCCAGCTGGTGTGACTTTGGGTCAGTTACACGTTCTTTCAGAGCTATTCTCTCAAGGGCAGTCCTCAAAAGAGCTCTCTCAGCCCCACCTACCTCACAGGGTGTCTGTTCTGGGGAGGTGAAGGGATAGGAAGCCACTCTGAGACTCCATTGGGTTGTGAAGGGGGGGTATAAATCCAATCTCTACCAGTTTGGTGTAGTGGTTAAGTGCGCAGACTCTAATCTGGGAGAACCGGGTTTGATTCCCCACTCCTCCACTTGCACCTGCTGGATGACCTTGGGCAAGCCATAGTTCTGTCAGAGGTGTCCTTGAAAAAGAGCAGTTTCTGCCAGAGCTCTCTCAGCCCCACCTACCTCACAGGGTGTCTGTTGTGGGGAGGGGGAGGGAAAGGAGCTTGTAAATCTCTCTGAGACTCCCTCTTGTGAAGGGTGGAGTATAAATCCAATCTCTTCTTCTTCTCTTCTCTTTTTCTTGGTCCATCAGTCAGTATTGTCTACTCAGACTGGCAATGGCCCTCCAGGGTCTCAGGCCGAGGTCTTTCACACCACCTACTGTCTGCTTCTTTTAATCGGAGAGGCCAGGAATTGAACCAGGAATCTTCTGCATGCCGAGCAGATGCATTACCTCTGAGCCCCGGGGCATCTTTCTCCAGGCCTGTTCACAACTGTAGGCAGAATGCTGAGAGAACTGAATTTTGACATGCAGATTGTACTTTTATTTATTTGTTTGTTTGCTTGCTTGATTTATACCCTGCCCGCCCCACCGAAGCAGGCCCAGGGCGGCATGCAAGAGGGAGCCAGTAAACCGGTTTGCATTTACGAGTGGCCTGGATGTAAGCGTATTCAGGTGGCTGTCCGGTTCACACTCGTAGAAGTGTCATCTGTGAAAACGGGTGCCTTTCCTGGGCATTGGGTGTATGGCCACTGTGATTCTGTGTGGCACACAAAAAAAGGGCTACTGTGACTGTGCACCTTTGTGGCAGCTGCGCATACAGCCCGTGTAGTGGAATTTTGTTTTGCAACAATGTGCACGTTCCCCTGCATATTGCTAGGGCCGTAAATTTATTTATTTACTTTATTTATATCCTGCCTTTCTCCCCAGTGGGGACCAGAGCTGCTTACGTAATTCTCCTCACCTCTGTTTTATCCTCACAACCACCCTGTGAGGTAGGCTGGGCTGAGAGTATGTGAATGGCTCAAGGTCACCCAGCAAGCTTCCCATGGCAGAGTGGGGACTTGAATCTAACCCTAACCCTAACCCTGGGTGTCCCAGATCCTAGTCTGACTCTTTAACCACTGCACCATGCTGGCTCTCAAAACCTTAAATAAATCCTTTCCCCACCAGTTGTTGTTGTTGTTGTTATTATTTTCAATTTATATCCCGCCTTGCCGGGAGCCAGCTCAAGGTGGCAGGCAACATTAAAACAATCAATGCAATAAAATACAATAAAATATACATAGACAGATCCCTAATATCATAAAATCTGACAATACAGTGCAAATGGTGGTGGCATCAGTATACAATCCCCACACACAAAGCAGTATCCAAGTGATATTCATGTAGGCCATAGCATGTTCCGGTGGTACATTGGTCAGTGGCGGCTCCTAGTCGAAAGCCTGGTGGAAGAGCTCCATTTTACAGGCCCTGCGGAACTGCAAAAGATTCCGCAGGGCCCTGATGTTATCTGGGAGCTCATTCCACTAGTGTGGAGCCACCACTGAAAAGGCCCTGGCTCTGGTAGCCGCCAACCTGGCATCTCTGGGGCCAGGAAGAGCCAGGCAACTCTGAGTCCCTGACCTCAGTGCTCTCTGGGGCACATATGGGAAAAGGCGGTGTAGTGGTTAAGTGTACTGAGCCAGTTTGGTGTAGTGGTTAAGAGTGTGGGCTCATGATTATAGGTGGTACATGACACCAAAAAAGATTGCCAATATAAGTATGGATAAGAACTTGAGTAACAAATGTTGGAAATGTAAAAAAATAGAGGGTTCTTTTTATCATATGTGGTGGACATGTGAGAAAGCAAAAGTATACCGGTCGAATGTTCATTGTGAGATGCAGAAAATATTGAAAATCCCTATTAGAAAAAGTCCAGAAAAAGTCTACTCTTAGGTTTGACAATGGAAAAAATCAAGCAAGAAAAGAGAACAGTATTATGGTACATGATCACGTCGGCGAGAATGGCCTTTGCACAACAGTGGAAAACGGATAAAGTACCGGATGTACTGGACTGGTTAAGGAAACTGCTATTTTTAGCTGAAATGGACAAAATGACTAAAAAACTAAACGGACAAATGGCAGAACAATACTTAAAAGAATGGGAAGACCTGAAAATCTATATGGAAACTGAACATAAAATGAAAGGGAAAATGTATAACCTTGATTCTTATTGAAAATGAAGTTACGTTAGATTAAGTTAGATTTTTGTATATAAAACATGTTACCTGGTTTATAGATTGTTATAAGTTTAAACTTTATTACTTTTATTGTTTTTTGTTATTGGCAATAGCAGTGTTGGAAGCCTATTAGGAGGGGGAAGGGGGAAGGGATATAATCTATAACTTGAATTGGAAATTATGTTTAAAAATGTTGAATATATTCCAATAAAAATCTTGTTTAAAAAAAAGAGTGTGGGCTCACGGGATGGGCAGGATACAAATACGAAAAATAAATAAATAATCTGGGAGAACTGGGTTTGATTCCCCACGCCTCCACTTGCAGCTGCTGGATGACCTTGGGCAAGCCATAGTTCCATCAGAGCCGTTCTTGAAAGAGCAATCCTCCAAAGAGCTCGCTTAGCCCCACCTACCTCAAAGGCGATGCTCCCTCTAAGCTGTGGAGTCTTGTGAGCAAAAATCCTACTTTGTGAGAAACTGGCAAGTTGTGAGCGAGCAATTTGGCTACTGCATAAATTAGTGTGCTCTGGGGCCATCCTTCCTGAGCTAAAGCAAAAATGTGGGAGCCGGTGAGCTGGCTCACACTAACTCAGCTTAGAGGGAACACTGCTCACAGGGTGTCTCTTGTGGGGAGAGGAAGGGCAAGGAATTTGTAAGCCGTTCTGAGACTCAGAGTGAAGAGCACGGTATAAATCCAATCTTCTCTTCTTCTTTTTCCTCTTCTTCGCCAGATGAATATGGCAAAAAGATAGGATTATCTCACATGGCAGTTTAACACAGGAGGCCTGGATATACTGAATCAGGCACTTTTCCCATCAGTGTTGTCTATTCAGATTGGCAGCGGCTCCCAGGTTGAGGATTTTCATATCACCTAGTACCTAGAGAGCTAGTTTGGTGTAGTGGTTAAGTGCGTGGACTCTTATCTGGGAGAACCGGGTTTGAGTCCCTGCTCCTCCACTTGCACCTGCTGATGTGACCTTGGGTCAGTCACAAGCTCTGGCACAGCTGTCCTTGAAAAAGAGCAGTTTCTGTCAGAAGTTCTCTCGGCCCCACCTCCCTCAATGGGTGTCTGTTGTGGGGAGGGGAAGGGAAAGGAGTTTGTAAGCTGCTCTGGGCAGTGAAGGGCGGGGTATAAATCCCATCTCTTCTTCTTCTTCTTCCAAATGATCCAATTTTTATTTTTATTTTTGCTGGAGATGCTGGGGATTGAACCTGGGAACTTCTGCATTCCAAGCCGATGCTGCTATACCACTGAGCCTGGGAGTAGCCCCCACTTTCTCCTGAAATGTTGTAGCATGACGTAGAACTACTGTGTTTGGATGGGACATAGAAAATGAAACCTACAGGTATTTCCCAAATACGCAAAACCGTAGATGATTGGCTCAAGCGCTCCCTGCTCTACCTTGGGCCGAGTCTTCTCTGGTAGTTTCCGGAGAGCCCTGAGCAAGTGCACAATGCACAACGAATTTCTGGAACTCACTGCCAAAGAGATAGATCGCCACCTGACTAGATAACTTGAAAGAGGACATCAGGCTATTAGCCATGGAGGATGAATGGAACCTCTGAAGATCGGTAAGGGTGTGTGGGGGGGTCACGACAGATGGTGGCTTAAATCTCCATCTTGTGCTTGTAGGCCTTTCAGTCGGTTTCCAGTCCTTCTCTGGCAACCAGCAAGACATTGGGGGGCAGAGACTGATGAAATCGGCATCATTTGACATGGCGATATCATGGTGGAGACGTGGAAGTCATGTCACTGTGTAGCATGATATTCTGGGAATTCCCCCGATATCTATGGTATAAAGACCACAGAAACTGAGGAGGAGGAAGAATAGGTCTTATATCCTGCTTTTCTCTACCTGGAGGAGTCTTAAAACAGCTTACAATCATATTCCTTTCCCCTCCCCACAACAGGTACCTTGTGAGGTATGTGGGACTGAGGAAGTTCTGAGAGAACCGAGGTCACCCAGCAGGTTTCATGTGGGGGAGGGGGAATCAAACCCAGTGCTCCAGATGACAGTTCACTGCTTTTGACCACTACACTATGCTGGCTCTAGGAGATTCCTAGAGTGTCGCTATGTCACTTCCTGGTCCCCACCTGGAAGTGAAGTCGCTGCATCAAGCGATGACAATTTCCCCCCCAGTGCTGAGGGGTATGTGTGTCGATTGTCAACAGTGAGCAAACGGAACCCCTACCTTCAAGGAACATCTTGTTAACCGCTGGGGGGAATTTTGATATTTAAACCCCACAGTCCCCAACGCGCGGGGGGAGGGGAGTCTAAAACAGTTTACAACATAATTCTTTCTCCCTCCATTTTATCCTCACACCAGAAACCCTGTGAGGTAAGTTAGCTTGAGAGCCTGTAACTGGCCCAAGGTCACCCAGCGAGCTTCCATGGCAGAGTAGGGGGTTTGAAATTGGGTCTCGGAAAGTCCTAAGGGGCTGCGGTGGCTCAGAGGTTAAGAGACTGAGCTGCAGACCAGAATGTCTGTAGTTCGGCAGCTCGAGACCCTAATGCCACGTGACGGAGTGAGCTCCCGTCCCTGGCCCCAGCTCCTGCACAGCATTCCGTGTGCCTCGGCATTTAGTCAAGCTGGCCACATGACCACGGAAACGCCTACGGACAGTGCTGGCTCTTTGGCTTAGAAACGGAGATGAGCACTGGCCCCTAGAGTTGAATTCGACTGGCTTTCAAGCAAGGGGGACCTTTACGTTTACTCGAAACTCCTAGTCTGACACTAACCATTACACTACACTGGCTGCCTGCTGGACCAGTTCTGCTTGCTCTGAGCTTCTTGGAGTCAGAGGAATGGGGTAGAAATACACTGATATACATAAAGTAATATTGTTGAGCTTTTTCCTCCCCCCCCTTTGGGCACTACGGTTGTCCAGCGTTAAAGATCAGAGGCTCTTGAGTTTATTTTTAGGGCTCTCAGCTGCTGAAAGAAGATGTACCTGATTACTAATTAATAGTTTTTCACAAAGCCTTGGACTTTGGGTGCTTTATAAATAATAAATATTATGATTATTAAGCAAATGCATGTGAGGAGGGCTTTGTGTTGCAGTCAGCAGCGGAGGCAGCTTTTCTTTCGAATCTTGCTGGACCAGGAACACAAAGAGCTTGCAGTCAAGTAAGACCCAAAGAGGGTTGTCGGTGCAAGCAGAAATGGGGGTGAGGGTGGAGCTATAAGCGTTGCCGATATGTTTGTCCAGTCTGGCTACTTGCATTTCTATACCTGGACAGTAAGCATCCAAGTCAGGTGAAGAGGAAGATGAGGAGAGAGAGATTGGATTTATACCCTGAAAAGTACCCCGCTCTTCACTTGGAGTCTCCAAGCAGCTCCCAATCTCCTTTCCCTTTCCCTCCCCATAACAGTCACCCAGCAAGCTTCCAGGGTGCAGCGGGGGTTCAAACCTGGGTCTTGCAAATCTCAGTGTCTGACGCTCTAACCACGACATGATGCCGGCTTTCTAGCTGTTCTCTCTTAGAACAGGAGTGCACCTATGTCAGACTCTGTCTGCTGCTGCTTATTTTACAGAGACGAAGAAAGAAATCGGTGCGGAGGGAAATGAATCTTTAATAATTATACAGCCCCGATGCGTTTCGCTTGTAGCTTCATTGGGGGAATCTTTCAGATTCCAATTTGTGCAATTCACCAATTTGCGCCTTCATTTTTGTTTTGCCTTGATGCAGCCCCCCCCTTTCTTTGCTTCTTATTTTATTACTTATTTATTATTATAATAAATAAATACATTCTTATTTTATGCCAGTTTTTAAAGTGGCTTATCAAATCAAAGGCCGACAGACTGGTTGGATGCATGTTTTGGCTGTCTTTTGACTGTCTACAAATCCATCTTTCCACCAGCAGCATCCAAACCAAATGGTGTAGCTCTCTGGGAGAACCAGGTTCGAATCTAGGAGAACCAAGTTCGAATCCCCACTCGTGCTGCGGAAGCTCATTGGGTGGCCTTGGGCCAGTCACACTCCCTCAGCCAAACCTCTGGGTTGTTGCGAGGATTCCAGTTTGCACCAATTTGTGCAGTCCACCCATCTCTTTCTTCATTTTTGTTTTGCCTTGAGGCAGCCCCCGCCCCTTTCCTTCACTTCTTATTTTATGCCAGTTTTTAAAGTGGCTTGCCAAATCGAAGGCCTACGGACAGGTCGGATGCATGTTTTGGCTGTCTTTGGACTGTCAGCAAACACATCTTTCCACCAGCAGCATCCAAACCAAATCCAAGCTGAGAGCCAGTGTGGTGTAGCCGTTAAGAGGGTCTAGAATCCCGGAGAACCAGGTTCGAATCCCCACTCGTGCCGTGGAAGCTCACTGGGTGACCTTGGGCCGGTCACACTCCCTCAGCCAAACCTACCCCTCTGGGTTGTTGTGGGGATAAAACGGAGAAGAGAATGATGTAAGCCCCTTTAGGTCCCCATCACTGTGTGAGCTCTAAACTGGGAGAACCGGGTTTGGTTCCCCACTCCTCCACATGCAGCCAGCTGGTGTGACTTTGGGTCAGTTACACGTTCTTTCAGAGCTGTTCTCTCAGGGGCAGTCCTCGAAAGAGCTCTCTCAGCCCTACCTACCTCACAAGGTGTCTGTTCTGGGGAGGTGAAGGGATAGGAAATCACTCCGAGACTCCTTCGGATTGTGAAGGGGGTGTATAAATCCAATCTCTACCAGTTTGGTGTAGTGGTTAAGTGGGCGGACTCTAATCTGGGAGAACCGGGTTTGATTCCCCACTCCTCCACTTGCACCTGCTGGATGCCCTTGGGCAAGCCATAGTTCTGTCAGAGGTGTCCTTGAAAAAGAGCAGTTTCTGCCAGAGCTCTCTCAGCCCCACCTACCTCACAGGGTGTCTGTTGTGGGGAGGGGGAGGGAAAGGAGTTTGTAAACCGCTCCTACCTCACAGTTTTTTTTTAGCCTTCAGCTCACACATTTTTGTCTTAGCTCAGGAAGGAGGACTCCAGAGCAAACCTATTTAGGCTGTAGCCAAATTGCTCACTCACAACTTTAATGCCAGCAGTTCAAAAAGTGGGATTTTTCCTCAAAAGACTCCACACCTTAGAGGGAGCATTGGCCCCCGTTGGGGAGAAAGGAGGGGTATAAACAAATAAAATAAATAAATAAAACGCCCAAAGACCCCTTTCTCCATAGACTTGTCTGCTGAAGACCCCCTTGCTGTGGACTTCCTAAACCTTTTAATATATTTTAAATGTTTCTATCTGGGCTTTTCAGTGCTCAAGACGTCCGCTATACGATACTGGGATTTAGGTCAGAGTGCACAGGTATCCCAGGGTGCCGGCTTGCTGTCGATAGTCATCGGTGCCCTGCCAGAAACTGTCTCTCTCTCTCTCCCCCCCCCCCACTCCCCGGAAAACTGCACATGGCGGGGGAACCCCATTCGCAGGCGAAAGTCCAATGCCATTCATCTCCCTCTTATCAAAAATCAGCTCCGAGCCAAGGACAGTGTTAACAAAAGAGAGCTTTGAAAAAGATGGCAAGGGGGGTGGGGGGAGGAAGCCGGAGCAAGCAATTTGACCTTGTCTCAAATGAAAACCTACCCACAACTGTTAATTTATTTGGTTATCTATTAACAGTCTCTAGGCAGCTTAGTTTTTTACGTTTAAAATTAAGTGCTTGATTGATTATTTTCTGGAACGGCAATGGGATGTTGTTCCATACTTAAGCCAATCCATTAGTGAGCTCTCATTACTGATCTCTGGTGTGTGTGTGTGTGTTTATGTAGAGAAGACATCACTGAAGGGGGGGGCGGGCAGGGGAGGCCAGGGTGCATTCCGGATTCGAGAAGTTAAGGCCGGTCCAGCCGAGTACAATGATTAATTGCAAACCCCGACATTTAATGGTATTTGCAAACGTACCCACGTCTGACCCAACTCCAGCCAGGCTTGCTTACTGTTACTAAGCGCTAGGCTTTGAGTATGTTGGTATGTACCAATGGCACTTCCGTCTGTGGTACCCGTAGTCGTGAGGGTTGCCAACTTATCAAGCAGCCCTTGCTCCTATGTGGATGTGCAGACGTCTGCATGCTTTGAAGGTTCACTGCTTCTTCCTGGGCATCAAGCTGCTGTTAAAGGCCAGGCCAGGCCGGGCTTTTGGGGGGCCAGTTGGCAACCCTGATTGTCAATTAATGGAAAATGGTTCACACTGTATTATTTGTCTTTATTCATATACACTGTGCTTCCCTCCCCCCCATGGGAACACGAAGCAGTTTACATTGCTCTCCCCACCTCAGTTTTATTCTTACAACACCCTTGTGAGGTGGGTCGGGCTGAGAGGGACTGGCCCCCAGGTCACCCAGTGAGTGTCCATAGCAGAGCAGGGATTTGAACTTGGGTCTCCCAGATCCCATTCCAGCATTGCAACCACCATATTATCCTGGCTCTGCTCTTTCCCCAGCAAGCAAGAAGACTAATGATTCGAAGCAGTGCTAGCTCTGGCTTAGGGTTGCTGGCTCCAGGTTGGGAAATACCTGGGCACTTTTGGAGTTAGGCCTGAGGACAGCAGGGTTTGGGGAAGGGAGGGGACTTCAGTGGGGTAAAATGCCGACTCAGCGACCCGACTCTGGCTGGTCTGGGTCAGTTTATGGTCATACGCTTGAGTCTAGTGATGAAGCTCAGAAAGCAAACTTCCTCTCTAAATGAAAATGGTGTGCCATTTTCCAGGTGGACATGAACCCCTTGGAATCCAGGTCACAGTGCTTTACAAATTATCTATAGCCCCCTCCTTGGCTGTCAGAAATGTCTGTTTGCTATTTTACACTGAGTCCATTGTTCTGTGTTCCCTATCTCGTCCCTGCATTGCGCTTGCGTAGGTATGCTGGCAGTAACGTGGGAGCTTCTACTATGCCGCTCCGTCTTATCACGGTGGCCTTGAATGCGGGCTTTGGGCTATTCTTGAGCTGATGAGAATTTTCCAGTCCTGTGAAGACGAGGGGAGGAGGGAGTCGTCTCCCGCCCATTAAGTAACTCTCCCGCTGGGAGTTTCCCCCGCGCGCGCTTACAGTTAATTTGCTAGTAGCATTTTGCATCACACTATAACCTTGCTTGCGCCGCTTCTCCCGCCATTCCTGACAATGACCCTCCACTGTGGGTTTTAGCACTGTATTCCAATAAAGCCCTTCTTGATTAAAGAATGCTTGGATCTACTTGCTTTTGAACCTGACACTGGCTGTCCTAGGGATGCCAACAGAGATCAGTTCCCTTGAAGAAAATGGCTGCTTTGGAAGGTTGGACTTCATGCCATTATATCCTGTTGAGCCTCCCCCATTGGCCACATCCCGCAGAGCCCCGCCCCAGGTCCTGAGAACGCTGGACGAGCCCCGCCCCCTCCTACCCTTTTCAAAAGCCGGGGCCCAGAGTGGAAGGAAGATCCAGGCTTCTATCTTGCTGGCACAGAAGAGGTGTAAGACAAGGGAGAAACTCTCCTCCTTCCCCAGTAACTAGGGTTACCAGATCTCCTCTAAAAAGACATGTCCTCTTTTTTTATGTGTCCGTCCTCTTTTGGACTCTTTTAAAAAAGTAGATGAAAATGCCCTCTTTTTGGTTTGGAAGGTTAGGAATATTCCTAGTTAGTAGCAATGATCGCAGTTTAAATTTTAAAATATTTAAAATAAGATTTGTCATCGTGATAACTTTTTTGACCTAGTCAAATGGGCAATATGGTGTAGTGGTTAGACGCACAGATTCTAATCTGAGAACTGGACTTATTTATTTGTTTGTTTGTTTCTATTTATATAAGAACATACGAACACAAGAGAAGCCAATGCTGAATCAGGCCAATGGCCCATCTGGTCCAACACTCTGTCACACAGCAGCCAAAAATACCAGGTGCCCCCAGGAGGTCCAGCAGTGGGGCCACTGCCTTGCCCGGCGGGTATGATTCTCCACTCCTCCATAGGCAGACAGCTGGGTGACCTTGGGTCAGTCACAGTTCTCTCAGAGCTGTTCTCTCAGAGCTCTCTCAGCCCCACCTGCCTCACAGGGTGTCTGTTGTGGGGAGAGGAAGGGAAGGAGATTGTAAGCCATTCTGAGACTCCGAGTGAAGGGCAGGGTATAAATCCAATCTCCTCTTCCTCCTCTTATCATCTCTTTTTTGCTTTTCAAAATATGGTATCCCTACCAGTGACAGAGGGACATCCTATAGCATGCTTCAAAAGGGTACTGGAGAGCTAGTCAGCCCTGGACACCAATGTTATGGGGTCAAAGCCTGAAAACAGGTTATGATCTGTGCTCTTCTAATGAGTTACTCTAGAAGTGATGTTTTCATTCACTACCACTTGGCATGTTGGGGAGGGATAGTGGCTCAGCAGTAGAACATCTGCTCGGCATCCAAGAAGGTCCCAGGTTCAATCCCCGGCATCTCCAGTTAAAAGGACCAGGTAGCAAGTGATGTGAAAGACCCTTGCCTAAGACCCTGGAGAACTAGTGCCAGTCTGAGTAGACGACACTGACCCTGATGAATCAATGGTCTAATTCAGTATGAAGCAGATCCATGTATTCAACTGGGAGGGGGAGATATAACTGGAAATATAGCTGATTTTAGCCATGTTGGGTTCGTGATTCTGTCCTATGAGAAGGGATTCTCAAACAAGGATAAGTGCATTCACTAGAGATGTAAGAAACAGGGTATGAGCTATCTGTTGCTCCTGAAATTTATCTTCTGTAACACTAAAGAGACAGTTTCTGTTGCATCCGTTATGATCTGTGCAGCAGCCAGCAAGGAAAATAAGAAACCTCCCTCCAGTTGGGACAGTTATGGGGAGGGGCCACGGCTCAGAGTGGTAGAACCTTCCGCCTGGCATGCAGGAGGTCCCCGTTTCAAACCTTTGGCATCTCCAGTTAAATGGATCAAGAGGGTAGGGGACCCCAGAGAGCTACTGCCACTCAGTGTAGACAATATTGAGCTTGACAGATCACGGATCTGCCTCCGCTTGTGTTTAAAAAACAAATGGGGAGAACCTCTGAATGATGAAGCTCTCAAGTGATGTTAGGATCCGAGGAAGAGGCAGAAATGTGTGAAAAATTGTATTGTATTTATTTATTTTTTCAGTATTGGACTGAGAAACGCAATGATAACATGCAGCCATTTCGGGGAGCTGCTTTATACTCCATCAAGTCCATCAAGTCCATCAAGATCAGTATTGTCTACTCAGGCTGGCAGCAGCTCTCTGTGTCCCAGGTTAGAAAGGTCTTCCACATCACCTACTGCCTGGTTCTTTTTAACTGGAGAATGCCAGGGATGGAACCTGGGACCAGTGTTCCCTCTAAGCTGAGTTAGTGTGAGCTAGCTCAGTTTTTTCGCCTCCAGCTCACACATTCTTGTCTTAGCTCAGGAAAGATGGCTCCAGAGCAAACTCATTTATGCAGTAGCCAAATCGCTCGCCCACAACTTCAAAGCCAGTAGCTCACAAAGTAGAATTTTTGCTCACAAGACTCCACAGCTTAGAGGGAGCATTACCTGGGACCTTCTGCATGCCAAGCAGATGCTTTACCACTGAGAAATATATAGCCCAAATATAGCCTAAATTTACCTGTCCACAGTCCCAAATGCATCAACTACATCTAGAAAGAGGCAGGCAGACCAAAGGCTTCTGCCACGGCGCTTCAGAGATTCCCCTAGTTACTGTGTCCTTGTATCAATTAAGGAGCATGTTCCCCCCTCAATCTCCCCCGCCCAAATCAAAAGGCCTCAAACTTTTAGCCATTCCTAGAAGGGAAGATGAATCATTTATCCTTCAAGGATACATTGCCCTAAATATTCCAAGCCATGATTTCTCATTCATGTTGGCCAGTTCCACAGATAGTAAACAAAACCCACAAACCCCAGAGAAGTCCCTTGGATATCTGAGGCGGGGAAATCCAAAGGCACCCCTCCAAGGAGGTAAAATATAATAATAAACTCAGAAATGGAGCCTGTGTGCTGTAGTGACCACACCAGTGCCGGCCTATGAGGAGGCTTGGATTCCTGTTATTCCGCCTAGCCAGTTTGGTGTAGTGGTTAAGAGCATGGCCTCTAATCTGGGAGAACCGGGTTTGATTCCCCACTCCTCCACGTGCAGCTGCTGGTGTGACCTTGGGTCAGTCATAAATTATTTCAGAGCTGTTCTCTCAAGAGCAGTTCTCTCAGAGCTCTCTCAGCCCCACCTGCGTCACAGGGTGTCTGTTGTGGGGAGGGGAAGGGAGATTGTAAGCCACTCTGAGACTGCTTCAGGTAGTGAAGGGCGGGGTATAAAGCCAATCTCTTCTTCATCTTCCTGCGTGGACCATGACATAACACAGAGTAAGTCTCTCAGCCTATTGTGAGGTCATGGTGAGGTTGAGGAGGGCGGGGACCACCTAGACCCCTCTAAGCTCCTTGCAAGTTGGGCAAAAGATAAAAATCTAAAAACAAATGACCATGTAGTGATACCCTCCTGAACGAGTCACACGTGGCAGGTCACCTCAGTAAAGACAATCCCACAGTTCTGAAAATTTCTCCTCTTGGCTTTCAAGGACCGGCGTAGCTTTGTCTACCCTGCAAAGTGCCATATTATGTATCACAATAGGCTAGTGGATCAGTGGCAGATGACTGACTGGGTTTGTTTGTTTTTTAAAGCAATTTTGAATCACTTGGCGGTCTTATTAAACAGGCAGAACGACTCTCTGCGATCACCAGGAGGAATTAATCGTCCATTCATCCTATGGGGTTTTGTTGTGATGTTGAAACCCTTTCCGTTGGGGTGCCGGTGACTCTGTCTTGTCTTGACAGCGCTGGCCTCGAATCCTCCCCGCCCGCCTTCTGCTCCCTTCTCTTCCTCCATTTCCTCTCTTGCTCCCCCTATTACACATGGCAAATTTGGATTCTGAAGGGATCACCTCCGAGGAGAGTGTCATTTAATTTGTGTGCTGGGCTTCTGATTGAATGGCATTCTTTATTGCCACCATGCCGAGATGGATTGTCTCTCTGGGCTTCGCAGTCTTTTATCCTCTGGAGTTCAGAGGTTACATCAAAAACTGCCTGCCCTGCTGCCTGAGGTGACCTCTGAACCTCAGAGGCCAAGAGGTCGTGAGGCCACTGAAGAAGGCAAAGGCGCTGAGGGTGTCAGTCCCATTGTTCTCAGAGGAGAAGAGTTTAAGGCTTGGATCACATGGCTCACACTAGGTGGAATAACAGGATAATGCAAGCCGAGGAAATGGCGCTCACCAGAGCATCGAAATTAGGAATCGTTTGCTAACCCTGGCCTCAAATCTCATGCATCTCGTGGATTTCTGGAAGCACGCCACTCGGGTCAGAGCGTGTTAAATTTTCACGGCGTATTGACATGTGCTTCATATTTATATTGCCCGTACTGAAATATCTCACTTTGTGTGTGCCGCGTATAAACAAAGGATCTGTCCGCTGGGGTTGCTCTCTTGCCCGGTTTTGTCAGGAGGGCTCAGACATTTCGCCAGCAGGGTGAATAAAAAGCAAACTTTCTCCGCTGTATATTTTGAAGGAGTTTATACAAAAGAGAGAAAAGGAATTAGATTCTTAAAAAAAAAAAAAGTAAATGCAGCTGAAATGCTCTGTATTAAACCTCTGCTTCTGCCTAGATTGATATCTACGGGAAGCTGTTCTGTCGCCAAGTTTGCTTTCCTCTGCTTTCCAAATTTGCTTGCCTCTCAATGCAACCCCATAGTCTGCTGCTTTCTAAATTAAAAAAAAAAGAAGTTTGATAATGCGAGGAGAAGCTGAAGGCAGCAGGAAAAGAGGAAGTTCCAACATAAGATGGATGGACTCCATCAAGGAAGCCACAAATGCCCTCAGTTTGCAAGACCTGTGCAAAGTTCTTAAGGACAGTATATTTTGAAGGACGCTAATTCATAGGGTCGTCAGAAGTCAGAAGTGACTTGATGGCTCTTAGCACACACATTTAGCAAGCAATTTTTTCAAAGGGCAAAAAGTAGTGTAGAGGTCAGAGTGCTAGACTAGGGCCAAGGTGATGTGGGTTCAAATCCCCTCTCAGTCAGGTTGAACTTGGGCCGGTCACTCTCTCTCTCAGCCTAACCTAACTTGCAAGGTTGACGTGAGGAAAAAATGGGAGGAGGAGAGGGAGGGTGGGTGTGTCAAAATATAATAATATGTTATGTTTTCCATTAACAGATAAATGGTATTCAGCAGCACTTGAATAGTTTTAGAACTTGGATTGTTAAAATGTACAGTGCCAGTAATCCTAACACAAACACATTCATGTCAGAAGCAGAAATGTCAATAATCCCTGGACTATCCCCCGTATTCTAGATGGAAAGGCATGACTGGGCGTGAGTGATCTGTCTACAGTTACTTTGTAAGTCTGAGGCAAGGTTTAAACAGTCATATTTTCTAAATCCCCACCCTCATTTCGTGGAGCTCAGAATAGGGCTGTCTCCTCACAACAACCCCGTGAGGTAGACTGACCCAAGAAGGACCAGCCTCAAGTCACCCCAGTGAGCTTCGTGGCAAAGTGCAGATCTGAACCAGGTGTCCTCAGCCAGAGGTCAACACCCTGACCACTTTACCACACTGTCTCCGGCACCCTTCAGTCCGCTAGCTGCTATATGTCTCTTCAGGAGCAGGCCCGTCTTCTCAAAAGTAAGCCAGTTTTATTATATGCTTACTCCCAAGAAAGTAGTTTTTTAAAAAAGGATCGTAGCCTTTGCAGTCTTTCAGAGAAGGCTGCTAGCTATTTCAGCCATCCGCATCTTCAAGGGAATTCTACAACAGCATCCCCTTAGCAAGTGTGAGGCTGTTCTTCCTCCTTCCCGTTCCGTGTCCACCTCCCTCAGTCTGGTATTTCCCTCATCCAAGAGATTCATTCGTCCTGAGCAGAGATTTCCCAAAGCTCCTTTAAAAGCTATTTCATCTCACAATTGGGGTGATGGTGGTTAGAAGGGATGGAGAAGAAAAGGGTGTAAGTGTGTGGGGGACAATCCTCTTGGTGCTTGAGCAATGGATGAAGTCGCTTTTTAAGAAGTGCTATATTTGTGCTGTTAGTGTTCTTTCACACACTCATACATCCGACCATTGGCAGCCATTCAAACCTCAAAAACCGGACAAAATGGCATTAGAAGTCAAAAAGTCTATTTTGAGCGAGGGCAATATGACGCTTGTGGGTAGTGAGGCTCTTGGTCCTCGGGAAAACAAATAACTCTTGCTAGCAAGGAGAGGCTGTGGCTCTTTAAAATAATAATAATAATGATGATGGAACAGAGGCTCTGAAGAGCTAAGCTCCCCCAGTGCTCCCAGAGACTTTCATGGAAGCGTTGGATTTCCCAGCATCTTGCCCTCCACGGACTGCAAGGGAAGTGTCTCATTGTCTCGCTGCAAAAAATACATTACAAAAAATTAACTTCTTCTGATTTATGCCAAGGCTTCCAAGATCTCTCAGAAATGCACGGGGAGGCACATTTACGCTCCCCAGAGGTCCAGAAAGCCTTCGGCAGCAGCAGAAATGCGGAAGAAGCGAAGCTGAAAGAAAGCCTGTGAGCTGCAAGTGCACAGCCGGCTCTGAAAAGAGCTCTTATAAATAGAAATCTCCCCTCAAACAATATCCCCCAGACAGTCATGATAGCGGGCCTCGCTCTGTGCGCCAGAAGGGATTTTTGATACACGCGCAGACAAGAGTCAGCATAGATGAGCACATACAGGCCAGGGTTTCACAGCTGGGAGGAGATGGGGGTGGTGGTGGTCAGGAATACTTAAATATTGGCAACACTCTTATTTTCCTACTCTAATGGGGGGCTGTGTTGTCGTCGTCCCCCGTTCCTTCACCCCAGCCAATTATAGGTTGCTTGCTATATTCATTTAGAATCACACTACAAGGGACACTGGAATCCCGTAAATGGAAATTTGTAATTTGGCTCTGAAAAGCAGCCATGGAGAGAAAGGGGGAGAGAGTGATTAAAATGTGGAATTGGCTGCCAGAGGATGTAGGGTAAGGCCACAGGAATAAGCCGCTTTAAAAGGGGATTAGATAAGACTCATGGAGGATAAGTCTATCAATGGCTACTAGCCATGGTGACCAAGGGGAACCTGCACATTCAGAGGCTCTAAGCCTCTGAATCCCAGTGCCAGGAGGCAACATCAGGGGAAGGCCTCGGCCTCTGTGCCCTGTTGTTGGACCTCCAGAGAAACTAGCTGGCCACTGTGTGAGACAAGAAGCTGGACTAGGTGGGCTATGGGTCTGATCCAGCAGGGTTCTTATTATATCCCTATATAAGTCCAAGTTTCCTAGAGAGGCAGCATGTCCCCCCCCCCTAAATAAAATAAAATAAGCAAGAGCTGCAGCTCTATAGTAGACAGTCTCAGTTGATTTGACAAGGCCATTTTATTTGTCAGGGCTTTCGAGCGGATGTAGATGTCAGGCATCTTTTTGGTGGGGGTTATCTGGGATTTTATTTTGCACGTTTGAAATCGTGATGTGTTGTTATTTGTAAGCTGTGATTTGTAAGCTGCCTTGAGCCACGAGGAAAGGCGGGCTACGAATAGTAGTAAATAATGGAGGGGCTCCATTGTCCCCTGGGCCGACAGTTCCCAGCTCTGGGTTGGGAAATACCTTGAGATTTTGGGGGTGGAGCCTGGGGAAAACAGGGTTTGGGGAGGGGAGAGATCTCGGCAGGGCATAATGCCGCAGACTCTGCCCTCCGTAGCAGCCATTTTCACCAGGGGAACGGATCTTGGCCCCCTGGAAATCAGTTGTAATTGCGGGAGATGTCCAGGTGCCGACCTGGCAGTTGGTTTACCTCAGGAAAGCTCCCTCTACTTGCTTTAAGCCTTGCCAGCAAAAACAAACAAACAAAAACCCCAGAAAGAAAAAAAGCAAGTGCAGTTATAAGGGAATTTCACATTACTGAGACTCTGCCGGATTGAAGCCGTTTCTGATTCGTCTTGAAGTAAACTGGTACAGGGCTGCCATTTCACACATGGCTTTCCCTGACCGGAAAAGAGCCGAATCAGAAGCGGTTTGGCAATTCAGATTGCACCGCTTTGTTTTCCTGCCGGTTCCCGCCACGCCCTTTTTTAAAAAAAATGTTCGCTTTAGAGCGCTATAGCGCTATAGTGCTATAAAAACAACACTGCAGGCATTCCAATGGGGTTGCTATGATGCTATTGCGCTATAGCGCTATAGCGTTATAACGCTCTAAAGCGAACGTTCAAAAAAAAAAAGCCGGAGATCGCCCGCGCGGGCGAAAAAAGGCGGGGAAAAAAGCGTATCCGATCCGGGAGAAGAAACTGACGACTACTTGGAAGCGGTTGACAGGTAAAACGTTTCAGCCCCGTTTCCTGAACGGGACAGAAGCGATTCTGTGTGAAATTACAAATATATTCCGGTAGGGAACCAGTTCTAAAATGGTTCTGTCTGAAATGCCAGACCAGAAACCGTTTGGGAACTGTTCCTCTTCCGGATTATATCATCTGTCTGAAATTCCCCATAGTTTCTGTATTTTCTTTCCACCAGGTCCGGGGAGGCCAAACTATGGCTCGTTAACCACATGTGGCTCTTTCACACATACTGTGTGGCTCCTGCCACGGCAGCTGAGGAAGCGAAAAGGCAGCATGCCTCCCTGATCTGTCTTCCCTTCCCCAGCAAGTGTTCCCCTCCCTGGGTAGGCTTGAGATGGGAGGGAGAAGAGAAAGAAAGCAACTTTAAATGCATTCTCAATCCCAGCCTACAAGTATCATTGGATAAATAAATATCATTATCAATATTTGTTTTTACCCCTTTTGCTTTTTTTTTTGGGATCTCATTTAATGTTAATAAAAAAACTGATCTGCATATTTTTCAATAAAAACTTGTGTGTAATATTTGTTCATGTCTTGCGCTCTTAAACATCTGACATTTATTGTGTGGCTCTTACATTAAGCAAGTTTGGTCACCCCTGCACCAGGGCTGGAGAGCCAGTTTGGTATAGTGGTTAAGTGTGTGGACTCTAATCTGGGAGAGCTGGGTTTGATTCCCCCACTCCTCCACTTGCACCTGCTGATGTGACGTTGGGTCAGTCACAAGCTCTGGCACAGCTGTTCTTGAAAAAGAGCAGTTTCTGTCAGAGCTCTCTCAGCCCCACCTACCTCACAGGGTGTCTTTTTTCAAGAACACCTCTAACAGAACTATGGCTAGCCCATGGTCATCCAGCAGCTGCAAGCAGTGTTCCCTCTAGGCTGAGTTATTTTTGTCTTAGCTCAGGAAAGGATGGCTCCAGAGCGAACGGATTTATGCAGTAGCCAAACTGCTCGCTCACAACTTTAATGCCAGTAGCTCACAAAGTAGAATTTTTGCTCACAAGACTTCCACAGCTATTCAGCACTGCATGTGAAGCCCTAAAGAAAGGCAAATGACTTCTCCTTGCCATTTCAGCTCAGGAATATGGTCTGGGAGGGAAGGAAGGAGCTCTGCACTGGGCATTACATGGGTATTCCCAGCAGAAACCTAGACTCAACTCATTAAAAAATGTATAGTGTTCTTGGCCTTTAGAAGTCAGGGTAAAAAGAAATATGTTGGTCTGGTGACTAAAACAGAATAGGGTAGTTGCCAGGCAAGCTTCTGGGGGGGAGGAGATTTCATAGATGAAGGGGCCAATACCTGCCTCTCCTCTGCAGACAGCGACATAGAGAGCACGGTGTGAGCTAGCTCAGTTTTTTAGCCTCCAGCTCACACATTTTTGTCTTAGCTCAGGAAGAATGGCTCCAGAGCAAATGGGTTTATGCAGTAGCCAAATTGCTTGTTTACAACTTTAATGCCAGTGGGTGCGTTTAGACAGCGTGCTGGAGTGGTTTAAACTGCTCCGGCACGATGCGTTTTTTTTTTAAACTGGAGAATCGCGATCACACTCACCTCCTCCTTCCCTCCTTCGGAGCTCCCTGCCGTCCTCCTGCAGGTGTGGGGGGGGTCCCCTCTCCTTTGAGCATGCGCACAGGCAGCGCTCTCCCGAACAGGAAGTTTGGCGCGTGCGCAGAAGAGCGATCTTAACTGGTCCCTTTAAAGTTTAAATGAAGACTCCTTTTACATTGTCTCCCCGAAAATGGCCTCCCCGAGATCCCGGACTCATCTAAATGCCTAAATTAGGCACCAGTGAAGCTTTTTTTCATTTAACTTAGGAGCGGAGCTCCGCTCAAGTGCACACCGCTAAGGGGGAAAAAAATGGCGGACTAAAACTGGAAGCTGGAGGCAGCTTCCCAGAGGAGAGGGGGGGTTGAAGCACCTGGAAGTGGCTGGATGGAGCGATCAGACAGGGAAAAGTGCGGCTTGAAACGGAGAATCATGGAAAACACCACTTGGGTAAGTGGTGTCAAAATACTCCGTTTCAAAGGGGGTTTGCTCCAGAAAGCGACGGCTGGGGACGGTAGGCAGATGTTGGGCGTGTGAACGCGCAGGTAAAAGCCGTTTCTGAGCCGTGCCGAAAACGGCTCAAATGGCGCGTCTGAACGCACCCAGTAGTTCATAAAGTAGAATTTCTGCTCACAAGACTTCCACAGCTTAGAGAGAGTATTGGTGGGTAGCCGTGTTGGTCTGAAGAAGAACAAAGCTTGAGCCCGGTGGCACCTTTAAGACCAACAAAGTTTTACTTTATTTATTTACGACCAACAAAGTGTATCTGAAGAAGTGCGCTTGCACACGAAAGCTTCTACCTTGAATAAAACTTTGTTGGTCTTAAAGGTGCCACCGGACTCAAGCTTTGTTCTACAGCTTCTCAAGTGTTTCTTAACACTCAAGAACACTGAATAGAACAGAAATGTAAAAAGATCAGCTGTCCTTATTATGAAATAGCTGTAATTCAGGGTCAAAACACAGGTCAGTGGGAGGGAGGTCTACCACATGATCAGATGCCCATCCTCAGATCCATTTTTCAAGGGCAACACCACCTGTTTGGAAGCCCCAATCTGGATCAGGGCCACGGCACGGGGAAAGAAGAGGCATCTCCCTTCCACTCCTAATTTGGATTTGCTGATCGATCAATCCCATTTCCATCCTAGCTTTCCTCTAAGGAACTCAGGAAACTGTATGCTGTCATCTCACCCTCAAAATAACCTCACGGGGAAGGCGGCTGAGGAATTGCTGCTTGCCGAAGCATCTTCATGTGGTGGGAAAGCTTTGCTTTCCTTCCTACATCATCATTATGATCATATTACTCTTTGTGTTTCCTGTTCCCCACGGTGTTTTCCTCTTTCTTTCTGTACCCTTCTACTGACCTTCAAATCTCTTCATTTCTCCCGTTCCAGTTTATCTCTCTCTTGCCTTCATGGTCGTTCGTTTTTCTGGTACCATTGTCTTCTGCAAACAACCTCCTCCATTCGCCCCAAAATGACTTTTCCTCCTTAATCTTTCTGCGCACTAAAATATTTCCTGGTTTTCATGTGGCTGTCTCTGCTGGTGTGTGTAAACACCCAACTAAAAGAAATCAGGGCTATTTTTGGGCAGGAACGCACAGTAACGGAGTTCCAGCTGGCTCCCAAGTTGGCCACGCCCAGCAGGAACTCATTAGCATAATAGGCCACACCCAGCAGCAGAAACTCATTAGGATTGGCTTCATTAGGGCTGTGCGGCCTAACATGCAAAGGAGTTCCTGCTACCAAAAAAGCCCCGGGGTTTTGACAACAAACAAGGTAAACAGAATAGGAAGCAAAAGGTGGATGTGGCTGGATGACCACACCTGGTATCATGGGAGTGTGGCCTAATATATTAATCTGCTGTGCTGTCAGGGGTGTGGCCTAATATGCTAATGAGTTCCTGCTGGGCTTTTTCTACAAAAAAAGCCCTGGAAAAAATAATCACCTCACTTGGTCCTACATCTTTACCTTCTCCAAAACCCCCTCTGCTTTTCTTGTGTGCACCAAAAATGTCACCTTCAAGGCATGACTGCCCCTTTAATTCAATTTAATTTTAACAATACCTATATGCACTGGATGGATAGATGGATGGATTAATCTGGGACAAATCAGCCCATTGTTTATTTATTGTATTTTAGGCTCTGGTCAGCATACCTGGCTCTCCTCTTCTCCATTTTATCCTCACAATAATCCTCCGAGGTAGGTTAGGTTGAGAGAGAATGACTGGCTCCATATCACTCAGTAAGTTTCATGGCAAGGGGGAACTGGCAAGCAGAGACCTAGTGTGGTGGAGTGCTTAGAACGTCAGATTAGGATCCGGGAAACCCAGTCTCGAATCCCCGCTCTGGAGTGGAAACTTGCTGGGTGACCTTGGGCTAGTCACGCACTCTCAGCCTAACCTACCTCACGGGGGTTGTTGTGAGGATAAAATGGAGGAGAGGAGGAGGAGAAGAGGAACCAGAGGAGGAGGAGGAGGAGATTGGATTTATACCCCACCCTTCACTCGGAGTCTCAGAGCGGCTTACAAACTCCTTTCCCTTCCCCTCCCCACAACAGACACCCTGTGAGGTAGGCGGGGCTGAGAGAGCTCTGACAGAAACTGCTCTTTTTCAAGAACAGCTGCGCCAGAACTATGGCTTGCCCAAGGTCATCCAGCAGCTGCAAGTGGAGGTTGGGTATAAATGAAGTAAATAAATACATAAATTTGAACCTGAATCTCCCCAGACCTAGTCAAACACTCTTAACTACGTTCAGCCTAGTAAATCAACCTGGGCATAAGATACATTGGCTGCCAGTTCCATCTCTATATGTGTGTGTGTGTTTGCACACTCACATGCAAGAGACAACAAAAGACATCCACATGCAATGCTCCCTCTAAGCTGTGGAGTCTTGTGAGCGAAAATTCTACTTTGTGAGCTACTGGCATTAAAGTTGTGAGCGAGCGATTTGACTGCTGCATTAAATTAGTTTGCTCTGGAGCCCTCCTTCCTGACCTAGGACAAAAATGTGTGAGCCAGAGGCAAAAAAACTGTGAGATAGCTCAGCTTAGAGGGAACACTGCCCACATGGTCAATCTCACATTCCAACATGACCATATTGTCAGTGTGATTCACATGAGCGCCTAAAAATGTAATAGGATGGAAAGCGGGCTAAAAATAAATCCGTGGCAGGTGCACAAGCTGTGCAATTTCTTAGAGCTTCAAGGAACATTTTTTCTGGTCCTCTTCCCTCCCCTTGCCCCCGATCTCCCAGCGCTACCACTGATGATGCTTCCAAACCTGGTTAACAGCAGAAACTGACAAATTCGCTGTAGCATTAGGGCTTGTCAATGAATGATGGGAAATTGAAGGAAATCTTCACTTGAGCACAGTTAATGGCATCAAGATCATCGATGATGGATGGATGGAAGTGAACATCCATTGACTCTCAGCTGAAATGCTACTGTTTCTAACAAAGCATGTACATCACCCATTACTCGTAGCCAGACTGAGGCTGGAATTTTTTTTTAAAAGGACTTCGGCCTTGCAGAGAGCAGAGCGCCAAAGAGGTTTTAAAACCCAACAGCGTAATTCCAGTTTGAAATGTATGCCTTAGTTACCTGTTGCAACAAATTCATTCGTGAAAAATTGCAGGATTAAAAGGTGGGTTTTTAAAGATTTTAAGTCCGGAAATCTGAAATGTACTTTTCGAAATGCAAACTGTATTAGTAGGAAAGCAATGTGTTTATCTGGGCTTTTGGACATACATTAAAAGTATCTTAATTCAAGTGGTATTTTTAACTAGTCTATCTGGACCAGTCTGGCTACTCCACCCTGAGACTGGAGGAAGGGTAAGAGACTCCCTTCCCCTTAATTACAATGGATCTGAATCTGCTTTATTGAAAAATGTCGCTCAAGTTTGGTAACATTTTCATGCGCACCCTAGAAAGGTAGTTGAAATATAAACACACACACATGCACACACACACACACACTTTTTTGGTGCATTAGATATTTATACTCCAGTTTGGGACACAAAGCAGTTCACAGTGTCACTGTCCCCTCCATCATTTTTGCACTTTGGAGAGCCAGATTCTACATATTTACTGAAGAGCTTTTAGCCTGCCCGCCTCCTAAAAAGGTTGCAACGATTTTTTAAAAAAATGCCAAAATAAAATAAAGAATTTGAAATATACTGGGTTCAGATGCGTTCAAGTGATCAGCTCATAGTTTATTAGTGATTAAGCAAGAGAAAGAGGACTAAGCCGGGTATTTATGCCTGAAAAAGGTTACGCCCAAAACACACCCCACCCCACTCCCAACGATAGGTTATTTACACTACTTTGTTTCCCAATTGGTTTACTCCAGGATCCCTGTCACCCTACTGGTCCATTCTAGGATCCTAGCAAGCTATTGTTATGCATCCCCAAGCTAAGTCCTTTTGCAAGTACAGTTCAGGGTCTATACATAACAGAATTTAAACCTGCATATCACACAGATGAAGACAACTCCAGATTATCATCATGCTACTATCTTCCCTAGGCGGGATCGGTTTTTGAAGTTTGCAGGAGACGGGCTTTGGATGTTCTCTCAAGGCTGATGGAGGGCAAGAAGAAGGTTGTTTTTTGGGGCAAGCCACCCTGGCAGCTGTGTAGGGAGGTATAATGGGTGGGGTTCCAGGAAACCAAAAGGATCTTCTTGATCCCAGGGGGGAAAACCAACTTACTGGTACTGTCTCTCTCAGGGGATTTGTAGCAGAAGATATTATTATTATTATTATTATTACTACTACTACTACTACTACTACTACTACTACCCTGCCCTTCCCGCTGTAGCAGGAGCTCAGGGTGGCTTACACAGACACTACACAGTTAAAACAAATCCAAATAAAATCATAACAATATAGGTATAAAACATACGAACATAAGAGAAGCCAATGTTGGATCAGACCAATGGCCCATCCAGTCCAATACTCTGTCACTCAATGGCCAAAAACACCAGGCACCATCAGAAGGTCCACCAGTGGGGCCAGGACACTAGAAGCCCTCCCACTGTTGCCCCCCACCCCCCAAGCACCAAGAATACTGGGCATCACTTGCCCCAGACTGAGAGTTCCTATCTATAACTTGTGGCTAATAGCCACTGATGGACCTCTGCTCCATATGCTTATCTAATTCCCTCTTGAAGCTGTCCATGCTTGTAGCCGCCACCACCTCCTGTGGCAGTGAATTCCATGTGTTAATCACTCTTTGGGTGAAGAAGTACTTCCTTTTATCTGTTCTAACCCGACGGCTCAGCAATTTCATGGAATGCCCACGAGCTCTTGCATTGTAAGAAAGGTAGAAAAGTACTTCTTTCTCTACCTGCTCTATCGCATGCATAATCTTATAAACCTCGATCATGCCACCCCTTGGCTGTTGTTTCTCCAAGTTCTTATGTTCTTAAAACTAAATAAAATCATAACAATATAGGTATAAAACATTACAAAGTGCTAGTGCTAAAACAATTCATATACAGTGGCGGGCTTGAACAGCATCCAGCAAACCGGCAGTTCCCATCGTGGTCTGGGTTATATCGGCTGTTAATGTGGATATTGATGTTAATATTGGGGCCAGGGCCTGAGTTGTATGATGTGGCTCCCTAGCTGATAGGAAGGAACACTGTGGCCACTTTTTGACCAGTACTCTTTACTGGCTCATACCAGTTTCCCTTCCCCCCTGCTCAGCTCAGGCCTAGACAACAGCAGTGCATAGGGTCTGATTTAATATAAGGCAGTTTCGTGTGTGTGTATGTGTGTGCATTCATGTGTGTTGCCATTTCCTCAAGGGAAACTGATCTCTGTTGCCTGGAGATCTGCTGTAATTCTGGGAGAACCCCAGGCCCCACCTGGAAGGTGGTAACCCTCTTCTGAACCAGCCCTGTGCGGTGACTGAAGGAACAGCGTTGGCCAATTCCGGCTGAGGCGGCTGGCACGGCGCACAACAAAGGCCTGCCTCAGAGTGCTGGTTGGAGACCCTTGTTTTAACAAGAGCCACCTGTCAGCGGAGCCGGCCGCTTCCCCTCACAACTTGCCCGGTTTCTTCCTCGGCAGTGACCCCCATCTATTCACCATCTGCCTCCAACTGTGATATATTGTGCTCTGCGTCTATAGCTACAAGGGAGGCTGGAACAGCCCACTTCCTGGGCCTGTCTAAACCTCCCTGTCATTTCCTACCCAGTCAGCCATGTTGGAGGTCATTTTCCTCTAGATCAGATGATGTCCAGGAGTTCTCAGGAGCTGGCCTGATTCCTTATTGTGCTCCGTTTTGTCTGGCCTGATATGATCGAGACCAGTGCTTCCTTAATGTTTGACATGCCGGCTGTTTTGTTTTTGGGTTTTTTTCCTGCATTAAAATGGAAGACAATGTCGCTTTTGCACAGGGAATTGTGTGTGCGTGCGCCACCTCACAACCATGCCCAGACATCTGCCCTGCAACTAGACAACTCACTTAGTCTGATCATTGTGAAAAAAAATGTGGGGGGCTGTGTTGTGAAAAGGGTCAACTCCCCCCCCCCCAAGGTTGCCAGCTCTGGGCTGGGAAATTCCTGCAGATTTGGGGCACAGTCTGGGAAGGGGAGGGTTTAGGGAGAGAGGAGAGACCTCATCAGGGTATAATGCCATAAAGTCCACACTCCAAAGCAGCCATTTCTTCTAGGGGAACTGACCTTCGTAGTCTGGAGATCAACTGAAATTACAGGAGATCCCCAGGCCCCACCTGGAGGATGGCAACCCTAAGCCCCTTCCCATATACCACAGGAAGAAGAAGAAGAGGAGGAGGAGGAGATTGGATTTATACCGGCCAGCTTCGGCTGGGAGGGTGGGGTATAAATAAATAAATAAATATACCCTGCCCTTCACTATTTGAAGTAGTCTCGGAGTGCCTTACAATCTCCTTCCCTTCCTCTCCCCACACGGCCACCCTGTGAGGTAGGTGGGGCTGAGAGAGCTCTCTCGGGAATTGCCCTTGAGAGAACAGCTCTGAGAGAACTGTGACTGATCCAAGGTCATGCCAGCAGCTGCATGTGGAGGGGTGGGGGAATCAAACCCGGTTAGGGTAGGAGATACAGTAATAGATACCAGTCATTAATCTCCCAGTATAATTCAGCCCTTTAACAAGGGGAGGCTGTGCTGTCTTTGCAAAACAGAGACAATATCCCTTTTTCCTAACGTGCAGGCCACAGCAATGTTGGAGCTCTAAGACCATCTTCTTGGAACTGTATTTTACTTCTATTTCTCCACAGGAAGTACCAGTTTTTCAGTAAACCGCTGTCCTTCTGGATCGTGCACATAGCATGTCTGTCTCTCTGTATGGCCCTGTTTCTATGTGAAATTTGAGAGTCAGGCAGCACAAACCTATGTATATTTACTCAGAAGTAAACTGTTGTACACATTGAGGCTTACTCCTAGGTAAGTGTGCATAAGATGTCAACCTTAGTTGGGACAGACCTTAGAAGAGATAGAGACAAGATTGTCTTGTACCACTGGGATATGGACACTCCCTCAAACCGAGTCCAGCCACGTTTCGTATTTCCAGCGAGCCATGTTCCGGAATGGGCTGTGTATATGAGACAGGGAAAGGGAACCATAGTTCCGATCTTTTATTTTCCATGTAGGTGGCCGGCCCTAAGAAGTACCATTTTCCTTGTCATTGGCAGCTTTAGCACATGCGAAAAGTGGCCATGTTCATCCCATGCTTTTTTTTTTGTCATAAAGTGGTAATTTCCCCCACATGGCAACATAATGGAGCCAGGCGCATAATGCACCCTTCAGAGCTCTCTAGGTCATTCATTCCTCCCCCCTCCTCCCTCCCCTGTCACTTTAAGGATGATCCACAATGTGTGAACATCACCCGCAATTGAGGCCTAATTACGTTTCTTAAGTGAGCGTGTTGCATTTCGGAGGAAGTCTTAAACGAGCACTTACACCGAAATGCTCTTGAGTACGCAGCGGTGGGTTTTAAGGCCTGCTATGTATCCTGGAGCCTCTGCTGAGCTGGTAGCGGTCGACTCCCACAAGTACTTTTAGCGCAGAGTTATTAGACCATTACGGCCTACGATTGTCTTTTACTGCCTCTGATTTCGTCTGTTGTCAGACGTGAAGAAAAGTGATGTGTAATCCGATCCAAAAGGGCTCTTGTTTGTTTTAATCTACTGTTTTAATATATTATGGCTTCCTGCCCATTACGCTTCTCCTCCGAGTAGATGGGCCCTGGAGTCATTTGGAGCCATTTTATATTGGCCCAAAAAAACGCAAAAGGCTCTTTGATGGCCATGGAGACCCTTAGAGTGAGAGCGGCCCTTGTTTTTTTCTCTCAGCTATTATGCAGAGCGAGATATGTGTGCGGTGAGGTCTGGTAATGGGGCTGTGAGGAGAGAGGAGCCCTCCACGGGTTGCATAATGCATGACGGCTGTGGGGCTTGAGCGATGAGGCAGGACTCCCTGAGGAGATTGCTTGCCGGGTGGAGGTGCAAATCTCTCCTCAGGCCTCTCCCAAACCGGTCTTTATTTGCGCCTTGGTACAGCTTACTGCTTGCCTGTGTTGTCACGTTTCTTGGCACAAAAGTGAGCTTCCCTTTAGCACTGACCTGCCGAGGACTTGCCGTGGCCGCACTCTTCCATGTTCCTCTGTAGCAGTGTTTCCAACAGGGGCCTAGCTAGAAATGGGGAAGGGAGGCAGAGGAATTGTGCAAGGCAACAGACGCATTCCCATCTGGCCGCTGGAAATCTCATTCAGCCCTCAGGTTCTGGCACAAGTACATGCGACCGTGTTTCTTTTAAATGCCTTTTTTTTCTCTTTTGCAAAGGCAGCTGCTGGGACTGCTTTATCAAGGAAAAAACACTGTGGAAAGAGGGAGGCAGGGGAAAAAAGACAATGCCAATCCATTTGTTTTAGGGTTACCAACCTCCAGGCGGTGGCTGGAGATCTTCTGGGATTACAACTGCTCTCCCGGTGACAGAGATCCATCCACCTGGAGAAAATGGCCACTTTGGAAGGTGGATATGGCATTATGGCCCACTGAAGCCCCTCCCCTCTCCAAGCCCCACCCTCCTCAGGCTCCACCCCCAAATCTCCAGGTATTTCCCAATCCAGATCTGGCAACACTAATTTTGTCTATGTGTAATGTTATCTCTGGAAAAAGACCCCCCCCCCCGTTGTAATTCCAGGAGATATCCGGGTCACACCTGGAGGTTGGCCACCTCATTAACAACTGATTTATTGGTTGTTATTGCTGTGTTCCTGTTTATGGCTTGAATTGTTTCAACTGTTGAATTGTTTTAACATGGTTTCTGTTAGCAATTTAATTATAGTGTTCCTTTTTTGTTGTTGTTAACTGTCTCAGAAGTGTTTACAACTGAAAGAGGGAGATAGATATTGGAAATAAATAAAGCTGGATTTGCATGGATGATAGATTATTTGCACTTTGCGTAATCTGGGAGTCATTGGCTTTTCATATGAATGAACCAGCATTGTATAGTGGTTAGAGCATCTGACTAGGCTCTGGGAAACCAAACCCAGGTTCGAATTCTGTTGTGCAACATGGAAGCTTGCTGGGTGATCCTGGGTTGGTCATTCTCTCATGGTGTAACCTACTTTATACAGTCGTTGTGAGAATAAAGTGGAAGATAAGAGAATGTTTTGAGTTCCTATTGCAGAGCAAAGTGGGGTATAAATATCTTATAAACACCTTAAATACCTTAGACTAGTAAAAGATAACCCTAAATTCACATGGCATTGACCCATATTTGTAAATTCTGTGGAATCATAAAGGCTTAAAAATTTGCTTAAAAAAAAACACCAGCCCTAAATTGTTGAATTATGCACACAATATCAGTTACTTTGTCGTGCTCTATTTGCGTGGCAGCACGACCCTGTCTTGGATAAATCAATACATATAAGTATCTCAGTGCTTGGAAATAGCTGATCACACCTCCAAATGTTTATACCAATGTAGGTATATCATTTATGCAGTTGTTCCTTTATCTTCAAGGTCAAAACTGGGTGGGGTTTTTTTGTTGTTTCCGTATTAAAAAAAAGAGAAAAAGGAAGAAAACGATTTAACTTGAAATAATCATGCAAGATCTTGTCGGGTCAAAAAGCTTCGAGACTACGGCAAGGTCATCGGAACAGACTGATTGCACAAAGTGAAGTTAATCTGGTTGGCACTGAATGTAAAATGTTAATGGAGAATGGAGTCTAAATGTCATGACCTTAAACTGATAGAAACAACAGTATGACAGAAATGTAATTTTTGTCTTAGGAAGGGGATTTTTTTTTATTATTGATGTTTGCCAGCCAAGAGGGAAAGACATTTTCCAGTGTGATGAATGAATGCTTTTTTCCCCGTGATTCTCGATGGCGTTCGTGAAAATTACATTTACCACATAATTTCTGTTCTAGCCAATTTAAAGAATACCGAAAGATGAATTGGAAAGGGAGGATAATAAAAAAAAGTATGTGGGGGGGAGAAGGACGTTGTGTCCATAATAGGAAACGGGCAGAGAGGAGTTTTGGTGGGGTAGCGTTTAAAAAAAAAAACACTGGAGAAGAAAGAGAAGGAGAGAAATTTCACTTTCACATTGACAGGTAATAGATTTGGGACAACACCCCCCCCCCCCCGTGAAAAAATAAAGAAGGACTTTTTTGCACAAGGTCTAATTAAACTAGGGGATCTCATGGTCCCAATTGGTGGTGCTCCCCCCCCATGTTATTTTTAAAATGTATGGGCAGCTGCTGGGAGGCTGCAATTTCGGAGTCCCTGTGTCTCTCCCCCCACCATGGGTGAGAAAACAGCTGGGGGGATGGTTTTGATTGGCTGTGCTTTGTCAAGCCGTCTGTGGTTGCTTTGCATTGGAGGGGGGGGAACCCAAGCTATTAAGGAAAAGAATTGCTTACTGCAGCTGGCCATCAGGTGAAGTTGGGTCCCCAAATGGCTTTAGGGAGAAATTCATGGAACGTCTACCGATAGGTGTTTGTCATGACGGCTCATGGCCTCCGTGTTCAGATACAAGTCTGCTTCTGAATGCAAGAGATAATGTAGAGAAGAGAAGAAGAAGACGAAGAGGAGGAGATTGGATTTGTACCCTGCCCTTCACTACCCAAGGGAGTCTCAGAACGGCTTACAAACTCCTTTCCCTTCCCCTCCCCACAACAGACACCCTGTGAGGTAGGTGAGGCTGAGAGAGCTCTGACAGAAACTGCTCTTTTTCAAGAACAAGGCCAGCTATGCCAGAACTATGGCTTCCCCAAGGTCATCCAAGCAGGTGCAACCAAGAGGAGGAGGAGGAGGAGGAGGAGGAGATTGGATTTATACCCCACCCTTCACTAACCAAAGGAGTCTCAGAGCGGCTTACAAACTCCTTTCCCTTCCCCTCCCCACAACAGACACCCTGTGAGGTAGGTGGGGCTGAGAGAGCTCTGACAGAAACTGCTCTTTTTCAAGAACAGCTGTGCCAGAACTATGGCTTGCCTAAGGTCATCCAGCAGCTGCAAGTGGAGAAGTGGGGAATCAAACCCGGTTCTCCCAGATTAGAGTCAGCGCACTTAACCACTACACCAAACTGGCTCTCCTACACCAAAGAGGACAACCAAGATGATTAGGGGGTTGGAGCACCTTTTATGAAAGGCCGAAGAGTCTGGGACTTTTCAGTTGAGAAAAGAGACGACTAAGGGGGGCGGGAACATGATAGAGGCTTATACAATTATGTATAATTGGGTGGAGGGAGGTGACAAAGATAAATTTTTCTCATTCTCCCAAAATACAAGAATTCTAGGACATCCAATGAAGCTGATGGGCAGTAGGTTCAGGATGGACAAAAAGAAATACTACTTTACAAAAAGTGTGATTTGAATGTGGAATTTGCTGCCAGAGGATGTAGTGATGGCCACGGGAATAAACAGCTTGAAAAGGGGATTAGATAGATTCATGGAGGATAAGTCTATCAGTGGCTACTAGCCATGGTGACTGCGGGGAACCTCCACATTCAGAGATACTAAGCCAGGGTCCGGAACATTACGGTCCACAGACTGGAACTGACCCCTCTATGGCTCTTATCTGGCCCACAAGCAACTGATCATTACCTTTATTGCCAGGTGGCGGAGGCTATACATTATGTCCCTGTATACTGTCCCAGTACTAATGAGTAATGGGCGATGGAAGAGGTGGAGTGGGCATCAGGGAGACACTTTAAGGAAATACTGTTAAGAGTGTTGATGTTTTAAACATGTTTGTAAAAAATAATATCATTAATTGGGTTTGCCTGTGTCCTTTATAAAGTTTATATCTCCAGTACCTCCCATTACATTTTACAGCACACATGGCCCAACCTGACAAAGTGATATTTATGTCAGATCAGCTGGTGGGGAGATCCTGGATCTGTTCCAGGATCTTGTTCCACGCGTGCAAAGCATCTGAGGCACAATGCCATAACCCAGGAAGTGATGTCATCATGTTGCTGCCTTTGGGGGTGACATTCTAGTTTTGGGGCTCTATGGTTTGTAGCTGATTTTATCATAGAGTTGTAACAAAAAACAAAAGCATCGCCGCATGACATTATGATGTGACTTCTGGGTGACATCATCATGGAGTCTTTTGGGCCATTTGGGGGAGGGATTTCCCCCTGCCAGCCAACTGAATCCCAGAGCCAGGAAGCAACATCAGGAGAAAGCCTCAGCCTCTATGTCTTGTTGCTGGCTGTCCAGAGGAACTGATTGGCCATTGTGTGAGACAGGCTGCTAGACTAGATGGACCATTGGTCTGATCCAGCAGGACTCTTCTGATGTTTTTTATCTGATGTTGCTTCTTCATGCCCTGTTTGTAGGATCTAAGTGGCCACCATTGGAAACAGGAGACTGGGTTAAATGGACTCTTTGTCTGATCCAGCAGAACTCTTCCTATGGTATTGCCTGTCTATTATGCTTGTTGACATTGGGTGTAAGAGGGGGATCTAGATTTCTAGCAAAACTCAAGGAACCGTCCTTGGCAGTGCAATCCTAAACAGAATTACGCCCTTCTAAACCTTTTTAAAAAGTTTATTTACAGTATTTATAGTCCACCCTTCTCACATGGACTCAAGGCGGATTATACTTAGTGAGTCAGTACCGTCAGCAAAAGTCAGTACCGTCAACATTCAATAACTAATGCATTAAGCTATTAGAAGACTAGAACCATCAGAAACAACAGAAGCATAGCGTAAGTATTAACATGACACATTAAGCAGTACAGAAACTACATACAAAGATCCTACGTTCAGGTGGGTAGCCGTGTTGGTCTGAAGCTCGTGGGCACTCAATGAAACTGCTGAGCAGTCGGGTTAGAACAGATAAAAGGAAGTACTTCTTCACCCAAAGAGTGATGAACATATGGAATTCACTGCCACAGGAGGTGGTGGCAGCTACAAGCATGGGCAGTTTCAAGAGGGAATTAGATAAACTTATGGAGCAGAGGTCCATCAATGGCTATTAGCCACAAGGTATAGATGGGAACTCTCAGTCTGGGGCAGGTGATGCACTCTATTCTTGGTGCTGGGGGGGGGTCAACAGTGGGAGGGCTTCTAGTGTCCTGGCCCCACTGCTGGACCTCCTGATGGCACCTGGTATTTTTGGCCACTGTGTGACAGAGCGTTGGACTAGATGGCCCATTGGCCTGATCCAGCATTGGCTTCTCTTAAGTTCTTATGTTCTTAATAGAACAAAGTTTGAGTCCAGAGGCACCTTTCAGACTGACAAAGTTTAATTCTGTATACAAGCTTTTGTAACCATTGACTTCATAGGATTTAGAAGGGTGTAACTGATTTAGGATGGGACTGTTGATAACCGACCTCACAACATCCACGTAAACATTTCACTATCAACCAAACATTATGCTAAATCGTTCTCTCATGTACAACCAGCGTGGGAAGGCTGTTTTAAAAATGCTTTCTCTTTTTACAGTTAATTTCTAGTCTGGTAGCACCCTAGAGACCAGCGAGATTTTCAGGGTATAAGCTTTCGGGAGTCAAAGATCCCTTTTTGTCAGGTCCCTGGGTTACCACAGGGACCAAATTCCTTCTTGGGGGAGGGGGCCCTGGAGGATTGACAATGGGTTCCTTGACTGCTTGCCTTCCCCCTTTCCGGGACTCCCCTCTTAAAATAGCATGGTCTAAGGTGGTTGGGGAAACTATGCGGTCCAGAGAACACTGCCAGCCTCAAAGAGTAAGATATTTATTAAAAAGAGAAAATGGTTACAAGCATACTTTTAGCACAGCACCAGATCGACAACCAGAAGATCACAGAGAAGTTGGTGAGAAGCACACCCTTCTTTCCCTGGTTCTAAAAACATACTCTACTACAGGGGTGTCAACCATGTGGCCTGGAGGCCAGATTAGGCCCCCGGCAATGCTCCCTCTAAGCTGTGGAATCTTGTGAGCAAAAATTCTACTTTGTGAGCTACTGGCATTAAAGTTGTGAGCGAGCGATTTGGCTTCTGCATAAATTAGTTTGCTCTGGAGCCATCCTTCCTGAGCTAAGACCAAAATGTGTGAGCCGGAGGCTAAAGAACTGTGAGCTAGCTCACACTAACTCAGCTTAGAGGGAACACTGGCCCCCGGAGAGCTTCCATCAGGCCCGCAGTGGAACTGGCCAACTCCTTCTTCCAGTTCTGCTGCTGCATCATAGCTTGCTTTGCCAGAGCCAGTTTGGTGTAGTGGTTAAGTGTGCAGACTCTAATCTGGGAGAACTGGGTTTGATTCCCCATGCCTCCACTTGCAGCTGGTGGATGACCTTGGGCAAGCCATAGTTCTGACAAGAGCTGTCCTTGAAAGGGCAGTTCTGGAAAGAGCTCTCTCAGCCCCTCCTACCTCACAGGGTATCTGTTGTGGGGAGGGGAAGGGAAAGGAGTTTGTAAGCCGCTCTGAGGCTCCGAGTGAAGGGCAGGGTATAAATCCAATCTCCTCCTCCTCTCTTAATTACTCCGCCACTTCATGTTTTAACCTGGGGTCCTAGACTCAGAACTCTGAGCATGAGATTTCTGCGGTGAATGTCAATAAATCAAAAGTAGGTTTGCAGCTTTCAGAGCTCATGTTTGAAGCGTGTTTTTATTTTAAGTGAGAAAAATATCTGTGTGTTTGTGTCCTTTATAAAGTTTATATCTCCGCTACCTGGCATTATATTTTATGACACTCATGGCCCGGCCCAACAAGGTCTCATTTACGTCAGACAAATGAGTTCAACACCCCTGCTCGACTAGATGTTGAAACAGAGCAGGCGATTCCAAGCTTAGTAAATTGTAAACTGTTCGAAAGATGTCTCATTACCTCAGGCCTCCTGCATCCAGCCAGACAGCCAGGCCTGGCTGCATGTTCAAGATGGCTGCTGGCCTGCCGACCAGAGCTCAGCAGTCTGTTCTCTGCCAAGGACCAGCACCAAGGGACCCTCCCTCCTGAGAGGAAACACTTTTATTAAACCTCTGACTCCACCCATTTTACATCACTTCCTCCACCCCCTTTGAGCTGGTGGAGCCTGGGACACCCAGGGGCATCCTGGGAGCCCTCCTGGAAGGCATTCTGGGAAATCTCCAGGAGTCACCTGGAGATTCCTAACACCAAATGCCTCAGTAACTTTGCAAACCGAGTCATTTGCATAACTATGGCTGGTAATTGGCCTAGCTTCCTGCCCATCCAGAGAGCAGAGATAAAAAATGACCCTTTTGAAACTCAAGAGTGGAGGAAGGGGAAAGGCATTCTGTCACAGTGAGGATAAAAGTGAGAACAATGTTGTAAGCTGTTTTGGGAGTACACTAGGGAGGAAAGCGGGGTATAAATACACAAAGGCTCTGGATCTTTGCATGTTCTCCGAAGTCGAATGCCTGATTATCGAGGTGTTAAGTGACACGAACAATGTATATTGTCTGCTAGCCTGGAGTGGCTGGTTTCCTGTGTTTAAATCACTCTGAGGTTGCGGCGGCATGGAAAACCTTTCACGTGAGTCAGCTTTTAAATACATACATTGTGGGGAGACTAATTAGACTCCAAAGTCTTAGTACTAAGTGGTGTATAATGACAACCGATATAAAGAAGTCTATAAACATCCCGGAAAGATTTTCTGTCCAATCTCTTGTCTCTCTGCGGCAAAGGAGATATATTTTTCGTCTAAGGTTGCCCCATTTGTTGGGGAAACAAAAGTGCCGCTTTCTACAGAGCGATACATCTATTGTTAGCATCGCACTGTCTTGGTGGCTATGCTTTGGAAGGAGACGTTTTGTGGAATGCAACGCTTTATGTGAGACCGGTACCAGGTTTGATCCTTAGCACCTCTAGGTTTTATAAAGGATGTCACACACACCACTAGGTTGAGGAAGGCCTAAGAGAAGTGGTCTCAATCAAATACTGGGACAGACGGACATTTTTAATTTATTTATCTTGTTTACTTTAATTATAGTCCGCCTTTCTGTGCATGCATTAGGATATTAGAAGATTGGAACTACCGGAAAGAACAGGAGCATAATATGAGTATTAAGAAGAAGAAGAAGAAGAAGAAGAAGAGTTTGGACTTATACCCCGCCCTTCACTGCCCAAAGGCGTCTCAGAGCGGCTTACAAACTCCTTTCCCTTCCCCTCCCCACAACAGACACCCTGTGAGGTAGGCGGGGCTGAGAGAGCTCTGAGAGAACTGTCCTTGAGAGAACAGCTGTGCCAGAGCTTGTGACTGACCCAAGGTCACACCAGCAGGTGCAAGCGGAGGAGTAGGGAATCAAACCCGGTTCTCCCAGATTAGAGTCCACGCACTGAACCACTACACCAAACTGGCATATTAAGCAGTACAGTTAAACATTAACATGACATATTAAGCAGTACAGAAATTACAGTTGCAGGGGATTTTTTTAACATCTAAAAACGAGTCCCATTTGCAACCTGAAGTGGTATGATCCGCTCTGCCAACTCATTCTGCTTCATGCTGCAAGACTGGATTTACTGGGGAGGGGCCACTTTGTACCATCCCAGTGCCACCCTTAAACCATGCTTGCATCTTGAGCAAAGCCCCCCACCCCCAGTTTTCTTAGGGCGATTCTGCATTACCTTTTCCCTCCGTTGTTATACCAAACCCACGATGGAACAGATATTCCCATCTGCATTGCATGCTGTTGTCACTTTTGCTGATCAACGGGTTTTATGGTACCTTCTGCATAGATTTATGGCCGGTCAGGGGTGACTTTGCAGTCAGTACGGCAGCTTTGAATGTGGTTTTGAGCTGCACCTTTTCTGTTCCAACAGAGGGAAAAGCCAATGCAGAATCAGCCTTCGTTAGCATGCCAACACGCAAGAGGTATTGATCTTTGCTGCACAAAGGAAACTACTTTGCACGGGTCGTATCCTGCCTTAAACGAGATGCTGAACCCGTGGAAAATCACTCCCTCCCCATCCCTGGCCGGCCTCACCTTTGAATCAGGCCTAAAATGATTGAAAGGGATGCTCTTAGACCCAGCCTAAAATTGTTCCCAGTGGGGACGAATACAGAGGAGGGTAATTAATACAGAGAATTGGTCCCGTCGATAATTGCTCCTTCAAATCCCCTCGATGGCCATATGATTAGTTCTGGTCACCCACTCCAGAAAGACTGTGGAGTGGCTTCCCAGGGTTTAGTCAAGTGGCTCTCAAATGACAATTGGTTACAGCTGGTTGAGCTGCCCTCCATATTTGTTATCTGTGCTTATCGCAAGGTCAAGCTGAATACACTTTCTTGACAACTGGAGTCGCAAATGGATGCTTCCTGCTGCTGGGCTAATAGAACGCCACAAAGCCAGATGGGCTAAACAGAGCCAGCGAAGAGCAATTTCAGACCTCCTTGCAATTATTTCTCAGTAGCTTTTGTATCTATCTATCACATTTTTACCTCTGGGCCCTTCCTCGAAGGAACTGAGGGCGGCCAATGTGACCTTCCCCCCTGCTCAGTTTGTATCCTCACAACAGCCTTATGGGGTAGAAAGCTGAGATGGAGCACAATTAGCCCCCAAGGTGACCAGTGAGTTGCGTATCTGAGTGGAAATTTGAACGTGGCTCTCCAGTTCAACGCATACCGCATTAGCTCAAGAGACCCAGCCTGGTATAGCAGTAGGCTTGCCAACCTACAGGTGATGGCTGGGGATCTCCTGGGGTTACAACCGATCTCCAGGCAACAGAGACCAGTTCCCCTGGAGAAGATGGCCACTTGGGAAGCTGGACTCAACGGCATTACACCCTGTTGACGTCCTTCCCCTCCCCAAACTCCGCCTTCCTCAGACTTCACTCCCCCAATCTCCAGGTATTTCCCCACTCGGAGCTGGCAACCCTAGTAGTTGCAAGGGTTACACTAAGACCGCTAGATTTGACTCCAGTAGCACCCTAGAGACCCAAAAGATTTTCAGGTTATAAGTAGAGATTGGATTTATACCCCGCCCTTCACTACCTGCAGGGCTCTTTTTGTAGCAGGAACTCCTTTGCATATTAGGTGACACACCCCTAATGTAGCCAATCCTCCAAGAGCTCACAGAGCTCTTCTTATAGGGGATACTGTAAGCTCTTGGAGGATTGGCTACATCAGGGGAGTGTCGCCTAATATGCAAAGGAGTTCCTGCTACAAAAGAGCCCTGACTACCTGAAGGAGTCTCAGAGCGGCTTACAAACTCCCTTCCCCTGCCCACAACAGACACCCTGTGAGGTAGGTGGGGCTGAGAGAGCCCTGACAGAAACTGCTCTTTTTCAAGAATAGCTGTGCCAGAACTATGGCTTGCCCAAGGTCATCTAGCAGGTGCAATCAAACCCGGTTCTCCCAGATTAGAGTCCGTGCACCTAACCACTACACCAAACTGGGTCTCAAGCTTTCAAGAGGCAAAGTTCCCTTCATCAGACATTAGCGGAGCTGATGAAGGGAGTATTGAATCTCAAAAGCTCATGCTCTGAAACTCTGATTGACCTCTGAGGTGCCACTGGACTGTTCTACAGCAGGCCAACACAGCTACTCACTGAAACACTAGGACAGGGGAGCCCAACGTTTGTGAGCTCGCAGGCACCTTTGGAATTCTGACAGAGTGGTGGGCACAGGCACAAAATGGCTGACACAAGAGGTGGAGCCAACCACAAGATGGCCGCCACCAGAGATGCAGCCAGCCACAAAATGGCTGCCACAGGAGGTAAAGCCACACAGCAGAAACACAAGTGAGGTAATTAAAAAAATATATATTAGGAAAGAGGAGTGAGAGAGATGGCGATGATAACCCTGTGGTGGCAGCTGCTGTTGGGGAAAAAAATCATTTTAATCTGCACAGCCAATCGGATCTCCAATGGCCAATCAGAAGACCTACCCACGTTGTAAAAACGCTTGGCGGGTGCCAGGAAAGGTGTCAGCAGGCACCATGGCACCCACAGGGACGACACTGGGGACTCCTGTAGCAGGATCTGTGAGATCCAGGTTCATATCCCCACTCTGCCATGGAAGCTCAGATGTTTTCTCTCAGCCTGGCCTACCTCCATAGGCTGCTGTGAGAATAAAATGGTGGAGGGAAGAACAGTGTTGAAAGCCACTTTGGGTTCCCAGGGGGACTGAAGCAAGGCATAGACACATTTAGAGTAAACCGGTTCTACAGTAGAAGACAGACAATAGCTTTTCAGACACATTCCGACTCAGTCGTGAAAGCTCAGTGACTTTGGGTCAATGATGTCTTCTCTCAGACTAACCTACAACAGCGGGCTGTTCGGAGGGGGGTTGCTGATGATTCCCTGTTTGCGGTAGCCGTCCAACACACATCTTGTGCTGCTTCAGGAGGTCCCCTTCCATAGGGTTGCCAAACTCCAGGTGGGGCCCGGAGACCACCCAGACTTCCAACTGATCTCCGGACTACAGAGATCAGTTCCCTCTGGAGAAAATGGCAGTGTTGAGGGTCAACTCTATGGCATTATGAGGTCCCTTTCCAAGCTCCATACCTCCAATCTCCAGGAATTTTCCAACTTGGAGTCAGCAAGCCTATGCTAGGGGGGAATGGGGCTTTGTTTAGATAACCCATTCTGCAACTCTGACAGAGTCTCTGGTTAATTTCTGCCACTCTGTAATTGGTATAAATGCATACACGTGATCCTAATTAGCACAGGCAGTTTCCAGTATGGGGAGGAAGTCTGGCTTGCTTGTAAAGGAACAGGTTGCTTCATTGCAAACCTTTGGATCAGTTGGGAGATGATATAAGTAGGAGCTGGATCACAGACATTCATTTATTTAATTTATACCCCACCTTTCTCCGGGGTGGGAACCCAAAGCGGTTTACAATGTATCTCCTCTCCTCCAGTTTGTCCCCACAACCACCCTGTGGGGTAGGCTGGGCTGAGAGAGTGTGACCAGCCCAAGGTCACCCAGCAAGCTTCCATGGCACAAATGAGGGTTTGAACCTGGGGTCTACCAAATACTAGTTTGGTACTCTTAACCACTACACCACTCAAGAAAGGCACCTGCATGGGTACACACCTTGTTTTGCCTCATCCATGTTGGTTACTGCTCTGGCTGTAGTTTCCTATGCACTTTGTGGAGCTAACATAGTCTTGTATGAGGTTGCAGAGATTTGCCAGTGGTGCAGGAAAGGACTTCTACTGAAAGAAACAAGGGCACTGAGGTTCCCTGGGTTTCTACAGAACATTCTGTATGGCGTATTCAGAACTAATTGGTCTTGATTCATGCATGCTATGATGCTCAAGATGTCCAGTGCTTTAAATCAGTGATTCCCAGGTTTCTGATAGCTGAGCTAACAGGGATTTTTAAAAAAAATCTGAATTAAAATTGAAAACATTTCATAGCGAAGAATCTTACTATTGGATGAGAGAAGGAAGAATGACCTGGCCAGTGTTTCTGCATGAGTTGCTGATTGTGAAAGCCCAGAACACTGAATCAAGCAGAGATGCAACAGGCAGACTCCTCTGAAGGTTGTCAGTTCTCTATTATCTCACACCCAATGTAAAGATGTCATGGAATTAACCCACCCTAGTGGCATTTGACTGAAAAAAGGCAAGAAAATGAGGCACAACATGCCAGGCAGGCTTGGCATGTGGTCTGGAGATTTCCACTGTAACCATGCAATCCTAAACCGAGTTACATGCTTCTAAATCCATTGATGTCAATGGGATTAGAAGGGCATAAGATTGTCCAAATGGATTACACTGTAAACAGTATTTCAGAAGGCCTTGCTGCAAACAGCCATAATCAGTATGATCCATGCTGCATTTTACCTCAGAGGGAAAGAGATTTGAGGTGGGGTGGGGTGTATATATGTGAAGGAGGGAAGAAGAATAGAAGAGATTGGATTTATACCCTGCCCTTCACTTGGAGTCTCAGAGCAGTTTACAATCTCCTTTCCCTTCCCCTCCCCACGACTGACACCCTGAGGTACTGCTCTTGAGAGAACAGCTCTGAAAGAACTTGTGACTGACCCAAGGTCACACCAGCAGCTGCATGTGGAGGAGTGGGGAATCAAACCTGGTTCTCCCAGATTACAGTCTGCACTCTTAACCCCTACACCAAGCTGGCATGGTACAGCACTATCATGTCAGATGTCTTGGAAAGTAAGCAGGGTCAAATTTTGGGATGAGAGACCACCAAGGAAGACTCTGCAGAGGAAGGCAATGGTAAACCACCTCTGCTTAATCACTTGCCTTGGAAGCCCTTCCTGGGATCTCCATAAATCAGTTGCAACTCGATGAAACCTTGATGTATGTATATGTGTATGCTATTTTTCCATTTCTGCTGGTAAGAGTAAGGAAGAAAGTCATTCTCTTTAAATGCTTTTGCTTTTTAAAAAAAAGAGCTCTGGAAGACAAAGGGGAAGTTCACTCCTAAGTGCTTTCCCTTGTTTGTTGATAGACTCATGGCTCACCTACTCTCTGCATGAGGCTCTTGGAGACAAGTATGAGACTTCCCCATGGCAGGGGAAAGGGAAGGTCAATGGAACCCACTGTCGGAATGCCTCTGACTCTCCTTGAGGAAAATATAAATGTATTTTTTTAAAAACCCACAAGGAATGGTTTCATTCTAGCGCTAGCTTCTCTTTCGGCGTCTCCTTATGACAGACTTCAATTGGATTCCTTTCTTCCTAGTTTTGGGGGGAGACAGAGAGACCAGGGGGCTTCTGTGAGAGAATGTGAGCAACCCCTCTGCTCAAGCAAAATGCCCAGGCTTCTTTGCAGGAAGCCATGATGGTTCTAAAGTGGTAACAAATCAAAGTTCAAGGTTTTGGTTTTGACCTTAAGGCCTTGAGTGGTCAGGGACCAATGTATCTGCGGGACAGCCTCCTCCGGTACACCCCAGGGAGAGTGTTACGCTCTGCACAGAACAACTTGTTGGTGATCCCCGGCCCTAAAGGCATCGGGCTGTCCTCAACCAGGGCGAGGGGCTTCTCGGCTCTGGCCCCAAGTCGACCTGGTGGAACTCTCTGCCAAATAACTTCAGGGCTTAATTCTGCAGGGCCTGTATGGCAGAGATGTTCCACCAGGTATTTGGTTGAGCCAGTGGCAGATTAACCATTAAGTAGACTAAGCACATGCTTAACGCACCAGGGCCAAAGGGGGCACCACAAAGTTGGGGAAAGGGTGAAAAGAAAAAAACACACGAATGAAGATTTGTAAAACAATATATATGATAAAACTGGTGCAAGTGGATCATGGTGCACCCTAGGGTTATCTTCTATTTTTTGTTTGTACAGTATATTGTGTTATCATATGAATAAATTTTTGTACTGCTGCAACCTGCATTGTATGTCTGGTCCGACAGGTCAACAACTAAAACGGACTGGGTCAGTGTGGAAAGGAGGGGGGCACCAAGATGGGTCAGTGCTTAGGGCACCAGGGAGCCTTAATCCGCCCCTGGGTTGAGGACAGCAATGGCTTACTCACTCAGGGGTGTCAAACATGCGTCCCAGGGGCTGGATCGGGCCCCCAGAGGGCTTCTGTCAGGCCCACAGTGGAACTGGCTGTCTTATGCTTCTTCTTCCAGTTCTGATGTTGCGGCTTCATCGTAGGTTTGCAGCTTACCGGTGCACAACTGAACAGCATACTCAAGACTGCAACAGCACAGACATTTTGATGCAGTAATTCAGAGCAAAAGGTGTCTGTTATCAGACACTGTTAAATAAACAAAATACTGCAAGAATGCTAATGTTTTAAGCATGTTTTTATTTTAAATTAAAAAAAAAACCCTTTGTGTTTGTGTCCTTTATGAAGTTGGTATCTCCGCTACCTGGCATTACGTTTTATGACACACGCATGGCCCGGCCCCACAAGGTCTCATTTACGTCAGATCCAGCCCTCATAACAAATGAGTTCGACACCCCTGGCTTACATCATGACCGGCACCCTCCCTGGACCTCTGTCCCCTGAAGGATTTAACTCTCCCCACATACCCATGAGGCACCCACAGGCCGGAAAGGGGAGGGAACCTTAAAAAATTTCGCCTCTTGAGTTTAATTCATACGTGCTGCAAATGGTTTTTATAGCTTTTTGTTGTTTTAATCCTGTACATCGCCGAGAACCCCACAGTTGTGGGGATGAGGCGATCCAAAAATGTGACCAGACAAATAAATAAAATAAATGTACACTGTGTAGCATAGCAAAGGCAAGCTTTGGATAGGAATGAGCAGGGCTCTTTGTATAGAAAAAGCCCAGCAGGAACTCATTAGCATATTAGGCCACACCCTGGACAGCACAGCTCATTAGCGTATCAGGCCACACCCCCATGTTACCAGGAGTGTGGTCATCCAGCCACGCCCACCTTTCGCTTCTTATTCTGTTTACCTTGTTGTCAAAACCCAGGGCTTTTTTTTGGAGCAGGAACTCCTTTGCATGTTAGGCCACACACCCCTAACATAGCCAATCCTGATGAGTTTCTGCTGTTGGGTGTGGCCTATTATGCTAATGAGTTCCTGCTGGGTGTGGCCAACTCAGGAGCCAGCCGGAACTCCGTTCCTGTGCGTTCCTGCCCAAAAAGAGCCCTGGGAATGAGGCTCCGTGAGAGTGGCAAGAAGAGACAGGATCGCCAGCCACCAGGTGAGGGCTGGAGATCTCCCAGGATTGTGCCAGGTGTGACATCACAGCATCGCCACAATCGCTGGCTCCCACCCATTCTTCCCCCGTTGCTGTCCTGAGTGGCAGGGGACAATCAGAGCTGCCAGGCCGGAAGCCTCCTGTGATAACACAAGACCGCTAGACACCCTGTTTAGAAGGGTAATTCGGGCGGGTCACCATGTTGCTCTGAAGCAGCAGAACAGAGTTCGAGTCCACTGGCACCTTTAAGACCAACCAAGTTTCATTCTGGGGATAAGCTTTTGAGTGCCTGCACGCTTCTTCAAGGTATAACTCTGTTGAGAAATGCATGCTAAACAGGGTTGCCATCCTCCAGGTGACGGCTGGAGATCTCCTGGGATTACAATTGATCTCCCAGCAACAGAGACAGTTCACCTGGATAGGGTTGCCAAGTCTGGATTGGAAAATACCTGGAGACTTTGGGGGGTGGATCTGGGAGAGGGAAGGGTTTGGGGAGGGGAGGGGCCTCAGCACAGTACAATGCCACAGAGCCCACCCTACAAAGCAGCCATTTTCTCCAGGGGAACAGCTGGAGATCAGTTGTAAGAGCGGGAGATCTCCAGGCTCCACCTGGAGGCTGGCAACCCTATCACCTGAAGGAAAAAATGGCTGGTTTGGAAGGTGGACTCTTATGGAATTATGCCCCACTGAAGTCCTTCCCCTCCCCGAACTCCACCTCCTCAGGCTCCATCCCCAAAGTATTTCCCACCCCAGAGCTGGCAACCCTAATGCTAAATCTCTCTGTGCCACTTCCTGGTTCTTTGTGAGGCCTAAAGCTCATGTATTTCTGCAGTGCCTAATGCTGACATCTCCACCCCTACCCCCTCCAGTTGTATCAAAAAATTTGCTCCCAGTTGCACTTGAAATTCCTGAGAAGTTTTCCTAGAATGGGAACCTACAAAATCATCTCAGTTTTTTGTTCTAGGTGGAATTCGGTTGCACTTCAGACAGGAATTCAGTTGTACGCTGACCAGGATGGCCCAGGTTAGCACACTCTTGTGAGATCTCAGAACCTAAGCAGAAGAAGAAGAGGAGGAGGAGGAGGAGGAGGAGATTGGATTTATACCCCGCCCTTCACTCGGAGTCTCAGAGCAACTCACAATCTCCTTCCCTTCCTCACCCCACAACAGACACCCTGTGAGGTAGGTGGGGCTGAGAGAGCTCTTGCCAGAAACTGCTCTTTTTCAAGAACAGCTCTGAAAGAACTTGTAACTGACCCAAGGTCACCCAGCAGCTGCATGTGGAGGCGTGGGGAATCAAACCCGGTTCTCCCAGATTAGAGTCCGCGCACTTAACCACTACACCAAACTGGCTCTCAGCCCACCCTGAGACAGCCCACACTCCTAACCACGACATCAAACTGGCACTCGGATGGGAGACCACCAAGGAAGTTCAGGGTTTCCTACGCAGACGCAGGCAATGGCCAATCGCCTCTGATCTCCGATTGCCCTAAGAGGTTGCCCTAAGTCGGCTGCGGCTTGATAGCACTTTCCACCACCAGAATTCAGTGGCAACCAAGAGATCGAAACTCTTTTAAATTGTATCAAAACTCTTTTTTTTTTTTTTTAAATGTCTTTTAAAATATCTGGGCAGGATGCTTCGAGTTCATTTGATTATGCTTTCAGGAAAACATCCTGCGCGAATGCGAACCTTGTAACTCTGTGGGTGCCAGCTCTTTCTTGGCTTCCTTAGCTTGCCTTACCTCCGAGGAGTTCAGGGCAGCACACCAGGATGGAATAATCCATTTCAGTTTCCACGACAGCCTTGTAACATAGGTTAGGCTAAGAGCAAATGACTGGCCCAGGGTCACCCTCTAAACTCCATAGCTCAAGAGATTTGAACCCAACTCTGTCCAGTCCGAGTTGAACATTCAGTGTACTGTATTGGCTGCACCGGCAGCTCTTCCTGCACTCTTCTGCCTTTCTTCCATAAGCCTGGGCACCGCCATATAACCCTTATACTATAGAAGAATATATAAGGGACTGCATTTTGTCTCTTTGTTGCGGAACAACCGAAGGAAGCGGAGGGTCCCATTTTGCTCCACCATCCTGTGAAAGAGTGGGATCCATCATCCCTCTGCTATATTTATTTATTTTATTTTATTCATTTGCACCCCACCTTCCTCCCCAGGTGGGGACCCAAAGCAGCTTACATTGTTCTCCCCCCCTCCATTTTATCCTCACAACGACCCTGTGAGGTGGGCTGGGCTGAGAGGGTGACTGGCCCAAGGTTACCCACTGAGCTTCCATTGGCACGAGTGGGGATTCGAACCTGTGTCCCCATTTACTAGTGAGACTCTTAACCACTACGCCTCACTGACTGTATGCTATTTGCCTCTGTTGCACGTGATGAGATAACAAGGTGGAAGATCTTAAAACACTGAAAAGAGCTATCAGAGGAGTCGATAATGCTGTGGAGAAGTTGGCTGGATATTGTGAATTTTGAATCGCCCACCTGGTACTTGATGATATAAGTTGATGGGAGGGACATAGGAACTGTTTTGCTATCACTCTGAATTCTGAAGGAGGCAGCATTAAAGAGCTGTGAGTTTATGGAAGAAGAAGGAGAGGAGGAGGAGGAGGAGGACGAGGACGAGGACAAGGAGGACGAGGAGATTGGATTTATACCCTGCCCTTCACTTGGAGTCTCAGAGTGGCTTACAAACTCCTCTCCCTTCCCCTCCCCACAACAGACACCCTGTGAGGTAGGTGGGGCTGAGAGAACTCTCTTGGGAATTGCCCTTGATAGAACAGTTCTGAAAAAACTTATGACTGACCCAAGGTCATCCAGCAGTCACATGTGAAGGAGTGGGGAATTCAACCCGGTTCTCCCAGATGAGAGTCCGCGCACGTAACCACTATACCAAACCTCCCAAGGCATGCTTTCTTTGGGATCTGCTGCATATTTAGTGCTTGTGCTGCCTTCTTTAGCAGCCTGCTCTCTTCCAATATCCTCGACTTGAACACATGAAGCTGCCTTACACTGAATCAGACTGTTGGTCCATTGAAGTTGGTATCATCTACGGCATCACTATTGTTTACTCTGGCAGTAGCCCTCCAAGGTCTCAGGCAGAGGTCTTTCACATCACCTACTGCCTGATCCTTTTGACTGGAGGTGCCAAGGATTGAGCCTGGGATAGGCTTCCCAAATGCTTACACCGTGCCGGTGGGGGACGGATACGTCCTGGCAGGACCATCCCCGGGGGAAGGAAAGATGCGCCGCACGATGCTGTCGCCTGGAAGTGATGCTAGGTGACGCTCTGGCAATGTGGCTGGAAACTCAATGGTACCATCGAGTTTTCAGCCCCATTGCCAGAACGTCGCCTAGCGTCACTTCCTGGCGATGACATGGTGTGTTACAGGGAGGAATGGTCTGGCTGGGGAGCATGTTTCCCCCGCCCCCACGTGGTAAGTACTTGGGAACCCTTGCCCGGGACCTTCTACATGCCAAGCAGAGGCTCTGCCACAGCCACAGCAGGTTCTACCACTTGCTGAAATCAGGACAGCCCAAGAGTCCCCAAAACAGGAAATGCTTTTCACTATTAGGACTGGTTTTGCATCTGGCCCTCCGATCTGTAGGAATAGTTTCTTTATGCAGTTACTTCATATGTTCCCGGCTCTAAAGATGTCTATAAAACATGGTCAACGCAGTTCATATTCCTGCAGGGAACCAATGCTTACGTGGAGCTTTGAGCATTTCCTTTTATTCCCTTCAGCGTTAAGGAATGATCCGTTTAAAGAATGTTTTGTTCACAAGAGCTGCGGACAGACCGGTAGCTTGGAGCAATACGGTGCCACCTCTAATTGTAGCGCTTTGAAGTATTGTGGGGCATACCAACCAGACAGCACACCCTGCTGCGGGTCACCCACGTGGCCATCCCGTGGACACACATCCACATTACTGCAGCACCTCAGTCACGGAGTGCATGGCCCGGTCTTTTTTTTTTTTTAATGCAGGTAATTGGGTGCACATATGCTCATATAGGTAGACACTAAAAAACAACAACACAAAACAGTGGCAGAAATGGATCTGCAGGTTCAGGCTGCCAATCTGGTCTGCGTGCGCTCCCCTGCATTCAGACATCCAGCCACGCGTGAGAAATGCATGGGGAACCAAAAACATGTGGTTTCTATTTACTTCATTTGTGGTCTCTATTTACTTCATTTCCAACTCATCATATTATAGGGTGAGTACGACTGGAGAACGGCTGACAGATGTGGCTGTTTGACCCTGCCGGTTTAATCTGGTAGGGGAATGCAGCTATATCGGGCCAAACTGCCAGTCTGAACACAGCCATGGAGCATTTAATGAGAATGGACCAGTCCTTACATTTGCAGAGCCCCATGTGTGTACTGGAGCCATACCCCGTGCACAGAAGTTCACCGAACCGAGATGCATAGTTCCGGATTCTCTACAGTCCATGCCTCTGTGGCATGTCTCTGCTCCTAACTCAAAAAAGTACCATTAAAGCATCTCTTTGGTGCCCAAGGAAGCAAAAAAGAAAAAAAAAAAGTAGCCGTTTCCTCATTTATTCAACTTTGACAAACCATACGTGTTTTTTCTTTTATTTTTTTTTTCACATCAAGAACTATAAATTAAGACTTTGACACATATACAGTAATTTGTTATTAAGGTAAAGGATGTCCGTTGGCACAAATAATTGAGTAAAAACCATTTAATAATAAAAATAACATTCATTCTGTAGCTACTTTATTTGTCTGGAACACTCGATTTAACATATCACCTTCACAAAAGAAAATTAAAAAAAAAACCAAAAACAAGACATAGAATGGCATTATAAAATATACCTTAAATTACAAGTATTTTCGGCAAAGCTTAGAAAGCTAAGCCTTGACATTGTTTGCTTAAACAGTAGCAGGCATTGCTACTCTCTCACGTACCCCTTATTTCCTTTGGATTGAAAGAAAGAAAAATGCATTTGAACTTTATGAAAATATTACGACGACTGAATTTTTGGTTAAAGTACGGTTGGTGGATCTGTTAGCATGACTGGTCTTTTTTGAAAGAAATATTGATTCGGCTTATTGCGGAAGAACATATAAAGCTTTTCTTTTTTTGGGGGGGGGAAGTGTCGACACTATTACAATCATTAACTGTCTTACAAAAAAACCCTATTTAAAATCCTTGTATCCGTGACCATCTTTGGCAGATAAATAGGAAAAACAAAAGAACTAAAAAATAAACAAGACTATAGTACAAAGCTTTCATTTTTTTTTTATCACAATCTACTTTAATAAGGCCAAATTAAAAATATGTTCTTTTGCACTAATGAAAGCACACGTCCAGTATATTCTTAAATGACAAAAAGACATATAAACACTCTACTGATGGTTGCATTGGACATCTTGTATAGCAGATTGCCATGTTCCACACACCCCGATTCCTAAGTTACACTCTATTAAACAAAGGAAAGCATACTTAGCAGTTGATTTGGCTTTATGGTGTAAGAGGCGAAGACTGGCTTCAACAGAAAGTGTGCAAACTGGGTCAGGCACGGACCCAAGTATCGATGACAACAGATATACTATTGCCAAATGATTCTAGTATAAACTGCACCAAGGCCAGTATCTGTACCGTTTGCGTCGTGGCGTGGGGCAAGCCAGAGGCTGCTGTGGCACGCTCTCAATTTGTGCAAGGTGTTTATTTGTGCCGGAGATCAAACGCAAGCATAGAAGTGTGTTTCACATCACGGTAAGCCCAAGGCTGTTGGTCACCCCGTTGCCAGCTCCAGGCTGGGAAATCCCTGGAGATTTGGGGGTGGAGCCTGGGGGATGTCAGTGGGAGGGGCCTCAGCAGGGTACAATGCCAACCCAGTCCACCCTCCAAAGCAGCCATTTTCTCCAGGGGGACGCTCTTTGTAGCCTGGAGATCTGTTGCAATTCCAGACCAACCCCAGGCCTCACTTGAAGGTCAGCGACGATAAACCCTGTCTGTATGGTTCAGCGGACCTACGGTTTCAAAATGGAAATCTGAATCTTTTGGGTCTGGGGCCAGGGGATGGAATTAACAATGTTACCCAAATAAAAATGGCATTCTACTCTTTGGCCCCTGTATCCAAATGCCTCAGACAATACTGGGTTAGAGTATACTCAGGATTCTGGCGCTTCATCCAAAAATATATTTCAATAAATACTACCTTACAGGCTGCAGCGCCTTACTTTACCCTCTGAAGGCAGGTGAAAGGTCCCGCCTCTGCTTAATTTTGGGGTGACGAACAAAACGAAACTAACCATCACCTTTCAAACACACTGGAAAACTGAAACACAGTTGCATAGGCAAGATAGGTGACTGACAATTATAACTGGGTTTTTTGGGGGGTTTTATTTCACTATCAAAAAATGCCTGTCATCAATCATAGCAGACAACAAGACTGTAACAGACCCTGGTTAATTCCGGTAGGGTTTGGTTCCTGCCGAGCGCTGACGGTCTTGTTGTAACACATGCCGAAAGGGAGAAAGCACAAATACATCAGTACGGTCATTTCCTGTGTGCTGGGAAGGTGATCCTACTTCACAGCATTGCTATATAAATCTGCAATCATATTCCACGTATTGCTGGAAGTTTTTGTTTGTTTGTTTTTAAACCATAAAGCCAAAGGAACTCCTTTTGATTTTTTTTTTAACTTGGAAAAAATGCACAGCTGATTCGTGTATTTCCAATCAAAGGCATCTTTTCAAACCACCCACTCATAAATTACATTGTTAACCTCAGAGATGGGGAGCTCGACGGACCAATCTTTATTTTTCATCTTTATTTCTGTATCCTAATCGGAATCCAATTTGGATTGGGTGTATTTCCTTTCCTCTCTCTTAATGTGCACTGCTCTAAACACATATTGAAAACAGAAGTACCTTCTCTCTGCAAACCAATATTCCAACTGTATGAGACAGAACTGTGCACATTTTCACAGTCTAAATGCATGTATACACGACTCTTCCACAACTGCTAAGAGATAACAGCCTCCCATGCATAAATAAATCTCATGAAATCAAAAGGGGAACGCCTATTTCCAAATGAAAAAGAAAAAAGTCGCTATTAAGAACCACAATGCATTACACTGCTAAGTTTTCTTTTTTTCTTTTTTGCCTCATGCATCAAAATTATAGCACTGAAATGATAGCAGTTGCTAATTATAATACTACACCGTTAACACAGAACAATTAATCGTTCAGACCGAGTAGCACAAATGTAGAAAATAATCAGACTTTTTTTCTTCAACAGAGCAAATTAACACAGATTGTTTCATCAGCAAAATATGAAAAACTGTAAACTTTGGGCTCATTCTGCAACTTTCCCCAATCCAGAATAAATAAAAATCCAAAGGGAAGAAAGACGGACGAACATTTTTTTAAGCGTACTTTTTTTTTTCCTGTCTATTACAAAAGCACAACCTAAAACGTATAAAGCTTTTTAAAATTTCTTTTAAATCACAGTTACCAAAATGAAAACAAGTGAATAATTTATTACATACGCTATAATAACATTACTCTAAACACTATTATCTATGAGGTATATCTGAGAAAATTCGGTAAGGAATTGAGCGGTCTGCGTTGCCAACATGCCCAGGTTTATATTTTAAAGCTTTGGAACCATGAAGAAATAGAGAGGAGAGAAGAAGAAGAAGAAGAAGAAGAGGGAAAGGACCTTTGGTATTCTTATTACAAATTGTGTTCTTTGCAGAGTTGCATTGCAAAGCACCACAGTACAATAAGCCCACCAGTTACAATATGGCGGCCCAGTTGACGCTGAGGTATTCACAGGAAGAATTAAAAAAGAAAAAAGCACAGAGAGGTCTAGACTGGCAAAATCGTTGCTTTGGTTCAAGCAAGGCACTCGTCCTGTGGTAAATTCACACTTTGCACGTGAAACAAGAGTCTGATATCAAAACGCAATTGCCGTCGAAGGGTCCTGCCAATTTTGATCGTTTTTCTGTATTCAGGGTTTTCGGCCCTCCTTAGTAATCCCTTGCAGGGCGGGAGATCTACAGAGGGCCTGGCTTGGAAAGTTTAACACAAAGGATCTATCATTATCTTCCACACATGGAAGGCATCCTGAGAATTATTATAGCTCTAAGTTGAAGGCGTACGGCCGTACATTATACAATAGGATCCAAGGGGGGAAAAACATGCCGTTTTGAAGGGGGTAAAGGAATAAAAAAAAAAAATAGAAAAGGTTTTTAAAAGACGTTTTTAATGTGTCTGGGGAAGGGGGGCAGTTTTGTGTTGAACTGATGAGGGGAATTGAGGGGAATTGCTAATGCCTTGTTGGAAATGGGGGGATTACTACCCCACCTGCCTCCATTTGCCAATAATATCGGAGATCCTGTCACCTCTAAAATGCCTTGCCACAAGTCCAGAGCCAGGGTTACATTACAAATATACACTGGCCTAATGGTCATGGGAACCTTGCAAGGAATGCTGGGAATTAGAGTTCTGTCTTGAGGAACCAAGACTCTTTAACTGAGAAGTCTTGGCACCGTCAACAAACAGTTCCTGTACAATACTCCTTTTAAATAAAGCTTTTTTTAAAAAAAGGAGACACCATGACAGGATAAAGTTAATCACAGACTTCTCTGCCTTTCCATGCTGAGGCAGTTGTGCTGCCGGGCATCTTAAAGCACAGATCAAATAGCTCTGTTGCAAACATCTGGTTGTTAAAAAGATCTATGCCTCCAATTCATGTTCATTAGTATCATCCAGGGCTGTAGCTATAGGATGAGGCCTCATAGATTCAAACTGTTGGTCCATCTACCTGATAGGAGTCACTGACAGTGATTTTCCAAGGTTTTGAGCATGTGTGCCAAGGATCACACCTGGGACCTTCCATTCTGCTGCCCACCTCCCTAGCACTGAGATTTTATTTATCCACCTTGTGGAGTGATTTTAATGAATGAATGTAGGCTGCAGTACTACAGAGGCTGTAACCTCACTGACTACTTTGCCAATTGGAAGGAACGCTCTTGCAAAGATCAGTCCCCTCTGCCCAAAAGTAGCATCATAGAGTTGGAAGGGACCTCCAGGGTCATCTAGTCCAACCCTCTGCACAGTGCAGGAAATTCACAAATACCTCCCCCCACACCCCCAGTGACCCTAGTTCCTTGCCCAGAAGATGACTGAGGAACTGCTATTGTCAGGAAGTTCTCCTAATGTTTAGCTGAAAAACAATGATGGTTTCCCTCCTGTGCAATGCAGGGGAATCTACAAAGGGTGATCGACTTAGGTGGGAACCTATTTAGGCAGTCCTTGCTAGACTGAGGTGAATGAATGAAATTTATAGGCAAAAAAAAGTTTTTAAGCTGGTTAAACAAGAACCATTACAAAAAAGAGTGAGGCTGCAACTTCCAACCTTTGAGTTGGACAACTTAAGGGGCACATTCTATGTATAAACTATATGTACTGAAGTCCTACTTCAAATGTTCTGTTTATTTGGTGGCCACAGCAGTGATTTCTTGGAACCTGGTTTCTCTTCTGAGCTTCCTTATAGAATTCCCACACAAGGGAAGACCATCGGTTCTCTTATTAGCTGCTGAGTGACCTTTTCATTTTGCAAGGACTGACAGAGTGTACTTGAGTCTGCTGCTACATGTATTTTTCTTTTACTTCACATCGTAAACATAATCCAGCCAAAGATAAGTGCTTTGAAGTTCCATGGGTTTCAATGGGAGAGTTAAAGCCAGTGGGCTATTCTTTCTGTTTAAAGGAGCTTAACTTTGCCTGGCTCGTGGTCAGTTTATTTCATTTTTTAATGACGTTTATAATTTTAATGCTGCATTTGTGACACCTCTCTTATTTGAAACCACTTTAGCCACCAGGGGAGGGGGTGGTGTTAAAAAACAAATTACAGAAGAGATACTTAATCTTAGACTTTGCCCTCTTTTTTCCCTTTTAAAAAACCTTCAGAAACGTTAATTAAACTCAGTAAACCAATGAACCAGATTTTATTTGTTTCACTTTTAGCAGAGGTCAGAGTGAGGACTTTCTCAGAAAAGGGTGGCCCAAGAAACCTTTTTTTCTTTTTGCATTCTTAAGGTCAGCAAGCAAGTTCAAGGTCAAATATTACTAATAAATCTACTGTAAAATCCCCCAGAAACTCCCAACAGGCATTTAGCGAAAAGCTAAATTAACTTTCTAGGAACAAAAACGAATCATAAATTTAACTCATGTTCAACACAATTGCCTTCTTTCATTTCAAAGTCCTACGTCTTGATCTCAAGCACGTTTACCCTCATCCAAAGGTTTCTTGTGGTGGGTACAGGAGCTGCCAAGGATTTGTGCGTGCACACACATCGCTCCAGTGCATGCAAGGGCTTCCTGAGAAACTTCAATACTGTGGGAAAGCTATACGCCACTCTAGGGAGATTACCCTTCTGCTGAAACCAAAGGAAACCAAACTTATACAGGAGATCCATGTGTGCAGAAGAAGAGGAGGAGGAGGAGGAGGAGGAGGAGATTGGATTTATACCCCGCCCTTCACTCGGAGTCTCAGAGTGGCTTACAAACTCCTTCCTTTCCCCATAACAGACACCCTGTGAGGTAGGTGGGACTGAGAGAACTCTCAGAGAACTGCTCAGAAGAACAGCTCAGCAAGAACTATGGCTGACCCAAGGTCACCCAGCAGCTGCATGTGGAGAAGTGGGGAATCAAGCCTGGTTCTCCCAGATTAGTGTCCGAGCAGTTAATCACTATATCAAACTGGCTCCAAACCAACACAACTGGATGGCACAATTCTGAAAAGCAGAAGTGGACCTAGTGCCAGATGAAACCAATGAGACATGTAGGCCAATTGTATAGCCAAGGTTTCTTAGGAATCCCATGTATGTCCAGTGGACCTACTTCCAATGACTCTCACTCAGGATTGCTAAGAACACAGTTAATGGCTTCTGTCCCATTTATATTAACCAGACTTAAACCCTAAACACCTCTACTTAGAAGTAAGATGCACTGATTCCAATAGAGCTTACATCTAAAAATGTGTGTTCGGGATTCCGGACTTAAAACATTAGGGTTGCCAGCTCCAGATTGGAAAATACCTGGAAATTTTGAGGGTGGAGCTTGAGGAGGGTAGGGTATGGGGAGAGGAGGGACTTCAGTGAGATATAGAGTCCACCTTCCAAAGCAGCCATTTTCTCCAGATGGACTGATCTCCGTCACCTGGTGATCAGTTGTAGTATTGGGAGATCTCTAGCTATCACCTGGAGGTTGGCAATCCTACATGACCGTCCTCGTGGTGTGTGTGTTTGTGTCTGTGTGTGTGCGTCCCATGATAGTCCCTAGCTTCCCCCTCATCAGCTAACTGGGAAAGGATTGAGCTTCCCCCATCTATTTATCCAGCCAATTCAGTGTGGCCTGGATGAGTGTCATAAGGTGTATCCATGGAAACCTTTATCTGCATGCAGTTACCCCCTCTCTGGATAAAGGCAATCGTGCTGAGGATCAAGGTTGTAGGTCCATTTTGGAGAGGCAGGAGAAAAAGAGGAAGGGGTTGGCAGAAAGAGAAACACAGAAAATGTCCTTGTTCAGAATTAGCAGTTCCCTCGGACGGTGTTTTCTTTGGGGGTTATCTGAGTTGCAGCTGTACATACAGGATGTCAAAAGACAGGGGGGGAAAGAAGTTCAAAACGAGCAAGAGCAAAATTGCAGACCGCACAGAGAAAGAAATCTTTGGTATCTTTGGTATCATCAACACGATTAAAATTACAAATGGAAAAAAATCAGTGAGGTAGCCTCTTTGGTTCTCACTAGAAATAGAAAGGTTTTTTTTTTCCTTTTTTCTGGTTTTTTTTTTTAAATCCTTTTATTTATTTATTTTTTTACACACACACAAAGTTCATTCTTGGAAGCAGCTACTTTAAGGGTTTCTCTCTTTTTAAATTCATTTCTTTATTATTATTTTATTATTATTTTTTTGCTTGTTGTTATTTTTTTTTAATATTTTTCCCGCCCCCAGCTTAGGTTTTTAAAAAGCCACAAAGTTCAGGCAAAGTGTTGTAGTGTCTTGGTTTTTTATTTTTTTAAAATCCCCTGTTGTTCCTGAATGCATGTTTTAGCCAAAATATTCCTTGCTTGTCAAAAAAAAGTAAAAAGGAAACATCACTCTGTTGTTCTGACACCAAATAAACTGTAGTGCTTTAAGTTGATTTTATAAAAAAAAGATATAAACTATACAAGGGCACCTTCAGTAGATGCTGAATAAGTTAAATAAATAAGTTATATTACGAAAGCTTTTAATGTGCCACAATAATAATTAAAAGTTATGCCTCACTGATTTATTATAATAATAATTATTATTATTTTGAGTGAGGTGAGGAGGAAGAATTAATTTAAATAACTTAAGAACCGATCATTTAATCAACCATTGAAAATGAGTTTCAGAAATAAAACATACCCCCATGAGGGGAGAGGGTTTGGGGGATTGTTAATATTTTTGGTAATTTATCTTCCCCCTGTGTCTGTAACAGAACTTGGCAACTTCCTTTAAAAAAACAAACAAACGACCCACCCACCCCAATTCCTAAAATGTTAAAGTTATGCGCTAGCCTCAGATTTGCATCTAGGATGCACTACATTTCTAGGAATGATCAATAAGCAAAATTAAGTCTAGCCAACAAAAGGCACAACACACCGGGAAACCAGCCGTCGAGCACGCCCCACTGAAAATTTGAGGCAGTTTCGTTCATCCGTGCTTTTGCACAACTATGTGTTCACTTCAATGGGACGTGCTTGGGAGCAAATCCGGGTGGATCGTAGCCACAATCATCAGGAATATCATTAAAAGAATTGCAAAAGGTAATCACTCCTCCCTGAACCCTGAAGCTTTAGCTCCCACTAAAATTGAGTTTGATGCTCAAGGCTGGATGCCTTCTCCCAACCGAAGCTTTGACAAGGAATGAAAGTTTAGCGTGAGCTAAAGCTTGAGGGCTTGGGGGGGGGGTGTCTCCATCTAATTAAATAAAAATCACACAACGGAGAACCAATATATCGGATGGCAGCCCGAATGTGCCAGAGAAGAAATAAAGGCTTTGTAGTTGACCGGCATAACTTTAAACAATAACAAAATATATATATCTATATCTTCCTGCAATAAATATTGATGAGTAGGCCAAGTATAATCTATAAAGATCACAAAGTACTTAAATATGACAACAAGCAAGAAAAAACATCAGAATTTTTGTTCCCCCATAGCTATGTCATTGCCATATCTCCTCTTTTTTTTTTTTTTTTTTGGTTTTGGGTGTAAAAAAAAAGGAGGTCAGTATTCCCGTAAGTCGGTCTGAGCTTTACGTTTTGCTGGTTTTTGTCCTTTTGTAGGTCTTTGGATTTAGCTTTAGTTAAGAGAGATCCAGAATAAAGCTATTCAACCGAAGTAATCAAGCACATTCTTTGTTCCTCCACAGATGATTAAACAATATCCAAGGTTTCTTGAAAGTTGAATTCATCTTGGCTGTGCCCATGAAAAACAACTCCAAGTATAGAGGTCAAGAAGATGTTGGGATACTAGGCCACTCGTAGGCAAAAAGGTAGAGGTATACGTCAACCATGTGTATATTAGAATAGGCTAGAAAGGGATCATGGGTATAAAAGGTTGCCTGTTAGGGGTGCAGAGAGGATGGATAATTTGGAAAATTGCAGCACGGGGGTCAGAGAGGCTGTGTATTGGGAAGCTTCATGCATTTAAGTCTGCTGAATTTTCATATGCTGATCAGAAATAATTGCCTCAATCATTGTCCAGAATGCAAAACGTTAACACAGTCTTTCAGTTCTGTCTCATTACAAAAACTGAGTATGCTTCTCAGGTTTGAGTGGATGTACCGGATGTTGGAATCTGACCAGATACAATATGGGATTGTTCTCTCACACACACACCCTGCCCTGAGGGAAAATTTAGCGGTCCTGAAACCAATATCAGAATTTAGAAAGGAGATCTCTGGTAAATCTATGCAAACATGTGCCCAGGTGACCCGGCACATCAGATATGCATACCTTCCCATGGACGTGCATATTTGTGCACACAGCATATTCTGCAAACGTTTGGGCACTTTGGTCCTAATCAAGGTGTAGCTCTGTAGGAATCATGACACCTAGAGCTATGGTGATCTCACAGCCCTGGAGGTCTTTACCCAGGTAATGACCCTGAAATACAAAGAATTATGAGTGGTGAAATCACTGCCTCCAGGGTTCTTTTTGTAGCAGGAACTCCTTTGCATATTAGGCGACACACCCCTAATGTAGCCAATCCTCCAAGAGCTCACAGTAGCCCCTGTAAGAAGAGCTCTGTAAGCTCTTGGAGGACTGGATACATTAGGGGTGTGTCGCCTGATATGCAAAGGAGTTCCTGCTACAAAATGAGCCCTAACCGCCTCCATGTCTCTTGCAAGTTCCCTTTTCTTCCCATTCCTCAGCAATTCTGCACTGGTTCTTCTGTGTCCACTGGAAGTGTGTATGTGTGCTGTATGCCAGTGCCAATCACTGGAACATAGTACAATGCATACTTTTACTTTTGCAGGTGTTAGGCTATCCAGTGTTTCCCTTACACTAAATGACTGACCCCACTGAGACGTATGTGCTATGTGCCACGTGGTGCTCTGAGCTATGCACTTTTCAAAAATAATAGGGTTGCTGTGGAAGATGAAATGGAAGACTTAATTATAAATCTCAGCACTGACCTGGATGGCTCAGGCTAGCCTGATCTCATCAGATCTCGGAAGCTAAGCAAGGTTGGCCCTGGTCGATATTGGGATGGGAGACCACCAAGGAAGCCCAGGGCCCCTGTGGAGAGGCAGGCAATGGGGAACCACCTCTGAATGTCTCTTGCCTTGAAAACTCTACAGAGTCACCATAAGTCAGCTATAACTCGATGGCACTTTACGCCACCACCAACGATAAATCTCCGTAGACTGAAGTCACAAAAATGTATCACCTCTGAGCCCATTTTCTAAAAAAATCATTGGACAATAACTTGGGGGGGGATCCACTGATAGGGGGCAACAGTTCTAACTATGCCACAGAAATAAAAGTAGGTTTATAGTGTATCCCTGTCCTTAGGAAAGCTTGGGAACTCTGGCACAGAATTCTTAGCACCTAACCAAACTACAGTTCCCAGTATTCTTTGGACAAAGGTTAGTGAGGATATGCCATATAGTTGACAACTCTGATCCCCGGCCAAGTTTAGGCCTGGAAGCTTTGCTTCTGTAGAAGCGGGGCCCTAGTTCATTATCATTGACCTTCTATCCAAAAATGCAATGATCTTCCATCTTGTGTAGGATCGCTATTTACTATTTAATGCTTAAATAATGCAAATAATCGTGGCCTGCACTCAGCACGTCTGAATGCTTGGAGAAAACTGGAAACGTCCCTTAACCCTCAACATTTGTTTTTCTCTCAACATTTCTTTGCGCTAAGCTTGAGCTGCTATAGCTGCCTGCAATGCCTATCACAGAACTGAAAAACAGCTTTGGTTTTACTACATGGCCCACAATTCACATAGACCAAAATCCTCTTTGGATAAGGAGCTTAGATGTGAAATTTTCCAGTTCCTCCTCATCTTTCCACAGCTAGTTGAACAAGGGTTGCAAATCTGTGTGTGTATCGGGTTTATAATGAGACCCCAGTCACATCTTTGACAGTGATGTTATGCTGGACAAGTCTCATGGGATCAGGGGATTTGTTCCGATTCTCTTTCAAATTGGTGATTGTAATTCAAGGCAGAGGGGTACAGCGGGGGTCTCCTTGGCTCAGCATTGCAGCGGGCTCCTTTGGTACAGCTAAAGCTCGTCGTACCAAGTTCACTTTTGCTCCATGCTTTTTAATGCCAGTTCAAGAGTCGCTGAGGACAGGGGATGTAGCATGTCTCTTCCCTGCTCCCTGCAGCCCTTTAAACTGATACCACTCTCTTTACATGCTCAAGGATCTCACATAGCCTCCCCACCAGGGCTTCCAGTGCCAACTAGACTAGATGCAATTCATGATTCAAGGGCAAATGCTCTGACAAACAGTCTGTCTCAGTTCGGAGGGTGGTATATATTGCATGTGTACGGATATGAAGCAGTGTCTCTTGTTAACATCCATGAGAAAGAGCTATGAAATAGATCCTAAGTTTAGTGGTTTTCAAAACCATGTTTCCAGGAGGCCTATCTCCTCAGAAGCTTATTAGGCATCCTTGATGAGGAAATCGAGCTTCCCAGAAAGTGGAGGAACTTCCTGTCAAGATGGTTGCTCTCTCATAATCATTTGTTGATGTTTTGCTGTGAGGCTGATGAAGAAACAAATTGGTGCAGAGGGAAACAGGATCTTTAATAATTATACAACCCCGACATGTTTTGCATGCAGCTTCATCAGAGGGAGTCTTTCAGATTCTTTTTGAGAGAGAAGAGATTGGGTTTATACCTCGCCCTTCACTCGGAGTCCCAGAGGGGCTTACAGACTCCTTTCCCTTCCCCTCCCCACAACAGACACCCTGTGAGTTAGGCGGGGCTGAGAGAGCTCTGACAGGAACTGCCCACTACACCAAACTGGCTCATGGTTCCGTTCCCATACATAAACAGTATAAACTGATGAAGCTGCACGCAAAATGTGTAGGGGTTGTACAATTGTTAAGGATTCTATTTCCCTCAGCACCAATTTGTTTCTTCATCAGCCTCACAGCAAAACATCAACAAATGATTATGAGAGAGCTACCATCTTGACAGGAAGTTCCTCCACTTTCTGGGAAGCTCGATTTCCTCATCAAGGACGCCTAATAAGCTTCTGAGGAGATAGGCCTCCTGGAAACATGGTTTTGAAAACCACTAAACTTAGGATCTATTTCATAGCTCTTTCTCATGGATGTTTCTTCAATTTGTTTCTTCAAGTTAAGGAACAGCATTTTGTTCTTCAATCATGTCCAACCCACTTTGTTGTTGTTGTTCAGTCGCACAGTCAAGTCCGACTCTTCGCGACCCCATGGACCACATCACGCCAGGCCCTCCTGTCTTCCCATTCCACTTAGGGTCTGTTAAAAAGCCTGAGAAGTATATAAGGAACAGATAATAATGAAGGGGGGTGGAATCACTGAATATAATCTGGAAACTTGCCAGGACAGAAAATTACTGTGATGACTCAAAACATCTGTGATCCTATTTCTCTATACAATGGAAGCAACCTGGAATGCCACTTCAAAAGTCATGCAGCATTATGTTTTTCTGGTCTATCAGTGTGGCACTTAGTAGAACTAAATTCCAGCATTTATTTGCTGTCTTGGTAATTCTTAAATCCATAATGGAAATGTACCTTTTTTGTTCCAGAAATCTTGCTGTCAGTACCCATTTTTGACAAGAAGCAAAATCCACCTCTGAAGCCTCAGCTCCTTTGACTTTGGGGAACTTTTGAGTTTGGCTTTGCAAAGAAATTTCGTCTGTTTTTCCATGGATGGATTTTTGGAGCCAAATTCATTTTTACAAAGAAGCAAATTGTATGCTTGTCTTTTCCCTATGGAAAGGTATCTTTTTTCTTTCTCAAGATCCATGACCTTTGGAAATCCGTGCTCTCAACAGTAACAGTCTCAATATATTTTAATGGGACTAGATTATAGCGCACAGGTCAGTTTCTTGGAAAACCAGCCGTTGATTCTCAAAAGGTCATAGATTCCCAAATACAAAAATCAGTAAAAAAAAGCCACAAGAGCCCTGTTGGTGGTCCCCCAGATTAGCAGAGGTGGATTTTGTACATGACATTGAAGCAACTTTCCTAACTATAAGAATTAAGTCAAAATTTCATTGGAGGAGTCCCATGATCAAAGGCTTAGAAATTAGTGGCCGTACAGTGTTTTCCAGTTGGGAAGAGGGCCATCCCATGAGGAGGGGGCCCCTCAACAGTGTTCCACATATTGATTGACGTTTTCAAGAGGAGACTGGACAACCATCTCTTGGGTATGTTGTAGGTATGTAGGGGTTTCGGCTATGTTCCTGCAGAATGCAGGGGGTTGGACTAGATGGCCTGCAAGGTCCCTTCCAACTCTAACATTCTACGATTCTGTGATTCTATGATTCTATGATTCTATGATTGTGTAGATGAAAAGCTGGTCTTACATCTCTGACTGCTACAGGCACAGTAACTTGAAGTCAGAGATGAAGGGTCCTACAAGAGCATGGTATATAGGAACTAAAGGGATGAAGTGGAGCAATACGTATGTGTAGGGTGACGCAATAGGGCCTGTGTTGGGAGATCATTCCTGAAAGATAACCTACAGTATACTCCCTGATACTGTAGGTTAACTATGGTCAAAGGGGCAGAACATTTAGCATATTTAGAGAAGCAACATCATTTCATAGTCTGAAAAACAATCTAGTAGAACATTCTGGACTTGGTTGGTCATGACTCTGTGGCCACACGAAGCACACCGAATAATCTGATGAAGAGTTAATTGGATTCTATGATTTGGGCTTATTTTCCAGCAGTATTCCTCTCTCAACCAAGAAAATGCCGTCTGGTTGGCATTCACAAAGCTTTCCCTCTAGCCCAGCATAGTTAGAAGAGAACTGAAAAAGCACAAAACACAACACAAGCATGGAACCAAAACTAGCATTTCACTGGTATGATTCTCTCCCCCCCCCACCCCCCTTGACATGCTAGTTATGGTTAGAGAAGATTGTTTTGTTTAGTATCCCAACATCTTATACTTGGAGCCCATAGAATCCTTTAGAAGATTCCATGCGGGAGCAGAAACTAGAAAAAAAATAGAACTTAAAAGGAAAAAAAAATCATCCTTTGCTTGGTTGGTTGGTTGCTGTTGCTCAAAAGAAACAGAATCAATTTACCTTTACACAGATCAATGGTGCTACAAGCATATTAGCTGTGCAAGGGAAGAGAATGAACTGAACGAAAATTCGTGAGAAATCCTCATCTTTGGTATTGTAGCTGTTGAGGTCTCGGTTGCTCTGTTCCTTGTTCTTTTGAAAAAACTGCATAGGCACAAATTAAAGACAATCTTCAACTTTAAGATTACTGAGTTGTCAAATGAAGCAGCAATCCTGTTGGCTTTTCCATTCTTTTCTTGTCAACCCTTTCTTTGAACTCTGCTTCCTAAAAATGTCCCAAGATGTCTGTCAAAACACAGTGTGTTCTCATCGGTTTGTTTTCCTGACGTGCTTCCTTATTTTGGTTTTTTTTTTAATTATTATTCATTTCTTTAATTTTTTTTCCCCTAAACGGAACAGTTTGTTGCAGAAGTAGGTGCAGAAAAAAGTTTCTTTGGTTTCGATTAAGTAGTACATAAAAGAGTCTCAAGTGTCTTTAAAGGATCGTTAACAGCGTTTGGCTTGCTTTTGAACACTCAAGTGGTGTTCCAAGGGAAAGGGGGCGATTCACTGGTAAATATGCACATTGGGTGACCGTAAGGATTCCACTGAGAGAGATGGCAGATGGGTATCATTAGATGAACACCGGACAACACAGGCATGATGAAAAGTTAGCTTTGCTACTTCCCTCGAGAGCATTGTCTCTTCCGGCTCGCTGGAAGGAGGAACCAAAAGAGAGCTAGACGTTGTCTGCTGTCAATTGCTAATGCATTCAAGATCTAACTGTATTGATGGTTGATAACAAGGATGACGATGTTAGAAAATGGTGAGTGATTTATGGTCTTTGGTTTTCAGAAACCTGCATCTTTGGTGTGCCGCATTCTTACATGATGTGATAAGGTGGAGATGGTTTTTTTTTTTTTAATCCATGGAACGGACCTGGAGATTAGAGTTAAGTAAGCACTCAAGTGGTCAGTAATGTCTCGAAGGCATTTACGTGGGTTATTGTCCTGCCAAAAAACACCAGCTAATGACTCGAGAAGCAATGTGGTAAAATCAAAAGCAAACCCGTGACTTGGATAACCATGGTGACAAATTGAAACTAATGAGTGTGTGAAGGGTGGGTGGGTGGGTTTCAACCCCTGAAAAATAAAGATCTAGAGCTTTGGAAGTGTTGCATTTGCTCCGTGCGGTAGCATCTAAACTGGTTTCCTGAGTGTGTGTCTGCACTATGTACAAATAGGAATTGGGAAAACCTGCAAAAGTGTGCTTGAAACCAATGTGTTCACTAACACCTCCCTAACTCGGAGCACGTCTTGTAAGAACAGGCAAAGAGTCCAGAGCTGTTCCTGTTTCCTCTAGCTATTGTCTTTGTGCTTGATAGTTTGGGTTCAAGGGAACCGAATCGTACTGATCCAAGACTGTATGTTCACAGGCAATATTTAAAGACAATATATATATATATATATATATATATTTAAAAGCCCAAAAGGGTGAAGTCAGATCATTCTGAAAATATTTAATGTAACAATGCCTGAGTTTCTAAAATAAAAACCCAATGTTCTTAGGTCTATTTAAAGTTTGTGCTCAATACTTGTGTGTTTCCATGTTTGTGAACTTTGGTATAGGGTAGTGTGTTATAATCTAAGCATTCGGGAAAACAAATTAGGTCAGACATGTTTGGCTTTTTCTTGGTGGCCAACTTTCTAAGTTGGGTGCCATTTTGTTGGCCAGTCCCAACAAAATCCCATTCGTCAAAGATGACGGAGGAACCTTCAAAGCTTTGACTGGCTCTGCCATGTTGGCTGTGGATTACTTTTGAGTGATGAATGACCTACTTGTGTTTCAGACATGCTTAGCTTGTCTTGGATGCATTTTTGACTTGTACCTTAAAAAAAAGAGGAGTAGTCATTTAAACCAAATTCAATGTCCTATGCTGTAAATTAGTATTAGTGTCTAAGAGAACTGTGCTTTCAAATCACCAGTGAAGGGCCCCATTAAGAATCCATTTCTTTCAATACACATTAGTTGAGTTGTGCCCAATTTAGATTCTGCTCTTCGATCATGCTTTGGTACAAGTGCTGGAGGTCGAGGAAGATCCCCCGGTGCTCAGATCATCCTGCCATTTCTCGAGACTCCGCCTCCGAGCATTCATGAAGAAGTTACTGACCGTGGTAAGTTCCAAGCCCAGCTGTTGAGAGATAGTGATCTGCATTTCTTTGGACGGGCGTTTGTTCTCTTTGAAGATGGCAAAAAGTGTTCGGCGTTGGAGATCGGTGAAGACCAGGCGAGATTTCTTCTGGGAGTTGTTCCTGTCTTTGTTTGGTTCTTGTTCTTTGCGTTTGCATGCTTGGGGAAAGCGAAAGAGAAAGAGAGAGAGAAAAGAAAAGAATCAATGTGTGCATAAGTACCAATCAACTGAGCAGGTGATACATTGAAAACATTGATGAAGCTATAGATGAGATGTAAACTGTTAAACTTTATTGTGCAAATTGCCGAGATGTCGATACCCAACCTTCTCAGGCCCATCTGCTCTCAACTGAAGTAACTAATACAGATAGAGGGCAATGTGAAGACAGTTGCAGTTAACGTAGAGTGGTAATTAACCGGGCCAGCATGTGACCATATAGACAGATGAAGCAGCCGCATACGTAGAGGGCTAGATAGATTCACGGAGGAAAGGCCTATCAAAGGCTACTAGCCAGGGCGAGTAAAAGGAACCTCCATACGCAGACACAGCAAACTTCTAAATACCAGTGCAGGGGAAGTCCTCTGTGCTCTGTTTGTTTTAGGGTTGCCAGCTCCAGGTTGGGAAGTACCCATCACCTCTCTGCATCATCAGCTGGAGGCTGCAAAAGAAAGACTTGTACTTTCAAGGACAATTAGGCCACTATTCAACTGGTGTAGATGTTATTTGTGCATGGTGGCAAAATCATTATTGGGTGCACTGTTCATAATTGTAATCAGAACTGTGTAAGTAGACAGAAGTCTCTAGTGTAAACAGATCGTTCTGTTTATTTGTTTGCATAATCACCTGGAGGCTGGCAAATACTGGTTTGTATGGCCCTCCAGAGCAATTGGCTGGCTGCACATTGAGACAGGAAGCTGGTAGATGGACCACTGGTCTTGTCCATTAAGGTGTCCTTATGTCCTTATGGGAGCCACGCTGGCTCAGAGGTTAAGATGCTGAGCTGCAGACCAGAAAGGTCTGTAGTTCAGCAGTTCAAGATCCAAATGCTGTGTGGTGGAGTGAGCTCCTGTCTCTGGCCCCAGCTCCTGCCAACCTAGCAGTTCGAAAGCAAAGAATTGCAAGTAGATAAATAGGTACCGCCAGGGCTCTTTTTGTAGCAGGAACTCCTTTGCATATTAGGCAACATACCCCTAAAGCAGCCAATCCTCCCAGAGCTTACAGAGCTCTTCTTACAGGGGCTACTGTAAGCTCTTGGAGGATTGGCTACATTAGGGGGGTGTCACCTAACAGGGGTCTTTTCATAGAAAAACAGCTGCAGGAGCTCATTAGCATATGGTATGCTAATGAGCTATTAGGCTATTAGCATATGCCCCGCCCCCTGACATCACCGGAAGTGATGTCAGAAGGGGAAGCAAAAAGGGGGGGGCATCTTCAAAAGCTGATCTGGGTGGGGGAGCTAAGAGAGAAGGGGTTTAAAGTTTAAACTCCTTCTCATGAGAGTTGGGCCACAGAGGGAGGAAAGAGGGAAGGAAAGAGAGAGAGTAGAGAGAAGGAAAGAAGGAAGGAAAGAGGGAAAGAAAAAGACGGAAAGGCGAGGGAAAGAAAGAGAGGAAAAAAGGAGGGAAACAGGGAAAGGAGGAAAAAAGAGAACAGAAGACGGTGGGAAAGAAAGAGAGAAGAGAAGAAGGAGGGAAAGAGGAAAAAGACAGAAGGAAAGGGGGGAATGAAAGAAATTCGGTGGCAATTTGGCCCCATTATATCCTATGGGCCATTGAAGTCAATGGTGAAAACATAGGGTATATTCTGGGACTGGAGGGGAGGGGGTTTGAGGGAGAGGCTCCATATTCACAGGGTAGCTAATGGAGCCGCTCCCCAAGATACCCACCAAATTTCAAGAACATTGGACCAGGGGGTCCAATTCTATGGGCCCCCAAACAGGTTGCTCCTATTCCCTCCATTGTTCTCTATGGTGAGAAAAAAACTTACTTTTTCCCCACCATAGAGAACAGTGGAGGGAATAGGGGCAACCTGTTTGGGGGTCCATAGAATTGGACCCCCTGATCCAATGTTCTTGAAACTTGGTGGGTATCTTGGGGAGAGGCTCCATCAGCTGCCCTGTGAGTTTGGAGCCTCTCCCTCAAACCCCCTCCCCTCCAGTCCCAGAATATACCCTATGTTTTCACCATTGACTTCAATGGCCCATAGGATATAATGGAGCTGAAATTGACATTCGGCTGCCTGAAAGACTCCCCGGGACGCCGGCTGGGGGCGGGGCTTGGCTCCTGAGCTCCCAGAGCTGCGCTCTGGTGAGCTCCCACCCCAAAAGACCCCTGTCACCTAATATGCAAAGGAGTTCCTGCTACAAAAAGAGCCCTGGCGCTTTGGTGGAATGGGAAGGTAACAGCGTTCCATGCGCCTTGGCATTTAGTCATGCCGGCCACATGACGATGGGAAAAGTCTTCGGACAGCGCTGGCTCTTCGGCTTGGAAACGGAGGAGCACCGCCCCCTAGAGTTGGATTTGACTGGCTTTCGAGCAAGGGAAACCTTTACCTTTATATGTTCTTATGAAGCTGCCTTATGCTGAGACAGACCCGAGGTCTACCGAGGTCAGTATTGTCTGTTTGAGTCTGACGGGCAGCGGCTCTCCAGGATCTCAGGCAGTGGTCTTTCACATCACCTCCTATCTGATTCTTTTAGCTGGAGATGCCGGAGATTGAACTGGGAACCTTCTGCATGCCAAGCGGATGCTCTGCTACTGAGCCATGGCCTCTCCAAATCCTGTGGGTTTGTTCAATTCAAGGGGCATCATGCCAGAGGAAACACAGGCATTTGGGTTCATGCACTGCTTTTAGCATGAGCATTACCCTATTGGAGACCAAAGGGAGTTCAGAGACATGCTGTTTCCATAGGGACGCCCTGCCTCCATCGCCTCTAGTGTGCCGAAAAACCTTAAGCAAGGCTAGATAATGAACACAGGCAGAGGCTAGGTTCAGACACGGTTACTCATTTAGAATATTTATAGGGAGCCTCTCCAGGGTCTCGCTTGAGACAGTCCACAAAATAAAGAAGAAAACAATTTTTAAAAATAAAAATAATTATTAACATGAAAACAAGCCACAGAAAGTAATTTAAACCAGGCGTTGGCACAAAGAAACCATCAAACACCTAAAAATACCCATAAGCAAGGCTCTTTTTGTAGCAGGAACTCCTTTGCACATTAGGCGACACACCCCTAATGTAGCCAATCCTCCAAGAGCTTACAGTCGCCCCTGTAAGAAGAGCTCTGTAAGCTCTCGGAGGATTGGCTACATTAGGGGTGTGTGGCCTAATATGCAAAGGAGTTCCTGCTACAAAAAGAGCCCTGCCCTTAAGACAATTCTCATGCTAGGAGCGGAGCATAAAAACAGCTTTAAAAGATGGGACTCCTTAGTTAAAAATCTGGGTAAAAAGAAATGTTTTGGCCTGGCATCTAAAAGGTAGGAGGAGCCAGGTGAGCCTCAAGGGAGAGGACATCGCAAAGGCATGGCGCCATCACCAAAAAGGCCCTGCCTCTGGTCACCACCTCCACTGACATCTGCAAGCAGAGGCACAGAGAGCAGGACTAGGGAAGAGGACCTTAACAGGTAAGGCATGACATACCAATGTAGACATCCTGGCTTAATCCTTGCTTGTATCCTGATGCAGCCTTTATACACTCCCTGGATATAGTTATGCCTGCTAGGGTGACCATCCTCAAGATTTACGACTGATATCCTGACTGCAGGGATTGTTTTCTCTGCAGGAAATGACATCTCCAAAGGGCGGACTCTACAACATCATGTCCTCACTGAGCTCTTACTCTTCTCCATTCTCTGCCTTCCCCCGATCACCCTCAAGTCTCCAGGAATATCCCAAGCCAGAGTTGGCAACCCTAATGGCTGGCCAGAGCAGTGGTGATTAAAACAGCACGTGGTGTGACAAATCGGGATCTGAGTGATTGACTATAAGCCCGATTCTTGTTTCACAAAAATAAATCATGGTTCCGTGCTATGTCTAAACTGGACCAAAATGTCGTCCCAGCAAAGAACTGCACAGAATGGGGTGGAATTTGGCAATTATTAGGTTTGTGAAGTTGTATAAATTGTGCAGCACAGACTCAAAATTTTGCATTTGAGAGTATATCTAACAAATGTTGGAAATGTAAGAAACATGAAGGGTCTTTTTACCATATGTGGTGGACATGTGATAAAGCAGCATGTTATTGGACTAAGATCCACAATGAGATGCAAAAAATTCTGAAATGTACTTTTAAGAAAGACCCACAGATGTTATTGCTAGGTCTTAAAATGGAAGAAATAAATGTAGCCAAGAGAACATTATTATGGTACTTGATTACAGCAGCTAGACTGACTTTTGCTCAATGTTGGAAACAAGATAAAGTACCTGAAACATGGGAATGGATTAAAAAGACGTTGTTTATGGCAGAAATGGACAAACTAACAAGAAAGCTAAACAACAAAGAAGATGAAACTTTTTTTGAAGACTGGAAAGACTTTCAAGAATACCTGTTGAAAAACTGGGATATTAAACGTGGTTTGATTTGTTTTGATAGTTATTAAGAAGAAAATGAAAGAGAGTTTGACTTTTGAATTGTTACCGTTAGTAAGAGAAAATAAGTTTAGAAGTAATTGTAATAGAATAAGAGAGACATCAATGGGGTTGGAGCAGTGCGGGAAGCCTTGTTTGGGGGGGAGAGGGAGAAAGAAAAATGGATATGTAGTGATTTGTTTAAATTGTATGAACATGTGATATATCCAATAAAAAACTGTATTTAAAAAAAAATTTTTTTTTGCATTTGAAGAAAGTTGAAGGCACCTTTGGCATGACTGGCAACCAAGACTTGTGGTTCCAATCGACTTTCACCCTCCTCAGGTTCTTTCATCGGCACCTTCTGCATCCAACGTAAACTTCTTAGCCTTGACTTCACTGTTCTTCATGGACTTACACATTCTGCCTGTCAATTCATCCTCATCTATGTTCCCTGTACCTCTATCTCATCCAGAACCACCCCAACTACACACATCCCACGTTTCTCTGACCTCCCCCGTTGGCTGGCAGTAAAAATGCTGAACATTACGATCTTACAATATGACACGGATCCTACTAGATGTTACAGAAAGGGGAAGGGAAAGAAAGCACACAGCTACCATTTCCAGTGGCTGCTGTGCGCTTATGTCTTCTGCTGTCCTCACTGTTTTGAAACTTTGAGATGACGCGTAATAAATCCTATGCATTTTGTTTTCTGCTGGCAAGGGCCCCCTTCACACATATTTACACACGTTCACTTCTTGAGGACAGAAATACTGACTTGCATTTGTGAAAGATCATGAGAGAAACATCACAGACTGAGCTTGTGCTAGGGATGCCAGCCTCCAGGTGGGACCTGGAGACCCCATGAAATTACAGTTCACCCCCAGACTACAGAGATCAGTTCCCCTGGAGAAAGCGGATGCTTTGGAAGGTGGACTCTATGGCACTGTACCCCCACTAAGGTCCCTGTCCTCCCCAGCCTCCACCTTCAAATCTCTAGGGATTTCCCAGCCTGGATCTAACAAAAGAAGGAGGAGGAGGAGGAGGAGATTGGATTTATACTCTGCCCTTCACTACCCAAGGGAGTCTCAGAGCAGCTTACAATCTCCCTTCCCTTCTCCTCTCCACAACAGACACCGTGTGAGATAGGTGGGGCTGAGTGAGCTCTTTCCAGAACTGCTCCTGAGAGAACAGCTCTGAAATAACTTGTGACTGACCCAAGTTCACACCAACAGCTGCATGTGGAGGAGTGGGGAACCAAACCTGGTTCTCCCAGATAAGAGTCCGCACTCCTAACCACTACACCAAACTGGCTCTACCCCCCCCCATCCCCTGCCAGCAGCTGGGGGGAGCTGGTAACCCTCATTTGTGCATTTTTTCAGAATCAGCACTTGTCAATGGAAGCAATTTGCATGTTCAGCTCCGGCCATCCGGTGCTGAATAGTCAGGCGATGAGATAAAAAACGCAGTTCCGGCATGTGTGAACTGGCTTTTAGCTCATAATCACTTAGGCAATATATATATATATATATATATATATATATAGTCTATCCTTACACGGAGCGCATACCAATGGAAATGGCTGTGAAATGAATTCAGGCTACAGAACTCTTTCAGCATAGCGGGTCAGACACTCTTGACCTAATATTTTATATCTACTCCTAGGAACTCTACAGTCCTATATTTCCTTCCCTGCCCGGCTATACTATGCTGAGCCAATGCAACATTAATCTGCTAAGTTAATGCGTATGGCTGGAGACAAAGCTGAGCTAACATAATTCTCCCCCTCTCCTCCTTTCCCTGAGTATGCAAAGGCCTCGCCAAACACACATTATGAATCTCAGGTTCCCTGGATGAAAGGGAGAAGGCCGACATGGAACAACAATGTTTTTTAACAAGTCCGTTATCTGTAGCCAATCAAAAACAATTATCCTTGGCAATCCCAGGAACAGCCAGCAATTAAAGTCCAGTTCAGAGGCTCAAGAAGTCTTCAACACGATCGACTTGTGTCAGCCATGGAAAACAGGGGTTCCAACGGCACATAAAAGACTAATCAGTCCTTCTCAGATGGTACTAGGATTGCTCAGAGTGGGAGATGAAAAACAATGGAAACCATAGTTTGGGCGCAAGCACTATGGCATTGCCATGGAGCAGCGTCAGAGCCTTCGGGTCACATTGGAAGTGATGTCACCACTCAGGGATGACAATTACTGCCCCCCCCCCAGCTGGCCTGTTTCCGGATGCCAACCGTTCAAGCTAGGGTTGCCAGCCTCCAGGGGGCACCTGGAGATCCCCTGTTATTAGAATTGATCTCCAGACAACAAAGATCAGTTCCCCTGGGGAAAATGGCTGCTCCGGAGGGTGGACTCCAAAGATATAGAAAGATATCTGGACAAATTGTTAAGCATTATACCCTGCTGCGGTCCCTCCTTTCCCAAACCTTATCCTCCACAAGCTCCACCCCCCCCCCGAAATCTCCAGATATTTCCCAGCCTGGAGCTGGTAACGCTAGCTTTGGCAGACAGCAGCCAAAGTTTCTAGGAGATTACCCACCATAAGCGTGCACCTGGTCAGGCCCATAGCCAGGATTTTTCATTTTGTGGGTCTAGCATTCCCCCCCCTTGTTGCTAAACAAAAAAACCATCCCATAGTTGGGAGTTTTAAACTCTAATTCCAGACCTGGGATCCCCAGGTTCCACTAGGAGTCTGGCATCCCTCACCCTCCCCACTCTCTTGATGCAAAACAAAACAAAACAAAATGTTGGTATTTTAAAACTCCAAGTAAGTAAACTTCAGCCTACTTGTGCAAGGCTTGACTTGCTGCCTTGGGAACTGGAGGGGTGGATTGGAGATGGCTGTGTGTGACGGAATTACAGGTTTGTGGACAGCAGCAGGTAAACAATGAAGCTGCTGAGTCACATGACTGAGAAGGGAGGGGGCCTTTTGGCTCAGAATTCTCAGAGAGTGAGAGATAACTGTAGACAACTGACGGGAGCTGACAGTTGGAAGTAAGAGTTGGAAGAGAAGTTAGCAGAGAGCGGTCAGCTAACTGAATAGCTTTGAGGTGGAAGAAAACCTCTGTGGCTCTGTGGAAACAGCCTGATATCAGTTTGAGTAGAAAACTGGGGCTGAATAAAACTCTGCACTGGTACCCTCTAAAGGAAAGAGGAGAGTGAACAGAGAGTGAACAGTATAAGACCTCAGTGGTCACAAACACCAGATACATTGCTCCAAAGGAACTTGTAGAGATGGCTAAAGAAAAGGCTAAGGATCTGAAGGAGTCTGGAAAGCTGGAAAGGTGCCCAGTTAGACTCAAAGGATCCAGACTGATAAAGTCCAAAGGTCAGCCACAAAACAGTTACTGGAGAGTGGGATCATAAGTGTGTTTAGTGTACTGAAGAACATCTATGTAAAACTGAGAGTGATAAGCCTACAGCCTATTGTAGAGGCAAAGTAAAAAGTTACATTCTACAAGGAAACAAAATATCCTATGTAAATATATCCCCATCTCCCTGTTGGGCTTTCTGAGAAATAAAGAAGTGTTTGGCTTTTACAAAAACTGATGCCTGATTTTCTGGTGAAAGAATTGTACTGGCAGTTGTCCTCCATACAGCTATAAGTTATATACCAACCCCCCTTCCGAAGAGACTAACGTTTTATAGTGACCTGGTCAGATACGGTATAGTGAGAACTGATCAGGCACATTATAAGTGAAAATATTTTAAATCCAGTACAAATATAAGCCTATACAGGCAGTGACTCCACACCTCAGTCACGGCAACAGTTATACCAGGTTGCTGTAGATTTTCCGGGTTGTGTGGCCATGGTCTTGGCATTGTAGGACCTGACGTTTCAGCAGTAGCTGTGACTGGCATCCTCAGAGGTATAACACAGAAAGATGGAGTACTCTCTGTGTCAAGGTGAGCTGCCAATTTGGTGTAGAGCCAGTTTGGTGTAGTGGTTAAGTGTGCGGACTTGAATCTGGGAGAACTGGGTTTGATTCCCCACTCCTCCACTTGCACCTGCTGATGTGACCTTGGGTAAGTCACAAGCTCTGGCACAGCTGTTCCTGAAAGAGCAGTTTGTGTTAGAGTTCTCTCAGCCCCACCTACTTCACAGGGTGTCTGTTGTGGGGAGGGGAAGGGAAAGGAGTTTGTAAGCCGCTCTGAGATTCCGAGTGAAGGGCGGGGTATAAATCCAATCTCTTCTTCTTCTTCTTCTTCTTCTTCTTCTCTGTGTTATACCTCTGAGGATGCCAGTCACATCTACTGGCGAAACATCAGGTCCTACAATGCCAAGACCATGGCCACACAACCTGGAAAATCTACAGCAACTAATGAACTCTGGCCGTGAAAGCCTTCGACAACAGTTATACCGGGGCTTGCAGTGGTGTGGAACTGGAGGTGGGGCTTGCTTGCTTTGCTGGCCGGCAAGAGGCAAGGGAGAGGCAGGCAAGATAAGCAACATGGACGGGGCTTGCTTTGCCCATGGAGGACTCCCTAAAGATACAGAGAGCTGCGGGGGGGCATGAGGCTTGTCACCACCCCTGGCAGCAGTGGCGAGGACTCCCTAAAGATACAGAGAACTGCCGGGGGGGGGGGCAGCGTGAGGCTTGCCACGGCCCCTGGCAGTAGCAGGCACAAGAAATAAGTCAGGGGGCCTGGCCAGGGTGGTAATTCCAGGTGGGTCCTGGCATTACAGCTGATTTCCAGACTACAGAGATCGGTTGCCCTGGAGAAAATGGCTGCTTTGGAGAGTGGACGCTAAACTTTTGTTTAGAACCCTGAGAAATCATCTCAAGGAATGATTGGATCTCACCAGCTAATCACTGAACCTCTAGAAAGATAGCTGGACAAGCTGTTAAGCAGGCTTAAAACATTCCAGACAAAAGACACAAATATCTGAATGCCCTAAAAACTACACTTCGAAAGGCTCAAGAGCAATGGGCTTATGTGCACGTGCTCAAAGCAAGGCTCAACCACAGTGCGTAATCAAATACTTTTCACAGTGACAACTCCTGCCCCCCACTGGCACTCAGCTAGATAAGGGGGTGGGGGAGAGGAATTGAGGAAACAGTGGCTGATCGGCCTCACCAGCAACGCTATGATGTGATTTCTGGCACAACCAGAAAGTGCATCAGGTGACGATGTAGCATTCGCCCCAAACTCTGTGCTTAAGCCATAGAGTTTTGAGCGAATGCTAGCATCACCCCCTACGCGATGACTTCACTTCCAAGTCATGTCGGAAGCAGCGTCATCAAGTCACCAGCAATGTCGCCGGCTAGGTGCCCACCCTGGAAGTCTCCCAATGGTTGCCGGCCTCAGGCAAGCTTGTGTTATTCCCCCTATACATATAATGGCCTAGGGTTGCCAACCTCCAGGTGCCGCCTGGATATCTTCTGCTATTACAAGTGCTCTCCAGATGACCAAGAACAGTTCCCCTGGAGAAAATGGCTACTTTAGAAGGTGGGCTGTATAGCATTATCCCCTGCTGAGGTCCCTCCCCTCCTCAAACCCCACCCTCCCCAGGCCCCCAGGCCCCCAAATCTTCAGGTACTTCCCAATCCCAACCCAAAGCTGGCAACCCTAAATGGCCCTGGTCTAAATCTACGTGTGCGCAGCAGTTTGCACTGTACAAGTGTCACCCCACAGAATAACTATTGGTGTATACAAATGTGTATCCCATTGCCCAGGGAAGAGGACGGCATAGATCAGGGACAATAAGCTGCTCATGATACGCAAAGGATCTAACTGTAGCCTGGGTGTTGGATTTGGTCTGCAGCAGCCATTTCCGCGTTGGATTCCCCAGACAGCTGAAGATGGGGATGCAGAACCTTGTTTCTGTGTGTGAGTTCTCACTATCTAGACTGGAGCAAATGGATGGCTTGCTGAATGGCTTCCCACCTGTCCCCTCTCTGAAATATTTGGGTGAAGGACAGAAGCCGTGGGTATCCTCCAAGAATTCTCCCCCTGAAATAATTAAATAGAGACGAATGAAAACAAAACAGCACTGACCTGCCAGCTAATGATAATTAATTGCTGCTCATTAATTAATAGTACAATGAATAATAATTAATTAATAATGATCATATGACATTGTGTGTAGAATAGCCAGGAGAGCCTAAGAATGTCTGGCATACAGAACTTCTAGCTCTTTAGCATTAGGCACCACTAGGTGGTGAGCTAGACTTGATTTTTTTTAAGGCAGGAGACATTTCAGAGGTGGTTTGCCATTGCCGGTCTCTGCGTCATGACCCTGGTATTCCCTGAAGGGCGTACTGTTGAATACTAGTCAAGGCTGTCCCTTCTTAGCTTCTGAGATCTGATGGGATCAGGCTAGCCTAGGCTATCCAGGTCAGGGCATAGATTTACAACTGATCTTCTGGCTACAGGTATCAGTCCCTCTAGAGGAAATGATAGCTTTGGAGGGAGAACTCTATGGTAAACCATAGAATCTAGGAGAAACAAAATTCCTAGAGTGGTTACAGAGGGTGGATGTTCAAGGCCAGAGGCGCATTTGGGACTGAGAGATGGTTGGAATGGCCATTGGTTAGCATCCTCCTATGGAGCTTCAGAGTACATTTTTCTCCTTAAAACTAAGAAAAACTTGAAGAGGATTTTGAGGGTTTTTAAGGTTAAGTAGAACATCACTGGATAGCACAGCACAGATATTTTGGATCAAAGTTTAATACAACATACAGAACACATGCACACAGAAACCTATAAGTGATGTAAGATAAGAGAAAAAGGCAGGGGGAAGTGACATAAGTCAGGAAATTTAAAATCTGAGTTTTGATAGGAGGAAGTAACTTCACAGGAAGGGGCTGACCTTTGACCTGGATATGGCATCACAGGATGTGTCATCACATCCTACTGACCTCCTTTCCCTCTCCAAACTCTTCCCTCTTCAGGCATCTCCACCAGGATTTTCCCAAGCCAGAGTTGGCAACCCTGTGGACAGTGCAATTGTGCAGTAGCAAAGTTTTGCCTCTCTCCAAATTAAATCAGTAAATACAAATTAACAGATTGATGCAGACATAGAGGAACGGGAGAGGGATTGGCCAAATGTATGCATATCTGGTCAAGATGGCAGACTTCCTGGACCCCCATGCTGTGCCCTGTGGTGGAATAGAGTTGCCAGATCCTACCTGTAGCTGCGACTGGGGAGTCCTGGCCCTCTCTGAAATTTCTTTGGTGCACGCGCAAAGCACGCACGCCACAATGACATCACCTGTGACGTCATCGCATCAGGCACATTGGGGGTGGGACCACTATCATTCAAGGGAAAAACATAGAGTTTTCCCTTGAATCATAGAGCGTCCCCCCCGCAATGTGCCCAGCATGATGATCTCACCTCCAGGTGATGTCATCATGCCAGGTGCATTGCGCGATCCCGGCACTTTGGGGGTGGGGTTCCCCCCGGCAGCCTGATCTGGGCTGGCGGGTAAGGGGCCCATCGAGCGGGCAGACCCCTGCCCCCCCAGGGGACCTGGTAACCCCATGGTGGAATACAGGCAGGATATAAATGTAATAAATAAATCTGTCCTGTTTGCCATGAATTAGATCACATCGGCATTTGTGCAATTTTATTCCACCACACAATCACAATAGTAAAGAATGCATTCTTGCACCCTGACCTAGATAGCCCAGGCAAGCCTGGTCTCGTTGGATCTTGGAAGCTAAGCAAGGCTGACCCTGGCAAGTATTTGGATGGGAGACTTCCAAAAGAATACCAGGGTCGGGAGGCAGAGGCAAAGTATCGAGCCAGTTCTCTGAATGCTCTCCATGCCCCGGTAGGGGTCGCCAGAGGTTGCCATGACTTCCAAGCATGGGCACACAAACACACAAACACTGTCCATACAAAGAGACATCTAATTAACTTTGTAACATTTTCCACATCTAAACAGGGTTTTGAAGCCAGGTATTCCCAGGCCTAGTCAGGAAGCCTAACCACTACACACACTGAAACTGACTGTAATGTATCCACGTGAGAACATGGGCTCCGGGCAGCCATGTGCTTGGACTGGTTCCAACCGGTCCACCATGTGGCCAGGCAAAGGGCCTGAGCTTCGCCCCAAAGGACAATGGACTAGTGGATCCTGACTCCCCTCCAATGGAGGAGCAGGAGTTAATCCAATCAATGTAAATAGTGAATCACCGGGTGTGTGTGTGTTTGGGGTGTGGGTCACTTGGGGATAAAAAGCCGGCCTGCGAGCCGGCTTAGTTGTCTTGTTCTTCAACTAATAAAGTATGTGAGAGCTGAAATCACTCGTCAGTCTCAGTACTTTTCACTGGCGACGAGGATGGGATGCCAACTCCCTCCATGAACAACGACCACGAGACGAGCACCACTGACCGCCCCAACGCCGAAAGCACCGAACGCCGCCGCCGAGCTTCGTGTCCGCCTCTTCGGTTCCTGGGCACCGCACCGCTCCCTAGCACCACTGACCCCGAGAGCAGCCTCGCTTCCAACGCCACCAACTCTACACCAGAACCGCGACCTCCACGGGTGAGCGTAATGGCCGCTAGCAACGAGAGCTTCCCTGCCTTCGACATCTCCCATCCCGCACACTGGGAGACCTGGATCGAGACGCTGGAGCGTCACTTTGAGATCCATGGCATCACGGATGCGGGTACGAAGAAGTCCTATCTCCTACGCTACTGCGGCATCGAGGCACACCTCCTCCTGAAGGACCTGGTAAACCCCCTCCTGCCGAGAGACGCGGCCGCCACCTACGAGATGCTGGTCAAGGCGTTTACTGACCACTTGGCCCCGAAGCCCACCAAGTTCACGGAACGAATGGAGTTCTTCGCAAGAACGCAGGGCCCCGACGAAACATCTCCGGACTTCCTGGCCGGACTACGCCGCGCAGCCACAAGGTGTGCCTTCCCCAACCTCGCAGATGCCCTCCTAAATCAGTTCTTGGTGGGGCTGAAGGAGGCGAAGCTGCGCCGCAAGCTCATTAGCCGGGACGACCTCACTCTGGAGGCCGCCGTCAAAGAAGCGGCCGCCTACGAGAAGTCCCACGCGGATCGCTGGCCAAAGACGGTCCATCGCCTCCAGGACTCCGGCCCCTCTGATGACTCGAACGATGAGTAGGTCCTACAGGTGAACCGCCGATCACAGCAACGCACCCAACGCAACAAGGGACTCCCCGCAACACCAACACAGCCCAACGCATCTGCCTGTGCCAGCTGTGGCGACGCTCACGAGCGCCGGACCAGCCGTTTCCGGGGCGCCATCTGCAGGACCTGCAACAAGGCCGGACACCTCGCCCGAGTCTGCCGCTCCAAGGGGAAGCGCCTGGGATCCACTGCTCAGCTGGACGCTGCAAGCCTGCACACCGTGACGACCCAGCGGTGGCAGATGGTATGTAACTTGCCCCCTGAAAGCCCGGACAAGGTGCATGTGACTGTCCAAATAGAGGGGTCCCCTGCCAAATGGAAATAGACTCGGGATCCTCTTTCTCTATAATTTCCGCGGAAACCTTCAAAACTCTATGCCCCAAGGGGGGACCCCGACTGCACAAGCCACGGGGTTTGAAACTGACAGACTTTAACAAAAACCCAGTGGCGGTCCGTGGCTGGGGCAAGTTTCAGGTCTGATTTAAAGGGTTCTTGGGCTTGCTGGACCTGCTGGTCGTGGAGGGGTGCCTCTCGAGCCTCCTGGGGTTGTCATGGTTTGAGCCTTTGGGACTCCAAATAGCGGGAGTAAACCACCTCGGGACCACAGACTGGGAGGCGGTTTGCTGCGATTTCCCCAAAGTGTTCGATGGGACCCTGGGGAGGTACAATGGGACCCCGATTTCGCTAGATCTGGACCCTAACGTACGACCCATCCGCATAAAGGCACGGCCCCCTCCCATAGCCATGCGGGAAAAAATAGAGGCCGAGCTTGACCGCCTGGTCGCCCAAGGAGTGCTGGAACCGGTCGCGTCAGCGCGCTGGGAAACCCCCATTGTAACGCCAATTAAACCGAATGGGGCTATACGCATTTGTGCCGACTACAAATGCACCATAAATAAGGCCCTGCAGGACCACGCCTATCCGGTCCCGGTAGTGAGCCATGTCCTGGCCTCCCTTACGGGGGCCAAGGTTTTCGGTAAATTGGACTTGGCGCAGGCTTACCAGCAGCTGCCAGTGGACACGGCCGCTGCGGAAGCACAAACCATCACCACCCACAAGGGGGCCTTCCGGGTCAATAGACTGCAGTTTGGGGTTTCGGTGGCGCCCGGGATTTTCCAATCTTTCATGGATTCCCTCCTTAAAGGAATTCCAGGGGTCCAGCCCTTTTTAGATGATGTCATCATCGCGGCACCGGACTCCACCGCCTTCGCCGAACGGCTGCGTCAGGTCCTGCAGAGGTTCAACGATGCCGGCCTCAAGGTGAAGAAGGAGAAATGCCTCCTAGGGGTGCCCCACATTGAATTTCTGGGTTTCGCAGTCGATGCACTAGGCATCCACCCCACGGATGAAAAAATTAAAGCGATCACACAAGCCCCGGTCCCCACGTCCAAACCGGAACTCCAGGCCTTCCTAGGCCTCTTGAATTTCTACCACGCATTTCTGCCCCAAAAGGCAACGGTGGCTGAACCCCTCCACCGGCTGCTGGACAAGGAGGCGCCGTGGGCCTGGAAGCCGGAACATGCGGCAGCATTCCAGGCGGTAAAAGACTTTCTGGTCTCCAACAGGGTACTGCACCATTTCTGCGAGGCTCTACCAGTTGTTCTTGCGTGTGATGCGTCGCCCTACGGGGTGGGGGCGGTGTTGGGGCATCGGTTGCTGGATGGCCAGGAGGTTCCGGTCGCCTATTATTCTCGGACCCTGTCATCTGCGGAGCGTAACTACGCGCAGATTGACAAGGAGGCACTAGCGATAGTGGCGGGGGTAAAAAAATCCCACCATTATCTCTATGGCCGCCTGTTCGAGATCCTTACGGACCACAAACCTCTCCTGGGCCTCCTTGCACCCGATAGACAGACACCACAGATGGTCTCGCCCAGGGTTCTCCGCTGGTCCATATTCCTGGTGGGGTACTCTTATACCCTCACCCACCACCCGGGGAAGGCCATGGGTCACGCGGACACACTCAGCCGCCTCCCACTGCCCGCGACGGACCCGGCCCTGGCCCCCGCCCACGTCATCGCCCTCCTAGAATCGCTGCCTGGTCGCCCAGTACACGTCAAGGAGGTGGCCCGTCTCACAGGCTGCGACAAGGTTCTCTGTCGGGTTTTGAACTGGGTGGGGAGGGGGTGGCCGACAGCTAGCCCACGTCATCGCCCTCCTAGAATCGCTGCCTGGTCGCCCGGTACACGTCAAGGAGGTGGCCCGTCTCACAGGCTGCGACAAGGTTCTCTGTCGGGTTTTGAACTGGGTGGGGAGGGGGTGGCCGACAGCTAGACAAGACCCGGAGTTTGCGCCTTTTGTCACAAGGCGTGATGAGCTGTCGATCTATAAAGGGTGCCTAATGTGGGGAGGTAGGGTGGTCATTCCTAAACCACTACAGCCACGGGTACTGAAGGACCTTCATGAACATCACCCTGGGGTAGTCAGGATGAAGGCTCTGGCGCGGGGGTATGTCTGGTGGCCAGGGTTAGACCGGGATATTGAGGACGTTGTAAAAAGGTGTCAACCCTGCCAGGCCTCCTGACCTGCACCCCCGGTGGCCCCAGACAGGGCCTGGGAATCCTCTCACTGCCCCTGGTCGCGCCTGCACCTCAACTTTGCGGGCCCGTTCCAGGGGCAGCTGTTTTTTATACTTGTAGACGCCTACAGTAAGTGGCTAGAGGTAGAGCCGGTGCCATCCACCTCCTCCCGGGTGGCCATCCGAGCGATGTGGCGGATTTTCAGCTCGCACGGACTCCTTGACACCCTGGTCACCGACAACGGGACGGCCTTCACGTCCGGGGAGTTCCAGGAGTTCACCCGTCAGCACGGAATTCGCCACATCAGGTCGGCCCCGTTCCACCCCGCCACCAATGGCCAAGCCGAACGCATGGTGAGGACGGCAAAAGAGGCACTCCGCCGGACCGAAGGAACTGACTGGGACTTCAGGCTGGCGCACTTCCTGTTCGGCCAGAGAACTACGCCCCATGCGACAACCGGCCGAAGCCCGGCGGAACTACTGATGGGCCGACGCCTCACCACCAGGCTAGACCGGTTACATCCCGATCGAGCGCCAGAGCAGGAGCCCTCCACGGAAACTCCAGTGGCAGCATGAGGGTTTTTCCCGGAGGACCCGGTGTACGCACGGAACTACGCGAAAGGGCCCCCGTGGATTCCCGCCCGAGTAGTACGGGTCCGAGGCCCCCGGTCTTATGAAGTCTCGGGAGAAGACAGCTAGATCCTGCATTGCCACATCGATCAGCTACGCCGCCGGATGCTACCCCTGGAGCCGGATGAGGAGGAGGAGTGGAATGAGCCAGCTCAACCAGACGCGGGGGCGGACGCACCAGAGGAAATCCCGGTGGACTTCAACTCCGGACGGCCCGCAACTGCAAATGACACACCGGGCGAGATGGTGAGCCCAGTCCCTCCAACACCAGAGCGGCCACCGGTACCCACGGCCGCCCGAGAGGCCATCAGTTCCCCCATGCCAGAGCCCCGCCACTCCACGCGAGAGTGGTGGCCCCCCAGCTATTTGAAAGACTATGTGTGCGGGTGTTTATCGGACCAAGGGGGGAGGGGTGTAATGTATCCACGTGAGAACATGGGCTCCGGGCAGCCATGTGCTTGGACTGGTTCCAACCGGTCCACCATGTGGCCAGGCAAAGGGCCTGAGCTTCGCCCCAAAGGACAATGGACTAGTGGATCCTGACTCCCCTCCAATGGAGGAGCAGGAGTTAATCCAATCAATGTAAATAGCGAATCACCGGGTGTGTGTGTGTTTGGGGTGTGGGTCACTTGGGGATAAAAAGCCGGCCTGTGAGCCGGCTTAGTTGTCTTGTTCTTCAACTAATAAAGTATGTGAGAGCTGAAATCACTCGTCATTCTCAGTACTTTTCACTCCTCCCTTGAGGAGATGTGGACAAAGACATTGGTGGTGTTTACATTTGTGGTCCCATAAAGCGTAGGCCTAAGTGGGGTTGCCAACCTCCAGGTGGCACCCAAAGTTCTCTCACTGGTACAACTGATCTCCAGATGACAGACATCAGTTCCCCTGTAGAAAACGACTGCTTCGGAGGGAGGGCTCTCTGGCATTGTGTACCTTGCTGAGGCCCCTCCCCTCCACAAGCCCCGCCTTCCCCAGGCTCCACCCACAAAATCTCCAGGTATTTCCCAAGCCATTGCTGGCAACGCTAGCCTCACACTTTAGACATCATTCAAGTAAAAAATAATAATATAATAATGTAAGATCGCAGCTGAGATGGCACCGTAGCTGCTTTGAAGGCTGGCGCTCTCGAGAGCTTCCCAGCCGGGATTGTTTGAACAGTGGGAAAGAGTTCAAAGTTGAGTGAACTGGGTGGCATCACAGAGTCCCCCGAAATGTCAACAAGAGAGGCACCATTATCTTCTTCAGAGAGGACTGTGTTCCTATTTGTGGCGGCGCAGGGAGATTTTAACAGAGGGGAGCATTCCGAAATGTTATCCTCCGTCTGCAGTCTGCAGTGTGTTCCATGAAAAGTACTGGGGCCAGAGACTCAGCATAGTGAATCAGCTCTTATTTATTGGATTACATCAGGAACGAAAGATAAACGGGCCAGTAAGTGCCCGGCTTATATGCGTGCCCCACACCACACACACCCCACACACACCCATCACCTGTGATTGGCCTTATTTACACATCTACAATTCAATAGGACTATAGGTGCGCCTTCAGATCCAAAGTGCCTGATGTCTTTGGAGCGAAGCTCTGAGGTTTGTTGGACTGCATGGTCAGGCCACCCCGTGGCGGCCATCTTATTCCAGTTAATACACAACATCCCACACTTAGGGTTGCCAATCTAGATGGAGTGGTAGTGGATGGAGAGATCTAGGATTACAGCTGATCTCCAGGTGAAAAGAGATCAACCCACCTGGAGAAAATGGCTGCTTGAGACGGTGGACTCTAAGGCATGATACCCCATTGAAGTCTCTCCCCTCCCCAAACCCTGCCCTCCTCAGGCTCCCCCCCCCCCAAAAAAAAATTTCTCCATGCATTTCACAAATACGGTTGCCAACCTCCAGGGGGTGGCGGGAGATCCACTGCTATTACAACTGATCTCCCGGCAACAGAGATCAGTTTGCCTGGAGGAAACGGACACTTTGGAAGGTAGGCTCCGTGGCATTCTATCCCCTCCGCCTCTCTAACCCTGCCCTCCTCAGGGTCCACCCCCCAAATCCCCAGGTATTTCCAGACCTGGAACTGGCAACCCAATTTCTTGTCCAGGAGTTGTTGGTGAGTGGATTTGGGATTGAGATGGCCCCCACCCTATGAAATCCTCAGCTGGGAACTCGGTTGTTAGAAATAGGGATGCCAGCCCCCAGGTGAGACCTGGGGATCTCCTGGAATTATGGTCTTTCTGCATTTGCCTGCCACTCTGGGTTTTCTGACTGTTCGAATCGAGGCAATTTAAGTCCACGGCAAAACAGCATCCAAATAACTGGGCTGAGCACTGAAGGGAGGGAAAGTAATGCAGAATGGGGGAAAGACCCTGAATAAAAAAGAAGGTTGCACTCGATTTTAGTGCAGAATGGGGGGGGGGGGATGGACCTGGATTAAAAAGAAGGTTGCATTCGATTTCAGTGCAGAATCACTTGGAGGACACCCCAGTGAACATGGATTAAAAGGAGAGTGCACACAGCTCATCTCCGGACTACAGAGATCGGTTCCCCTGGAGAAAATGGATGCTTTGGAGGGTGGGCTCTGTGGCATGGTGCCCCACTGAGGCCCCTGTCCTCCCCAGGCTCCACCCCCAAATTTCCAGGAGTTTTCCAACCTGAATTTGGCAACCCTACCCCCTTCTCCCAGTGGTGGCCAGGGGGGGACCTGGCAATCCTAGGTAAAAGGTTCCCTTGCTCGAAAGCCAGTCGAATCCGACTCTAGGGTTGCGGTGCTCATCTCCGTTTCAAAGCCGAAGAGCCAGCGCTGTCCGAAGACAATTCCGTGGTCACGTGGCCGGCATGACTAAACACCAAGGCGCACGGAACACTGTTACCTTCCCACTGAAGTGATACCTATTTATCTACTTACAATTTCTTGCTTTCGAACTGCTAGGTTGGCAGGAGCTGGAACTAGAGACGGGAGCTCACCCCGTCATGTGGCACTCACGGGTCTTGAACTGCTGAACTACTGACCTTCCACAGCCTGCAGTTCAGCGTCTTAACCACTTGAGCCAACGCAGCTCCTAGGTAGAAGACTTAAAAAAAACCCCAAAACCTAACAAAGTGTATCTATTATGGGCAATTGAGGACTGGGTGATGTTCCCTTGCAGAGGGTGAGTAGCAATTCTGAGACATCCCCTCAGAGGCTTTGGTCCAGTTGAATCTTCGCTCTTGCCGGCGGCCTTGCCCAGGAGGGAGGTGGGAGAGGCTCATCTTAGGGTTCCAGTAAAGTTCTCTCCCTCTTAATGCCGGGTGTCTGAGGAAGGAGCCATATGAGGTTTTCCCCCTTCTGATTGCCTCAGGTTATTTATTTATGACGATGCTCGTCTCCAGTCCGTTTCCACGAGAAGCCAAGAGAAGTCGTGGAATATGATCAGGAGCTATACGATTCACTGCAGTTCCTAAAAGGGTTTGTGTGTGTGTGGTGTTTTTTTTTTTTTGGTGTGTGTGTGGGGTGGTGGTGGAAGGTTGTTTTATAACATCACTAATTCATGGCCTGAGGTACTGTGCATCTTATAGTTATCAGGAGCTAATGATAAATAATGCAAAGCCTGCGCGCTTCTCGATGCGATTCGGTAAATACTTTCCTTGAACTGTTAAGTTTGCCCTGGGAAAAAAAAAACAAAAATGGCCGAGGTCGGCTGCCGTCCCCCTCCTCCTCTGCTGGAGAAGTGCATCTCTCTAAAAGGGGGCAAATGGAAAACCTTCTCCACAATGAGGCATTTCACAACGAGGGAAAGGGGAGGACAGAGGCATCTTGCAACTGGGCACGTGCTGTTCTGTCCTCTCTCCTTCCCTTACTCCCTCGGCCGCCAACTCCGTATCCCAGGAATGGCCAGATGTGCAATCAGACATTCTGGCTGCACACCATAAATACATATCTGCACGGAGGAGTCCATGAGGAGATGGACATCTAGCCATGATTCCCCCAGTGCAATCCTAAAGAGAGTTATGCTTCTCTGTAAGTGTATCGGGGCTGCCGTAAATTCTAAGGACCCGAAAAAGGCTTGACAGGGGTAGGGAGGCCCCAAAGGAGATTTGCGAGCAGTGTTCCCTCTAAGCTGAGTTAGCATGAGCTGGGTCAGGGTTTTTTAGTCTCCAGCTCACACATTTTTTTGCCTTTGCTCAGGAAGGAGGGCTCCGGAGAGAATTAATTTATGTAGTAGCCAAGTTGCTCGCTGGCAGCTTTAATGCCAGTGGCTCCCAAAGTAGAATTTTTGCTCACAAGACTCCACCGCTTAGACAGTGATAGAGTACCTTTTAGAGACCGAACGCCCAAACTGCAACCCAAAACCCACTTAAGTATCACAGAGTGCCAACACGGCAATTTAACCTGAATACTGAGGTTTTAGTTTAGGAAAAAACAACTCATACATTAACATCTTTTGTCTTAGAAAAACATGAGGTTGGTAAGCCGGGGGGAGAAAGGGATAAGTTGCCTCACTAGCAAATGTAGTTACTGATCACCAGTACACAGGTTTAATAAGCACACTGACTCTGAAGTGTAAAGTTCTAACAGGGATGGCCATTTGAAAATACAATTTAAGTCAAGGGGTTGTAAGGAAGAAGAGGAGGAGGAGGAGGAGGTCTCCGTCTTTCTCACACACACACAGAACCAACCCAATGTTTTAAGACAACATGGAGAGATCTCTCTCTCTCTTTATCTCTTTCTCTCTCTCCCTCACAACCCCCCCCCCTGTTTTAAGACAGCCTGGATCACGATCTTTCTCTCTTACACACAGAACCAACCCAGCATTTTAAGACAGCCTGGAGATCTCTCTCTCTCTCTCTCTCTCTCTCTCTCTCTCTCTCTCTCTCTCTCTCTCTCTCTCAAAGGTGCCACTGGAATCTTTGCATTGCTACAGTGAGGGGGGAGAAACACGCAGATCTGCCGTCTCAGAGAGCTTTTACCTAAATAAGCCTTGGAGCGATTTCCCACAAGCTGTTGCTTTGCGCTCCCTCTTCCCTTCGCCCCGATCATGTCAATTTCACACCATGTGCTGGGCGGTCGCATTTTGCTTCGCAGTTTCACCCGATTCCCACCGTATCTACTCAATCCTCAAAAAACAGGATTGAGACACTGGGGAAATTGGGCAAAGCCGTAGGGCAAAATGCCACCGCCCAGCACATGGTGTGAAATTGGCACAAAAGGAAGAGGGAGCGCAAAGCAGCAGCTTCTGGGAAATCACTCCAGGCTTATTTAGGTAAAAGCTCTCTGTGAGGGCAGTTCTGTGTGTTTCCCCCCATAGAAATGCAAAGAGTCCAGTGGCACCTTTAAGACCAAGGCTTATTTAGGTAAAAGGTCTCTCTGAGGGCACATCTGCATGTACGGTGGGGCAAAGGGAAGAGCAAGCATGGAGCAGCAGCTTGTGGGAGATCAGTCTTGAATGGTCTTAAAGATGCCACTGGACTCTAAGCTACCTGGGGGGGGGACACGCTTACTGCGGCCCTGCAAAGATGGGGGGTCAGGGAGAGCTTCCCAGGGGCCCCGCTTTAGCATGGCCCTGCAAAGACTGGGAGGGGTCAGGGAGGGCTTCCTAGGGGCCTGCGCTTTACCGTGGCCCTGTGAAGATGGGGGTTGGGGTTGGGGAGAGCTTCCCAAGGGCCCACGCTTTAGCGTGGCCCTGCAAAGACATGGGGGTCAGGGAGGGCTTCCCAGGGGGCCGTGCTTTAGCATGGCCCTGTGAAGATGGGGGGGTCCAGGAGGGCTTCCCTGGGGCCTGCACTTTAGCGTGGCCCTGCAAAGATGGGGTGGGGTTGGGGAGGGCTTCCCAGGGGTCCCTGGGACTGGGTCGGGAGATGGGTAGGCAGCGGGCTGGTCAGCGGCGGAGGCCCGCAGCGGGGAGGAACAGAGGTGGAGCGCCCTGCCTTATGGGTGCTCCGATGGCTGGGGTGATGGCGTGTGTACCCACAGAGAGGGCTCTGCGTGCCCTCTCTGGCATGCGTGCCATAGGTTCGCCACCACCGGCTTAGAGGGAGCATTGATGGCAACTCTCCAGGAGGTGGTTAGAGATCTCCTGGGGTTACAATCGATCTCCTGCAGACAGAGATAAATTCACTTGGAGAAAATGGCCTCTCTGGAAGATGGAATCTATGGCATTATACTTTAGGGTTGCCAGCCTCCAGGTGGAGCCCGGAGATCCCCCGCTTTTACAACTGATCCCCAGATGATAGAAATCAGTTCCCTCTGGAGAAAATGGCCGCTTTAGAGGGTGGACTCTATGGCATTGTACCATGCTGAGGTTTCTCTCCTCCTCAAACCCCTCCCTGTCCCAGATCCACCCCCACAGTCTCCAGTTATTTTTCAACCCAGAGCTGGCAACCCTATTATACTTAGGGTTGCCAGGTTCTTCCTGGCAACCGGCGAGGCATGACTTAGCAGGAGCAGGAGCGAGGCCCAGGTTACGTTGCTGGCAGTGCAGCCATGTCACTTCCAGCATGCACCGGAAGTGACATCATTATGCTTCAATGTTGCACCCACGCTCTGGTATTTGGGCAAAACCTCTATAGTAAAAATGGTGTCTACCATAGAGTTTTTGCCCAGATACCAGAGCATCTCCGAGACATCACCGATGGTGATGACATCACTTCCAGTGCACACCGGAAATTATGTCACCACATTATGGTGATTTCGCCTGGGCCTCCCTCCCTGTCCTGGTAAGTCCCCTGCCAGTCAGCTGATTAGCAGCAGGGGGTGGGCCTGGTTGCAGAGGATCCCTGCCTCCACCCAGGGGGCAACCCATTATACCCCACTGAAGTCCCTCCCCTCCTCAAACCCCACCAGGCTCCACCCCCAAACCCTTCAGGTATTTCCCAACCCAGAACTGGCGACTCGACACCAAATGCAAACACAGACCCTAATAAGGCTTCCAAGGCACTCTGTTGCTCATCTAAGTCACAGTTCTCGTACACAGCCCGCCACTTACTGGGGGTTCTTAGCAGTGTTCCCTCTAAGCTGAGTTAGTGTGAGCTAGCTCACAGTTTTTTAGCCTCCAGCTCACACATTTTTTGTCTTAGCTCAGGAAGGGTGGCTCCAGAGAAAACTTAATTTATGCTGTAGCCAAACCGCTCGCTCACACCTTTAATGCCAGTAGCTAAGAAAATAGATTTTTTGCTCACAAGACTCCACAGCTTAGCGGGAGCATTGGTTGTCAGGTGCCCCCTGAGGGTGGGGGAACTCCGTCCACGGCCTGCCCTGGACCTGGTGAGCGGTGGGAGGAAAGGGGGGGGGGGCAATGTTGTTGATGTTTCAACATCACTTCTGGGAAAAAGAGCTAGAAGTGATGTCACACACACACACACACACTGAGATGGACCAGGACAGAGGAGTCAAACTCATTTGTTATGAGGGCCAGATCTGACATAAATGTCACTTTGTCGGGCTGGGCCGTGTGTGTCATAAAACATAGTGCCAGGTACCGGAGATACGAACTGTATAAAGGACAGCAGCTGGTAAGTTCCGAGTTAATGTATCCTCACAGCAAAGCCCCATGGGCTGGGAGGGGGGTGCAAAGGGAAACCCGTATGGGCGGACCGGAGAGCCTGCAGTGCAGCACTGGGCAGACGCTCCCCACGCTGCTTGACTGCTGCATATGAGGTTGTTCTGCCATGCTGGAGCCACAATCCGAGTGGCTCCGCCCACTCCCCCTGAACCATCTCCTGTTCCCTCCCTTGCACTAGCTGTGCACGGGCCGCGTAAAAGCTCTGGATGGGCCGGTTCCAGCCCTCAGGCCTTATGTTTGACACCCCTGGTCTAGGAAGTGACCACATCTCCATGGTATTTACTACAAAATGTGTGGGATTCCTAGAGTATCGAGTGGGGGAGTGACTTCATCTCTGGGCCTTTGCCTGAAAGTGGTATCAGGACATCGGTGCCGTTTTCCCCTCCCAGGCCCTGCCCCCAAAGAGTTCTTGGCGAGCACAGGTGCAGTCCTGGCATCCCTTTCAGATAGTCAGCTATACCTCAGCTATATCTCTCTAACTTCTTCTTCTTTTTTTTTGAATACAATTTTTATTGGATATTTTCCACATGCTCATACAATTTAGACAAGTAAATACATATCCCTTCCAATTTTTTCCCTCCCCTCCCCAAACAAGGCTTCCCGCAATGCTCCAACCCCGTTAATATCTCTCTCATTCAGTTACATTATCTACTAATTTTACTTTCTTTACTAATGGTAACAATTTAAAAGTCTAATCACTTTAAAATTTCCCCTTAATAACTATCAAAACAAATCAAACCATGTTTAACATCCCAACTTTTCAACAAATATTCTTGAAAGTCTTTCCATTCTTCAAAAAAGTTTTCATCTTCCTCATTGTTTAATTTTCTTGTTAGTTTGTCCATTTCTGCCATAAACAGCATCTTCTTAATCCATTCCCATGTTTCCGGTATTTTTTCTTGCTTCCAGAATTGTGCAAAAGTCATTATCTCTCTAACTTCTTCTTGTGGCTACTTATCTCACTTCTTCATGCACTAGGTTTTACACTTTGCCTGTCTGTTGGGAAATATGCTTTGCAAACTGAGTACTCTTTGAATGGACGTTGTTTTGAACTGACCTCTCTTTGCAACACCTTCCCCCTACCTTTCTGTTTGGTAGATAAATTGGCCTGATGGATGTATCCTCCAGTGCATCTGATGAAGTGAGCTCTGATTTACGAAACCTTGCACTGGAATAAATTTTGTCAGTATTTCAGGTGCCACAGAACTCCTGTTTTATATTGCTGCTACAGACTAAGGGTGATTCTGCATTGGCTTTTCCCTCCATTGTACCAAAACCCACAGAAATTCCCCTCTGCATTCCATGCTGTTGTCACTTTCTTTGATCGTCGGATTTTATGGTACCCTCTACACAGCATGCCGCTTTTGCTTTCTTTGATCATCAGGTTTTACAGTATCCTCTACACTGCATGCCACTTTCGCTTTCTTTGATCATCGGGTTTCACGGCACCCTCTACACTGCATGCCGCTTTCGCTTTCTTTGATCGTCGGGTCCTCTACACTGCATGCCGCTTTCACTTTCTTTGATCATCGGGTTAAGGCACCCTCTACACTGCATGCCGCTTTCGCTTTCTTTGATCATCGGGTTTTACGGCACCCTCTACACTGCATGCCACTTTCACTTTCTTTGATCATCGGGTTTTACTGCACCCTCTACACTGCATGCCGCTTTCCCTTTCTTTGATCATCGGGTTTTATGGTACTTTCTTTGATAGATTTATGGCCATTCAGGAGTGACTTTGCAGTCAATATGGTGTTGTCCCAGGGTATTTGACTGTGGTTTTTCTGTTCCAACATTGGTTTGGTAAAACAAGGGAGGGAAAAGCCAATGTAGAATCAGCCTAAGAATCCAAACAGAATCATGGGTTCCAAAATCAATCGCAGTGAATAGGCTTAGACGGGTGTAACTCTGTTAGGGCTGTACTGTGATACAGTCAGATCTGAGTCCAGTATCACCTTAGAGACCAACAGGATTTCCAAGGTATCATCTTTCGAGAGTCAGCAGCTCCCGGCTTTGGCAGGCACGTGTCTGACGAAGGGAGCTGCCGACTCTCGAAAACTCAGACCCAGAAACTCTTGTTGGTCTCTAAGGTGATACTGGACTCTGATCTGAACTGACCAGCAAAGCTGCCCTCTGATACTGTAACACAGCCACCCATCAGTGTTCCCTCCAAGCTCAGTTAGTGTGAGCTAGCTCACAGTTTTTTTAGCCTCCGGCTCACACATTTTTGTCTTAGCTCAGGAAGGAGGGCTCCAGAGCAAGCTAATGTATGCAGTAGCCAAATCGCTTGCTCACAACTTTAAGGCCAGCAGCTCACAAAGTAGAATTTTTGCTCACAAGGCTGCAGCTTAGAAGGAGCATTGCTACCCATCTGGAATTACGAGTGCCTGGAAGGATAGGTCAGATTTAGTTTTAAAAAATATATGGTCAAGTGTGAACAAAGTCTGCCTGTATTCTGATGCTGTACCTGCACTGTGTAAGTACAAGATTTGGCAAGGAGCACAGAATTCACCATCCTAAGAATCTGTGTCTGTTTTTCAAATTCCTGCCCCCCTTATGGTTATATGGATGCGTTCACAACTATTTGATCAACAATGCCTGCTGACTCCTCTAGATGCACGTACACTTCTTTCCAGTGGATCCACTGAGGGTAAAGGTTTCCCTTGCTCGAGAGCTAGTCGAATCCTACTCTAGGGGATGGTGCTCATCTCCATTTCCAAGCCAAAGAGCCAGTGCTGTCCGAAGATGTTTCCGTGGTCATGTGGCCAGCATGACTAAATTTATTTATTTATTTATTTATTTATTTATTTATTTATTTATTTATTTCAATTTATAATCCGCCCTCCCCAGGACGGGCCAAGGCTCATGGAATGCTGTTACCTTCCCGCTGAAGCAGTATTATTTATCTACTTGCAATTTCTTGCTTTCGAACTACTAGGTTGGCAGGAGCTGGGGGCCACAGACAGGAGCTCACTCCATCATGCGGCACTCGGGTCTCGAACTGCTGAACTACAGACCTTCCAATCTGCAACTCGGCGCCTTAAACTCTGAGCCACTGAAACCGACCTCCAAATGGGCAAAATCAACAACTGCCCGTACACGTGATTTTTTCCGTTTGGACTCCTGCCTTCTGGAATGGCCTGCCAGAAGAGGTCAGGAAACCTCCTGCTCTCTTGGCCTTCTGCAAACTATGCAAAACTGAACTATTCATGAGGGCTTTTGGTGTAGTGATTTGGAGCACAGACTCTAATCTAGGAGTACTAGGTTTGATTCTCCACTCCTCCACTTGCAGCTGCTGGTGTGATCCTATTACGCTGTTTCTGTACCACTTAATGGGTCATGTGAATACTTATGCTATGCCTCTGTTTCTTCCTGGTTGTTCCAGGAAGACTTCTAACATCTTAACGCATTGGTCACTAAATGTCCCCTTTTGTTTATCGTACACACTGACTCACTCTGTGTAATCCGCCTTGACTGTCTGTGAGAAAACCGAATTATAAGGAACATAAATAGATAAATTAAGAATGTTAAAAACTTTCCTTTGGAGGGAAGTAACGGGTAGGGATCCCTTACAGAATTCTCAGTACCAAAACCTGGACAGCATAATAAAAAGTAGAGACATCACCCTGCCAACAAAAGTTTGTATGGTCAAAGCAATGGTATTCCCAGTAGTAATGTCTGGCTGCGAGAGTTGGACCATAAGGAAGGCTGAACGCCGAAGAATAGATGCTTTCGAATTATGGTGCTGGAGAAGACTCTTGAGAGTCCCCTGGACTACAAGGAGATCAAATCAGTCAATCCTAAAAGAAATCAACCCTGACTGTTCCCTGGAAGGCCAGATACTGAAGCTGAAGCTCAAATACTTTGGCCACCCAATGAGAAGGGAGCCCTCACTGGAGAAGACCCTGATGCTGGGAAAGACTGAAGGTCAAAGAAGAAGGGGATGGCAAAGGATGAGAAGGTTAGACAGTGTTATTGATGCAATGGAACGGTCCTGAGGGAATGGTCCTGATTGGCCTTCATCCCTGTATTCTGATTGGTCTTTAACTTGTAATGGGTGTGGCTTTGATAGCCCAGGAGAGTTTAAAAGAAGGAGCTGTGCTCCCCTTGTTGTTGTGTGTTCAGTCGTGTGTTCCTGACTTACAGTTGCTGTTTAATAAAGCTGAAATCACTTGAAGCTGAATCCTTTGTTGAGTCTCATACTTAACAAATATAATTTCTTTATTTAAAAAGTTCTCCAATGAGGCGAAAAGAAACAAAACTAAAAACAGCAAATAGAAAACTTCATGAAACAGGGCCCCATGAAAAGTAGCTTCTTGTGATAAGACTTTATCATGGTCTTCTCCGGGGGCCCTAACGCTCTCTTCCCTGGCTGTACAGATGTTCCGGAATGCCAGGGACTTTCCACATAAGTTAAAGAGCCGATCTGGAGCCTCAGGGAGCTGCTTTGCGCGGTCATTAACATTCACAGCCAGAGAGGAAAACTGCCACCGAATCAGGTTATTTCTCAGAAGCCGCAGCCTCGAGAGATGACAAAGAGGAAACAGCTTGTCAAACAAGAACCTGCTTCATCTTTACCAGACATTTAACAACAACACAGGCCTGGTAACTAGAAGTCAAGAGGCTGGCTGTAAATATGAATGATGATACCGACAGCCAGGGCTTGGACTACCAAGACAGGAGCCTGTAATTCAAAGGTCCCCAAACCTGCAACGCAATCATACACTATCTACTAGTAGCACAATCTCGAGGTGGGAAGATCTCTGCGAATAACTGATGTTTCCATATGGTGTTTTCTTGCACAATTTGCACAGTGGATAGGGGCAAATGTAGAGTTGCCGGCTCTGGGTTGGGAAGTACCTGGAGATTTGGGGGGTGGAACCTGGGGTGGGCAGGGTTTGGGGAGCGGGAGGGACCTCAACAGGGCCCAAGGCGAAGAGTCCACCCTCCAAGGCAGCCATTTTCTCCAGAGGAACTGATCTCTATTGTCTGGAGCTCAGTTGTAGTTGCAAAAGATCTCCAGGCCCCACCTGGAGGGTGGCAACGCTAGGATAAGGGGAGGTTTTTCTTTTTCACAATCTGAAATATTGTGGTCTCTCTTTTTCATAGAGAATGGGAGGGGAAGTCTGGGGAGGAAAAAAGTGGGACTTGTGTTAAAACTGCTGGCATTTATAGAGGGTAAAAGACATTGTGAGTTTGCTTTTGTCAAAGTTACATCATTTATTAACCATCTATGAGGTGCCTTGCTGGATCAGACCAGTTGTCCATATGGATTGGCTTGGCCTCCTTCACATAGTGGCCACCCAGTTGCCCTGGAGGGCTGACAAACAAGGCTCAGAGGCCAAGGCCTTCCCTGGTGTTGCCTCCTAGCACCAGTATTCAGAGGTTTGCTGCCTCTGACTATGGAGGGTCTCTTCAGGCACCATGGGTAGTAACCACTGATGGACCTGTCCTCCATAAATCTGTCTTTTTAACGTTACCTGTGCTTCTGGTCATAACTACATATCTACTGGCAGGGAGTCCCCAGGGATGCTGGTCTCCAGGTAGGACCTGGGGATCCTCTAGAATTACAGCTCGTCTGACTACAGAGATCAGTTCCCCTGAAGTAAATGGATGCTTTGGAGGGCGGACTGTGTGGCACTGTACCCCACTGAGATCCCTGTCCTCCCCAGGCTTTATCCCCAAAATTCCACGAGTTTACCAACCTGGATCTGGCAACGCTACCGCCCCACCCCTTGCTAGTGGCTGGGGGTACTTGGCAACCCTAGTGTGTGTATTTAAAGGCAAAGGTTTCCCTTGCTCGAAAGCTAGTCAAATCTGACTCCAAGTGGAGGTGCACATCTCTTTCCAAGCCAAAGAGCCAGTGCTGTCCAAAGACGTTTCCGTGGTCATATGGCTGGCATGACTAAATGCCGAGGCGCAGGGAACACTGTTACCTTCCCACCGAAGCAGTACCTATTTATCTGCTTGCAGTTTCTTGTTTTGGAACTGCTAGGTTGGCAGGAGCTGAGGCCAGAGGCGGGAACTCACTCCGTCACGCAGACTCGGGTCTCAAACTGGCAAGCTACTGATCTTCTGGTCTGCAGCTCAGCGTCTTAACCTGTGAGCCACCACAGCCCCCAAGGTATGTGTATTTACCAGGGAATAATTCTCATTGAGTCCACTGGCATTTGCATACGGAAGCTTATATCCGAATTAAACTTTGTTGGTCTTAAAGGTGCCACTGGACTCAAACTTTGTTCCTTCAGGATTCTGTTACACGACTCCTGGACTAGTTTCTAAACCTTCAGAAAGCATCATCATCATCATCATCATCATCATTCTGCCAGTAATAATTCCAGAGGGATAATTCTGTTAATTTGTGGCAGCAAAAATAAAGAGGAGCTTTGTGGTAAAGACTAACTAGATGTTATCTCAGCATCCGCTTTCATGAATTCGAGGTAGAGTTGGATGACACAGGTCCCTGAAAGTGTATGCTGGAATCAACTCTCATTATGTCCTTAAACGGGTACAAGACTCATGTTTAAGTCGTAGGGTTGCGAACCAAAAGGGCTAAGCTAACACAGTATATTATAAAAGTACAAATGTTTATTAAGGTGTACACATGTTAAAACATATTATGATTAAAAGAAAGAGTCCTATAAAAAGACTTATAAAAGCTTTTCAAATATAAATACATATGATGGGTAAACAATTTCAAACTTTAGGACCAAACGTGTTTTGGCCCCTTTGGCCTTCCTCAGTGGTCACTATTCTCAATATTGCACTGACACACATCCAAATACATATATAAAAGGTTTTTAGTATGTATATATATATAAAAACAGGGCTATTTTGGGGCAGGAAAGCATAGGAACAGACTTCCAGCTGGCTCCCAAGTTGGCCACGCCCAGCAGGAACTCATTAGCATAAGAGGCCACACCCAAAATCAGAAACTCATTAGGATTGGCCAGATTAGGGGTGTGTGGCCTAACATGCAAAGGAGTTCCTGCTCCAAAAAAAGCCCTGGGTTTTGACAACAAACTAGGTAAACAGAATAAGAAGCAAAAGGTGGGTGTGGCTGGATGACCACACTTCTGGCAACATGGGAGTGCGGCCTAATATCCCAATGAGCTGTGCTGCCAGGGGTGTGGCCTAATATGCTAATGAGTTGTACTGTTGGGTGTGGCCTATTATGCTAATGAGTTCCTGCTGGGCTTTTTCTACGAAAAAAGCCCTGTATATAACCAGATGTTGTTTCCTTGTATGTTTATAATTATGTTACTGGTATATATGTCGGGCCATAGATATAGCCATGCCAATTCTTCAGATTATTCTGGTATCAGAGATTTCATTGGTCTGGATGTGTGTCACCTCCATCAAAGTAAAATCTCAGGGGATTAAAGCTGATCTCCAGGTTACAAAGATCGGTTCACCTGGAGAAAATGGCTGCTTTGGATGGTGGACTCTATGGCATTACACCCACTGAAGTCTCTCCCCTCCCCAAACCCCACCCCCCACAGGCTCCGCCCCCCAATCTGGGGTATTCCCCTATTGTGGGTATTTTCCTATCCAGAGTTGGCAACCTTATGTGTTTTCCCTCTAAGCTGCGGAGTCTTGTGAGCAAAATTTCTACTTTATGAGCTCCTGGCATTAAAGTTGTGAGCGAGCGATTTGGCTACTGCATCAATTAGTTTGCTCTGGAGCCCTCCTTCCTGAGCTAAGACAAAAATGCGTGAGCCGGAACCTTAAAAACTGCGAGCTGGCTCGTACTAATTCAGCTTAGTGGGAGCACTGGCGTGAACCTGTCACAAGCCACCCACAAAACTCCTGTTGATTGAAAAGTTGTGATGCCGGACTTGCCAGACGCGCACCGAGAAACAGGTGCGTGCCTATCTCTTTGCAAGGATCCGGGTCAGAGCGTCCAACTAATTGTGCAATCCACTCCTTACCTCTGGGCAGAGCATCATCGTGTCCCCTCGGATGCATTATGGAGAAGTGATCAGATGTGTAATGAGGAGGAGTGATTAATGAATCACTCTATATGTATGAACTGGAAAAGCCGGTGCAATTAGCGTGAGATCTTTTAATGAAACCGGCCCGTGAGCCCAGCCGTCGGAGAAGACGGGAAAAAATCACACTTAATGCTGACATTAAAAGTGTTCCTGGCGTAGTTGATCCTGTTGCGAGATTAATGGAGGGCAGGGAAGTTCACGCTTCCTTAAGCTATCTTTTTTTGAGCTGCCTGACATCTTTGTTCTTGGGCAGAGACAATTCCCCAGATCCTGTAAAAGTCTATCTGCGCATGGAAACAGAAGTACCATTTAAGGAGGAACGGAGGATGGGCATAGCTCTCCTGCTGTGACCACAAGAGATTATCCCTCTGGAGCATCTGTATATTTGCCCGACTCACCGCTTCCGTCCATATTAAGTGATTATCGCTTCCAGCTGTTAAATGGACCTATGCACTTGGCACATACACCAAAGGTGTAACACCATTTTGTTGTTTTTAAAGGCAGTGGTGAGGATTGCTTACCCCAGGGATCCCCGATACCTTCCCAAGTGCTCACCAAGTGTTTTTAGAAAGTGCTCTGACCTGGATAGTCTGGGCAAGTCCGATCTCGGAAGCTAAGCAGGCCCAACTCTGGCAAGTCCTTGGATGGGAGACCTCCTTGGAATACCAGCCGTCGGGAGGTGGGGGCAGGCTTTATTCAGCCACCTCTCTGAATGGCCTCCAGGACCCCTGTAGGGGGTCAGTCACCAGAGGTCACCGTAACTTCCAGGTGCACTCACGCACAAACACATTTGCACATACATTAAAAAAAAACACAAAGTGTTTTAGAAAGTGGGGTGGGGTGGGGCAGCTTTTTCCCATGCAGGCTTCTGGGCATGGAAACAGATCTGTCATTTAAGGAGGAACAGAGGCCACTGGATATTAGGTTGCCTGTGCAACTTTCTAAAAAATAACGTTTTGGCAGCAGCTGCCGCCGTGGCACAAAGACCTTCGCTGTGAGAAAGATACGCCGTGGCAGTCATATTTGTGGTTGGTTCCGCCTCCTGCAGCATCCTTTATGTGTCTATGTGACGCTGTGTAAGAATTCCAGGGATGCCCACAAGCTCAGAAAGGGTGGGGACCCCTGGCTTATCTTGTGCTAATAACACCGCGACAGTCATGAAGCATCAACCTTCCGTGTTCAGAGTAGGGTTGCCCACCTCCGGGTAGTAGCTGGTGATTTCCCAGAATTAGAACGGTTCTCCAGGTGAAAGAGATCAGTTCCCCCTGGAGAATATGGCTGCCTTGGCAGATTGACTCAATAGCATTATGCCTCGCTGAGTCCCCTCCCCCTCCCCAAACCCCGCCCTCCCTAGGCTCCCCCCCCAGACCTCCAGGAATTCTCCAACCCAAAGCTTGCAACCATAGCTCTGAGGCAGCACAGCACTGAATAGGAGTGAGTGGGAGCAATAGCAGGGATCTGTAAGATCCAGGTTCGAATCCCCTCTCTGCCATGGAAACTTGCTGGGTGACCTTGGGCCATGTACTCTCTCTCAGCCTGTGTAAAGCTTGAGGAAGTCTGTTTCACTGTATCTAAAGAAGTTTAATGATTATTATATGGCATTGTGTGTAGTATAGCCAGGGGATCCTAAGCTTGTCTAGCAGTCTGAAGTTCTAGCTCTTTTAGCATTATGCACCACTAGGTGGCGAGCTAGACTTTTTTTTTAGGCAAGAGATGTTTCAGAGGTGGCTTGCCAAATCTTGCCTCTGTGTCATGGCCCTGGTATTCTGGTCACTTTTCCAAGTACTAGCCACAGCCAACCGTGCTTAGCTTCCAAGATCTGACGGGATCGGGCTAGCCTGGGCTATCAAGATCAAGGCTGAAGAAGTATGTGTGCACAGGAAACTTATACCCAGAATTAAACTTTGTTGGTCTTAAAGGCACCACTGGACTCAAACTTTGTTCTTGTACCTCACAGGGTTGCTGTTGTGGGGCTATAACCAAGGAAGGATGATGTCCTGAGCTTCTTTGGGTCCTTGTTGCGAGGAAACGTGGGGTATAAAGGTCTAAAAGAAATAGTGTGGAAAACAGGGTGACAGGTGACTTGGCTTCCTTACATTGTTGTTGTCTTTAAAAGCGACCATAATAAGCATTCTTAAAAATACATCTGCTTTAGTCCAATGCCATGTCCAAGTGCAGGCCTTGAAACTTTGCTGGAAATCTGAAATGGCATCCTTGCAAGAAAATTGCATTCAATGTGTGGACGCACAAGACTTCTATGAAAGGCGATAAAGGAATCCTCCATAACCATCCTCGGGTTTGTGAGCAGACCACAATAAATTCATTATTGTTTCTAGCACGATGACATTGGGTTGCCAGCTCCGGGTCGGGAAATACCTGGAGATTTTGAGGGTGGGGTTTGGGGAGGGGCTTCAACGAGGTGTAATGCCATGCAGTCCACCTTCCAAAGTGGCCATTTTGCTCCAGGTGAGCTCATCTCTGTCACTTGGAGGTCAGTTGTAACCCCAGGAGATCTCCAGCCACTGCCTGCAGGTTGGCAACCCAAATAATTCTTATCCACTCTTAGCATGTTTACTCAGAAGAAAAGCCCCACTGACTTAAATATTTCCCGGTCCACGGATGAAGGAATGGCTTAAAACCAAGTTAATATGAAGAGCAACCAAAACACACAGAGGACTCTAATCTAAACCCTGTTGTGGAACAGACTAAAGTCACATGATCTTAGGGCAAGTCCACAAACAACCAGTTCCTTCACACGGGCACCTCTAAGGGAACGTCTCTAAATTACGGCTTCTTCTATCACTATGCTGGGTCCAAAGGGGTGCGTTCCCTAGTAAACATGTTAGCACACATACTTAAATCCTTTGAACTTTGGCTGGATAGTGCCCATAGAGGGCCTGCTTCTAGGTCACTGTGCCTTTCTGCAAGGGTAAGACGTGCATATTGATTTATGATCCATTGCTTTACATGCGCACCAGCAAATCCCGCACAAGCAAGTTATCTGCCCAATGGAACTTTTAAAAAAAAGAAAAGCAAACCCTTTTCTCAATTTGATTTCAAACAGACCTCAATGTGAAGGGAAATTCAATTACGTCAGTAATGCTGAGCACAATGAAATGACTGTCAAAAGGGGGGCTTCCAAAGGTTTAAAATGTTTTCCTTTTCCCTCTAATTTAGTTACAGCAACCTCTTGTATATCTGTGTTAGTACAATCTCTTAAAAAGTAGGCCCCAGAAATCAATTTGATTACCTCTCTGAATTAAGTATGCACAAATGAGAGCAATTGAGATCGATATAAATTAGGTTAAGTACTCCACTGTGTAAAAAACCATTATGTAACAAGAAACAATCGCAGTCAAGACACAAATAAACATAGCGTAAGGGGGCAGGTTAGGATGGTAAACATATTTATCTACTTATTTCCGTCGGGCTGGATGCACGTGACGCCCGCCTGTTATTTTCAACCGAAGGAATACCCTTCCCAAAGCACTTTACGTGTCACAGCGATGCAGCCATTCAGAGGCTGTTGAATTGTGACTGCACATCCTCACCGGGAGCCTCCCTAGTGTTTACTAAGGTTGCGAGTTCTGGGTGGGGAAATAGCTGGGGATTTTTGAGGGGCGGAGCCTGGGAAAGGTGGGGTTTGGGGATGGGAAGGACTTCAGCATGGTACAATGCAGCCATTTTCCTCCAAGGGAATGGATCTCGATCATCTGGAGAACAGTTGTAATAGCAGGAGATCTCCAGGTCCTGCCTGGAAGTTGGCAACCCTAGTGGTTATGGTTGCCAGCCTCCAGGTGGGGCCTGGGGACCTCCAGGAATTACAATTGATCTCCGGACAACAGAGATCAGTTCCCCTGTGCTGCGGTCACACACAATGCTCCCTCTAAACTGTGGAGTCTTGTGAGCAAAAATTCTACTCTGTGAGCTACTGGCATTAAAGTTGTGAGGAAGCGATTTGGCTACTGCATAAATTAGTTTGCTCTGGAGCCTTCCTTCCTGGGCCAAGACAAAAATGAGTGAGCTGGAGGTTGAAAAACTGTGAGCCAGCTCACCGTAACTCAGCTTAGAGGGAAGACTGGTCACACAAACTAAATAATCCACTTTCAATCCAATTTCAATGCACTTTCCAACTGGATTTTGCCAGTTCACGCAATAAAATCCAGTTGGAAAGTGCAGTGACTGCAGCAAATGCCTGCTTTGGAGGGTGGAGTCTATGGCATTGTACCCTGCTGAGGCCCCTCCCCTCCCAAAACCACACCCTCCCCAGGTTCCATGCCCAAATCTCCAGGAACTTCCTAACCAGAGTTGGCAGCCCTACCTGGTGCAGGGTGAGCCCAGCCTTTGGGGACAGCTTGGTGCTCAGCCTGACCTAGTTGAAGACTTCATTAGTGTACCTGCTTGAAACATTACCGTCGCTGTTCATTTGCTATTGTCAGGTCTCACATTGCATTGATGACAACCAAAGTTTCCTGTCATGTGGTCACATGGGTTACCTCAGGCCTTTTTTTGTAGAAAAAGCCCAGCAGGAACTCATTAGCATAATAGGCCACACCCATCAACAGAAACTCATTAGCATATTAGGCCACACACCCATGTTACCAGAAGTGTGGTCATCCAGTCACACCCTCCTTTTGCTTCTTATTCTGTTTACCTTGTTGTCAAAACCCAGGGCTTTCTTTGTAGCAGGAACTCTTTTGCACGTCAGGCCACACACCCCTAATGCAGCCAATCCTAATGAGTTTCTGCTGTTGGGTGTGGCCTGTTGTGCTAATGATTTCCTGCTGGGCATGGTCAACTTGGAAGCCAGCTGGAACTCCATTCCTGTGCGTTCCTGCCCCAAAATAACCCTGGGTTACCTGCCTAATACACCTCCTAGAGTGGCCAAACTCCAGGGGGCACCTGTAGATCTCCAGATGCCCAAGATCAGTTCCCTAGGAGAAAATGGCTGCCTTGGAAGGTGGACTCTATGGCGTCATAAGAACATAAAAGAAGCCATGGTGGATCAGGCCAATGGCCCACCCAGTCCAACACTCTGTGTCACACAGTGGCCAAAACCCACTGAAGTCCTTCTCCACAAACCCGGCTCTCTCCAGGATCCACCCACCAAATCTCCAGGTATTTCCCAACCCAGAGTGGGCAACCCTATCTCTGACAGAAGGAATGGCTAGTCTAGCAAGTATTTTCTACCTGAATTACCTGTATCACACAGACAATGCTCCCTCTAAGCTGTGGAGTCTTGTGAGCAAAAATTCTGCTTTGTGAGCTACTGGCATTAAAGTTGTGAGGGATTTGGCTACGGCATAAGTTAGTTTGCTCTGGAGCCCATCCTTCCTGAGCTAAGACAAAAATGACTGAGCCAGAGGCTAAAGAGAACCAGTTTGGTGTAGTGGTTAAGTGCTCGGACTCTTATCTGGGAGAGCCGGGTTTGATTCCCCACTCCTCCACTTGCACCTGCTGATGTGACCTTGGGTCAGTCACAAGCTCTGGCACAGCTGTTCTCTCAAGGACAGTTTCTGTCAGAAGTTCTCTCAGCCCCACCTACCTCACAGGGTGTCTATTGTGGGGAGGGGAAGGGAAAGGAGTTTGTAAGCCGCTCTGAGATGCCTTTGGGCAGCGAAGGGCGGGGTATAAATCCAATCTCTTCTTCTTCTTCTACTTCTAAAAACACTAACTCAGCTTAGCGGGAACACTGATCACAGGCCTCCAGCCTTGCTGAACCCATGAGTTGGAATTCTGAGGATAGACAGAGGACACCACAACAAAAATGGCTGCATGGCGGGGGACTGAATACAGAACACGGGGAAGTTCCACAAAATGTTAGCAGGTTCTAAGCCAAACATCCTCCTGTGATCGGGTCAGCAGTTTAAAAAAAGGTGCTTCCTGCAGACAGAACAATGACGCCTCCTGGGGGAGGGCTGTCTACCTCCAGGTGGGGCCTGGAGATCTCCTGTTACTACAACTGACCTCCGGGCTACAGAGAGCAGTTCCCCGAGAGAGAATGACTGCTTTGGAGGGCCGACGCTGTGGCATTATACCCTGTTAAGTCACTCTCTTCCCCAAATCCTGCCCTCCCCAGGCGCCACCTCCCAAATCTCCAGGTATTTCCCAACCCAGAGCTGGCAACCCTAAGGCTACAGTCAGTTCTGGCCATGTTTGCCTGACTGTTGCCATCGTTGGCTCGGGTGCCTTCAGAGCGTGCGCCGTTTCGTGTCTCCTGGCCTGAAGGATGGATTTTTCTCTCAAGCGCTGATTCCCAGGGATGCCCGCGTCTTACCCTGTTAATTCTCTAAAGGTTCCACAAGACCTTCCATTGATGTTATTTTGAAAACTCACACAAACAAATGAAGCTGGCTTATACTGAATCAGACTGTTGGCCCATCAAAACTCAGTATTGTCTGCTCAGACTGGCAGCTGCTCTCCTGGGTCTCAGGTGGAGGCCTTTCTCATCACCTCCTACCTGGTCCTTGTAACTGAAGAGGCCAGGGATTGAAGTTCTGCAAGCCAAGCAGTTGCTCTGCCATTGAGCCGCAGCCTCTGCTTGATATATGTGTATTTGTGTATAAGGCGCTGATGTGGGTGCTCTGGTACACAAATGAGGGGGCAGAAATTTCCTCCAGGATGCGACCGCTGCTTTCTCTACTGCTGCCTGGGGAGCACACCTTCTCCCTTGCTGGTCCTTATCATTTGTGCAGATTTTAGATGGTTTGGGCTCCTCTACAGATCCAGGGTGATTCTGCATCTAGCATTCGCTCCACATTTTCTCAACTGGGAGGAAAAAGTACAGCTCAAAACCAAATGCAAATACCCCGGGCCAACATCATACTGACTGCAAAGTCACCCCTGAACGGCCCTAAAACAGCCATAAATCTAGTTTGGCGCCCCTGTGGACCTGGCGCCCTAGGTGAGTGCCCAGCTCGCCTAGTGGGCGAGCCGGCCTTGCTGACATTCCCCATTCTCCAAGTGTTAGGCGTCAAAGCTATACTGCTATGGAGATGCTGTAGCTGTCTGGGACTTGCTGACATTGCCGTTAATATAATATATCTAGGCAAAAGTTCACCCTAGCAATAGTCAGGGTTATTTTTGGGCAGGAACGCACAGGAACGAGTTCCGGCTGGCTCCTGAGTTGGCCACGTCCAGCAGGAACTCATTAGCATAATAGGCCACACCCAACAGCAGAAACTCATTAGGATTTGCTACATTAGGGGTGTGTGGCCTAACATGCAAAGGAGTTCCTGCTCCAAAAAAAGCCCTGGGTTTTGACAACAAACAAGGTAAACAGAATAAGAAGCAAAAGGTGGGTGTGGCTGGATGACCACACTTCTGGTAACATGAGGGTGTGACCTGATATGCTAATGAGCTGTGGTGTCAAGGGTGTGGCCTAATATTCTAATGAGTTCCTGCTGGGCTTTTTCTACAAAAAAAGCCCTGGCAATAGTTCATTCATGTTATCACCATACAGTGGGCTGGTCTGGTACATTCTGGATCGACACCTCCATTGGTTCCTATAGACTGGAAAGAGTATAAAAATGTGGCTTTGGGCTTTGTTCTGGACTGTTTGGCCAACACTGGACTGGTGTGCGTAAGGGTCTTGGTCCTGAAGTCCAGGAACGTTCCTTGTGCTTTCTAAAAGTGTACACTGTATCAGGTATATGCTATTGAGAATTGAGTACTACTTGTGTATGGTTTTAAAGAGTTAATAAACAGTTTGAGTTTTAAGCTACTGTTCTCTCTGGTCCTTTTCCTCTGGAGGCCTGAGTTCCCTAGCCTGTCTCCATCCATCTATTGAAAAGAACTCCACGGGGTTTGGGATATTCCCCCACATTTATCTGTCCCAGGTTCAATGCTGTTGGGACGTGGAGCTTTTCCGGTTGTCCCCTAGAATCGCGGTGCATTCATGGTTGCTGCAGCTTTTCTCCAGTCTTTCGTAAACCTGCTTTGTTGTGAAGTTTTGAAAAAGTCTTGATGGCTGCCATGTGGGCAGGAAAGTTCAGATTTTCCTGTCCACAGGGCAGACATGTTCCCTGACACTGCCCCCACCATGGCCATGGCCTCCCCCTGCCCCCAGGGTGTGTGTTAAGAACATAAGAGAAGCCAATGTTGGATAAGGCCAATGGCCCATCCAGTCTACTACTCTGTCACACAGTGGCCAAAAATACCAGGGGTCACCAGGAGGTCCAGCAGTGGGGCCAGGACACTAGAAGCCCTCCCACTGTTGACCCCCTCCCAAGCACCAAGAATACAGAGCATCACTTGCCCCAGAGTCCCTATCTATACCTTGTGGCTAATAGCCACTGATGGACCTCTGATCCATATGTTTATTTACCTTTTTAAAATGGCAATTGACTATCATACAGAGGTTCCCAGACTTACTTGGCCTACCACCCCCTTTTCAGAAAAAAAAGTACTGATCGCTTCCCTGGAAATCTGTCTTCAAGAAGTGGACAAAAAGATGCAGTTTGTGGATCTGCACCTGGATCGGTCCAGCCCACCTGGATTGTTCCAGTGCCCCCAAGGGGGCGGTATTGCGCACTTTGGGAACCAGTGCAATATAATGTTATAACTATGTAATGTTATAACAATATGTGCCACATGATCTCTGAAACCTCATATTTCGTTTTAAAAAGTATTTCCCTGTCCCTTTTTGTTGTGGAGATATAAGAGGAAACGTATATCTGTGCAATGTAATGAGCAAGGTGCTGACTTTAAAAAAACAAACTCCGGGAATTCAGAGGACTTGTTACAAATATATTTTATAACGTTACATCAATATAACAACATTCAATTGCTGATTTGAAACAGCTGCATGGTCAGGGGAGGGGGGGAGGGGCAACGCCGGGCATCTGGGGCAGGAAATTACAGGGAAGCCTGCCGTATGCTGTGTCCCTTTGATGCTGCGCTGTATCAGAAGCTGCCCACAAACCTGTCCCTGTGTAGAAACCACCATGGCCTGTTTGGGTTGACCCAGATGAGCTGTTCTGATTCCTTAAGCCTCTCTTTTCCGAACGCGTGCACCCCAACGGCCACGACTTTTACACAACCCTTGTCCTTTTGCAGCCTAGCTGTGCCAAGTCCATCATTCTCACCCTCTCCCAACCAGCCACTTTTCTTCTCACATGCAAAATCAATGAAAGTCTGGTTGACTATTGAATATTTTGCCTTATTACGAGAGCGATTTGAGATAAGAGTGCAATTCCAGACACTTTTCACATGCAAAACTCGGCCAGAAATCAATGGGAGGGTTGGGGGGGGGGGGTGGCGGGAAACGGACAGAAACAGACGGAGACAAAAGACCTTTTGCCTGAATTCTCCAAGCTGCTTGGGCTCAGGACTTTAAGGACAACCCCTTGCATCTGGGCCAGGCGAAACACGGGACTCCATTTTGCCGACAAGGTGAGCCATCCTAGGTCTTCTGGGGACCTACAGGTGAAGACAGTGCCTCTCATGAAAAATCACAGTGTCCTGCTCAGTTCCAAGGACGATTTGCCACCTAGAGCTGATGAGGGACAAATGAAACTCTGACGGTTCTTCAGACGGCTGGCGGAACTTGCTGTTCCGTCTTTTGGATCCATTTGCTTGCAGCATGCATAATCTCAAGTAACAAGGAAAGAAAGAGCCGCACCAGTCACAGGAGATAAAAAAAAAATGAGGCCAAGGCCGATGGTGCAAAAATCATGTGAAAATGTATTTTATTACTTGGTTCGATTAAAAAAAAAATATCCCTCCATGTTTCGCCAGCAGGCTTCGTCAGGGGGATTTGTTCGTCTTGCAGTAGTTCTTCAAGAACAGTACTCTTTAAAGAATTACTGCAAGACGAACAGATTCCCCTGACAAAGCCTGTAGGCAAAACGCATAAGGATTTTTTTAAAAAAATGTAACTAAGTAATAAAATATATTTTTACCTGATTTTGAATCATCGGCCTTAGTCTTTTTTATTATCTGTAACATATACAACCTCCACAAATGTCATTTTCCACTGCAAATTACTATTCCTGCTTTATTTTGCTATACAACTTGCTTCCATCATAAGAAAACATAAGAACACAGGAAGAGCCCTGCTGGATCAGACCATTGGTTCACCTAGCCCAGCATCCTGTCTCACGCAGAGGGCAACCAGATGCCCCACATAGTGTTGCCAGGTCTCCCACTTCCCACCCGCAACCCTCACTGCCCGCTCCCTCTCTGCCAGATAGTAAGAGAAAAATTAATTTTCAAAATTGCCATTGGCACAGCAGCATTAAACCGGAAGTGATACCACTCTGCTCTAGGAATTGCCAGAAGCTTGATGGTTTTGTTTCTGGCCATTCCAAGAGCAGAGTGATGTCACTTCCAGGTTTCCCTCCCAGAAGTGATGTAATAGCATTAAGCTGACAGATCCTCCCCATGTCCCTACCCAAATCCTGCCAGTTCCCAGCCACTGGCTGTTAATCCTAACCCAGAACCCCTAAGCATGGCACAGAGCCAAAGCCTTCCCCTTGTAAGATTTTTAAATCTACAGAGCGAATTACCAGGGTAAAATACAGTTTATAACAACTTTAATGTGAACAGCAACAATCTCTAAACCTTGTTAGGAGAGCCAGTTTGGTGTAGTGGTTAAGTATGCAGACTGTAATCTGGGAGAACCGGGTTTGATTCCCCACTCCTCCACTTGCACCTGCTGATGTGACCTTGGGTCAGTCACAAGCTCTGGCACAGCTGTCCTTGAAAAAGAACAGTTTTTGTCAGAGTTCTCTCAGCCCCGCCTACCTCACAGGGTGTCTGTTGTGGGGGGAAGGGAAAGGAGTTTGTAAGCCACTCTGAGACTCCTTTGGGTAGTGAAGGCCGGGGTATAAGTCAAATCTCTTCTCTTCTTCTTCTTGTTCTAGAACTAAGGTCATGTGATTTTAGGGCAAGTCCTCAAACTACCAGTTCCTGAACAATGTTCAGTATAATGGAATGTTTCTCTGTTAGAAATTCCATCCAGTTATTGTCCCCTCTTGTTCTGGCATTCAGAGGGTTACCGCCTTTCATCATGGAGTTCTACTTAGTCCTTGTGCCTGGCAGCCTGTCTTCCAGAGATACATCTACTCCCTTTGAAAGCCGGTTCCCTGAAACGCAAGATGGCTTGCATAGGATTCCCAGGAGATCTGTCTAGGCACTGAGCAGTCCATACGGGCTTTTCTATGTCAACATGGCCCACCAATCATTTCCTTTAGAGTGGCTTGATTGATCCCCTGTGCTCTTGCAAACTGAAGACGATGCCATCGAGCCACAACTAACTCGTGGTGACCCCATCCATGAGGTGTTGTGGGCAAGAAATAAGCAGGGGTGGCTTGCCCTGTACAATGGATGTACCCTCCATGCCCAGCACTGTTCAGGGCTAGCTCTCTAACCTCCAGAAAGGCCAGGCTCGACATTTGAAAGAAAAGCTGAAATATTTCTATAGGAAGGACTGTTTAGTGGCTAAGGTACAAACTAAACTCACTTTATAGCCCAATATAGAGCATTTTATACCGGCTTCACAAATAAGTCTACCATGGTTACCAGCCCACAAAAATGTTTATTTGGCTTTATTAGCCTGGCCACAAAGATCTGTGCTAGCCTTCCTTCCTTCCTTCCTTCCTTCCTTCCTTCCTTCCTTCCTTCCTTCCTTCCTTCCTTCCTTCCTTCCTTCCTTCCTTCCTATTCTACCCTCCGCTGAAGGGCTCAGGGCAATGTACGTTATATTTAGATTATACAATAAATTAGTTAAAACACCAATAATTAACTAAATAGAACCATTAAAAACACAACCTATCTACGATGGCATTCAGTATGTGGTTCTCTCCCTCCATGGGGGCGGGTTAAGGTCCAGATAACGATGGAAACCCGTTGCCGTCCTCAGCCATAGGCCTGGCGGAACACCTCTGTGCAACTGAACTAGGTCCCACAGGACACAGATGTCTCCAGGCAGAGAGTTCCACCAGGCAAGAGCCTGGTACCTCTCCGGCCTGAACAGGGGGGAACTAACTCTGCGTTTGGGTTTACAGATGTTTCTTGGTCTGCTCACCTGGAAATGATCGGTGTTCTCCACAGATAAGCAGACAGTTGACAGGGGACCCTGTGTGACACAGGAGAGCCCAAGGTGGCCTAGCAGTGCAAGCCGTGGTTCCTAACCTCTGATCCACCACCACCTACCAAGTACGCAGCATTCATATTGAATGTTCCCAATGCTTGGTGTCGTGATTTGACTAAGATCCGGGAGACCCAGGTTCAAGGGACTTGAATTGACAGCGGCACATGTGAAAGGGATCTAGCTGTTCTGGTGGATCACAAGCTCAACATGAGCCTGCAGTGTGATGTGGCTGTGAAGAAAGCTAATGCAATCTTAGGATGCATTAACAGAAGCATTGTGTCCAGATCTCGAGTCGGGAGGTGGTAGTTCTGCTCTATTCTGCTATGGTTAGGCCTCACCTGGAGGACTTTGTCCAGTTTTGGGCACCACACTTTAGGAAGGATGTTGACAAGCATGAGCGTGTCCAGAAGAGGGCAACCAGGATGGTGAGAGGGTTTGAATCCAAGTCTTATGAGGAAAGGCTGAAAGAGCTGGGTATGTTTAGCCTGGGAAAGAAAAGGCTTAGAGGGGACTTGATTGCAGTCTTCAAGTACTTGAAGGGCTGCCATGTAAAAGATGGAGCAGATCTATTCTCTCTTGCTCCGGATTGCAGGACTAGATCTAATGGGTGGAAGTTATGAGGGAGTCGATACCGGCTAAATATCAAGAGAAACTTCCTGGCTGTAAGAGTGGTTGAGCAGTGGAACAGTCTGCCTCGGAAAGTGGTGGATGCTCCTTCGCTGGATGTTTTCAAGCGGAGACTGGAGAACCATCTTTCGGGTATGTTGTAGGTATGTAGGTATGTAGAGCTATCTTTCGGCTATGCTCCTGCAGAGTGCAGGGGGTTGGACTAGATGACCTGCAAGGTCCCTTCCAACTCTAACATTCTATGATTCCAAGTCTCTAATCAGCTGTGGAAGACTGCTGCGTGACCTTGGGCTGCTCACAGAGTCTCAGCCTCACTACCCCACAAGGTTGTTGTGAGGATAAAATGGAGGAGAGGAGAATGAGATAAACCGCTTTGGGTCCCCATTGGGAAGAAAGGCAGAGTACAAATGAAGTAAATTAAATCGCTGCCACAAACAACTCGGAGGCAGTTCTGGGCAGTCTCCCGATATGGGTGGTTTCCACATGGGGACAGCCTTACGTGGTTTCTCCACTCCTGGTGCAGCTGCCGATACAGCGCAGAGGCAATGGCAGCAGGGCAGGATTCCCCGAGGTTTCTGTGCCCGAGTCCCTTGGCAGCGTAGAGTTGGCTGGCAACTAGTGGAAGAGGGAGGGGGTGGGGACGGGTGAAGGCATGATGTCACTTCTGGCTAAAAGGCGGTAGTAACATCAGTGCATTGGTATAATGCTCCTCTCAGATTCCACCATAGAGTCTGGGAGGGTGTCCTAGAGCATCATACCGATGGCAGTGACATCATTTCCCATTTTGCACCAGAAGTGGCGTTGCAATAAGTCCCGCTCTCCCGCATTTCCCCCCCAGCTGCCCTCCCAAATTGCAGTGGGGACAGCAGGCAGAGGGCAGGAAGTCACCTAGCACTGGAGTTCAGAGGTTCACTGCCTCTGCACATGGAGTCTTCTATTCGTCGTCTTGGCTAGCGGCCATGGATGGGCCCTCTGCTCCAAACAATAAGGGGACCAAGCATGATAAAAGCTTCCAGCTTGTGGCCCAAATTCTGTCCCATGATTAATACAGGCAGCAATCTAAGACTGCAATTTAACAAATGATTTTAAGGCCTTCTAGAATAGATAACATTTCAGATGACACTGGAAATGCCTGTAATAAGAATGCTACATGTAAGTCGTGGGGACAGGGTCGCCAGGTCCCTCCTGGCAACCAGCGGGGGAGGAGGGGACTTACTGGGAGGAGCAGTCACTGCCCACATGACCCAGAAGGGGCATCACCATGTCCAGGACGTCGGGGTGACGATCTGGTATTTGGGCAAAAACTCTATGGTAGAAGAAGAGAAGAGGAGATTGGATTTCTACCCCACCCTTCACTATCCAAAGAAATCTCAGAGTAGTTTACAATCCCTTTCCCTCCCCCTCCCCACAACAGACACCCTGTGACTCTGAGGTAGGTGCGGCTGAGAGAGCTCCCTTGAGAACTGCCCTTGAGAGAACAGCTCTGAAAGAACTTATGACTGACCCAAGGTCACACCAGCAGCTGCATGTGGAAGAGTGGGGAATCAAACCCAGTTTGGTGTAGTGGTTAAGTGCGCGGACTCTTATCTGGGAGAACCGGGTTTGATTCCCCACTCCTCCACTTGCACCTGCTGATGTGACGGGTCAGTCACAAACTCTGGCACAGCTGTTCTCTCAAGGACAGTTTGTGTTAGAGTTCTCTCAGCCCCACCTACCTCACAGGGCGTCTGTTGTGGGGAGGGGAAGGGAAAGGAGTTTGTAAGCCGCTCTGAGACGCCTTTGGGCAGTGAAGGGCGGGGTATAAATCCAAACTCTTCTTCTTCTTCTCCCAGATTAGAGTCTGCACTCTTAACCACTACACCAAACTGGTAAATTTGGCCTCTATCATAGAGTTTTTGCCAAAATACCAGAACATTGCCCTAACATCATAGATGTGATGACATCACTTCCTTGGCACATGGGCAGCAACATTGCTGCACGTCAGCTGGATTTCCCTCTTTTTGGGGTTATGATTGTAGGACAAGGGAAAAATGAATGTGAGTTCTGAATGTGAGTTCTGACATTTCCTCTGACCTGTTTATATGCTGACAGATGCCACTGTGCCTTCATAAGAGTTTAATCATAGTATATTCAGATTTTGATATTTAGCCCAGATGGAAGAACTCTGTAGTAGAACATATATCCTTATTCTATTTCCCAGACTTTTTTTTTCTGTGCGGATATCTATTCCCACCAACAGGGGCCTCACTCTCCCCCAACAGCTTTTCCTACATAGTCAGTAGACTTCCTGGGTTTGTAGAAAAATCCAAAAAGTGAGAAAATCCCTTCAGGGATGGTTGAATTCCCCCCAAACCTTTTGACATGGCCTCTGCAGGGACCTAACTCCAGGCATCAACGGTGAGAGATTAGAACGTTGGGGGGGGGGCGGCGGAGGAGGCTTCTGACTGACTCTGTCAGTAAAGGGTGGGGGAAGGGCCCTTTCTTTCCAGGCCTCTTTTGGCCTTGGAGGGAGGGGGGAGGGAGGGAGCCTTGGGGTGAGGCTGGGGGATTCCTGGAGGTTTTGTGGTGGAGTGCAAGGAGGGCAGGATTTGGGGAAGGGAGAGGCCTCAGCTGGGTATCATGCCAACAGAATCCACCCTCCAAAGAAGCCATTTTCTCCAGGGAGACAGATCTCGTTCACAGATCTCTGGAGTTCACTCTCCAGGCCCCACTTGGAGGTTGCCAACCCTAGGCCTGGCAGCAGTCTAGGGTTGCAGGTTCCCCCATGGGCACTGGCAGGGGATGGGAGTAGTGGGGTTGCCAGCTCCAGGTCTGGAAACTCCTGGAGATTTGGGGATGGAGCCTGGGGAGGACAGGGACCTCAGTGGGGTACAATGCCCTAGAATCCACCCTCCAAAGCATCCATTTTCTCCAGGAGAAGTTATCTCAGTAGTCTGGAGCTGAGCAGTAATTCCAGGGGATCCCCAGATCCCACCTGGAGGCTGGCATCCCTAGGCAGCACCCTCTGGGTGACTTGATACCACCTAATTTGCATGACTCAACTTGGCCTGGCTGCTTGCTGCTGTTCAGCAGCCACCCTATGAAAGCCAGCAGTGGTGCAGCAGTTAAAGCTTCAGAGTAGAGTCTGCAAGACCCAGGTTCAGATCCCCATATTGCGGTGGAAGCTGACTGGGTGATTTTGGACCAGTTACATATTTTCAGCCTAACTAACCTCACAGGGTTGTTGTGCAGATAAAAAGGAGGTGAGAATAATGTAAGCTGCTTTGATCCACACTGTGGAGAAAGACTATAATTTTCCTTGGTAGAAGCTGTGGGGGAGGGGGGTGGAGACGAAAAGCTGAAGACAGATAAAGGCAGATAAAGGTTAAGTTGGCTGTTGGGTGAGAAGGAAATAGGGTTGCCAACTCTGGATTGGGAAACTCCTGGACATTTAAGGGGTGGATCCTGGGGATGGTGGGGTTTGAGGAGGGGAGGAACTTCAGACCGGTATAATGCCATAGACTCCACCCTCCAAACCAGCTGTTTCCTCCATGAGAACTACCATTGCCAGCCTCTGGGTGAGGTCTGAAGATCACCCAGAATTACAACTGTTTTCCGGGTGACAGAAATCAGTTCCCCTGGATAAAATGGCTGCTTTGGAGGGTTGAGTCTATGGCTCCACCCCTAGAAGGGAGAAAGAGTGTGAGATATGTAAGGGTAGAGGGGAGGAAGCAAAGGTGTGAGGAATGGGATGACCATCCCGCATGTTTCTTGCGGGTCTCCACTTGTCTATATACTGATACCCAAGTTGCCCCCTCCATGTGGATATCTAAATCCGCACATAGTGAGCACTTGGGGGGCAGAGAGATTTTCCTCCACACTTGGGGCAGTCCCCAGGTGTGCAGAAAAATTTAAAAAGTTGAAAAAATATACGGGGGATATTTAAATCCCCCCCAAAGTAAAAGCATTCCCAGCGCATGTGCAGAGAATGCTCTGGCCACTGGGGGAGAGGCTTGGCAGGCCCAGCAGCTGGGAGCCACTGGGGCGTCACCACTGGTGCCAGGGGGGGAGCAGGAGAAGGCTCGGCAGGCCCACACAGCTTGCTGCCAGTGTAGGGGGTGGGGGAGAAGGATTGGCGGGCCTGGGGATTGGGAGCCGCGCGGGCCTCACCGCTGGTGCTGGGGAGAGCAGGAGAAGGCTCGGTGGGCCTGGTGGCTGGGAGCCACTCAGGCCTCGCCACCGGTGCCCGGGGGGAGTGGGAGAAGGCTCGGCAGGCTCACACAGCTCGCCAACGTGGCAGGGGGCACAGGGGAGAAAGATTGGCGGGACTGGCAGCTGAGAGCTGTGCAGGCCGGGGGGGGGAACGGCTGGGGGGAGGAGTTGCGTCGGCGCTGGGGGGAGAAGAATTGGCAGGCCCGGGCCTCGCCATCAGTGGGGGGTGGGGTGGAGGAGAAGGCTCACCTTTGGCTGCTTCCTCCTCCTCTACGTGGAGTTCCTTCTCCCCCACCCACGACTATCGCAGGTCCCTGCTTCTTGTATATTTAATAATTGCAGAACCATGCACACAGAACTGTCCCTTTAAACAAAAGGAAGAAATGGGTTCTTATCCTTGGCATGTGTCTCTAATGCATGAAACCATCCGCTCATTTAGACCAGCAGCTCAGGGCCAAAGTAGACATGACAGGCAGACTCGATTCACAAATATTTATTCAAATACCCAGCCAGTTTACGCAACATCCAATGAGCCTGTTACACCAGCGGTGTACCAATTGCATTTGCTTCCAGTTTGTTTCCAGGCCCAGCTCCATATGCTTGTTTTGATCGCGACAATCTTGAACCAAAGGACACAAAAGGCCAACTCCACACATCTTTTCCTGGCTGTGCTCTGAAACCCTCTAGGGGGAAGCTAGTCACAGGAATCTACACTTTCAGCAGCGCCTTAAGTGGGGATCCATATGAGAAACTTCTCCGTTGCTGGCCCTAAACTGTGGAACTCCCTTCACCATCACTCCTTGGCAAATAGAAAGGGAAGTCGTGGAAGTAGTGACAGACTTCGTTCCTGGGATCCAAGATCACTGTAGAAGGTAACTGTGGCCATGAAATTAAGGTGCCTGCTCCTTGGGAGGAAAGCTATGGCAAACCTAGACAGCATGATAAAAAGTAGAGACATCACCCTGCCAACAAAAGTCCACATGGTCAAAGCAATGGTATTCCCAGCAGTAATTTATGTCTGCGAGAGTTGGAGCATAAGGAAGGTTGAGCGCCGAAGAACAGATTCTTTCAAATTATGGTGCTGGAGAAGACTCTTGAGAGTCCCTCGGACTGCAAGGAGATCAAATCAGTCAATCCTAAAAAGAAATCAACCCTGACTGTTCCCTGTAAGGCCAGAGACTGAAGCTGAAGCTCAAATACTTTGGCCACCCAATGAGAAGGGAGCACTCACTGGAGAAGACCCCGATGCTGGGAAAGATTGAAGGTCAAAGAAGAAGGGGACGGCAAAGGATGAGATTTTCAGACTGTGTTATCAATGCAATGAACATGAAGTTAAGCAAACTCCGGACAACGGAGGACAGGAAGACCTAGTGTGATGTGGTCCATGGGGTCACGAAGAGTTGGCTTCGACTGTGCGACTTAACAACAACAACTATATAAAACCATTCAATAAACACATCTAAACACACTTATCACCCAAGCCAGGGAGGAGGACCAATAACAGTTAAAGCGGGCACGCCAAACAAAACGAAAAAGCCTTCACACGTTGGTGGAAGACAACGGCAGAGGGAGGGAGGGAGGCAAATCTCCCGGGGAGAGAGAGTTCCAGAGGTGAGGTGCCATGGCCAAGAAGGCCCTTCCTCAGGTTGCCACCCGTCTAACTTCAAGTGGCAGGGGCAACTGAAACAAGCCCTCCAACGATGTCCAGAATGGACAGATGAGGCGGAGTGGGAAGAAACTGGTGAGATTAGGGTTGCCAGCTCTGTTTGGGGAAATTCTGGAGATCTGGGGGTGCAACCTGGGGAAGGTGGGGTCTAGGGAGGGGAGACACCTCAGGAGGGTATAAGGCCACAGAGTTCCACCCCCGCCCTCAGCAGCCATTTTCTCCAGGGGATCTGATCCTTGTAGGGTTGCCAGCCTCCAGGTGGAGCCTGGAGATCTCCCGCTTTTACCACTGATCTCCAGCTGACAGAGATCAGCTCCCCTGGAGAAAATGGCTGCTCTGAAGGATGGACTCCGTGACATTTTACCATGCTGAGGCCCCTCTCCTCCCTCTCCCGGATCCACCCCCAAAGTCTCCAGGTATTTTCCAACCCAGAGCAGCACGCAACCCTAGATTGTTGTCATCTGGAGATCAGTTCTAATTCTGGGAGATCTCCAGGCCACACCTGGTCATTTGCAACCCTAGGTGAGACCTAGACCACCAGGGATGTGTTAAAAAAAAAATCAATCTGAATATCCCCTAGAGTAAAGATTTGGACTGTGCTGAATATCAGCCTACCTTGCTTTATTAAAAAATCCCTTTGCTTTCTTCTCCCCCACTACAGAATTCCAAACTGGCTCTCCTCGGCTCCCCCTCTTCATAGGGTTGCTAGCTCTGGGTTGGGAAATACCTGCAGATTTTGGGGGTGGAGCTTGAGGAAGGTGGGGTTTGGGGAGGGAAGGGACTTCAGTGGGATAGAATGAAGAAGAGAGAAGAAGAAGAGATTGGATTTATACCCCACCCTTCACTCAGAGTCTCAGAGTGGTTTATGAACTCCTTTCCCTTCCCCTCCCCACAACAGACACCCTGTGAGGTAGGCAGGGCTGAGAGAACTCTGACAGAAACTGTCCTTGAGAGGGCAGCTCAGACAGAACTATGGCTTGCCCAAGGTCATCCAGCAGCGGCATATGGAGGAGTGGGGAATCAAACCCGGTTCTCCCAGATTAGAGTCCATGCACTTAACCACTACACCAAACTGGTGTAATGCCACAGAGGCCACCTCCCAAAGCGGCCATTTTCTCCTGATGAACTGGAGATCAGTTGTATTGGTGAGGGATCTCCAGCTACCACCTGGAGGTTGGTAACCCTAGATCTTCACAATGTATCTACTCTCAGTTTTGGCACCATTGGAGATGTTCAAGTCCGAGAAACAATCAGGGGCTGCGAACGAGTTTTGCAAGCATTTTGCTCATCAACCCCTGGAAAAAAAATATTCCAAAAGATGACGGTGTTTGTAGACTGGAGAACAGGTTCTTGCTGTCTGGCCTTTTGGATGAACTTCCTTTGTTTGTACAGTAGGCCTGCTTGACTCTTGACCTTTGGCTTCTCCAAGCAGTCAGCAAATAGGAATAGGTTAACCACTTCTGCTGGAACCCCCGATTGGTTAAACAAAAGCCTGGCTCACTCCAAGAGGTCCACGTTCGTGTAGCTGTTTGATTTTCTCCCCCCACCCCCACCCCCGCCACCCTCCAATTTCTGTTTCTGCCCTCCAGGTCAGTTCTACCAGTAAAGTAATTATCCGGTGGAAAATAAAACCCTGTTTCTTATTCGAGGGGACCCAAAAGTCTTTCACAAACAAAACAAAACATGCATTTTATAATCACGCCAAAGTAGCCTGGCGTACCAATTTCACAATGTGCTTCATTGTCAACGGATTTCTCCTGGCATTGCTCAACATGGAACTGTTTGCTCACAGCTTGGATTCAGCGCATGGCTTCTCTGCCCCAGCAATTTCATTTTAGTTTGCAGGAACACAGAGACCTTAGGACGTGGCTGCGTGTGTAATTAACCTGAACCCAAACTGAACCTTGGCCTTTGAACTCGTCAAATAGATGCCATCAATGCGTAAGTGCATGCAGGGACCATCCCATATCTCCTCCATTCTCAGCCGACCAAACTGTAAAAAAAAAAAAATCAAAATGGAGCACATCTTCCTCCTGATCCAGCTGCAAATAGACACCCTCTCTTGAGAGACAATGTCTTAAGATAGTAGCTTCTGCAGAAAGGTGCAAACCATATGAACGGCGGTCTGCAGTCCATGGTATGGACATCATTCCAGCTTCATCTTGGCTAAACGGATTTTGCAGTGTTTTTGCATTGTTTCCGAAAACCTACCACACCTGTTTGACCAGAATCAACACTAGGATAAAAGAAAAACCTTCTTGAACTCTCTTATAAACTACGGTCTCCCTGCAGCCAAACAAGAGCTTCAAGTGAGCTGAAGGTTATAGTTGTCTTATAGTTATCCCTGGTCTCATAGATTTGGCTGGAACAAAAACCTGCCAAAGAGACGACTATGAACAACAGTGCCTGTTTCAGACCACTGACAACACTCTGGAAAAAAGCTCCTTCAGTCACTTGCCATGCTGGGTGTGGTCATATATGGCAAGCTTACCACAATTTGTTCCCACTGTGGATTTGATCGGGAATATTTTTTTCGGTTTGGGATGACCACACATCCCTCCCTGAACCGCTTGCACCGTGCAACGAGGCTCCGGACACCGTTCAGATAGCCACGCCACCACTTGATGGCACGGCTTGTTTAAAAAAAAAATTGGCTTTGCGCATGCGCATACACACATGGCCGAATCACTGCTCCCACCGGGACTGGCCGTACTCCCTTGTTCTTGTAGGTTCCACCCTGACACAGCAAACAAAATTAACTAGCGACATACAACTGAGTGCTGGAGTCTATATGTGCACTTGAACGTTTATACACTGAATTTATTCAGCGCAGGATTGCTCATGCACACAACGATGGAAGCTTGTACAAAAAAATCGCAAGAAGGACGTTCAGATGACCTAATCACGATCATTGCGAGAGATGGCTGTCCAGATCGGCAAAATCACGGATTCAAAGCTCAAACGTCCAGAAAGTACTTGATTTCCCAGGTGTAGGAAAACTCACTAGGGAACTGGGAGGAATGCGTGAGTGAGCCCACTTCGGTGCGGGAGACGGATGTGGCCATCTGATCAGCAATTTTAAATGGGAGAGGGAACAGCGGTGAAACCCGATCAAAATGACAGTATGACCACAGCCTCTGAGCATGGTTGCCAACTCTGAGCTGGGGAGATCATGGAAAATTGGGGTGGCGTAGCCTCGAAAGGGCAGAATTTGGGAAGGGGAGGAACCCCAGCAGGGTATGATGCCATTAATTGGGGCAGAAACCGAGTAGAAGTGCATTCTCAAATACCTGCCTGTTTTTTTACACAGGTACACCAGCCCTGGGAGGAAGGGCTTGAAAGGTGATCTTAAGCAGTGTGTGTGAATCTGGCCTCTGGATTAGCTCATTGGTGACTCATCTAAATAGGAAGCCAAATTGCTATTAAAAACAACAGCAGCTCAGAATCCCTCTTAGGCTTTCGGTTGCCTGTGCTGTAATTAACAAATAATATTGAAGACATTTAGTCTTGGAAGTAAGAGCCATTTCATTCCGTGGGATTTCCTCCCAGGAGAATGTCCTTCGGACTGCAGCCCCAGAGCAGACCTTTTCTTCTGGTCCCCGTGTAGATAACATTGTCATACCAGTAGGAGGCTGAACTCCAAGAAAGCGTTTTGTTTCTGGTGCTTTCTGGCACCTTAAAGACTCATGCACTGATTGAGGTGGAAGCGTCTGTGTGACCTTGATCCCACTTCATCAAAAACATGAAGTGTTATACTCAATCGGTAGTAATATACATACCCAAGGATACAAATTGAAGAGGGGCGGGTGTTATTAAAAGTAAGGCCTGAGGGCTTAAGAATCATGGAATCGTAGAGTTGGAAGGGACCTTCAAGGTCATCTAGTCCAACCCCCTGCACAATGCAGGAAATTCACAAATATTTCCCTTTCCACACCCCCAGTGGCCCCTGCTGCATGCTCGGAAGATCACAGAAAACCTCCAGGATCCCTGGCCAAACTGGTGTGGAGGAAAAAGCCTGTAGGGATCCCTTTTGGATCAGACTAGTGGCCTATCTGGGGCAGCATCTGGTTTCACACAGCAGGCAAAACGGTTGTCTGCAGAGCCAACCAACAGGGCTCAGAGGCTGATGTCACCTCCGAGCACTGGTATGCAGAGATTTGTAGTCCCCGAACAGGGGAGGAGCCATGGCTCAGTGGTAGAGCATCTACCTGGCATGCAGAAGGTCCAAGGTTCAATCCCCAGCATCTCTAGTTGAAAGGACCAGGCAGTAGGTGAAGTGAAGGACCTCTGCCTGAGACCCTGAAGAGCCACTGCCAGTCTGAGTAGGCAATACTGACCTTGATGGACCAGAAATCTGATTCAATATAAGGCGGTTTGGTGATACCATATCAATATGGAGGTTCCCTTTAGACACCATGGCTAGTAGCCATACAGGAACATAAGGATATGCCAAAGCCTAGTTGTATAGTTGTATAGTGCAGAGAACAAAATCTCGTCCATCAGCACCAAGTCACACGTGATCCGGGGGGGTCTGCGTTGGGGCCCGTGGATGTGCAGCTGAAATGCAGGCACCACCGGGACTGGTCTCTGCCATGAACTTCCAAGGGGGCCTCCCACAAGCCACCAGTCTCCCTCTCGGACCCCTTTCCAACGGGCTCTTTAACTTGCTTCGGCTTCTGAAGGCAAACGCACGTTAAAGAAGTTTCACATGCCTTCATAATAACAACAAAAATTGGATCATCTGGATTAAAGCTTTGGCAAGATAGCATTTTGTCCTTGATGTGTGTGAAACCTTTTTTTTTAAAGTTTTGCCTTCAGACAAAGCATGTTAGAGAGCGCATATGAAGGGGACTTAAATCTCCATCCCCAGCTTTTACGAGATCAAGATTATCATACTCATCTATCTTATAGGGGTGTTGCAAGTAGATAAATAGGTACTGCTTTGGTGGGAAGGTAACAGCATTCTGTGAGCCTCAGCGTTTAGTCATGCTGGCCACATGACCACGAAAACATCATTGGACAGCGCTGGCTCTTCAGCTTGAAAATGGAGATGAGCACCACAACCCTAGAGTCGGATTCGACTGGCTTTCGAGCAATGGAACCTTTACGTTTTACTGCTCAGATTACAACAGAAAGTATGTGTGAAGTGTAGAACTCCCGTGGCACTTTATGAACATGCAAATGGGAAGATAGATCAATTAATTACTCTCAGCATTCTACAATTAAGGAAACATCCCTCTCCAATTGTGACATATTTATTTCCTTAACTGTTTTTGCCCCAGAACTGAACCCAAACAAATGGTTCCCATATATTTGATCCTTGTATCTGTTAAACATCTTCATTATGCTGTATGGTTATTTACGGCTCACCCTTTACGTATATGTGTGGACTGGTAATTTCCAAATTTGTTTCTATCTCTGCCTTCACTGTAATTGGCCATTCCTGGCAACAAACCCCTCCCTCTCTTTCTATATGTAATGGCTGAAGAAATTCTGTTTCACTGTATCTGAGGAAGTGTGCTTGCACATGAAAGCTTATACCTTGAATAAAACTTTGTTGGTTTTAAAGGTGCCACACTGGACTCAAATTTTGTTCAATGGGAAGAGAGCCAGGAATTCATTCTATCAATGGCCTGCAGGGGGCGGGCTGGGAAGTTAAAATGACCAGGAGCAAGCCAGCCTAAGAAGGCCCTGCAGGGCTGGCAGTCAAAAGTGGGTGAGGGGAGCAGAAACTCTGGGGGGGGGGGTGCTGGGGGAAATAAAAGTGACCCCCTAGGAATCAGGGGAATCCCTAGAGCATCACCAATGTTGTAATGTCACTTCTGGGTATTGGCACACCACCTCTGAATGTTTCTTGCCTTGAAAACCATACAGGATGGGGTTGCGAGGGCCGGGTAGGGAAATACCTGGAGGTTTGGGGGATGGAGTTTGAGGATGGCAGGTTTGGGGAGGGGAGGGACCTCAGTGGAGAAGAATGCCATAGAGTCCACCTTCCAGAGTGGCCATTTTCTCCAGGTGAGCTGACCTCTGTCAGCTGAAGTTCAATTGTAATCGCGGGAGATCTCTAGCCACCACCTGTAGGTTGTTAAGCCTACTACAGGGAAGCCATAATTGGACTGCTGCTTAATGGCAAAAAACACATATTCCATTTGAGACATGAGCTGTGCCTAGATTATTGTGAGAATCAGGTTCCACTTTTCAGCTGTGCAACTGAGGAAGAATGCTTTGAAACGTCTGGCATACCTAGGAAGGACGTTTTTGGCTGCAGATTTATCTTTGGGACATCCTCTGCCTTTTGTGTGGACTTTGAGGTCTTCAGGATGCTATTATACTGAAAGGATATACAGGAGTCGCCTGTTGGATTCTTTCTTCACTATTGAATGGTTATACCAAATTTTGTCTTCTGTTCTTTGAATTGTTACCATCTGTAGGTCGGCAACCCTACTACAGGGTAGCCATAATTGGGCTGCTACTTGATGGCAACAAAAGCTCAAACAAAAACAAACCAACAAACCAAAACACAAATCTGACCTCTGTATACCAGCCAAAAGCCACAATCACACTGACTACGCATTTTTCCAAGCACCCAGAAAGGATGACGGTCAGGGACCAGTCAACCTCACAGATGATAATGATGATGATTTATTTATTCTTCACATTTATACTCCGCCTTCCCTGCCAAGGCCGGCTCATGATGATGATGATGATGAGGAGGAGGAGGAGGAGACTAGATATATACCCCACCCTGGCTTTATACCACACCCACCAAAGGAGGGTGGGGTTTGGGGAGGGGAGGGATTTTTATGGTGTACAATGAAGAAATTATGTCTTTGAAAAATGATTAGAAAAAGTGAGTGGGAAGCGGGCATGCCATTTCCCTGCCACCAGGCCCCACCCCCACTTCTAATCAGCTGGCCAGCGGGGGGGGGGAACTTACCCCAAAAAAGAGCGAGACTCAGCCAACGTTGCAGTGATGTGTCCATGTCACTTCCGATGTGATTCATGAGTGATGCCATCACGTCGGCAACATCAGGGTGACGCTCTGGTGTTTGGGCAAAAACTCTATGGTAGAAGCCAAATTTACCATAGAGTTTTTGCAAAAAAATCAGAGTGACGCCCGACATCATTGCATGATGACATCACCTCCGGGTCACAGAAGTGACGCAGACACGTCGCTGCAACATCGGCTGGGCCTCATTCCCCATTCCCGGTAAGCCTCCCCCCTTATCACCTACCAGTTGCCAGGAGACACCTAGCAACCCTAGCGGGAAGATAGGCTTGGTGGAAAGTGCCATCAAGTCACAGTTGACTTATGGCAAGCCTGTAGGGTTTTCAAGGCAAGAGACGTACAGAGGTGGTTTCCCATTGCCTGCCTCTGCATAGCAGCCCTGGACTTCCTTGGTGGTCTCCTGTCTAAGTCCTAACCAGGACCGACCCTGCTTAGCTTCCAGGATCTGATGAAATCGGGCTGTCCTGGGCCATCCGGGACAAGGCAGGTGAGCAGAGGTGGCCAGCTTCCTGCCTAGCGACCCGGCTAAGCTTCCGAGTGCTGATGAGACTGACCTAGTCTGGGCTTTCCAGGGGCAGAGTTTATTTATGTACTTCATTGCTACCCCCACTGCTCTGCATGGGGACCTGAAGCGGCTCACGCCAGGCTGACTCTCCAAGAGCTGCCTACCCTTTCCCCTTCCTCCACTTTGTCCTCACAAAACTTTAGGGTTGCCAGCTCAGGGCTGGGGAATACCTGGAGCCATTAGGGGCGGAGGCAGAGGAGGGTGGGGTCTGGGGAGGGGAGGGGATTCCAGTGGTGTAGGATGCCATAGAGTCCACCTTCCAAGGCCATTCTCTCCAGGGGAGCTGATCTCTGTTGCCTGGAGATGTGTTGTGATCACGGGAGATCTCCAGCCACCACCTGGAGGATGGGAGCCGTAGCCATGTGGGTAGGTTAGGGCTGAGAACGGACGACTGGCCTAAGGTGACCGAGTTAGCTTCAGTGACCGAATGGGGATTTGAGACCCAGATCCTAGACTTACCCCTAACCACAACACCAGGCTGACTCTCCAAGAGCTACCTCCAACACTTCTTCTTTGAGCAGGACTCATAGGGTGGCCAGCTCTGAGTGGGGAAATACCTGGAGATTTGGGGGGTGGAGCCTGGGGAGGCCGGGGTTTGGAGAGGGGAGGGACCTCAGCAGGGTATAAAGCCATAGAGCCTGCCCTCCAAAGCGGCCATTTCCTCCAGGGGAACCAACCTTGATCAAGCTGGAGATCAACTGTAATAGCAGGAGGTCTCTAGGTACCATCTGGAGGTTGGCAACCCTATGTAGGAGTAAGATCCGGGAGCGGGGGATGGCTCTGGATTTCCAAAAATAATAGGAAAAGAAAGTATGCGAACTTCCAGCCTCTCCAGAACTCTTTATCAAGGCCGGATGTTAAGAACAAAACGGGCCAGAGGGAAAAAAACACACACAAGACACAGCAGGTGCTGATCTTCCGACTTTGGGGTTGCTTCCAAGGGCCGTTCTCTCGTTTAATCCCATGCGCCCGTTATTACCTAGACGAGACCACTTAAAAGAATATCGCAGGCAGAAAGGGATAAATCTACCGAATGGGTGTGGGGGAGGGGGGGGTGCCATTTAACTATGCGGTTTCCTTAAAGGGAAAGATTGGATCAATCGGATCGATAGGAAAGGTTTCCCTGGCTCTGCATAAAAGATGGCTCAGGCCTTTCTCTCCCGGCTGGTTTAACTTCCCCCTCCCTGACGAATGCAAATCAATGGATGTGTGTTTACTACAGGGCCCTCTAACAGACTCCACTTGCTGAGAATGCCACCACTGAAGCCAAAGGTGGAGAGAAGGAGGGAAAGGGGGGGGAAGGGGGGAGAGAGAAACAAAACACCCAATCCTTGGCCCAGGCGAAGGCAATATTGGGCCTGGAGACCAGCCAGAAGCCCTTGGGTCACGGCCAATTTCCATAAAATGGAAAGCATCCATGTTGCCCTGATGCTGAACACAGAAGGCAGGCACTGGAGACCCGGCAGAGGAGGATATAAGAGAAATAGTTCAGGCGGGTCTCAGAAAGCATCCCCTAAAGCTTCTGGCAGACAATGGAGTCACTTCTGATACACATATACACACACACATTTAAATCCTTCATTTTAAAATGTATTCTGCAACATCAATGGACGTGGCACTTTGCAGAATAATAAGCAAAGTGTTCCCAGGGGATCCATCCAAGGGGGGACCAGATTATCCGAGTCATGCGGGGAGGCCCACGAATTCTACTCACGCGTCATGCGTCATGTCCGTCCGTCCCCCACCCGTCTCCTATCAACTTTGCACACATTGGGGGGAAAAATGGCCTGCTAAACCGCCACGGCTTAGTTAGCATTAAAGGGCGATAAGGCAGTGTTTTTCACATCCGGGATGGGATTGGTACTTTGTCAACGAGACAGAATCAGAAAAATGGAGGCGGGGGGTGGGGGGCGGGAGATGAAATTCCAGAGCAATGTTATTTTGCTTCATCGAAACCTCGTGTTGCTTTCCTAATTCCAGCACGGTCAATAGATCTACTTTGCATCGAATTAGACACTGGGTTCCACACAGCATGCCGAGATCGGTGCAAAAAAGAGTAGCGTGTTCTCAAGGGGTCTCACAGAGGCGCAAAGAGGGCTTAGGAGTCTAGGGTGGGTCCAGGCCAGAGGCCCCCAACATTTTTGGTACGGTGACCCTCAGGGACAAATTTTGTGCGCGTGCACACTTCTTCAGATATAAAAGCTTATACCTTGAATAAAACTTTCTTGGTCTTAGAGGTACCATTGGACTCAAACTTTATTCTGCTGCTTCAGACCAATATGGCTACCCACCCGAATTTACATTGAATCAGACCATCAGTCCATCACAGTCAGTATTGTCTGCTGAGACTGGCAGCAGCGCTCCGACCCAACCCAACCTCAATCCCTGGGATGATCACTTCCAAACAATTACTATAAGAGAAATGGAGGCGGCCATTTTCTATGGCTTTGCCATAGAGGACGGAACATTCCAGAAAGAAGCTACCTGATCCTCGCCTCAGGTCTGAATAGGAACCCAGCTTTGAACTCTTTGTGAAGCAGCAGCAGCAGCAGACTTAAGAGAATCCAGGGATGGAAGGCGAATCAGGAGAGTAAAGATGAAGAATACTGTCGGGATGCCAGTGATGGCTGTCTGTGACGACACGCCAGTCAGTTTGGCAGGATGCGCCCCCGCATGTAAGTGGCTCAGCAATTATTAATCAGAACTTATCCTGCTTTGTTTGCTTGGGCAATACTCTGCCAGTTCAACTGAGTGGGGGCGTTTGCCTCAGGCTCCCTCAAGCCCAACACGCTGCCTCGCATTTCATTCCCCTCCCCTCAGCAGTGTTTCCTCTAAGCTGAGTCAGTGTGAGCTAGCTCACAGTTTTTTTAGTCTCCATCTCACACATTTTTGCCTCGGCTCAGGAAGGAGGGCTCCAGAGCAAACTAATGTATGCAGCAGCCAAATCGCTTGCTCACAACTTTAATGCCAGCAGCTCACAAAGTAGAATTTTTGCTCACAAGGCTCCACAGCTTGGAGGGAGCATTGCCCCTCAGTACATTTTTCTTCCTCCCTCTTCCAAGCTTGGGGTCCTGCTCTTATATCATTCCATAATCTTGTTTATCCCTCTCCCCCTCATTTAAAAATGTATTACAGGTGTGACTTTGCCCTTGTTTTTATAACAATGTGCATCGGCTCAAGGCCGTTATAAAGAGTTAAGTCTTCACTAGAGTTTATTAGGAGACTGATTTGTGAACAAACATTAGCATTGCCAAGAGATCCCTCCTGGTTTTGATTTCCATCCCTAAAAAATCTCTCAAACTGCACGGCAAACAGAACTTCAAGGCTGCTGCATTTCCCCATAATACAGCAGTGGGAAAGCTCTGAAACTACAGCACGCCAAGTCAGACTACGGCTTCGTCTAGTTCAGTGTTGTCTAGGAGACGAGTCATGGCTCAGTGGTAGACTATCCACTTTGTGTGCAGAAGGCTCCAAAAGCTACTCTTGTCGCTTCCAGGTAGCTCTAGGAGTTTGTCAGGAACTCTATGGTCAGAACTTCCTGTAAGGAAGTTTTACGTTTCCCCCCACTGGACAATTGCCCCCCTTCCAATTTCCACTCGATCAGCTGAGCACCGGGAAGCAAGTGCTGCAATTGCCTGGAGGTCTCCCACCCTAAGTAGGCAAACGGGAACCCAAGATAGTGGGTGATGTCAAAGACTTCTCCCTGGGGAGCTGCTGCCAGTCAGAGTAAACAATACTGACTCTGACAGGCCAATGGTCTGATGTGGTATAAGGCAGCTTTGTGTGCATCTGGCAGCAACGGGTCCCCAAAATCCCACACCTCACCCAGCACCTTAGGGGAAGTTCAGTGATAGAGCATCTGCTTGGCATACAGAAGGTCCCAGGTTCAATCTCTGACACATCTAGTTAAAAGGACCAGGCAGTAGATGATGAGAAAGACCTCAGCCTGAGACACTGGAGAACTGACACCAGTCTGAGTAGACAATACTGATCTTAATGGACCAAGAGTCTGATTCAGGATAAAGCAGACTCATGTGTTCACCTGTTTTCCAGGGATTCTAGGTGTCAAACACGAGATATTTTACAAGCAAAGCACAAGCTCGGCCACTGAACCGCACTCCCTCCTGAGAGCCAGTTTGGTGTAGTGGTTAAGTGCGCAGACTCTAATCTGGGAGAATCGGGTTTGATTCCCCACTCCTCCACTTGCACCTGGCTGGATGACCTTGGGCAAGCCATAGTTCTGATAAGAGCTGTTCCTGAAAAAAGAGCAGTTTCTGTCAAGAGCTCTCTCAGCCCCACCTACCTCACAGGGTGTCTATTGTGGGGAGGGGAAGGGAAAGGAGTTTGTAAGCTGCTCTGAGACACCTTTGGGTAGTGAAGGGTGGGGTATAAATCCAATCTCTTCTTCTTCTTCTCCTGTGTAGTACATATGCTGTAAGTGTAGGTGAACTGTGCATTGTAGTTGGGAAGCAGAGATGGGGCTGAACCAAGGAAAAGCTGAAGAGAAGAAGTTTCAAGAAAAGGATGCACCTTGTTTACTTAAACCACATTCACCTCCTCCTTCTCCCCACAAAAGTCCTCACACAGCTTACAGCAAAATTAAAAACCACAATGATAAAACATACTACCAGCGCCCTAAAACACAGTCCGAAAGAAAACATCCTGACCTTTTCGGGAAGTCCATTTCTTAAACCAGGTGTCCCTAACTTTTCTGAGTCTGTGGGTTCTGTTGGAATTCTGACACAAGATGGCGGGCACAGCCACAAAATGGCTGCCGGAGGTGGTGGAGCCAGCCACAAAATGGCCGCCACCACTTACCTTCAGTCACACAGTGAAAATTATTGTGCTGTGGTGGCAGCTGCTACCAAGGCAATGTTTTTAAAGGCCAAGCAAATCTCCAACGGCCAATCAGAAGCCTTGCTGGGAAAAGCTCCACCGGACCCCGCCCATTTTCTAAAAGCTCTCGACAAGTGCCAAGAAAGCCGTTAGCAATCTTCATGGCACCCACTGACACCACACTGGGGACTCCTGCGTTAAATCATAACTTCCTCCGTAAAGGCCAGAGACCACAAAAGTGGACTTCAGGGAGGAATTGCTGAGCCTCTGTAGTACAGCTCCCATTCTTTCAGCTTTCAAATCCTAGAGAGCAAAAGACTGCAGAAGTCTACTGTAGGTTGTCTGGAGGGGAGACATGCCAAGAAATATCTGCTTCTGCCTTTTTAAACGGGTGGGGGTGGTTTTAAAAAATTACAGCCCGTTTGTCCTCTGCAAAATGTCTCCAATTATTCTTTCCCTCTTAATGTAACTTTGCTTCATCCTGATTTCATATGATTAGTACTTATGACAGGCCCCAAAGTCAATACATGCTATATACATTTAAATTATTCTCTTCCTGAAGGAGAATGTGTATGTATATTCGATTACTAGAGCCAAAGTCCAAATGTGATTAAATTACGGTTGAGGTATGCTTAGAACTCCGACAAAGGCTGCCTGTTTCCATGAGAATAACTCATCTTAAAATGATATAGTGCGGCAAGGCTTGAATGCTAATATATTTCTTCCCGTATTAATATTTTGGCCAGGGTCTCCAGTGCCTAGGGAAAATATTGCTATCGAATACAGTACAGTTTGGCTCAAGTTGTATGAATTCTGTTTTATAAAGTTTTGGAGATTTTGCTGAGCTTTCTGGTTCATTGTTTAGTCCCCTCAAAAGCAACTGATATTTAAGAGGTACACTGCCTTTGAAAATGGAGGTTCTAGGGCACTCTCATGGCTAATGGAAAACAGGAGATGGAAACCTGCTAGTCTTCAAGGGTTTGACCGTTCCAGGTTTTGCTAACTAAAATTGTTCCTCTGCGATTAAAGACAGGCTGCCCTCAATAGGATGTTTCTTCTACAAGGCTGCGGTCAGCTTCAGAAAAGTTGCATAAGGGGCCAAGCCCGTAGTTACAGATCACCAGTGCCATTTACTTCATGAAACATCTTTCCAACTGCCACTGAGTGTCTCCTTGGTAGTGGAAAGTACCTTCAAGTTGCAGCTGACATACGGTGACCTCATGTGATGTTCAAAGCAAGAGACTAACAGGGGTCCCGGTCACACGGAGCATTTGCCCCGCCGAAGACACGGTAGCCCTGCAGGGTTTCCGGGCAGGATCACACAGGCACATCTGGGAGGCATAGCACTCCCGTGGCCAACACGTAGCTTCCCTCCAAAGCTGCAGAATAAAAAACTACCAGGAAAGGAGCACTAGTTTCTGGAAACCCCGGGGCAAAGGCCGGCGTCTGATTGCAGGAGCGTCAGTATCTCGTGGCATCCGACGCCCGCCCATGTCCCGGGGCAAACCGGATGTTGTAAGTTTCCATGGGATGTGCACCAACGTGAAATGGCACATGCACAGACGCAAGGCACCAATAGCGGCCTGCCCCCCCCACGGCGCATGCGCACATTACAACAGCGTGGCTTGTGTGCTCGTGCTGCACTGCTTTTTCGCTGTGCTGCAGCATCGCGGTGTGATCGGCACTCAGAGCTGGAACGTGGCAACTCGGCGGACCGTGTGATCAGCCTACTGCACCTTATTTTGCTCCGGGACGAACAGCCACGCCTCCCCCCCCACGTTTTCTGGCCCATATGACCGGGGCCAGAGTTGGTTTGCCAACGCCTGCCTCTGTGTAGCAATCCTGGAGTTCCATGGTGATAGGATTGCCAGGTCCCTCCTGGCAACCAGAGGGAGACTTACTGGGACCAGCAGGGAGGCCCAACCAACATACAGCGATGTATCTACATCACTGCCCATGTGACCCGGATGTGAAGTCATCATGTCTGGGATGTCAGGGCAACACTCCAGTATTTGGGGAAAAACTCCCCTACATACACTGCCTGAAGCTTTCATGTTGTTTTATGATGCCAAATGGCCTTGTTAGCTGCCCTGAGCCTACTTCGCTGGGGAGGACGGTGTTAAGTATGCAACTCAACACGATTGGATTCCAGCAAAGTGATTTCAGCTTTATTGTAACAGCAAACTCAGCTCAACAACACACACACAGAACAGTGGAGCGCAGCTCCCTTTTTAAATGATCCGGGCTGTCAAAGCCACACCCATAAATAAGTTAACATCCAATAACAATGCTCGGATAAAGACCAATGAGGTCTGTTCCTCCAGAAAGCTATGTACAGTTCTGATTGGATATTTACAAGGTTTCACAGAAACCGACCAATGGGAATGCGACAATTTACAATCCCATTTTATGCCTGAAGTTTAACACAGGAATAGATAGGACAGATTCCAGCTTCAGGACATAACAGACAGGGTACAAATTAAATAAATAATGCTTGGAACTGAATTAGAAGGCAAGGATGCTCTATGTGTCCTGACCTCTCTGTCGGTCTAAACTCTTTGGTGCCATCTCTCAAGTCTGAGACAGGAGACAGGGCAAAATCCCCCAACTCCAACAATTCTCAGGGGTGTGTGAGCCCAATTCAAACTGGGAAACAGCCCAATTCCACCATTTTCTTGTCTGCAGTGGCCCAAGGAACTCCTATTTATCACACTGGAGAAATCTATTTGTAGTCCCTTGATATGCGTGTAGCCCTTCAATACACCTAAGTTCCCTCACAGTTCCCTTTATGGCCAGGAAAATGGTGCAAAGGAGAAGATTTAGGCGCCTCACCCCATGTACTACAGTCCTGATCCAAATTGGGCCCACGTGCACCTGGGAATTAAGTTCTGAGTAGAAACTGCTTGTGTACATCTAGTTGACAGTTGGTCCACATCTCCTTTCCATCCTGTGGATTATCCGCCAAACGAAATGTGACTGTGTCCTCAGGGTAGACATGAGGGTGCTGCTGCCATTTTAAAATGCCATGTGGACCCAATCCTAACTGGGTCCAAAGCATGATCTTCTTGTCTCCCCACCATGTCCTTTTTCAAGCGTAAAAACAACCCTACAATAGGATACCACCACATTAATTTGGCCTTGTGTGACCTGTGAATCACTGTGTGGGTCTCTGCACACCTCACAAGCTACTGACTCTAACACGGCAATCTCTGTAACAGGCACCACTGCCTACTGTATTATATACAACAGCAGGATATTTCTAATGTAGGCATTAAGTTCTCTCATTCTCCACTTCATCTTCTGCGCCTCCTCCCTCCCTTTCCTCTCTGTCTCTCTCTCTTATCCTTTTTATCATAATACTTATGTTCCATTTGAGGCCTGACCAGAACATGCCAGGAAACAGTATATGGGGAGACGGGGGGGTGGGGAGAGAGAGAGAGAGAGAGAGAGAGAGAGAGAGAGAGAGAGAGAGAGAGAGAGAGAGAGAGAGAGAGAGAGAGAATGGACTGAAGGGGTCTGTTTTGTACTTCATTAACGACTCTCACAGAAAAATATCGCATGATGCTATTGTTTGTACAAGAGTAAAAGTCATATGGAGCTAACAGAAATGTTTTCACAAAATATGTCGAGAGGAAGAAGAAGAAGAAGAGGAGGAGGAGGAGGAGGAGGAGGAGGAGATTGGATTTATATCCCGCCCTTCACTACCCAAAGGAGTCAGCGGCTTACAAACTCCTTTCCCCTCCCCACAACAGACACCCTGTGAGGTAGGTGGGGCTGAGAGAGCTCGGACAGAAACTGCTCTTCTTCAAGGACAGCTCTTATCAGAACTATGGCTTGCCCAATGTCATCCAGCCAGGTGCAAGTGGAGGAGTGGGGAATCAAACCCGGTTCTCCCAGATTAGAGTCTGCACACTTAACCACTACACCAAACAAGAAGAAGAAGAAGAAGACGAGGAGGAGGGGGATGAGGAGGAGGAATTGGTTTTATAGCCTGCCCTTCATTTCCCTAAGGAGTCTTGGAGTGGCTTACAACCACCTTCCCTTCCTCTCCCCACAACAGACATCCTGTGAGAGGTAGGTGGGGCTGAGAGAGCTCTTTGAAAACTGCTCTTGAGAGAACAGCTGAGAGAACTGTGACTGACCCAAGGTCACCCAGCAGCTGCATGTGGAGAAGTGGGAAATCAAACCCAGTTCTCCTGATTAGAATCCACCGCTCTTAACCACTACACCACAGCTGGCTCCAAAAGAAACCAGACTAGCCATCAAGGGGCACCCCTTTGCCATTGGCAAGAGCCTCCTACAACTAAAATACCCTATGATATACCACAAATAGAGGGCAGGAAGGCCAAGGTGGACTGCAATATATGGTGCTTGCAGGGGCAAAGAGATCCAGACTAGTAAAGTCATATTCCATAAAGGGATGGGAGGGAAACTCCCATTCAAATCTCTCCTTGCTTCCCTATATATCTAAAGGCCTTGCCAGCTTTGGGTTGGGAAATTCTTGAGACTTGGGGGGAGAACCTGGGGAAGGTGAAGTCTGGGGCGGGAGCTCATCCAGGGATGTGATGCCAGAAAGCCCCCCCATCCAAAGCAGCCAGGGGAACTGGTCTCTGTCATCTGAGGGTCAGTTGGAATTCCAGGGAAACTCTGCGCCCCACCTGGAGGTTGGCAATTCTAATAGCTAAAGACCCATAGAGACCCCTTAGACTGGGCAAGGACAAGAAAGAGGGATTTGCTTGCTATTCCACTTCATGGCTCAAGGGATGCTCCAGAGCCAGTTTGGTGTGGTGGTTAAGAGTTCAGACTCTAACCTGGGAGAACCGGGTTTGATTCCCCACTCCTGCACATGCAGCTGCTGGAGGGACCTTGGGTCAGTCATAAGCTTTCTCAGAGCTGTTCTCTCACGGGCAGTTTCTCTCAGAGCTCTCTCAGCCCCACCTACTTCACAGGGTGTCTCTGTTGTGGGGAGGGGAAGGGAAAGGAGATTGCCGCTCTGAGACTCCTTCGGGTAGTGAAGGACGGGGTATAAATCCAATCTACTCTTCTTACTATCCCTAGCATCTTTTCACATCTTCGTACAGGGCCCACAGAGCAGGGGATGGAGAAAAAGCACATGATCCAGCAGACATGCTGAAGCTAACCATGGTGGGGTCAAGTCAAGGTCTGGAAGGGAACCCTATGTAGGCTTCAGCTCCGTGACATGAGAGATAGTAATAAATGAAACAGATGTTCCAACATTGTGATGACCAGCCTCCTTAAGGCACTTTAGAGCACTGTTTGTCTTGTCTTGCGGCTGAAAGCCTTCACTGAGGTGGTTAATCCATTCATCAGAGGTTTTTTTAAATATGGATTTTCCAATCAGCACAATGGCGAGGGCTCTTCGTCGAGTCATTTATTACGTTCGTGCTCTGCTCTTTTTCTCCAGAAGCTCGGGTCCAAACTAGATGAGACATGTTCAGAAGTCCCCTTATTCCTTCTTTTTTTTTTCGGAGGGGAGAAGCAGTTAAGAGAACATAAGAGAAGCCAATGTTGGATCAGGCCAATGGCCCATCCAGTCCAACACTCTGTGTCACACAGTGGCCAAAAATACCAGGTGCCATCAGGAGGTCCAGCAGTGGGGCCAGGACACCAGATGCCCTCCCACTGTTGCCCCCCCCAAAAACACCAAGAATACAGAGCATAATTTGCTCCAGACTGAGAGTCCTTGTCTATAACTTGCGGCTAATAGCCACTGAAGGACCTCTGCTCCAAATGTTTATCCAGTTCCCTCTTGAAGCCTGTAGCCACCACCACCTCCTATGGCAGTGAATTCCATATGTTAATCACTCTTTGGGTGAAGAAGTACTTCCTTTTATCCATACTTCCTTTTATCTATACCTTTCTCCACCTCTGGGAGGAACAGCAGATTGGGGAGGGGAGCAAGTTCAAGTGGGGGGGAATGACAGGAGGGGAAGGGGTTAAATACCTCCTTCTTCTCCATCTTCCACTCAAACTGCATGATGTATCTAGAACAGCTTACACCAGGTTCTTCCCAGAGAGTCCCTGTGACAGACCTGCCTACTTTTCACAGTAGAAGTGCATCTTTTCACTGACCGTTCTTGGGGCCCAGTTCAAAACAATAGGTCCAATCCAACCAAAGCTAAGCACCTTTAGGACCTATCCTTCTCACCGAGAGAGTTAAACATGGGTTTAGCTTGCACACTGAAGCCAACAGGAGCTAAAAGTGCACAACTGTGTCCCACACTTGTGTTGTCTTACACTTCCCACAGACGATCTGACATTGTCTGCCAAAGGAGCTGGAATTGCATTGTGGGCTCCACCCATGATATTGGTGGTCCGCATGTTACACTTTACTAGACTACATTTAGGGCTCTTCTTTCTTCCATTACGGAACTCAAGATGATAAGGTGGTCTCTCTCGTCTCTGATCATACCTTAGCTTCAGCAAGATTGCTCCACCAGTTATCTTCTCTCCTCTACCTTGAATGGGGAGAAGTCCAGGGGCTGTAATGCAGGGCTTGCTTATTTTTTTTCTGTGACAGCACACCATAGACTAATGTCATCCCATTTCTTTACAAATATATAAGCAGAATGTAGTGGAAACTAATATCCCTGCAGCAGGCAGCAAACCTCAGATTCCCTGTCCCTCATCCAAACCTGGTGTGTGGCATCACCAGGGCTATTTTTGAGCAGGAATGCACAGGAACGGAGTTCCTGCTGGCTCCTGAGTTGGCCACGCTCAGCAGGGACTAATTAGCATAATAGGCCACACCCAACAGCAGAAACTCATTAGGATTGGCTACATTTGGGGTGTGTGGCCTAAAATGCAAAGGAGTTCCTGCTACAAAAAAAAGCCCTGGGTTTTGACAACAAACAAGGTAAACAGAATAAGAAGCAAAAGGTGGGTGTGGCTGGATGACCACACTTCTGGTAACACAGGGGTGTGGCCTAATATGCTAATGAGTTTCTGCTGTTGGGTGTGGCCTATTACGCTAATGAGTTCCTGCTGAGCTTTTTCTACAAAAAAAGCCTTGGGTATCTCAAAGGCTGGAGAAAGATCCCTGTATTAAAGGACAATTAAGTTTCATTTCTCAGGCCCTCAGTCATCCTTTAGTGGCTAAGTAGGTAAAACTATATTGATAAGTCAGTTCATGTGTCCCCCTTGAGGACTTTGTACAGATGTGCTCTGGGAGTTCCCAACTGGCAACGTAATAGCCAGGCATCGGGGACCCCGATTCAGATTAGGACCATGGTGTGGGAGGGGATAAGGGGCCTTCACCCCGCACCATTCCCCTCCCCCCCGAAACAGCCCTGGGGAACTATTTAAACATTGGGAACTTACATGTACTGATGGACATATGCAAGTTTCCATAGTGGAGCAAACAGCAATTCTCCCTGGCTATTTCAGGTCAGGAAAATGGTGCAGGGAGAGTCTAAAGCCCCCTCACACACTATAGTCCCAGATCGGAACTGGACCCATGCATACCAGGCAGCTGAGTTCCCAGAACAGAAATCTGGGCACACGTCTGACCTAAAGTTCCAGGGGCAGCCACAGGTCTGCGATGCAGTTTTTGTAACTTAAATTTGCCCTTAGGGAAGTTTGCCTTTATTGGGATATTTGGTTAATACAGCAGAGTTTTGCCCAGTCGTAGAAGCGTGATACCGAGTGCAGTAAATAAATCTCCCAAAGAAGTATATTGCAAAAAAGGTAAAATTATATTTATTCAGGTAGATCCAGTTCACATTCAGGTTGCAGTTTAAAGAAGAGAGATAAGCCTAATCTAGACAGTACTTGTAAGGAGCTGCGGTGGCTCAAGTGGTCAAGACGCTGAACTGCAGGCTCTGGAAGGTCAGTAGTTCAGCAGTTCGAGACCCGGGTGCCGCATGATGGCGTGAGCTCCTGTCTCTAGTTCCAGCTCCTGCCAACCTAGCAGTTCGAAAGCAAGAAATTGCAAGTAGATAAATAGGTACCACTTCGGTAGGAAGGTAACAGCGTTCCGTGCACCTTGGTGTTTAGTCATGCCGGCCACATGACCACAGAAACGTCTTTGGACAGCGCTGGCTCTTCGGCTTTGAAACGGAGATGAGCACCGCAACCCTAGAGTCGGATTCGACTGGCTTTTGAGCAAGGGAACCTTACCTTTACTAGACAGTACTTTCCCTGCCACAAAGAGCCAGCTTGTCCGACATCGTGTGTGGGAGTATGGAGAAGGAGAAGAAGAAGGAGAAGGAGAAGAAGAAGAAGGAGGAGGAGGAGGAGGAGAAGAAGAAGAAGAAGAAATTGGCTTTATTCCCCACCCTTCACTACCCAAAGGTGTCTCAGAGCAACTTACAAACTCCTTTCCCTTCCCCTCCCCACAACAGACACCTTGTTCGGGAACAGCTGGCTTGCCTAAGGTCATCCAGCAGGTGCACGTGGAGGAGTGGGGAATCAAACCCAGTTCTCCCAGATTAGAGTCCGTGTACTTAACCACTTCACCAAACTGGCTCTTAACCACTACACCAAACTGAGGGCATTGTCTCTACAGGAGAGACCTGCAGAGATATGTATCTCCATGGAAGGCCATGTGCAGAGAGTGAGAGGATGGAGGGGATGGGTCAGAGGGCAGCTCCCAGGTTAAGACAAAGAGTGGCATCCCATTCAAGGAGATAACACCTGTACACCCTTAGAGTAATGTAGCCCCCCCCCAATGTCCAGACATGCTTAAGTTGCTCACTCCAACAGCCTTGGCAAAATGGGCAAAAATGGATTTGCTGCTGAAACAGCCAATCCTCTGTAAAGTTCCCACTCCTTTCTTATATAATCTGCAGATCCTGCAGGATGTGACATCATCATTTTCTGGCTTTCCCTCCCCCTTCTCTGTGGTACCCTAGAATGCAGGGGGATCTATTGCAGTGATACTCAAATCAGTGACTAAGAGGCAAGAGTTGTGCACTTATAGCTCAACAAACCTCTTGTCTAACACAAGCAGTTTTGTATTATGCCCATTAGAACGGAGAAATATTGCATGTCGTTTACAAACATGCACACGAGCAAAACATCATCCAGACTGGCATCATCCGGACTGCAACATTTGAAAAGAACACCCACTATATCATTGTGACTGGCCCAAGGTCACCCAGCAAGCTTCCATAGCAGAGTGAGTATTGGAACCCAAGGCATCCCAGATCCTAGTCTGCTCTCTGGGTTGTTGACCGCTGTGGATCCAAAGCCAGTTTGGTGTAGTGGTTAAGTGCACGGACTCTAACCTGGGAGAACCGGGTTTGATTCCCCACTCCTCCACTTGCACCTGCTGGGTGACCTTGGGCAAGCCATAGTTCTGACAAGAGCTGTCCTTGAAAAAGAGCAGTTTCTTTCAGAGCTCTCTCAGCCCCACCTACCTCACAGGGTGTCTGCCATGAGGAGAGGAAGGGAAGGGAGTTTGTAAGCCACTCTGAGACTCCTTTGGGTAGTGAAAGGTGGAGTATAAATCCAATCTCATCATCATCATCATCATTAGTTTAAAGTGTATTTGGGGATTTTAAAAACGGAAGTCTTTAACTGAGAACAAAAGTCCTGTAGCAAGGCCGGCAGACCTATTGCCGGAGGAAGGGAGTGCCACAGATAGTAAATTCCCTGAGGTCAGGTCAAAATGGGTGAAGCGTTAACTATTAAAGAATGCTGACATCTTTTGGGCTTTGTCTCATTCCTGTTGAGACGGAAAGTAGAGCCTAAGAGGGTCCCAAATAATCACTTTTTGTGTGTGTGCGCCCACCGAGTCATAACTGTCTCATATCGACCCTATGGGGTTTTCAGGGCAAGAGTTGTTTAGATCTGTGCAGCAACCCTGGTGTTCCTGGGTGGTCTGTCTCCCATCCCAATACTGACCAGGGCTGACCCTGTTTAGCTTCTGGGACCTGATGAGATCAGGCTAGTCGGGGCTAGCCAGGTGTGGGCTAAAGAAGCATACTGGCTTCCAAAGGCAATCGTCTCCAAAGAAGCTAGGGTTCCCAAGTACTTTCCGCATGTGGGTGGGGGAAACATGCTCCCCGGCTGGACCATTCCTCCCTGTAACGCACCATGCCGTCGCCAGGAAGTGACGCCAGGCAACGCTCTGGCAATGGGGCTGAAAACTCGATGGTACCATCAAGTTTCCAGCTGCATTGCCAGAGTGTCGCCTAGCGTCACTTCCTGGCAATGGCATTGTGCTGTGCGTCTTTCCTTCCCCCCGGGGATGGTCCTGCCAGGATGTATTCATCCCCCGCCGGCACGAGGTAAGTATTTGGGAAGCCTAATTTAGACTGTTTAAAGCAGGGGTGGCCAAACTTTCACACATATCCTGCGGCTCTCGGCAGGGCAGCTGGGGAAGCGAAGGAGAGGGATACTTTTTCTTCCTTCCTCCCATCTATTTGCTTTCTCTCTCTCTCTCTCTCTCTCTTCCTTTCCACCTCTTTCATTCTTTCTTTCCAACTCTCTTTTTCTCTCTCTTAGACAAATCAATATCATTAGCAAACAAATGAATATCATTATTATCAATACCTGTTTTTACCCCTTTTGTTTTTATTTTTGGCAATCTCATTTAATGTTAATAAAAAACAAATTTGCATATTTTAAAAAATAAAAACATTGAGTGTAATATTTGTTTCTGTCTTGGGGCTCTGTTTATTCTATGTGGCTCTTACCTTGAGAAAGTTTGGCCACCCCTGGTTTAAACTATCGGGGACCAAACAGGATGAACGGCACCAGTGTTGACCAACCCAGAGCAAAGAAACTGGAAGTACTGTAGCATTTCTTATCAGCGGGGGGGGAGGCTATTTTTGAAAGCTTTCCTACATTTGAAACGAACATATATACAATAATCCTCCTGGTAAAATGAAAACTCACTTTTCTTCTTGAGAGGCTAGCTTTAGAGTTGCAGGGAGGTTTCTACGTCGGAAAGTGTGAACTGACAATATCCCCCCCCCCGGTAATCTGAAGTGGTGTGATCCATTCTACCACTACCACCCCTTCTCAGGGCTGTACCAACTAAAGCAAAGGCCCATATATCTTCAAGCCTAGGCTATTAAATTGTTTCATCTCAGCAGTATACAACGGATTTCAGATCCAGTTTAATTATGTTAGGAATCAGAGCTGCAAGAAAAAAGAGGGCTTAGAGCCTAATGGTGTCGGTTTAACCGGGCCGGGGCTGGACCACGTGACAGAAAGCAATCAATTCCGAAGGGCGGCCTGAAAATTACCGAAGGCGGCTCGCTCCTTCCCGGCTTTTGCCGCAACCTCTTTGACCTTTCCAAGGCATCGCAGGGGAGGGAGGCTGGCTACCGTATTCCTGGGAAAAGCAGCCCATATAGGCAAATCAGAGTCTAAGCTTTCGATTCCGGAAGGGGGGGAGCACGCCTTTAAGCTGGCATCCAAGTGAGTAGCCGTGTTGGTCTGAAACAGCAAAACAAAGTTGGGAGTCCGGTGGCACCTTTAAGACCAACCAAGTTTTATTCTGGGTAGAAAGTTTCGTGTGCACGCGCGCTTCTTCGGAAGTGTCTGAAAATGCACGCACACGAAAGTTGATACCCAGAATTAAACTTGGTTGGTCTTAAAGGTGCCACTGGTCTCAAACTTTCTATAAGAACGCGCGGAAGGAGGGATCTTTGAGTAAGGAGTTTATCCTCTAGTTCTGTATTTTCAACTCTGCCCCCCCCCGCGCCCATGTGATTAATTTTAACTAAGATACAGAGGATGCGTTGACGCCACTGCTTTTGCTGCTCCCCAAATCCATCAGAAAGTCACGCGCTCTAGGGTTGCCAACACCCACTTAAGAAATACCTGGAGATTTGGGGGTGGAGCCTGGGGAAGGCGGGGTTTGGAGAGGGGAGGGACCTCAGCAGGGTATAGCACCAATGGAGTCTACCCTCCAGAGCAGTCGTTTTCACCCCGGAAACTAATATCTGTCGCCTGAAGATAAATTCCAATTCCGGGAGATCTCCCGGCCCCACCTGGAGGTTGGCAACACTACCCTTAACATTTGTGGACTGGTGCGTTTTGCACATGAGAGCCCGTGTGGTGTGGTGTGGCGAACTAAGATCCTGGTAAGCCGAACTGGAACCCCCCCCAACTTCTACAATGGAAACTCGCTGGGTGACCGCAGGCCCCTCGCGGACTCTCTCGGCTCGGCCCACCTCACAGGGTGGTTGTTATAGTGAGAAAGTGGAGGAGGGAAAGACAAATGCGCCTGCTCTGAAACCCTGGAGTCGTCCCGACTTGGGTGGATTGGAGGGGGCGGGAGACAGAAGTCCCGGGTGGGCGATGTGATAACATGGGGATTCAGGCACCAAATTAAGTTGCAGGATCGCGGCCTGCTGCATGAATTAAGCTCTTTTTTGGATAGGAACCAGAGCCGGTCAAAACTTCAGCACGCGGAATCTTGAACACAATGACTCGGGAGAAAATCCTGTTGAACTGGATGGGATGTCTCAGTACAGACGCCCAGGATCGCGCGCGGTCCGCCTTTAAGCAGAGCTGAATCCGAATTGGCAGCCGACGTCCGGACTGACTCCAGGCAGAGATGATGAGTGTTTGCCGGGAGGTCCTTCCACGCAGCCGGGCGCCTTGATTTCCGTTGAGAGGCCAACGCCCCGGGTTTATTGCCTTGCAACCCGGCGCCCTTTGTCCGCGCTCCGGCGGTTTAGCAACTTGGGTGAGCGCGCTGGCGCCCGTGGGATGCACGGCCTGAAACGGGTGTGCGTGAAGATCCGGAGTCCAGGCGTATTTCTGAGACAGGAACATGGGGTCTTCCTCTTTTCCTGCTGCCTTCCACTTTCCTTAGCATTGTCTTTTCCAGTGACCCTTCTTCTTCTTCTGAAGAGTCTTCTCCAGTCTTCTCAAGTACGACAGCCTCAGTTTAGTCATTTTAGCTTCCTGGGAGAGTTCAGGCTTGACTTGATCTAGAACCCGCTGATTCCTCTTTTTGGTTGTCCACGTCACCTTTAAGCTCTCTCCAGGCCAGCAGCACATTTCAAAGGAGCCAACTTTCTTCCTGTCTTCCTCGTTGTCCAACTTTCACACCCATACATGGTAATGGGGAACACTCTGGCACGAATTAGCTTGTTTACTCAAGCCACGGTGTATTTAAGGGACTGCCTAGGACGCAACTGGGCTAAACTGCCAAGAAAAACCACAATCCCCTTGTAGGACTTATTTCCGAGGAGGGCTGTGTGTCACCAGTGAAAGGAAGCCCAACCATCCACTTTTAGCCTGCTTTTCGTCAGGGTGTCATACCTGATTGTCCCACCCACCTACATTTTATCCTCACAACAACCCTGCGAGGTAGGTTAGGCCGAGGGAGGGACTGGACCAAGGTCACACCAAGTGCTCTGTAGGACTGAGTCGAAACTTGAATCCAGGTCTTAAGTCTTGGCCCTGCACCACTCTGGCTCCCAAACAACCCAATGCGTTTTAAGCAATCAAGCTATGAAGTCTGCACAGGAATAAACACCATAGTCTTTAAAGAAAAAAAGACACGTGTTTGAGTTTTCAGACGCAGCTTCAGCAACAAGTGCAATCGTAGGAGCGGTTTCCCTTTATTTATCTGTCAAAAGGGTGAGTGTCCACCAGAATCCGAAGGTCTACTCAAACTCAACTCATGCCTACCTTACTAGGTTTGCCAACCTCCAGGTGGAGGCTGGAGGTCTCCCGGGATTATTTCTGATCTCCAGGCAACAGAGATCTGTTCACCTGGCCACTTTGGAAGGTGGGCTGTAGGGCATTGGAGTCCCTCCTCAGAACCCCGCCCTCCTCAGCCTCCAACCCAGAGGGGACAGCCCTACTCGAAGGACAGCGTTCCTCTGGGAGCGCAGCCCGGGCTTCTTCAGCCCCATGCCAGAGCACTTAGGCGGCTGGCTCCAAGTGCCTGAGCTCCGTCCACAAACCGGCTCAGCGCCGCACTTGCAGCTGCCTGTGTATTGTACCGCAATCCACAGAGCAGTTAACCCAGAGCGCCGCTCCTTCCAGCTGTAAACACCGGTGAATTTGGGAAATAAATTGCACGGGAATCAATTGGCTGCAAAGGCTAAGGAGAGAAGGAGTCGATTCTGAAGGCTCGGGGGTGGGGGTGGGGGTGGGGGAGAACCTGACCGATTTCAATGGAATCGCTTTCCAAATTAAGGTTACCAACCTCCAGGTGGGGGCTGGAGAACTCCTAGTATCCCAGCTGCTCTCCAGACTACGTAGATAGCTTATGTATTACTTTTGTTTATTTATACGTATTTCACTTACGGCTGCCAACCTCCAGGTAGCACCTGGAGATCCCCGAGTGTTACAATTGATCTCCAGACGACCGAGATCAGCTCCCCTGGAGAAAATGGCTGCTTTGCAGGGTGGACTCTGTATGGCATTGCACCCTGCTGAGGCCCCTCCCCTCCCCAAACCCCGCCCTCCCCCGGCTCCACCTCCCCAAGTCTCCAGGTATTTCCCAATACGGAGCTGGCAACCCTAAATTTTTCCACCTCTCCTGGAGAGTTAAAGCTGCCCCTTCGGAAGACGGACTGCCTGCGACGTCCCTTTCCAAACAGGCCAGGTTGGGGTGCAGACATACCCGAGGATGTAGCCCAAAGAGTTAAAGGAGATTTACTCCAGAGTAAGTATTGCACAAGACTGAAGTCAGGGCTGTACTAACGCTGTCCTCCGAGTAGAGTTGCCAGCTCTGGGTTGGGAGACGCCTGGAGATTTGGGGGTTGAGGAGGGCGGGGTTCGGGGACTGGGGAGGGACTTCAGTGGGGGACAATGCCCCCTACAGCCCACCTTCCAAAGGGGCCATTTTCTCCAGGGGAACTGATCTCGGTCGCCTGGAGATCAGCATTATACCCTATCGAGGGGCCTCTCCCCTCCCTCAAGCCCCGCCCCCAGGCTTCACCCTCAAATCTCCAGGTCTTTCCAGTCCGGGAGCTGGCAACCCAAGCGTGGCTGCCGGCGACCTGTCTGTAGCCCTTCCGACTTCCAGAGAGACTCGCGGCTGGACTAGAACGCGGGTCCCGCGGCACTTGCTCCGGAGTCAGCACCGCGCTGTCAGCCGCTCCTCGTTCCGCCCCCCGGAGGCTGGGAGGGGGGGTCGCAGCCTGAGCGCGATGGTCTCTCGACTCTCCTTCCCGGCCCCGGAGGGCAAAGAGGCTTCCGATCCCGGGGGGATGTCCAGAGGACTGCCACCTCCGGGGCGCTGCTCCCAAGGCGGCCGCGGATCAGGGCCCTCTCTGCCCCAGTGGGCTCTGCAGCCCCTCGCCCTGCTGCCCGGCATCCTCGGAGCCTCCCCCCCGCCCCGGGCTTCGGGGAAGGAGGCAGCGGGGGGAGGGGAGGGAGGGGCAGGCCAGAGCAGAAAGCCCCCTCCCCGGGCGGGGGAGGGCTGCTGGGCCGGGGGGCGGGGGGTGGTGGGGGAGAGGGGGGGGCTGCTGGGAAAGGCGAGCGCCACCGTCTCGGCCTTCCTGGAAAGGCGCCGGCTCGGGTTCCTTCCCGGCCGATCAATGCGGACTCGGGCGCGCACGTTCCTCTGTTGTTGCCAGCATTAATGCGCTTTTAATCTTCGCAACATTATCAGCATCGATCCGCCTCCATATACACGTCGGCTGGAGAAAGTGACACAACCGCAGGGGCGGCGGCGGCGGCGGGGGGGGGGGGAGGGGAGAGACGGGAATAAATAGAAACAAATAAGGGGGAGGGGGAGGGGAGGAGGAAAGGACCGGGTTTCCCTCTCTCGTATCTCCCCACCCCCACCCCCAATCTCTTGGCTCACGTGCCAGGCCGGGCCTTTCTTTCTAGCCCTCTCAGGCAGTCCAGCATAGGCTGCCAGGGAGATAACCATTAGGCAATACTGTCTCCTCTGTCTGGCAGGGGCTCTCCAGGCTCTCCCTCTTTCCCATCTGCATGCCCGGGTGCTCTGCCAGTGTGCCAAGACTCCCCCTTGATCTGAGAAGGCACAGCTGAAGCTGCCTTTCGCTGAAAGGGGCTGCTGGCCCATCAGAGTCAGTATTGTCTACTCAGACTGGCAGCCGCTCTCTCCAGGATCTCCAGCAGAGGTCTTTCACATCTCCTAATACCCAATCCTTTTAAGTGGACCTGCTGGGGATTGAACCTGGGACCTCTGGCATGCTAAGCAGATGCTCTGCCACTGAGCCACGGCCACTCCTAATCCTCCAGCCAAGCAATTTGAAGAAGAGGAGACTGGATTTATACCCCGTCCTTCACTACCTGGAGCAGTTTCAGAGTGGCTTACAAACTCCTTTCCTTCCCCTTCCCCACAACAGACACCCTGTGAGGTAAGTGGGGCTGAGAGAGCTCTTCCCAGAACTGTCCTTGAGATAACAGCTCTGACAGAACTATGGCTTGCCCAATGTCATCCAGCAGCTGCAAGTGGAGGCGTGTGGAATCAAACCGGGTTCTCCCATATTAGAGTCCGCACACTTAACCAGGTTCAATCCCCAGCATCTCCATTTAAAAGGACCAGGTTAATAGGGTGTGAGACCACTTTTTATATGGGCCCCCATGGCTGAAAAACAAATCCAGAGCAAACTGTGGGGCCCCCAAAGTCAACCAAGCCAAAGGAGGAAATGGACATTAGATCCACTTTGCTCCATTACACTTGAAGCTTCTGCTGAGTCAGACTGCTGAACTACCAAGGTCAGTATTGTCTGCTCTGACTGGCAGTGGCTTTCCAGGATCTCAGGCAGAGGTACTTTGTATTACCTTTTTGAACTGGAGGCGCCAGGGATTGAACCTGGGCCCTTCTGCATGTGAAACAGAGGCTGAGCCACAGCCTCAGCCTCTCCCCAGCATGGTGTAGTGGTTAAGAGCAGCGGACTCTAATCTGGAGAACCGGGTTTGATTCCCCACTCCTCCAGATGAAGTCAGCTGGGTGACCTTGGGTCAGTCACAACTCTCTCAGAGCTCTCTCAGCCCCGCAAAATAAGTCTAGCTTGCTAAAAGAGTTACAGCTTAAGACTGCCAGACAATCTTCAGATCTCCTGGCTATTCCACACACAATGCCAAACAATCATCATTACTACTACTATTATTCCCCAAGAAAGTATAGATACAAATCCCCTTGTGCGGGGGGGTATATATTGTACAGACACAAACACTGTGTAGACAGATGGAGGCTCTGTGAATCAGGAAGAAAGCAAGGGCAAAATACCTTGCCACAGATCTTCTGCAAAATTAAACGAGGCAATATTTTATGGAGATCTCTGGATGTACAGACATTTGCCCAGCCCTGGATGGCCCAGGCTACCCCAATCTCATCAGCTCTCAGAAGCTAAGCGGGGTTGACCCTGGTTAGTACTTGGATGGGAGACCACCAAGGAAGACTGGGTTGCTGTGCAGAGGCAGGCAATGGCAAACTATCTCTGTTCATCTCTTGCCTTGAAACCCCTCTACAAGGTCACCATAAATCAGGAGTGACTTGATGGCACGTTCCAGGACATAACATTTACGAATGGATAAGCTGACACCAACCTGAGCATGGAACAACTCAGAGAAACGGTACAAGATCGGAAAACATGGAGGGGGCTGGCCCATAGAATCGCCAAGAGTTGGACATGACTGAATGGCTAACAACAGCCCAGAAGGGTACAGGTGAGCTGTTGGCATTCTGGGCAAAATCAGGCCTGTTGAGAGTTACTATTAGGTTCTTCAGTTGCCAGCCTGGGAGCAAAAGTGGCCAGAGAAATGGCTGTCGCCAAGGGGCATGCAGAAGCTCACAAGAGATTCCTCATATTCTGACCCTCCATCCACCAACCACTTCACAGGAATTAGCCTGTTTGCCTCAGGGCTGTAAGGAGGACACACACGAACGCATGAAGATGCCTTATACTGAATCAGGCCCTTGTTCAAAGTGAGTCTGCAGGGTCTCAGGTGGAGGTGGTAGGTAAATCACCTACTCCCCAATCCTTACAGCTGGAGATGCTGGGGACTGAACCTGGGACCTTCTGCATGCCAAACAGATGCTCTACCACCGAGCCACGCCCCCTCCCCAAGCTCTTCTGTGGAGTCAAAGAACTCTATTGTCTTGTCTCCATCTGCAGCGATCTATAGTCTGGAAGTCCATCCAATTCATTAAACTGCTCTGCTGGTGCCTCTTAAGGGTTTTATGCATTGATACTGTTTGGTGATTGTTTTTATGAACTGTATTCTATTTTAATTTTTTTGTATGTTTAAGGATGTTGTAACCTGCCCTGAGCTTGCTGTGCGGGGGGAGGGAGGGTTAAAATTCTAATAAAATACATAAATGAATGAAATACTAAATAGGTACGGACAGCCAAAACAACTGAAAGGCGTTTCCCCCCTCCTCGTATTATTTTGATATGCTCCACAATTATTTTTTTACCACCTGTTTGATAGGAGTGCAGGTCAAGATACTGGATACCCCGAAACTTTTAAGTTCAGCTCAATACTTGTCCTTGCAGTAATTCGAGGAATGTAATGATCAGCTATTCTTTGGTGTTGCCTGCACTGATGAATGAGCGTACTAGACAGTGTATTTTTAAGACTGTAATTTTAAGCACGCTCAATTGGAAGAAAGCCACTACAGTCTGTAGGATGCGCTTTCGTATAGACCTCTTTAGGAGCAGGAATAGTTAATCTACTCATTCTCCCCACTGCTCCACATGCAGCTGCTGGTGTGTCCTTGGGTCAGTCCCAGTTCTCTCAGAGCTATTCTCTCAAGAGCAGTTCTCTCAGAAACTCTCTCAGCCCCACCTGTTGTGTCTGTTGTGGGATGTCTGTTGTGGGGAGAGGAAGGGAAAGAGATTGTAAGCCACTCTGAGACTCCTTCAGGTAGTGAGGGGCAAGGAATAAATCCAATCTCTTCTCCTCCTCCTCCTCCTCCTCCCGATTCCAAAGACACATAAAGCCTAATCCCATGCCTCTCTACTCAAGATATGAAGATTATTCATGCCGTGTATATATCAACAGATAGATACACACACACACAAAGGCAAGGAGAATCTTCATAAATTGTATGGGCTTAAGTCTCTCCCACTGGGATGCTTTGCTCTGGCTAGCTGGTCCATTGGTGGTTGTAGAGTGCTGCCAAGTCGCAGCTGACTTACGGCTCTCCTCTAGAGCTTTCAAGGCAAGACACGTTCCGAGGAGGTTTGCCACTGCCTGCCTCTGGGTAGCAACCCTGGTATTCCTTGGCGGCCTCCCATTCAAATACCAGTCAGGGCTGACCCTGCTTAGCTTCCGAGATCTGATGAGATCTGGCTAGCCTGGGCATGCATACTTACTTTGGAGTTAATCTCATTGAACTCATTGGGATAAATCCTAGCGTATGTATCCCAGTGCAGTCTGTTTGGGAAGGGAAACCACAGCAGAAGGGGTGGTGCTGCTAGCTTCAGTTGCCTGGGCTCCACAAATCGGCTCAGCGCTCAGATTTCCGTTGCCTTTGTTGGTGGGTGGGGAATGCTCTGTGCATTATGCAGCTCATCCAGTACTTTTACAAGATTATCCCCCTGTTGTGATTTTAGTACAGAAAGCAGAGAGCGCTAAGAGCAGGGTCCCAAAATCGGCTGGCCCGCCCAGGCCCTAAAGAAGCCAGGCTAGCGGTGACGAGGGCCAGGGCCTTTTCTATGGCGGCCCCTTACTGGTGAAAGGAGCTCCCGGATGACATCAGGGCCCTGCGGGACCTTTTGCAGTTTCTCAGGGCCTGTAAAACGGAGCTCTTCCACCAGGCTTTCGATTGGGGTGCCGCCATCTCAATATCGTGGCCCTGGCCCCAGCATCAGCACCAGCATTAGCACCAGGGCTATTTTGGGGCAGGAACGCACAGGAACGGAGTTCCAGCTGGCTCCCAAGTTGGCCACGCCCAGCAGGAACTCATTAGCATAATAGGCCACACCCAACAGCAGAAACGCATTAGATTTGGCTGCATGCAAAGGAGTTCCTGCTACAAAAAGAGCCCTGGGTTTTGACAACAAAGTAAACAGAATAAGAAGCAAAAGGTGGGTGTGGCTGGATGACCACACTCCTGGTAACATGGGGCCACACAGCCTAATATGCTAATGAGCTGTGTGGTCAGCGGTGTGGCCTAATATGCTAATGAATTCCTGCTGGGCCTTTTCTGCAAAAAAAGCCCTGATTAGCACCAATATCAGCACTGACTCGATAACTAACAGCCTGGCAAGAACCCAGACTATGGTGGTGGTTGACCACCTGAGAATACCACCAGAGAATACCGCCATCTTTTCTTAATATTTAATATATATGTTTCTTATTACCAAAATTTTACATGTTGTGGTTTTAATTCAATTTTTTGTGTTTTAATCATATTTTGTTGTGAGCGTGTGTGTATTCTGTAAGCCGCCCTGAGCCCGCCATGGCGGGGAGGGTGGGATACAAATTGAATAAATAAAATAAAATAATTGATAAATTTGTTAAAGTGTAAGGGCCGAACCTAGCAGTTCGAAAGCAAGAAATTGCAAGTAGATAAATAGGTACCACTTTGGTGGGAAGGTAACAGCGTTCCGTGCACCTTGGTGTTTAGTCATGCTGGCCACATAACCACGGAAATATCTTCGGACAGCGCTGGCTCTTTGGCTTGGAAACGGAGATGAGCACCGCAACCCAAGAGTTGGATTCGACTGGCTTTCAAGCAAGGGAACCTTTACCTTTACCTAAGGGCCGAGCAGCACTATCTTAAGATCAGGTGGAATGCTTTATTGTAATTGAAAGAAAGATTGGCTACAAGTAAAAACTGAGATGGGGGAGGGGAGAGGCGTCTCCTTATTCCTGACACTCTGAAACGGATGAGGCCAGAATACCAGTTCCCCCAGTGTTGACTAGTTATGTCCCTGAATCTCGGCCTGGCTGAATTCACGTCCCTGAATGCTTTGGGTGGAAATGCTGTTGAATATTTCAGCTCAGCTGTTTGGAAGATCCCAGTATCATTTTTGCTTTCCCCTTATACAATCTGAACTACCATTCCTACGTATTTGAAAAAGTGGGCTTTGCACACGAAAGTTCATACCTTGAATAAACCTTTGTCGGTCTTAAAGGTGCCGCTGGACTCTAAATCTGTTCTGCCGCCGTCAAACACTATTTCCTGTTTCTGTGCAACGAATTCTTCCCATTCAGTATACATAATTTTAGCGGGGTTGGAGCTCCCCCTCCCCATGTCGGTCGTATATAAATGGCAGGTAACAGATAAGCAGTGTTCCCTCTAAGCTGAGTTAGTGTGATCCAGCTCTCAGTTTTTAGCCTCCGGCTCACACATTTTTGTCTTCGCTCAGGAAGGGATGGCTCCAGAGCAAACTCATGTATGCAGGAGCCAAATCGCTCGCTCACAACTTTAAGGCCAGTCGCTCACAAAGAAGAATTTTTGCTCACAAGACTCCACAGCTTAGAGGGAGCATTGCAGATAAGTGGTGTGAATGGCTTTAGAACAATCACATATGTCAAGTGTATGATTTGGTGTGGATTTGGCAAGCATAGAATAGACTCACACAGGGATATCTCACTCAAGGACTCGTATATACATATTGAATGTGTGAAACTCAGTATTGTCTGCTCTGGCTGTCAGTAGTTTGCCTGGGCCTCAAGTGTAGGCCTTTCCCATGTGCTGATCTTTCAGACTGGAGATGCCAGGGATCAAACCTGGGACCTCTGTATGAAAACATGAGCCTTGAGGCGTGCAGCAGATCAAAATGGAAGAAGCCGGGGGAAATGTCCACACTTTGATTCAATTAAACTGAGGTTACTATATTCTGAAAAGCAAAAAAGAGGACGTATTTCCTGACTGATAACTTCATACAAGTGATTGCCAGTGTTCCCTCTAAGCTGAGTTAGTGTGAGCTAGCTCACAGTTTTTTAGCCTCTGGCTCACACATTTTTGTCTCAGCTCAGGAAGGAGGGCTCCAGAGCAAACTAATGTATGCAGCGGCCAAATCATTCACTCGAAACCTGAATGCCAGTAGCTCACAAAGTAGAATTTTTGCTCACAAGACTCCACCGCTTAGAGGGAACATTGGTGATCGCTAGGACAAATCTCATTTTAAAGACCCCAACTCTTTAAGCTCTGATCATTGCTACTGATTGGGGATATTCCTAACCTTTCAACCCAAAAGAAGCACATTTTCATTATTTTTTTTAAAAAAAATAGTCCCAAAGAGGACGGATAGCAAAAAAAGAGAGGACACGCCCTCTAAAAAGAGGGCATCTGGTAACCCTAACTGAACACAGCAGTAAACCGAAACTTTCAAACCAGCAACCTAAGCCGATGTAATCGGAAATAAGGTACACTGAGTTCTAGAGAGCCAGTGGGGTGAAGTAGGCTGGGCTAGGATGTGGGAGACCCAGGTTCAGATTCCCCACTCTGCCGTGAAACTTGCTGGCTGAACTTGGGTCGGTCACTCTCTCCCTCAGCCCAGCCTACCTTGCAGGGTTGTTGTGAGGACAAAATGGAGGAGGAGAGAATGCTGTCATCTGCTCTGGGTCCCCACTGGGGAGAAAGGTGAGGCATAAATGAAATGAATCAATCAGTCAGTGCTATGGGCTTCATGCTCCAAGGACCACAGCCTTAGCTGATGGATTGATTGGGTTCATTGGACCAATGCACTGCCTACAGATGTTGAAGATGAGTGCTAAGGGCACGTGGATTCCTTTTTTCCTTTTTTTTTTTTTGAGGGTTTTTTGTTGGATTATTTTGTAGTACTGTACATAAGAACATAAGAGAAGCCAATGTTGAATCAGGCCAGTGGCCCATCTAGTTCAAGACTCTGTCACACAGCGGCCAAAATATACCAGGTGCCATCAGGAGGTCCAGCAGTGGGGCCAGGACACTAGAAGCCCTCCCACTGCTGCCCCCTCCAGCACCAAGAATAGAGTGCATCACCTGCCCCAGACTGAGAGTTCCCATCTATACCCTGTGGCTAATAGCCACTGATGGACCTCTGCTCCATATGTTTATCTAATTCCCTCTTGAAACTGTCCATGCTTGTAGCTGCCACCACCTCCTGTGGCAGAATAGCAAAGTAAATGGGAGGTGAATAGTGAAGTAAATGGGAGGCAAATAGCAAAGTAAATGGGAGGGGGAATCATATGGGAAACCTAGATCTCGATTCAGTCCAGGTGGACGCATTGTCTTGAACTTGGTTCTCAGTTCCAATTCAAAGAATACCATACACACTAAAGGAATTTCAAAGGGATCGAGACCGAGGTTTCCTGTCTCATCACCAACGCTGATTTCCCTACACCTACTACTTCTCTCCATATCACACCCAATCCAATCACGCCTGCTGTTGTCATTTTCCTGCTAATGTTATTTGGCATCTGAAATCACTCCACTTTCAAATATATAGCACAGATGGACTCACATTCCAAAGCAGTGAGCAGTGACTCATGAAAGCTGATCCCCTGCCACAAATGTTGTTAGCCTTTAAGGTGCCACTGGATTCTTGCTCTTTTCTACTGCTGCAGACAGACAAACCGGGCTACCCACCTTCATCTGTCTCAATGGAAGACTCCACAGTTAGCCGTACAGAATGGAAATCCATCAACCTTAAAGTATCTTAAGAAGTGAGCAATGACTCACAAAGGCTCCTACCCTGCCACCAATTTGGTTAGTCTTTAAGATGCGCCTGGACTCCTGCTCTTTTGTACTGCTACAGATGGACTAACATGGCTACCCATCTTGATCTATCTCAATAGAAGACTCCACGTTTAGCCTTACGAATGGAAATCCATCAGCCTTAAAGTATCTGAAGAAGAGAGCAGTGACTCACGAAAGCTCATCCCCTGACACAAATTTTGTTAGTCTTTAAGGTGCCACCGGACTCTTGCCATATTCTTCTGCTACAGACAGACTAACGTGGCTACCCATTCAGTGGAAGGCACCGCATTTAGCCATATAAAGTGGAAATCCAGCAACCTTGAAGTATCTGAAGCAGTGAGCAGTGACTCATGAAAGCTCCTACCCTGCCACAAATTTGGTTAGTCTTTAAGGTGCTCCTGGACTCTTGCCTTTGGTTGGGGCGGCAATAACCCACCGATAATGGCCTCCCCTGCTCTGCCCTGCCCTGCTCCAGCAGCACTAAAGTCCTTCACAGCTGGTCCTCACCCACCCACTTCCCTTGCCAGTTTGGTGTAGTGGTTAAGAGTGTGGACTCTAATCTGGGAGAACCGGGTTTGATTCCCCACTCCTCTACATGCAGCTGCTGGTGTGACCTTGGGTCAGTCATAAATTCTTTCACAGCTGTTCTCACTCAAGGGCAGTTCTCGAGAGAGCTCTCTCAGCTCCGCCTACCTCACAGGGTGTCTGTTGTGGGGAGGGGAAGGGAAAGGAGTTTGTAAGCCGCTCTGAGACTCCTTCGGGTAGTGAAGGCAGGGTATAAATCCAATCTCCTCCTCCTCCTCCTCTATCTCTCTCTACAACTGCGTAGGATCTGAAATCCCATCCACCCCACTAAACTGTCTATTTGGTGCCTCTTATGGGTTAGTATTTGTTTTTAGGAATGTTGCCATTGTTTTATGGTTGATGCATTAATTTAAAATCTTTGTATGTTTTTAAATATGTTGTAACCCGCCCTCAGCCTGCTACACGGGGAGGGCAGGCTAGAAATTAAATCAGATCAATTAACCAGTCAATAGAAGAAGAAGAGAGAAGAGATTGGATTTATACTCCGCCCTTCACTTGGAGTCTCAGAGTGGCTTAGAAACTCCTTTCCCTTCCCCTCCCCACAACAGACACCCTGCGAGGTAGGTGGGGCTGAGAGAGCCCCGACAGAAACTGCTCTTTTTCAGGGACAGCTGAAAAAGGTATTAAAAAGCTTGCCGGAGCTTGTGACAGACCCAAGGTCACATCAGCAGGTGCAAGTGGAGGAGTGGGGGAATCAAACCCGATTCTCCCAGATTAGAGTCCGCACACTTAACCACTACACCAAACTGGCCCAATACTGCTACAGACAAACACAGTTACCCATCTTGGTCTATGCAGATGTAGAAATGCAAAGGGAAAGTGGCGTACTGATGAGAGGGCCCCTCTAATCTCCACTCGGTTCATGAAACTCACAAGGGGTCCCTTGCAGTGTTCCCTCTGAGCTGAGTTAACGTGAGCTAGCTCACAGTTTTTTAGCCTCCGGCTCACACATTTTTGTCTTAGCTCAGGAAAGAGGGCTCTAGAGCAAACTCATTTATGCAGTAGCCAAATCGCTCGCTCACAACTTTAACGCCAGTAGCTCGCAAAGTAGAATTTTGGCTCACAAGACTTCCACAGCTTAGAGGGAGCATTGGTCCAGTCGCTGTTTCTCAGCCTAACCAACCTCGCAGGGCTGTTGAGAAGGTGGAACAGAGTGCCCTGAAGGCTGTACTGATGTCCTGAGGGGAAGGGCAGGGATGACATAATCCGAAATAATCAAGTGGAATGACATAATCCGAAATAAGTCCATTCACCCCCAAGTATGCCCTACAGGCGCCAGAAGCCAAGTCCCCAGAGTTCCGTCACCCTTATCCCCAAGTCAGTGGGAACCTTTCTTTTAGTCACAGTCCTGCCTTGCTGTTAGGCTGCCTGAATGATTCTTGGTTGTATTGATTTTGATGGGCTTCAGCATGACTGTGGCCACTGAAACAGCTCAGAGGTAAACACCAGCTAAGGGACTTGCTCCCAAGGAAATGGGATTGCACCCTCGGTTAAGGACGTGTTTCCTCCAGGTATTAAAAAGCTATGGTGATGGAACTTCAGCAGCGCATTGATGGCAGATTAAATAAACAGTTAGAGCTGGACTCCGTGTGCAAAAGACAAAATTGGGCAAAGACAAAATTGTGCAAGCTGGAGGCTAAGAAACTGTGAGCTAGTTCACACTAACTCAGCTTAGAGGGAACATGGCCTCTGACCCCAATTCCCTGCTCTGGTTTACTGTAAACTCTTAGCGGTTTCAGCAAGTTCACGCCCCCTCCGTCCTTCCCTCCTCTGATTGGCTTTCTACTCATCTCAGGGTTCCGAGCTCAGTGTGAGCATGCTCAGTTCTCATTTGGCAGGCTTCCTTTCCATTTACAGAGTCCTATTAGAGCAGAAGCCCCAGCCTCGTCTACAGGTAGCATTGTTTTGCTGATCTTCTGATAGGTGATTGACTGGGAAGTGCCACACCAGAGAGATGGGCCTACTTATTGCTTCTGGGACCCTGGGCCAAAGACGAAGCTAGGGTCCACCCCATGCTGTCTTTATGCCCGCCTAACCCCTCTGAAAAAGGGTAAAGCAGTCAATGTCCACAATGCCTGTAGTCAATGTCCACAATGCCTGCCTCTCCAAAAACACACAACTGTTTGTGTTTCGACTTTATTTTCCGCCATCGTCTCCTACCGCCCCCCTCCCAGTGTGGGACGCTGGGCAATTGCCCAGGCCGGCCAGCAGGTAAGACAATGTTCCCTCTAAGCTGAGTTAGTGTGAGCTAGCTCATAGGTTTTTTTTAGCTTTCTGCTCACACAGTTTTTGTCTCAGCTCAGGGAGGAGGGCTCCAGAGCAAATTAGTTTATGCAGGAGCCAAATCGCTTGCTCACAACTTTAATGCCAGTAGCTCACAAAGTAGATTTTTTTGCACACAAGACTCTACAGCTTAGAGGGAACATTGCCCCCGGGGCCCACCAAGAATTGCAAGGAGGGGAAACAACTGATTCGACCATCGTGCTCACACACACCAGTGTCCAGCCACAGAACTCCAGAATCCCTCCAGGGCTGGAATAGGCCAGTTTCCCCCTTACTCTGTTTTTCTCCTCTTTCAACCGGCTCTTAGCTACTCTTAATAGTCTGTGCCTCTGGGAGCATTCTCAGTCCTCCTCAGACCACATTGGAGGGTTCATTTACAAAATCTGTTTTGTTTGTTTTTTGGCATACCTGGGGGAGTCACTCAAGAATGGAGAGGCCCTCTGACTTGTCTGTGGACCGCCTGGTCTTGCTCTTCTGGAGACCGGCACAAGCCACCCACAATGCCCTTGTGTAATGATAACAAGCCTGCATTAGCCGCAGGTTTGCGAACAATGAGAGATTCTCCTGAAAAATCCAGAGTACTGCAAGGCAATGCTCCCTCCAAGCTGTGGAAGTCTTGTGAGCCAAAATTCCTCTTTGTGAGCTTCTGGCATTAAAGTTGTGAGAGAGCGATTTGGCTGCTGCATACATTAGTCTGCTCTGGAGCCCTCCTTCCCGAGCTAAGACAAAAATGTGTGAGTCAGGAGCTAAAAAACCTGTGAGCCAGCTCACACTGACTCAGCTAAGAAGGAACACTGCTGCAAAGACTTTACTGACCTCTCCAGCAATTCCCATCCAGTTCCAGAGTGTACGATCAGGAGAAACCGTGATGACTCCGACTATGCCCTCTTCCACATGAGTAGCTTAATGCCTTCGCCATAGCCCACCACAACAAATGCAGCCCTAGTATGAAAACAACTGCAAAAGTTAGGCTAAAAACCAGGAGACAAATAGCAGAGACTCACAAACAGGCAACTTGATTGTATTTGCCTGAAGGCCTCATCCAGTCTCAGGTTCTGGCCTTTGTAGTCCCAGATTCCAACTGCAGAGTTTTACGTGGGCCTTGAATTTTGGGCTGGGATCAACTGGACCCCAAGAAATAACGAATGGCGGTTTGGCGGCCGGGTCCTCTTTCCCATGACCGTGTCACTTGATCGACAGGCATCATCATTGTCTGCTCTTGCTCTAGTAGACTTCCACTTTGTGTGACTGGACCTGGAACTCCCAAATGCCATTGTTTCAGTGGGGGGGTCTTCTTGACCCAGCCTGTGCACAGTTGGGCACCCCACGGCCATTTAGGTGAGATCTGGGATCTACCCAAGACAAGCAAGCAAAACCAGTCAAACGAAAGGTGATGATGGCCAATGCCCCCTCTAAGCTGCGGCGTCTTGTGAGCAAAACTTCCACTTTGTTGAGCGGCTGGCATTAAAGTTGTGAGCCAGAGATTGGGCTGCTGCATGAATGAGTTTGCTCTGGAGCCATCCCTTCTTGAGCTAAGACGAAAATCTGTGAGCCGGAGGCTAAAAAAACTGTGAGCTAGCTCACCACGATCTCAGCTTAGAGGGAACACTGATGATGTGGGTAGCCCTGCCAGTTTGTCTGTAGAAAAAGAGCAAGCGTCCAGGCGCACCTTAAAGACTAACCGAATTGTTGGCGGGGGATGCGTTTTCCCGAAGGGGACCGTGAGCGGTGGCTCAGGAGAGCGCCTTCCAATGCTGCAAATTTGGGTAGCCTTCCTTCTTGCTCTTTTCCACGGCTACAAAAGATTATGTAAAAGAGGCGCGGGCGCCGCTTCGAGGGCTCCTCCGGGCCTCCGGGCCCGCATTTGCATCGCTCGCCCTGGGAAGAGGCCGGCGCGTTCTTGGGGCGCCAATTAGGGAGGCGCAGCGCCCACCGCGCACGGGGGACCGGCCCCGGCCAGAGGAGGTGAGGTCCGTCCTCGCTCCGGGCCCCCCCGCCTGGCTGCCTGGCTTCCCTCCTCCCCCGAGAGGGGCGCGAATGGAAGGGGGGGGGGCGGTCATTAAGGAACGCCGGGCGTGCTGATCGGAACGGCAGCCCCCTAATAGCGCTGATATTCGCCCTTGCCCGGATAACTGCGGGGCAGAGCTCGGCGCTCGTTAACCATCCGGCGGACATTCCGCCCCGGCAAAAAGAACAAGGAGCCTTTGAAGGTCCTTTCCGTGCGCGGCTGGCGAGCTCGGCCATCGGTCGCGCTTACATCTCTCTTTTCTCTCTCACTCTCTCTCTGTGTGTAGATGCCTGCCCACCGAGACGACCTGGCCTCCTTCCCTCCCCCTCTCCTGTGATCTTTCTGTCCCTAATTGAAAATCGTTAAATTTAGGGTGGGGGGGGGAGAGAGGGAGGGACTGGAAGGAGAGGAGCGGGGTGCGCGCGTGTGCGTCTCGCTTTGCATAAGTGGTATCTATCGCAAAAGGTGAAAACAATTAAATGGCCTCTTTTCTCCCAGGCAAGGCAAGGAGGATGGACGCCGGCTGCGGCACAGGGCAGAAACCCGCCACTTCGCCGGAAAGGCAGCGAGCAGTGTTCCCTCTAAGCTGAGTTAGCGTGAGGTAGCTCACGGTTTTTTAGCCTCCGGCTCACACATTTTTGCCTTAGCTTAGGAAGGAAGGCTCCAGAGCAGACTAATTTGTGCAGTAGCCAAATCGCTGCCAGTAGCTCAGAGTAGAATTTTTGCTCACAAGACTTCCACAGCGTTGGCTGCGAGGTTTCTTTCTTTCTTTCTTTCTTTCTTTCTTTCTTTCTTTCTTTCTTTCTTTCTTTCTTTCTTTCTTTCTTTCTTTCTTTCTTTCTTTCTTTCTTTCTTTCTTTCTTTCTTTCTTTCTTTCTTTCTTTCTTTCTTTCTTTCTTTCTTTCTTTCGCAGGTTTCTGGTCGGGCGAGCCGCCGAAATAGACATTAAATATGTAAAGAAATCCGCCCAGCGGCCCATCTCGCCCTGTGGGGGTTCAGCATGAATTTTTAATCGCGCGGAGAGAGAAGAAAAGAGACGGGGACGAGACAGCCGGCCACCTCCTCCGCGAGCGCCCGCTCGGGGCCTTTGAAACTGACCAGAGCGCCGCGGCGGGCGGCTGTGAAATTGACTAGCTCCCCTTCCCTCAGAGGTGACGTTCCCTTCCCGAGTAGAAAACGGCCAAAAGCTCGAGGATATTAAATTTAATTTAGTCTCACTGATCTCCCCCCGCCGCCCCGCCTAGATCCAGTTTTGTGGCTACCCAATTCTATATATATATATATATATATATATATATATATATATATATATATATATATATATATATATATATATATAAGCTTCCCCCTCCTTCTTTCCACTTCTCTGCAACCGCTGAAATAGCTTTTAATAATTCAGAGACGCGGGGCTTTGGTACGGTCCCCTAGTCTTTCTGACCGGTCTATGCAGCTGTTGTATCCATAGGAGGGTCAAATCGGATCTTTCTAGAGCTGGAAGTCCTGCTCCGAAAGAACGCCGCAGCCTGGGAGGGAGCACTTGTTGCGGAGAAAGCGGGCGACTCCGAAGTCGACGCCGGATTGACAATCCTGAACTCAGGCGCGGTCTTCGGATTCCTCCTCCCAGGCGAGCGAGCGAGCGAGGGGCGCGCAGGTCCCCTCCGCCATTCCCGAGGAACCGCTAGTCCCGCGCCCGCTATATGCACCTGCCCGGGCCCGAATCGTACCGCTTTGGCGCTACTCAAGCCAACATCTGCTCAAAGCGCGCAAGTGCACCTGTGCGCTTCAGGGTCCAAGCCCAAGCCTGGCCGCCCCGCTTCCCACCCGCGCTCACCTCGGAAGGCAACCACATCCCCAGTGCTTCAGACGGGGCTGACTTTCGTGTAAAGAGCCGAGCGGGGCCACGAGCCAGCGGCCCGGATCGTTGCCAAGACCTTCTGAACGCCAAAAAAGGAAAGGGGGGGGAGAAAGCTTCCAAGGTTTATTTTGACACCTCGCCCCAAACAACAGCAACGTCTCTTTGGGCTGAGAGAGCCGCCGGGAAGGCCGGCAGAAGAGAAACCCCGGCGTCCAAAGGTCATCCCGCTGCAATCAATGGGACTGACTTCCCCATCAAAGGCGCTGAAATGGGGGGAGGGAGGGAGGGAGGGAAGAACACCCCCCCCCGGTGGATGCCTCCGGTTCCTACCCCGAGGTTCTTCCTCCTCCGGGGTCCCAGCCTTTTTTGCCGGGGCAGGATCCGCCTCCCCCTTCTGCCGGGCTCGGCCGCGAGGGAAACGCCGCCCGGGGACCCTCCTTCCACCCCCCACCCCCCGCGCAGCACCTCCCTGCGTCCGCCTGGCTTTGTTTTATTAGCGCAAACAAGCCCGCTATTAAAAGGGGGAAGACCACGCAAAAGCCCGGTCGATAGAGCAATTCAGATGTTTCTCACGTTAATTATCATCACTAAGACCGAATGAGGAGGGAGGGGGAGGGGAGGGGAGAGAGAGGGGGAGGGGGAGGGGAGGGGGTCCCCCCGCACCTCTGGCTTCCGCCGTGTGGCCAAACTGTCTTGTTGGGGGGGGGAAGGGGTGCCCAAGAGTCACCCTATACACGCGCGCCTACACGAACAAAAGAGGTCAAAGCGCCCCCCCCCAATCCCCGGAGCACCCCGGAGCTCAGCAAAACACAACTCCCCCCCCTTTGTCAGTTTCTCTCACCCGCTCCGAATTAAGCGAACGGGAATGCTAATTAATAATAAATCACCCCAGACGTGCAGGGCTGGGGGGGGGGGAGAAAAGAAAGCGACCTCCCTTTTGCTCCCTCCCCCGGAGTGTGGAGGGGGAGGGTTGAAATCGCCCAGCAATGACCCATCCATCCCCCCCTTACGGGTACATTGGATGTGTGTGTGTGTTGGGGGGAGGACAAGGATATGGAAGCGGGAAGTCACCCCCCTCCTCTCTCCGAAAGGTATTACCGAGTCGTTAGTCCCCTCTCTCCCCCCCCGCTTCTGCGAATCGATACCAGCCAACGATTAATTGTTCCAGCCCAGAATCAATCACACACACACACACTACAGGTGAATGAGGCTCCGGTCAGGCAGGGAAGGGATTCCTTCTCTCCCCCCCCCAAATGCAGCCGTAAACAGTCCGCTCCAAGCGGGTTCCGTGTGCGAGAATGCCAAGCCTGAATTGGGGAGCCGGGTGTCCAACCCAACCGGCGCCGCGCAAGCAGAAAACAAAAGATCTCCGCGTGTCGCCCCCGCCGCTGGCTTTTGGCATCTCTGCACCTCTGGAAGACACTCCCCCCCCCAAAAAAAACGCATCCGCGGGGATATTGACCCAGCCGGGCCGCCGTTCGCCCTTTTACCGACTGCCGGATTAAGGGCGCAAAACAATGTCCGCTTTGCAAAGCGTGCTGCACAAGACGTCTCTATTTACAAATACAAAACAGCTCCCCCCCCCCCTTGGATGCTTCAGACGACATCGGGATGCCGGAGAGACTGCCGGAAACCAAACCAAACCACGAGCATGCATTTGCACGTATTCCCGCGCACGCCTTTCTCGAGAGGATTTATTATTTTGCCAACAACTCGCGCTGTAATTTTCTCCCTCCCCCTTCATCGCACAACGTCGCCAACCTTCAATTTCTCGCTATCTCTTTAGAACAATAGAGCTCTGCGCCGACCCTCCCTCGCCGGCCGCTAGAGGGAGCCCGCAAACAACTCGCCTCACATCAAAAGAACAATATCGCCCAAAATGTGATTGTTGTCTCTCCCTCTCCCCTCCCCCCCTCCCAAGAGCTCCAATCTGTTCTGCGGAAAATAGAGCTCGAGTCCGGGTTTCGCCCCGGTCCAAAGGAGCTTTCCGAGGCACTCGTCGGGCTCGCTTCAATTCTCGACGCTTCATCTCCAACCGCCCCCCCCTGCACCAGCTCCAAATACGGCTTTTATTTCCCCCCCCACTCTCCGTGTGCACTGATTTTGACTTTGAGATGATAGGCGCACAGAGAGGGACACATAAAGAGAGAGACACACCTGGGACAAAAGCGGGCGGCGGGGACCCGGTTGTCCGCCTCTCCGGGTACCCAGGCAGGCCACTGGGTCTGGCCAAGCCGTCCTCGGCGGTGAGGCAAGAGGCAAAGCTGGAGTTCGGCTCCCTTCCTCTTAAAATGAAAGGGAAAATAAACCCAGAGCTGGGAGAGAGACCCGCCGCACTGAGAGCCAAGAGACACCTCTCTCTCTCTCTCTCTCTCTCTCTCTCTCTCTCTCTCTCTCTCTCTCTCTCTCTCTCTCTCTCTCTCTCCAGCACTCACCGAAAAGGAACCTTTTTTGACAGGCGCCTGCCAACCCGGGCTCCCGTCCTAAAACCATACTGGGGGGTGGGGGGGGGGTGGAGGATGCAGCTCTCCTCCTTGAGGCGAGTTGACTGAGAGAGGGGATCAGCGCGCCCCCTCCCCAAACAGCAAACACAACGCGAACCTCTCTCCAAGACCGGGGTTTCTCTCCGACCATTCCCGTCAGCAAGTGTCAGTCCCTGACCCGCAGAGCATCCCCCCCTGACCTCCCGGCACCCCCGGACCGAGGCAGTGTCTTGTTGGCAGTGGCCCCGAGAGCGCCGAGCCGGGCCCCTCCGCCTTTCAGACCGCGCCGCCGAGTTCCAAAGCGGCCCCCGAAGGGGAGCCGAACCTCCATGGCCGCCCCCGCCGAGAGGTCCCCCGTCCCGGGCGGTGGGGGGGAGGGGGGGAAGAGGGAGAGGGAGAGACCCACGCACAAACGCGCGCTTACCGGCGAGCCGTAAGGCCGACATCCTCTGGAACTCGGGCTCCTGCAGCCATTTCCACATCCTGCGGAAGGTCTCCCTGCCGGACTTGAGCTTACTCCAGGGCTTAGGGTTCCGTAGGAGGTCGGAGAGGGTCCCCTGAGAGCGGCACAGGACCCGCTGGGCGAAGATGGCCTGCGGGATGCTGTAGCGCTTCAGCTCGGCCGTGATGCGCTGCGCCACTTCTTTGGTGTTGATCTCCTCCAGCTGCCCGCCGCCGCCGCTGCCCACCGGGCCGCCGGCCGAGGCGGAGGAGGAGGAGGGGGGCCGCTCCCGCGCGGCGGCCAGGACGGGCCCGTGGGCTTGCGGGTGCCCCGGGTGGTGCATGCCGTTGAGGTGGGAGAGCATGGGCGCCGGCGGGGTGGCCAGGCCGCGCGGGAGGTGCTGCTCGCCGCGGGCCAGCATGGCGGCGTGGGCGTCGAAGTTGGGGCTGAGCATCTTGTCGTGGCCGGCGCCGGCGGCGGGGCCGTAGCCGTGGAGGCCCTGCTGGCTGTTGTGGAGGGGCGCCAGGCCGTTGCCCAGCGGCGAGAGGCTCTGCCCCATGGGCGGCATCTCCTTGTAGGGCCCGTAGAGGTTGTTCATGGCCGGCAGCCCGCGCTCGTCGCGCATGAGGGTGAAGCTGCCGCTGACGTTGCCGGAGAGGCGCTGGTGCGGGTGGGGGTGGTGGGCGTGCGGGTGGTGGTGGTGGTGGGCGTGCGGGTGGTGCGGGTGGTGGTGGGCGTGCGGGTGGTGGAACTTGTCCGAGACGGTGGAGATGGGCGGCAGGGGCTGGAGCGGGGTCAGCGTGGTGTAGGTGCTGGTCATGCCCATCCCGGGCGGCGAGGAGTCGCAGGGCATGCTCATGGCGTGGTGCAGCGGGATGCTCAGCTCCGGCCGGTACTCGCCCGCCCCCTCCAGCAGCGAGGCCATGCTGCTCACCATGGCCGAGCGCGACGAGGCCGAGGACAGCTCCTGGTGGGCGCCGGGCGGCGGCGGCTGGGGGTGGACGCGGAGGGCTCCGGCGGCGGCGGCGGCGGCGGCGCTGGAGGCGGGGGCCCCGCGGCCGGGCGGGTGGTGGTGCGGGCTGGGGCTGCCCAGCAGCTCGGGCTCATGGCCGGCGGGGCCGTGGAGGGGCCCCAGCGTCTCCATGCTCAGCTCCGGGTTCATGGCGCAGCTCTCCAGCTCTTTGGTTAGGCATCGATAGGAGGTGCAGGCGGTCTTCATTCAGTCCATGGAGGGAGAGAGAGAGAGAGGAGAGGGGAGAGAGGGAGAGGGAAGCGGGGGGACGCAGGGGGGGAAGGGGGGCGGCGGCGGCGGCGTCCCGGGTGGGGGCCAGTCGGGGCTTTGCTGGCTGGGGGAGGGGGGAGATCGCTGTAAGGCCTCTCGGTGGCGCGCGTGGGTGCGGGTGGGAGTGCGTGGCGGGTGCGGGCGGGGGCCGGGGGGGAGAGGGGGGGAGAGAGGGAGGGGGAGAGGGAGGGAAGGAGGGAGGGAGGGCAGCCGGCCGCCTCTCGGCTTCCTCAGCCCGGCCGGCGCCGCGCCTGCCCGCTGCTGCTGTTGCTGCTGCTGCTGCTTTTGCTGCTGCTGCTGCTGCTGCCGCCGCGCCCGCCGCTGCCCATGTCCGAGCCCTCCGCCTGCTCTCGCGTCTTCTGCCGGGCGAGAGCGCCGGAGCTGTCCAGAGTGGCGCTCCCGCCGCCCAGCCCAGCCCAGCCCGGCCCGGCCCAGCCCCGCCGCGCCAGCCAGCCAGCCAGCCACAGGCAGACCGCCCGGCCCCGGACTGACGCGCCCGCCCGCCACTCAGGCGCGCCCCCGCCGCCGCCCCGGCCAATCGAGGCGCAGAGGGGGAGGGGCCGGGCGGGCGGGCAGGGGGGAGGCGGAGGAGGAGGAGGCGGAGAGGAGAGGGAGGGAGGGAGGGAGAGAGCGAGAGGGAGAGAGCCGGCCTGAAGATTCCCAGGCAGCCAGGCGGAGGCCGGGGCTGCGGAAGAGCCGGGGAGGGGAAGCGGCGCCTGGAGGGGGCCTCCTTGCCTGCGCCCCC